>JAYESD010000001.1:165003056-165603056 GCA_036927565.1 Tuctoria greenei
TCTATTACAACTGTATGACGGAGAAAACAATGAAACAACTCATAGAATGAGCAAGAGACAGAGGATCCCAAAATCTTTTGGTGATGATTTCATTGTTTACCTTGTGGATGATACACCTAGATCCATCCAAGAGGCGTTTGCATCTCCTGATGCAGACGATTGGAAGGAAGCAGTTTGTAGTGAGATGGAATCCATCATGACTAACGGAACCTAGAATGTAGTGGATCGTCCATTCGGTTGTAAAATGATTGGGTGTAAGTGGGTGTTCAAGAAAAAGCTTAGGCCTGATGGTACTATTGAGAAGTACAAGGCTAGGCTGGTGGCGAAAAGTTATACACAATAAGAAGGAGAAGACTTATTTGATACTTACTCACCCATTGCTAGAATGACAACTATTCGGGTACTCCTTTCTTTGGCTGCCTCACACGGTCTTCTAGTCCATCAAATGGATGTGAAGACGGCTTTCCTTAACGGAGAGTGGGATGAGGAGATTTAAATGGATCAGCCAGAAGGATTTGAGCTACCTGATCAAGAAAATAACGTGTGTAAGTTAAAGAAATTGTTTTATACGGTCTTAAACAGGCACCAAAGCAGTGGCATGAGAAATTTGATAGTACCATGACACAAGCAGGCTTTGTTGTCAACGAGGCTGATAAATATGTATATTATCGATATGGTGGGGGTAGAGGAGTGATCATGTGTTTATATGTAGATGATATATTAAGTTTTGGAACTGATAGTGATGTGATAAATGAGGTAAAATCTTTTCTGTTCCAAAATTTTGATGTGAAAGACTTAGGAGAGGCTGATGTTATCTTAAACGTCAAGCTGATAAGAAATGAGAATGGGATTACTCTCTTACAGTCCCATTATATTGAGAAGGTCTTGAGCCGTTTTGGCTATTTGGACAGCAAGCCTTCACCAACACCGTACGATCCTAGTATAATTCTTCAGAAGAATAAAAGACTAGGAAGAGACCAACTGAGATATTCTCAGATAATTGTTTCGCTCATGTACCTAGCTGGTGCTACTCGACCTGACATTTCCTTCGCGGTTAGCAAATTGAGCCAGTTTACTACTAACCCAGGAGATGATCATTGGCGCGCGCTTGAGTGAGTTATGCGCTATTTGTGTGGTACTATGAGCTATGGACTTCACTATATAGGAGACCCCAAAGTTTTAGAGGGTTATAGTGATTCTAATTGGATTTCTTATGCTGATGAGATAAATGCAACAAGTGGTTATGTCCTTACTCTTGGAGGAGCAGCTGTCTCATGGAGGTCTTGTAAACAGACTATTTTGACGAGGTCAACCATGGAGGCAGAGCTTACAGCATTAGATACAGCTTCTGTAGAAGCAGAGTGGCTGAAGGAACTCTTGATGGATTTACCAGTAGTGGAAAAGCCAATTCCTCCAATTCTTATGTACTGTGACAATCAAACAGTTCTTGCGAAGGTGTCAAGTACAAAAGATAATATGAAATCCTCAAGACATGTGAAAAGACGATTAAAATCTGTCAGAAAATTGAGAAACTCCGGAGTGATAGCCATTGATTATATTCAAACGGCAAAAAGTTCTGGCAGATCTTTTTACAAAAGGTCTATCAAGAAATGTGATAGATAGTGCATCGAAGGAGATGGGATTGAGACCCACGTGAGTTATACACAGCGGTAACCCAAACCTATGTGATAGGAGATCCTGTGAATTAGAATTTGGGAAAACAAGTTGTATGTATAACTAAGAGAGTGTATAACTATGTAGTACCCTCTCCAGTGAAGATGCAACACTCTCTATTCTGTAAGGAAGGCTGACTTAAGTCTTAATGTCTTCGGAGGCTATAGTGCGAGATATTGTCCTACAGAGTATTCTTGTATGAACACACCTATATGAGCTAACTGTTGGTCACAATCTGTGAGATTCGGGAATTCTCTAAGAAGCTCATGAAAGAGACACAGGAGTATGACTTATAGGCTCCACCCGAGGACTGGTCCAATAGGCGCCTAGTATCAGTTTGGTCTTTAAATGAAACCACCTCGCGCAAAACTACCAATTCAAGGCATAGTCCATTGTGTAGTTGTGAGTAGGCAGATTTTTTAGATCTAGATGGATGTTCAACCGAATAGATCTCCATCGTTAAACTGATATATCAAATAACATTGTGGACATATGACAAGTAGTGTCAGCTATGCCTTTGGAATTTGATGGGGATTGTTGGAATATTTGGGCCTAGTCCCAACTATTCTCTATTGTATTCCAAAGGTGTAAAGGAGTCATTAATCCCACATTGACTATTTGAGAAGAGTAGCACTTATTTATAAGGGAAGCTATTTTCTATGTGTGGAATATGTGAGAGAAGGATTGCTATAGCCACAAACAAATCACACGCGCGCGCGTATTCGTGTATTCGCGTATTTTCGCGTGAGTTAACGCGTGACTTGTGACTTGCAACGTGGCAGTTGGCGTAGTAAATCGGTTATCTCTCTTTTTGATAAAACTGACACTAATATGAATTTAATTTGCTGCAATTCGTGGCACTTCATGAGTCAGTTTTTGGAAGATAATGGTATGCAGTAACTGACGCAATTATGCTGCAAGTATTGAAGTTTATTGTCTTCAGTTACTAGGGTCTAAATGTGCTGCTTTACAGTCTGTCACTATATACAAAATGAGTGCTTTCATTCTATGATAGAGGTGAACAGACTCACTAGTCCACTATGTTGAGTGTCTGATACAAGCTAGTCCATCCCTCTCGTCGGCGTGTCACCGACGTGTGGGAGAGCAGTGTCTCCGAAACCACGTCCCAGTGAAGAATCTGCACGAATTGGGGCGAATCAGGTTTTTGGGTAGCGTTCGCGCGACTGCTCGATAGAAGATCTGCTTCATCTACAGTCTTCTTCACACACTCCACTCATCATTTTTCAAGCTGGAAGCGTCAGCACTGTAAGTAAAGATGAGTTTTCTACGCATGAATATGATAGATATAATCTGCTTTATTTGCATGTTGGTGTTCATGTTCTGTAGATTATCTGTCATGCCTACTGTTGTAATTTTAGGAATTAATTTTGTCTCTAAAGTGCATTGTTTTCTAACAGCACATTCACCATCGCCAGGGCCAACCAACAGTGTCCCCGGGAGGAAGCTATACCTTCATCAAAGATCTCGGGCAAACTTTTGTGCGTAAGTTTGGAGAAATTAGGGGAGTCGATAGAGTCATCTTCTTCCTCCATTGGATTACTCATATTGATATTTTTGATACATAGGGATTCCTTACCATGTTTATGCTGCCGTGGTCGGGACACGTTAGATGCTGCAACAAACAGCAATCATGCCAGTTCCTCTGCCTCACGGATCCTTGCTTTCTCCTTGTCTTGCATGACCGACGCCGCCGGCGCAAACGTCAGCCTGCGAATATTGAGGCGGTTTCTCATTGGACTTGATGTAGAAGACAATGATGGAGTAGCCGTAGTCGAGGCTAGGACATTGACACGCGGCGCCAGCGGCTACAGTACCATGCACGTAGCCGCCGGCGCCGCTCTGGAGATGCGCGATGGAGCAGCAGTATGTGGACGATGAGCACTCCGCCGTTGCCCCTCGGTCGCTGTGATCGGGGACCTGTGTGCGTGTACAGCAAGCAGCACGCTAACTACAACAGCTATTTTGGTTTGTTTTGCCCACTTCTTTCAGAGATTGGGACACGTACAACTATCAGCTGGACCGATGATTGAGATCGTGAGTCGTCATAAGGCCGGCAGAAAATGGTCCATGCATGCGGTGGTGCAAATGCACTACATAAGAAATGCAAATAGAAGACAAAGATCAGAGATGAGCGCAAAGACAATCGTTAGTGATATGGGTAAATGAGACGAGCCCGCCTCAACGAGGATGCTGGTTCACGAAAAAAGGCACGGCTAAGCGTAAAAGGAGATGAGGTACTATAAGGAGTGTCTTATTTAATGAAATATCCGAGATGAGTCCAATCCTCTGACGAACGTGAGACGAGCGACTAACAGAGCGCGTCTCCTATTTGCGAAAGAAATGAGATGAACTTTACAGAAAGCACATATCATTTGGCTTCGGTTACAAGCAAACAAGAACACATCGCTGAACGAATGTAGAACACATTCACTTGATAACTAAATAATTATTCTAATGTAGAGTACCTTCACTGTAGTACTTTAAATCCAAACAATAATCAAATCCTTCATTATGAATTGTCATTCCTGAGGAACACAATGAACATACCATTCATTCACAGTTGAACACACAAGATAATATTAATTTACACAAATGAACACAGAAGAGGAGAGACTGATGGCACGCCTTATATAAGGAGATGCAAATTGGAGACGCGCTTAACAAGGAAGTGCTTCTCCTATTCTCGACATCTCGCTCTTCTCTGCTAAAAGGGAGACATGCTTAACAGGAAAGTGTGTCTCCTATTCCCCATGTATCCTTTAGCTTCGTGATTTTCTCCATTTTGCTTCGGTTCACTGTTAATATCACACATCACTGAACTTAGAGCACATTCACTTGATAACTAAATCATTCATTTGTCCAGAAAATAATCAAATCTTTCCTTATGATTCCTGATGAACACTATGAACACACCACACATTCATTCATTCACACAGTTGAAAACACAAGATAATATTCATTCACACCGATAAATTTCATTCATTAACACAATATATTACAAACACAAGAAAAAAGTACAAAAAGACACAAGAAAAGAAAAACATCAACTAAAAACAAAAAGAAAAACTAAATCCTACTCCTCCTCCTTCTCCTCCTCCTCCTCCTCCTCCAGCAGAAACTCCGGCGCTGGTGCAACAGGGGCCTGGGTCGGCTGCTCCAACTGCGCCGGTTGCTCCGGCTACACCGACGATGCAACCCCGCGACTGAGGTTCCTCTCCGTCGTCGCCACCAGGTTACTGCGGCCCTTGGTGTCAAGCACCTGGGCCATCGTATCGAACATAATATCGAGATGATCGGCCACTCGAGTGAGGCTGTAGAGGTAGTGTCTGATGGTAACCATTCCTGTAAGCTCTGGAAGGGTACCTAGACCCAAGGAACTCATGGAGCGATACATACTGTTGTAAGCCTCTTGCGCCATAATGAGGCACCGCTCGATGTTGAGCCTCTCGGGGGAGCTGCAACACAGTTTCTTGTAGAGTGGCTCCCTCGGCGGGCTTGGCGGCGGAACGTTGGCCATGGTGATGCAAAAACAGATGCAAAAGGATAGACGCGCTTGTGAAGAACTGACGGGTGACGGTGCGTCTTATATAAGGTCTCTGCGGAGTCGATGATGGAGCTGTTGGTTTCGCGCACATTGATGGGACGATGGGATGCATCGATATCGCCTTGGGGAAATGAAAGGTCGCGCACGCCGGTCGCACGCGTCTCTGCATCACCGCCGCCGAAATTAAGTTCTTCGCGGTCCTCGTGTCATGCAAAACTTACTCGCACTCTCTCGACCTAATTGAGACGCTCAAAAGAGAGACGGGTGTTATAGAGGCTCGTCTCTGAGTTTGGCTATTTTTATCTCCTGCGCGCTCTCTACCGACAATTGGCAAAAAATTTAGCTCTTGCGCGCTCTCTCCCCCTAGAAATCGCAGCTCCTGAGCATGCCGCCGCCGTCCCTCTTCCTCAACTCGTTGTTCATCATTGACGCGCTGCCTCCGTCGACCCCCCCCCCCCCCCCCCCCCCGCTGCCGACCTCGACCTTCGTCATCAGAGAGTTGAGCACGCTGAAGCACGCTGCCTCATCCCCAGAGCACGCCGTCGCCTCGACCCCAACCTTGGTAATCGGTATGATCATGCCGCCACCTTCATATAAGTGGAAATGTTCTCCCTGGTTGCTGTCCTAGAACACATTCATCTTCCTTTTTATGTCCAATGCAGAAGTAATGTATTTGTTTTGACTATCAGTGTATATAATGAATTCTGATTTGCAAACCCTTGAAACTGGAGGAATTGTGGTTGACACTAGAATTTGCCATCCCAGTGAGTTTGATTTCTACCTCTGCAGTCATGTTGGAATCAATGTACCTATGCGACAATTGGTGTTGCTCTCATGAGTTTTTGATATCAGACTATTAATGCATTAGTGGAATGTAAATTGTTTGTTTTTTCAGGGGACAAGCACACCAGCTCACTACCATGTCCTTTATGATGAGAACAATTTCTCTAGTGATGATTTGCATATGCTCACCAATTGTCTGTGCTACAAGTAAGCTCGTTTCTCCATTTAATAACAGTTCCTATGTTTATTACAATTGTATACTAATTTGTTCCTAAGTCTTCAGATATTTGCTGCCTTATGTGACTATTTAAGCGAATGTGACTGCAATTTGATAATGTTTTATATGATTTCAATAATTTTATTGAATTTGAGGATGCCTCAGTCGGATTATTAGAGGCTATGAATGCTCATCATTAATGAAGTCATTGATCGGGAGAATTTTCATAATGGTATACAGGATTAGATGATGATAGTTATGATGTGTGTCATTAGTTACTTTGTAATCAGGATGAACATGGGGCATTCTTTGTGTAATTAATATACTTGATAACCACAATTGACACTTTGTTAATATTTGATTGGTCAATATAATTTAAGGTGTGATCCTTTTGGCTATACATATGTTCATGTATGTGTATGTTGCTAACACTGGCAATATGGCTGCCAAATCCTGGCTAGCTCTAGGATACAACCAGCAACCAGGATAATCAGGGGTGGGGGAACCTAATAGGAGACCCTGCTTGTAAACAATCTATGACAATTGTAACAGAGAATGTCTTGGATTACCTAAATAAAGGAGACAAGCTTCCTTAAAGTCTATCTCAGATCAGTCAACAAATTTGCGATGCGCTAACATAAAGCCTGTCTTGGATGAGTCAATAAATCTGCGACACACTATATTAGAGCTTCTCTCGCATGTATGCTGATGGGAGACGCGTGTGACTCACGTCTCCAATAACCTCGTAAAGCCCGTCTATTATGACTCAAAGAAATGAGACGCTCTATCTTTGAGCTTGTCTCACACTTAGGCTGATCGGTGATGCGCCAGTCACTCGTCTGTGATGACAACGTAATGCGAGATTCAACAACAGAGTGCACTGTTTGTTTGCCTCCCTTCTTCGTTCGGGCACATCTCAGATGAGCCTTTCTTACGTAGTGATGTGGCACGCGAACAATGCACCGGTAAGTGTTACGGGCAGTAGTCAGAAATCATTTCAATTGGTCGTACACATTGAATCTCAGCTCAGTCCAATGAGGGATTATATTCTAGACGGCCCTGTGAAGCATCTCATCGAAAGAGATTAGAAAATCCGCTAGTCTTTGCATTAGAATCTCAGTTTCACTTCCCACTACTTTGAAAACCTAACTTCATCGATGAAGTCCATTTTCCCGTCACTTTGTTCCAGGTTTTAGTCTGTTTCTAGCTTCCTCATGATCCACTGGTGCCGTGCGAGCGATTTCTGTGTCTTTTGGTGAAGTTCCCAACAAGAACATGCTCGCTGGTGTTGATCCGAGCCGGCCATCGCCGGCATGGTTCCGGCCACCACCGGCTTAATTTGGCATCCCCATCGTGTTCCCCATACGAGAAAGCCTCCATTCACAAGGGAAAGTTATCTGTTAATTAATTGGCCATATTTAGCCAAAACAGTAAAAACTGTCATCGGCAACAGCGTCGCCTCTCGCCGGAACCCTAGCCGAGCACCACCCTGTGTGTCAAGGTTCAAGACAACTTGCATGCGGGGCCCATCAGCAATGATGGTGAGAGAGTAATTGGGGCCTGTGTCGGTTTGAGAAAGAGATACAGACCGCGGGATCCGTTGCGGCACTGGAATCACTTGAGGCTATAGCCCAGTGGCCCTCCATGAGCCTCAGTCCTGATTGGTTATTTTAGAACTATGGGCCCACAACTCAGCCAATCAGAAATTTCCTTTGAACAAATTAATTCAAAAAAGGCCCAAACTTTATAATTGATATCTCTTAGCAGGAAACTCCAAATATGCTGAAACAAATTTTGTTGGACTCTATTTACATGTACTTTGCAATGGTGAAATTTATATGGTATGAAAATCCCAGTGTTTTTCTGAACAACTCATTTTCATATTCTTTTAGGAATTAATTCCATGAGATTCTCTCCATGAAAAATTCTCAAACTTTTCCATAATATTCCTTATATTATCCTTAAATCCCAGTAACTATTTCAGCTCCATTAACCTTGATTAAGTTAGGTTAATTAATGAATTTTGCTCAGCTCAATAGAAAATGCCAGTAACATTTTTAGAAAATGACCAAGACATTGTAAAATCCATAGACCCCTGTAGAAATTTCAAAAATCCCAATATTTATATGGTTTGCATCTATTTTGCATATCGAGATGGACTGGACAAGGATATGAAGGAGATTAATTTTGATTCCCATTGACAGTACTATATTATATCTTGGAATAACAACAAGGCAAGCCCGATTTGCATTTAAGTAATTTATAAAGGTTTGCTTTATGCACACTATATTGATTGGAGTTTTATGTCCATTAGGTCTATATTGTTTGGAACACAATTGCATAGTCAAAATGATGAGAGGGTTTGGGTAGAATAGTACTTCGTTGTTCAAAGGGCCATGCTTAATGTTTAGTGGAAAGTTCGGTAGAAGTTAAGTAGTTGGAATCTACTTATGAGAATGGTCACATTTTTATCGACCACAAGTCAAGTAGTTGAATTCTACTTGGGAGAAGAGGTCGTGTAGAGAAATCTACTTGTGAGATGTTACAATAATGTTCACTCTTAATTTGAGACATAGATGGGGATTTGTGTAGGTTGGATTGCACAAGGTTCATCTCGGCCCGACGGTGATATAAGGTTTGAGACCACATAGTGCCTGGACCGGTAGGTCAAGGTGGATGTTGAGGGTGGATTGTAGCCCCATCTATATCGGTTAAGGACTGAATCATGTGACGCTCCACAGGATAAGTTTTGAGTTGTACCGGATTGCTTACTGGCTATATGGATCCTATAAAACTGACGCAACTTGTTAACCTAGAAGTCGAGGCATACCTCACTATTTCTAGTTGACTTACCGTTTGGGACGGTTGGACCGGCTCGGCGTTCGGGTGTCCTGTGAAAGGTTACCACATACGACGAGTATTGAAGTATTGGATGCTTCCAAAAGTGCATATGTGTCGAGCAAGTCGGGTGATTGTTGATTGGAATCACCGCCCCTCGCAGTTATGGATTGAGTACTGCTTGTTCACTGCATCGTGATGTTGTAATAAATAGTAGTTGGAATATTATGGATCTGCTTCAACTATTATTATATTGTATTGCAACGCTCATTCACTGCGTCTTGATGTTGTAATAAAGAGTAGTTGGAATATTATGAATCTGCTGCAATGATTATTATATTGTATTGCGATCTTGCATGTATTAGAGATAGCGCAAATTAAACTTATGTTTTATGGAACTTTTAACTTGCTGCTAAAATATGAAAACTAAGGATGAACATGTAGGCAAGATTATTTATGAAATTCAGCTTTTCTATGTTAAAGTTCCTGCATGTAGAGTTTCATGCTTATTAGGTGAGATGGTTAGTTCTTGCTGAGTCATCATGCTTACGGTTGCAAAGTTCTTGTTTTGTAGGTAATCTCGTATAATAGAAGGATTTCTTGGGCAGCACCCTATTCGGTTGTGATGCCCATTTGGAAGCCCTGTGCATTGCCATTAATCTTCGTGCTGCTAGTTGGAAGCATCCTAGGGTTGGATGGCTTCTCTTCCGCTTAGCTAGGTTTGAGAGCGATGCGGTGAGTTTTTGATGTAAAATGAGAAGATGATATAACATGCTCACTTATGTTATGTAATTTGATATCTTTTCTACATGTGATGTTGGGTGTCACATAATATGGCACCATCCATTGTGATTCCTTGAATGTGAGAACCCAGTCCTCACAATATTATTCTCTGATCAGTATCATGATTCACCATGTCAGGCGCATTGGTTGATGGAGCGGCAACCCCTTCGTCTTCAATGTGAATCCTTAAATCTAGCCATTATATCCCTCAAAGGTGGCCGGTGCATCGTGTGGGGACGCCTGAGGAGTTGAAACCAGCTGCACACATTTCTCGTGGATCATTAATGGTGGGGGGATTCCCAGACGTGCTTGGACCAGGACACGAAGGACTTCGTCATGCTCGGTGCCACTGTTGCCCACCGAAGCATGTGAAGTTTTTTTTAGAAAAATCGATGTGATGTGTTAAGACGTAGAAGTAGTTTGTTACAAGAGAGGCGACAAGGTGTCGCTATATACAGTGTGAAACACTAATTGCTTTGGTTGCTAGAAGCCTCGGTTAGCGGAAGAGCGTGAGCCAGAGAGGTAGCACCTGTCACCCCTAGTTGATGTCCTGATCCTTGATCTCCACTATATGTTGTCCGTAGATCTTTCTGTGCTTTCAAATATTCCGCAAGATCTGTTGTATGGTGAGGGAGAGGAAGGGATTTTATGCTTTTATGTCGATAACATACTGTTATTTGGGACCAAACTTAATGTGATGAGGTCAAAGACTTTTTGTCCAAAAGTTTTGAAATGAAAGATTTGAGAGAAGTGAATTTCATATTAAACATTAAATTGTTACGAGGAGATGACGGTGGGATTACACTTGTGAAATATCACTATGCGGAAAAGGTCTTGAGTCACTTTGGATTTAGTGACTGTAAACTTGTTTCAAATTCATATGGTTCTAGTGTATTATTGTGAAAGAATAATGGTAAAACTAAGTATCAATTGAGATACTCCCAAATCATAGGCTCACTGATGTATTTAGCTAGCACTACGAGACCAGATACCTCGATTGTTGTGAGCAAACTTAGCCGATTTGTATCAAATTTGGGAGATGATCACTGGCGACCTCTAGAAAGAATGATGCGCTATCTAAAAGGAACATCAAGCTATGGACTTCACTATACAGGTACCCAGGGTGCTAGAAGGTTATAGTAATTCAAACTGGATTTCTAATGTTGATGAGATAAAAGTTACAAGTGGATATGTGGTCACTTTGGGAGGTGACGATGTTTCCTAGAAGTGTTGCAAGCAGACCATCTTAACGAGGTCAACAATGAAAGCAGAACTCACATCATTAGACACTACCACTGTTGAAGCTGATTGGTTGCCTAAACTTATGATGGACTTATCGATAATTGAGAAATTGAGTCTTGCTATTCTTATGAACTGTGATAATCAAACTATGATTGTCAAGGTTAACACATCTAAGGATAACATGATGTCATCATAAGAGACGGTTGAAATCTGTCAGGAAAATGAAAAACTCCGAAGTGATAGCGTTGGACTATGTCCAAACGGCTAAAAACCTGACATGTCCCTTCACCAAGGGGCTTCATTAAATGTGATAGATAAACCATCAAGGGAGATGGGCTTGAGACCCACATAAAGTCATATAATAATGGTAATTCACCCTTTGTGATTAGAGATCTCGTGAATCAGGGTGTTGAAACAAACTATTGGTTGACTGGGAGGAGAGTGCATACGTACAAAGCCCGCTCTGTTAAAGATGCATTACTCTCTTATTCTGTATGGCAGGCTGATTATAACTTAATGTATTCCGAGTGGCTTGTATAAGCAGAGATGTTGACCTACAGAATATCTTTTGAGGAATACACCTATATGAGCTACTGCTTGTCACAGTCTATGATATTGGGTGATCTCTAGATGCTCATGAAAGGCCATGGAGTATGACTCATACGCTCCAAACCGAGGGAATGCTTCTGACGGTCTAGTATCAGCAAAGACTTTGATGAAACTCATTCGCACAAAATTGTCAATTCAAGGCATAGTCCATTGCACAGTTGTTGATGAGTGTAAATTTTATTCTAGATGGATTTTCAACATAATAATCTCCATTAAAACGTTGATATATCAAACAATAGTGAAGCATAGAGTATTTCCTACCTTGAAATTTGGTGGGAATTGTTAGATAATTGGGTCTATGACCCATTTATTGAATTTAACCAAATGAATTTCAAGGTATATATGAAATACTAGGAAGATGTTTAAATCTCACAAGGGAATACAGTGGACTGATGTTCTGAGGGTCTGAGAGATGGTGATGATGAATATGGCACATACACGCACGTGTTAAGCCAGTCATAATGCACCGCATCATAATGACATAACATCGCATTTTAGTGGTTGATTAATCCAACCTACTTACGACTATTAATAGGCATGTTAATGGTTGAATCAGAAATGAACGCGTTAATGGTTGAGTCATAACTGATACGTTAATGGGTGAGTCATAAGAGGCCAACTTATGCATAGTAACGAACACGTTAATGACTAAGTAGTAATAGCTGAATTGAAGAACATTTGAATTATTGGCTTAATGGCATTTATTCTCTCTCACTCACTGGAGCCTATATAAGAAGACCCTCCCTCTCACACTATGAGACACAAAAGAGATGAACATCTTCTCTCATCCTTCAAGTGTCCACTTTTGCGCTGCCTCCAAGTACTTCCGGCTCTATTTCTTGCGTGCACGAGAAACAAAAAGAGCAGACCTCCGAAATCAACATTCCACTGGGTCCAGCTACGAGATAGAGGACAAATACAATTTTTGGGGAACGCATTCGCGTGACTGCTTGACGTCTAGTTTGTGTGTTCATTCATGTGTACGACTACTTCAAGCCTTCACGCTCATCTACAACTACTTCGTGAGTTCATGTATATGATCTTGCAAGGTGTCTGCATTGCATTGATGATCTTCACTGCATCAAGCGAGATCAACTACATCGAACAACACAACATTTCAACTGCTTGGAACGGCACCGCCGGTGCCTTCGACACTGGTCCTGCCACTGAGTACATCTTTAGGTCTCTTATTTTAGCTTTATTAATGTTTTGTATTACTATTGCTAGAATTGATATCATAAGATCAATCAAAATTGTCATGTTTATGATTAATGCACAAGTTGTGAATCATACTTTATTATGGATTCAAATAAGTCGAACAATTCCTAATTTTCCAGCAAGTATGTTGTCAGTACCCTGCAAATCGGGTACCTCCACGTACGAAAAAGAAGCCGCTCTAGACCATACCTCCACGTTGAGGCGGGCTCTGACACTGCCACATGTCCTGCAGGGCTGGACCCTGCCTCTCTCAGAGGTGGGCTCTGACACCACCACATGTTCTACGGGGCTAGACCCTGCCTTTCCTCAGAGGCGGACTCCGGTACCACCATGTGTCCTAAGGCTCCGGACCCTATGACCCCGTTGAGGCAGGCTCCGGCACCGCCACGTGTCCCAAGGCTCCAGACCCTACCACCCTACTGAGGCAGGCTCTAGCACTGCCACATGTCTTGCGGGGCCGAACCCTGCCTCTCCCTAGAGGCGGGCTCCAGCACCGCCACGTGTCCCAAAGCTCCGGAACTTTTCACTTGTTGGTATTTCTTAACACCACAGATCATCTTCAGTGAGAGATGAGATCCACAAGCGCACGGAAGATACCGTTATAGCATTTCACCCAAGAGTATTCCCAAGGGTATCGCCTAAAGGAAGGCGGTGAAGTCAAGGGAACACTATTCTCATGATCAAGGTATAGGATACTAAGTATTTATGAAAACAGAGATAAGATAATAATAGGGGTAGTGTGACACACACTTAAGCAATCTACTCTAAGGGTAAGGTTGTCCTAGTGAGGGTTAAGCTACAAGAAGAGACTGCTCCTACTATGCTCTAATTACTCATATACATAGACTATTACTGTACACATGAGTATGCTAACGATGAATACTGGGGCTTAGTGGTCCAACATATCGGACACGGTTTTACCCCTGATAACATTAGGACGATTCTCGACACGAACCTGCGACGTAGCCACACATGGGGGGATAACGAAGGATGGACAGGGCTGTCACCACCTGCCGCCTACCCCTACAAACTGTGGCTCTACGAGACATCCAATGCTACTTAACGATCTAAGTACCACACTCACATGTTAAGTAAATACCTTAAGGGCCCGGGTACGATTACCATCCTAAGGCAATGACTAACCTAATCATTGTCGAAACCAATGTTGGGACCAAGCACATTCATATTACCATAATCATATTAATACCTAATTAGACTATAATGGTGGTGTATGATGTTTATAACAACATGATATGAGCATTAAGACTAGATCCTAACTGCATCTACACCTAGCACATGCATGGACTCCACAGCAAAACAAGGAACGGTTTGCCCAAGTATATGAATAAGTAAAGACTAATAATAACATTATCATAAAGCATAAAGTAACTAATAAAGAAAAAGATACATGAGCCATACCTTTCCCAATTTGGACTTGGGACTAGAGGCTTCTCTCTACAGCCTAACCTCCACTAAGGACCTAGGAGAACTAGTATACACAAGAGAGAATGCTTGAGTGGCGTGTGTTAAAGTAAGGGACAAGGGGTCCTATTTATACTAGTGTTGAGGTCGGTTCCCGCCATCTTTTACACGCGAATCAGCCACCATTCTTTTAACCAAGCCACAAGAGTGTGCCGCGTTGAAGTTGTCTGAGAAAGGAGCGGAGAACGGGTCGGCCGACCCCCCCTAGTCGACCGACCATGCGGGCCCCGTTTGCGGTGTGCTTCCTCGGGGTGACTTCCAGGTGGGTCCTAATGACTGATATGGGTGATACACCGGTTGATCTTTTCGGGTACTTCTGTAAGTGGGCCAATCTAGGCATGGTTTATGCCATGATAAGTATAGGTGTTCTTGGATTTCTAGTTTGGGACCATCATATGTTTATTGTGAGCTTAGATGTTGATACACGTGCCTACTTCACCGCAGCTACCATGATCATAGATGTGCCCACAGGAATCAAAATCTTTAGTTGGATCGCTACCATGTGAGGAGGTTCGAAACAATACAAAACACCAATGTTATTTGTTGTAGGGTTCATCTTTTTGTTCACCATGGGAGGGCTAACTGGAATAGTTCTCGCAAACTCTGGTCTAGACATTGCTCTACATGATACTTATTGTGTGGTTGCATATTTCCATTATTGATCCATGTGTTGCCACATGTCGGTGTCTGATTGTCTGGGAAGGTATTCTTTAGTATTGCTCCCTTGAATTCACTTCAATTCTGTATAAAATTCTTGCATGCACCATTTTCTTCAAGTACAAGTGGAACTAGGTTTTTTCTAACTATGATGTGTGTAAGAAATATTTATTCCCTCACATAATTGAGTTATATTGACGATCAAAATCTGTATATAATGACTGTCAACAAACTCCTCTAAGCTTACCCTTTGCTCTTCCCAGAGCAAAGATAAAGACTTAGGTTGTTGATCAGGAGTTGCTACAATGTTCTATTTTGCAAAAGTATCAAGTGCACAACAAAATATTGTACCTTGCATTAAATAAATTGGCTATGGTCTTATGCCTCGGTTTTTTCTTGGGTGGTTGGAGGACAGAACAACAAAGTGAGCATGCATCACCTAATGTGTGAGTTTCACTCAAATTTCTGGGGAATTTCAAATGGTGTTTGGATTTAAGTTCCTCATATAATGCACTCAGTCACTTCAATGTGGGAAGTGGTATTTGTGTCCTCACCAAGGCAATGCCTTTCTTGTCGTACATCTATGTAAGGCTTGTATGTGGAGCTTGGTAGGGATCAAGAGTACGCATATTTGTAACACATGTATTGCTAAGTCAAAAGAGCAAGCCTTAGGAGAAAACAAATCATACTTTTGATCAAGATTTGTGCAAGTGTGATGGAATATTTGTGGAGCGGTAACATGAAGATGACTCCTTTGTATGCACTCTCTTTTTCTTTTATGAGGATGAAACATGGCTACTTATTCTTATCTTTTTTTTTTCGCATGCTCTTGTACATGAGCATGCATTTTTCTCTTTCTTTGTAGACATGTCTTCTACTCCTCTTTTATTTTCAAATATTTTGAAGAGAGTATTATGCAAGGAAAATATGAAGTATCTTTTTGATGGTAGAATGGTATTATTGAATTTTGTTAACTTCTAGTGTAGAAGTTTAGCATGTGCCCAAGCAATCTTGATCTTAAAAGCATGAAAAGATTCTCACATAGGTATATACTAGTTTGACTAGGCTCAATGTAAAGACAAATAGCATATGCATAAGGTTTGTCAAATTCAAATCATCATATTGCTTTGGCAGGAATTTATATCAAACGAAGAACTCCCATTTTAAATTTTCTCCGAGAAATTAAGTTTCACTTTCAACTAGGATATAGCAGCTCTTATCACTATATCATACCCCACAACAACCTAGAATTGGACTTAGCCTTTGCTACCCACAATTTCCAAGTTTAAAGCAAGGATATTCTAAGCCAATAAATGCAATACTTGGAGAATACTAAGTTGTATGCAAGGGACTAGAAAAAATAAAACAAAGCAACTATTCATTGTTTCAACTTATGCAAAGTAAAAGTATTCTAACAGCACATCTTTTATTTTATTAATCTATACTATACTACATTATTTTTTTAGATGCAAATGTGGTGGAAAGACATAATACAATAAAGGAATGCAAATGGGGTGTGATACAAGTTACGTCAAGTGGGGGTCCTCCCCCAAGCTTGTCCTTGGTCAAGGTCCGCTATAGGGGTTGAAACCCTAACGGCGGAGTTAGGCTGTGAGGTTGGCCTAACCTTGTTGCAGCATGGTTTTGGCATAGGAGGATTGAGTGTCGATATTGTATTGCCTCCCATGGGTTCCATGAGTGTGGTCGAGGAGAGTGTTGTCGATGTCATTCATCCACACCTCACTCCCATACGTCGGGTGTCATCCTTTATTCATTGGCTAAGGTCATAATAACTTCTAGGCACAAAGAAATAAGGTGTACCCATCATGTGTTGGGTGTGATCCGCCATTCCTTGGCTAAGGTCAAAGTAACCTTGAGCCACAAAGGAACAACATGCACCCAACATGCATTAGGTGTGGTCTATCATTCCTTGGCTAAGGTTAAAATAACCTTTAGCCACAGAGGAACAATGTGCACCCAACGATGGTAGCAACTCCCTTGAGCTTGAATGGGTGCTTAGTGGGAGCATAAAGATCCCACTTATTCATGGCAGCCCATTGGTTGCTCATGGAAGGTTTCCATGTCAAACCTCCGGCCTCATAAAGCTATGATTGGCCCTCGAGATTAAATATCGATAGGTTTCAAACATGCTTGGTTACTCATTGGCCAATAGATGTTGAAATGATAACTCCAGATCGACCTATTGCATGCCTCGAAATACTAGTCTTGGAAGCTTCCCCTCTTGATAGAGAGGTGTGATTAGCTCCCAGCACTTGTACAACTAAAACTTCGATTCAGATGACCGAATTTCATTTGTACATCCGGGGAAGAAAGACAACAAAGATATATCAGTTCAAATTTGAGTGTATTCATAAACATTGTGTTGTTCATTGATATAGGAGTGGAGCTTTACAAATTAATCAGTTTGCACATTTTCTAAAGCTCCTACTCATAGCTATGCAAGTGATAGATGTCCACTCTATTGATTCTTTCATCTTTTAAATTTTCTAGCCATCTTTACTTTTTACAAGAGCAAATATTTATCATGTGGATTATGGCAAACAAGAATTTCAATTTTTATCCTCCTGAATATTTTTAATTACTTGCCTAGGAATTTGATATTTAGTGATCCATGTATGAATGAGTTCAAATCAAAATTATGGACATCACTATTCCTAGGCTGCTACATACCTATTCAACCATTGAGTCATTTCATAATTATTATTTATTAAACCTAGGAAGAGAATGTCTAAGTCAATTTAAACAATCTTGTGAAATTTTAGGTACTTGTTTAATTTATTCCCAAGTAAGGTGACATTTCTTTTTGAAAATTCAAAAAGGGCAATGCCAACACTTACTCTCGTGAGGATGCATACGAATTGAATGATGAGGAGGTGTAAAGCTTCCTCGTTAATGTAAGAAAACAATCATTCAATCCTATTGAAATTCAAACGATGGAAAATTCTAAACTCGTACCTCAATTGAACAGCAGTTCGGGTTGAAGGTTGTTGTGTAAGAAACTCACGACCAAGGATTTTGGTGTTACCTTCATATTCAATGCCTTTTGCCAAGTTAAGGTTGGAATTGAATGAGCTTCATCTTGCTCCTCCATCGGTTCATCATCCTGAGCATTCCTCCACCACGAACTCAAAATGAGATAGGTGGAGGGGTATGCGCTTGAATTCTCCTGATGGTGCATAGCATTTGATGAGGCTTTCGAACCTCTTTACAAGTTTTCTTCTGGCTGCACTGAAATCAAGAACAAACAGAACAACTTGAAAATGAGTTACGTTAGCCCATAAGCAAGTTGAACCCTTTGTCAAATTGTTTTGCCCAACTTGAAACAACTTGCAAATGCAATGAGGATTAAGGGAAATCTTTTTTGTTCGAATTAGGAAGATGAATTCAAGTGGTTATTTCCAAAGTTCATATCCAAATAAATTTAATTCCTAATTCAAAATTTTAATTATATGTTGGTTGGAGATTTTACTTTCCAATATGCAAGTGTGAAAATTAAAACATGCTAAATGCAAATGCAAGGGTTGATGGGAAATTCGAATATGCAATTGGAAAATCAAATATGAGATAACTACCAATTAACCTATTGGCAAGGACTCACCGAATTTTTGAGACCGATGAGCGGGACTTACCTCCATACTATTTAGTGTGATGACGTGTCATCCATACTCGGAGATGAAGGTGTAGATGACTTCTCTTGTTGACAAGTCAAACCTCCTTTGGCTGCCATTTGGACAAGTGGGGCACGTGGTGGCCCCGACCTCATCGTCGCCTGGATGGAGACTTGTTGCTATTGCGACAACTTTTCCTTCTTGAAGATATTCTTTCATGAGCTTGGTGAGACTTGTCCTTATTAAGCCATTCCTTTGTTGGCGTCTTAGTGGACTTGGGCCATTTGGATGGCTCTGGCTTCTCCTTCTTCTTAGAATGTCATGGTGGATTACATGATCGAGTCTCCTCATTACTCATAAAGTCAATGAGGTTTTCCACTTATGGGCTTGTTGCTTCGACCTTCAACATATTCTTTTGATTCAACCCATGATTGATCTAGGATCAAGAGGCTTCCATGGGCATAACGACATGTGGACTCCACAATCAAACAAGAAACGCTTCATCCACAATGTCATTTTGCCTAAAGTTGCACGGGCTTGGTCGAAGTGTAGGGTCCAACAAGTGATTGTGCAACCATTGAATCTTGAATGCTCTTCAAAGTGGCTTGTCTTTGGCCAAATGCTTCATGTTGCCACTGATTTCCCTTTGGCCATGGACAGGATACTTCAAGGTAGGCTAGTTGAAGTTGAATTTATTGGAATTCAAATTCACATAGCTTCCTTGATTGTATTGATTCCACTTTTGAACTCCTTGTTGGTGGTGGCCTTTGGAGTTCCTTGGAAATGAAGGATTCTCATGAGTCTTAGGGAGTTAAATCCCCAAGGGTCTGTTGTGACTGCTACTAGCTGATCAAGTACTTACTGTTATGTTCTTTTACATTACTGTAATGAAGAGTTAAGGAGGGTAATTGTACTTTAGGAGAGTTGAGAGTGTGGGACCACCAGGTGGGTTCCTGAACTATATGTGGTCAGACCCGGAAAGTAAGGGGTAACAGAAGTGAAACCCAAAACACTCTGTTCATGTTTCCATCTTCTTCTTCCCCATGCCAACGTCATTTTCGCCCGACCGACGACCACCGTGGTGGCTCACGCCCTGGACTTAGCGCCAGCGACTATGGGCCACCACAGTTGATATCAGAGCAAGGCTCCTCGGCAGGTCATGTCCTTCAGTGACAGCGGCACACATTCAATGGTGTTGCGACTTCGAGCCAAAAAATCTGGATGGGAGGGCCGCGGTGTTATTTTGTTGTGTCTCTTGCAGCAAAGCACCCCTTGGTTGGTCTGAGTCGTGATTGGTCACCACGGCGCCGGCAAAGCCTTCCTTGTAGTCGCACTTCATCCTCAACGCGATGGCGAACACGAAGCGGGTGGACAGCGATCGATGGGAGAAGGTGTTCTCTCAGCTTGACTTCATTTCTGAGCACCTAGAGGAGGTGGATGAGGCGCAGCGGCAAGTGCTTGAGCAGCAGTCATTGGCGGCGCAGGTGGCGGAGCAAGCCGGTCGGGAATGCGACATGTTGTTCAAGCAGGTGGCAAAAATGGGGAAATGGCTCGCAGATCTGACGTTGGAGTGGATGGCGGAGAATATGGAAAAAATTTCTGATGACCAATGTTCAAGTGGTGAGAGAGTGGATCGTGGTGGTGGCGTGGAGCGTAGAGATCGGTATGGCGGGGCAGGTAGGAGGTCGCTATATAGAGAAGAAGTGCAGCAGGCTCATTCTACAGTGGAAGATCACAGGAGTTGGGAAAATAGGAGGGGAGGTCGTCATGAGGAAGACACTCCGGAGAGCAGTAGAATGCCTCAAGGGAGGGGAAGAGATCCTAATTATTAGAGACCATGCAGAGATCCGCGAGCTACAGACAAAACTCTGTTCAAGCTGTCATTCCCGAAATTCTCTACTGAGAACCCTTCCATCTGGATCGATAAGTGCCTTGATTACTTTACAATCTATAGTGTTGATGAGTCGATGTGGGTGAGGATTGCTTGCATACATATGGAGGGCATTGCATGTCGGTGGTGTCAGGTGTATAAACTGACAGATGGTATAGGATCATGGCATCAGTTTGTAGCTGTAGTGAAAATGAAGTTTGGCACCTATCAGTATTCCAAGTCTATGTATGATTTGCTTCCTTTGCACAAGTGGGTAATTTGGAGGATTATATTGGGGCATTTGAGGAGAGCCATTATGCAACTTCTATGCATAACCCAAACCTTGATGAAACTTTTTATATGACACGGTTCACTAAAGGTCTGAAAATGGACATACAAGGTTCTATCCTAGATCAGGTTCCTGTTACTATTACCAGTGCTGTAAGAATTAGGGTTCAACTAATCAACTAGGCATGGTCCTAACCGAGATGCTTAGGCTAATTAACTTAGACTAAAGCTTAATCAACAATCAATCAACAAAATAGTGATCATCCAGATTCTAAAGCATGATTAGACAGAGGGGAGTAAGAGGAAACATTGGGGTGCATACCTTGGCCCTTAGGTACAGTAGATGCCATGGTGATGGTCGGTCTTGGCCGAGTCCGTGGAGGTGACCGGCGGTGTGGGCGACGGTGCTGCCGTCGGGGACCTTCCCCTCACTTTCCACACCTACCGATCGGTTTGCAAAGAAGATCGTGGAGCCATTTTTGATCTAACTAACCCAACTTATTTATATGTGTGGACATGAGAGGGGGCCCTCCGACTGTGGGTTGGTTAGCGCTTCCGATCAAAAGTTGGAGTCCTTAGACTCGATATGGGGTGGGCCCCATACCTTTACGTGATCAAATCCAACATTCTCCCCCTTGATCACGGAACTAATATCTTACTGACTTATTCACTTAATTTCTGAACTTAGTGTTTATTTCTTCATGTTTTGATATAAAGAGCACGACCCATCAAAAACAGTCAGTTACGCATTGCTTGACTCAAAGACCACGATACGTCTCACATTTAGAAATAGTATTATACTCAGTTGGCCCCTTAGTATCCAGGATAGTTCACAGGTTTCCACTTAAGACCCATGCATGCTTCGTGTTCACTGAACACTTGGGCGGAAAACCTTTACAAACGGTACCGCAAGCTTTTTGCTTGATTCTTATATGCTCGTTATCAATTGTGTTCCTGGATTTTACGTTTCACAACACATAACTTAATGTCATTGTGCTTGACAGTCTCACTCGACTCATTGTTGTGAAACACAATACTACAAACTTACTGTAGTATTACTTAAGTGGTTTGTGCTGTCGACCACTCTTAATACCGGGCAAGCTTTGTATTGCCTTCTTAACAAGTGCATGCATCGTAGCCTTGCTGCAGCCAGTTGCATACTTTTCTATCATGAGGAGGTACTCATAAGTAGTGTTGCATTCAGGAATTTCTTCCCGAACACTCTCAGTAATTGAACCCTTAATCACTTGTAAACATTTCTTATTTGAGATTGACCACTTAGCACGATCTAAATCAAAGCGAAAGTAGTACTCTTCATAATCCTCCATCCTTTTGGTGAAGGACTCCATAGTTTCCCCGTCACGAATAACGGGAAGCTTGGGCTCAGCAGGACGCGCTCTCATTAGTGCCAAATCTATTTCGAAGATTGCTAAACCAGCCTCCAACTTACATCGCCAAGTACTATAACTGTCTTTTCTTAGATAGTTCTTTGGTGAGATAAATCTTAATATCACATCTGGAATGGAAGATATTTCATAATGAAAACATAATAGAACATAAGTAAATGCATGAACATAATTATGAATAAAACATCTTATTTTGTATTTCACATTGGTTACTTGACAACTTACAAAAATTAAAGACTTAATGATTCCGTCTTTCACGTTGGTTACTGAACAAAAACTAACTAAACTTAAATAATCTTTAACTTTGTGTTTCGTCTTTCACGTTGGTTACTTAACGAAAACACAACATATAAAATAACTTAATAAAAATAAAACTTAACTTCTAAACGTGTTTTGCCTTTTACTTTGGTTACTTAGCAAAAACACAATACTAAAGACATAATAGTTTTGTCTTTCACGTTGGTTACTCAACGAAAAAAATTTAATAATTTAATGGATCATTGATTTGCGTGTTTTGTCTTTCATGTTGGTTACTCAACAAAACACTATGGATTAAGAGGAATGAAGACTTAAACTCAAAATGTGGTAATTTCATATTTCACGTTGGTTACTCAACGAAATTACCATCACTAATAATAATTTAAAACTTCATGACTAAAAACTTAAAGCAACTTAGGCATAACAACTTAAACATAAGCACTTAAATTAACTTAATTAAGATAACTCAAAATAACTTAATCATGACAATTTTAACTTTCACGTAAAATTATCATGACAATGGTAAATTTATTTTTCACGTTGGTTACTAAATAAAAGCACCATAACTTAATTAACAGCGGAAGCTTAATTCTTAATTTTCTTAATTATCATGCTTGGTGATTTATAATTCCACGACAAAAGAGAATGAATTAAATAAGTGAACAAGAAATACATTATTCAGCACTTAACATTAAATAATTGAAAATTGCAAGTAAATAGTAATTAAATAATTATTAAAGTATTATCTAAATTCTCAAGATTTTTGTCCACTTAATTAATAATGTGGAGCTAAATTGCATTTTATTCCATACTAAAATGCCTTAATATTCCATTAATAATTGGAAAATTCTTAAATTTAGAAATATTTACAAAACTACTAAAACTAATTTTTTTTGAAATATAGCCCAAAAGCCAATTTCTTGATTTCTGGAAATTATTTTCCATACTTAAAAAATTCTAAAAATGAAAACTTACAAAAGATGCTAAATGAGTCAAAACCACATTCAGCCCAAAAGTACTATGTAGACCCAGTTTATAGATAAATTAATTTGGAAAAATGAAACACAAATTTCATTCTTGTGGCCCAACAGCGTCTCGGCCTATCATCAAATCGGCCCACCAATTAAAACTGAAATTCTCTAAAAAATCTAAAGGGCAGCCCAAAGAGGCCCACGGGGACTCCCGGATGGGCTACGACCCACTTAACGCGGCAACACATGCCAGCCATTGGATCCAAGATCAACAGCCGGCGACACCCTAAGCTCATCCACACAAGCCAATTGTGGCCGTCGGATGCTGATTGGAGGGCAAGGCGAGGAAATCGGGTGCCCAAAACAGGCGTTGTACACCGCCCCCAACCAAACCCTAAGACATTTTCCCCTCCCATTGTCTCTCAGACTTCGCGCCGCAAGAGAGCGACGAGCCCGAGGCTCGCCGAAGGAGGCGAAGTCCAGTGCCGCTGATGGCCGCTGGTGCTCGTGCTTGTCCCAAGGGTTTGTGCGACGCCACGGACCACCCTAGCGGTGGACTTGCCGTTGAAAATCCCCATCACCGGGAGGGCTAGGGTTTGGCAGTGGGGTTCAACGGTGGGCTAAGTGATTTGCGCCACGACCATCCACTTCGCCGTCGACGAAGATGTTCGTTGTGCCCTTACTACGGAAGATCCACGAGCACCGTGGGCTCGCCTCTGAGGAGACCTCGTTGGAGGTGCTCGGTATGCCGACACGACTCCGTTGCCCGGCGAGAAAACTTAGGTAAGTGGATCAACAATCCGATTCCTCCTCTGATTTGGTTGTTTCTTCTCTGATTGGTCTGGTTCAAACTGAAGTAGTCCTCTTCTATTGGTCTGGTTCTGCTCTGATTTGGTTGTTTCTTAATTGAGACTCAAAACCAAAACTTAGTTTCTCTCCTCTCCTTCTTAATGCTTACATAATTAAGGCTTAATCAACTAATCACCCAATTAGACATGCACTAGCCTGTCTCTAATACCAATGTAAGAATTAGGGTTCAACTAATCAACTAGGCATTGTCCTAACCGAGATGCTTAGGCTAATTAACTTAGACTAAAGCTTAATAAACAATCAATCGACAAAATAGTGATCATCCAGATTCTAAAGCATGATTAGACAGAGGGGAGTAAGAGGAGACATTGGGGTGCATACCTTGGCCCTTAGGTACAGTAGATGTCATGGTGATGGTCGGTCTTGGCCGAGTCCGTGGAGGTGACCAGCGGTGTGGGCGACGGTGCCGCCGTCGAGGACCTTCCCCTCACTTTCCACACCTACCGATCAGTTCGCAAAGAATATCGTGGGGCCATTTTAGATCTAACTAACCCAACTTATTTATATGTGTGGACGTGAGAGGGGACCCTCCGGTTGTGGGTCAGTTAACGCTTCCGATCAAAAACGCTGGAGTCCTTAGACTCGGTATGGGGTGGGCCCATACCCTTATGTGATCAAATCCAACAAGAGCTACTCTTCTGGCCAAGCTTTAGACTGATATTCAAGATAGGAGCAGGAACCGACGGTCTAATAACCAATTCTCTGCTAGATCATTGATGCCGCCTAAATCTGAATGGAAATCTACAGGGCCAAGTTCTGACTTATCCAAAGAAAACAGTTGAGGGATTATAGAATAATTAATGGACTGTGTTATGTTTGTGGAGAGAAGTATGAACTGGGCCACCTCACTAGATGCCCAAAGAGGGTTCAAATACAGTTAAACACCTTCTATGTTGATGATTTAGAGATGGTGCTCACAGATCAGGTGTTGAGTTGGATGCTAAAGATAAGGTTGTTGATGAAACTGATACACTTTCTATACATGCTATCTCGGTGAAAGAGGGTAAAGAATGTTTGAGGCTACGGGCATTGTTGAAAACCAGGTATTCTTGCTATTGGTCGACTCAGGTAGCTCATCTACCTTTATTAATTCTGGTTTTGTAGCACAAGCTGGATTGAAAGTGTAGAAGTGTCCTCCTATTACTGTGACAGTGGCAAATGGAGAATAGATTGTCAGTGACACATGGATACCTCAGTTACAGTGGTGGTGTGCAGGCCACACATTCACCACTGACATGAGAGTTTTTCCATTGGGTAGCTATGATGCCATTATGGGCTTTGATTGGTTGAAGGCCCACAGTCCTATGATTTGTAATTGGACACCAAAACAATTCAGTTTCAGTCAGGGAGCCAGCAAATTCAGTTAACTGGGATGCCCTCTCCTATGCAATCCTCTCTGCCTCAATTGATAGCAAATCAACTCAGTAAGTGTCTGTCTACAAATGATGTTTGGTCATTGGCCTTTGTTCAGCCCTGTGCCCCAGAGAAATCAGTAGACAGAGATACAGACTCCTCTGCTATTTCAGCTGTTCTGCAGAAATATGCAGACATTTTTTAAGACCCCAAGACACTACCACCAGTAAGGGATTTTGACCATGTAATTTTCTTGGTGCCTGGAGCAGTACCTGTTAATGCAAAACCATATAGGTATCCACCACATCACAAAGATGAAATTGAGAGGCAGGTTAAGGAGTTGCTCACATCGGATTTAATTGTAAATAGTGTCAGTCTATATGCCTCACCCGTACTGTTGGTCCAAAAAAAAAAAGGATGACACTTGGCGTTTTTGCATCGACTATAGGAAGCTCAATGCCCTTATTATCAAAAATCGGTTCCCCATGCCTCTTGTAGATGAAATCATTGATGAGCTGGCTGGTTCCAAATTTTTCACTAGTCTATACATGAAGTCAGGATATCATCAAATAAGGATGAAACTTGGGGAAGAATACAAGACAACTTTTAAAATCCATCGTGGACATTACCAATTGCGAGTGATGCCATTTGGATTAACAAATCCACCAGCCACCTTTCAATGTGCAATGAATGCCAGTTTGGAGCCCTTCTTGAGAAAGTTTGCCTTGGTGTTCTTGGATGATACCCTCATTTATAGTCCCTCCATGGAAACACATTTGGAGCATGTCAATCTGGTCCTGGCCAAGTTAAGGGAACATAATTTCTATCTCAAGAAGACTAATTGCTCCTTTGTTAAAACTGAGCTTGCTTACCTTGGGCACATCACTTCTTCCTCTGGAGTGGCTACTGACCCCAAGAAAGCTGAGGCCATGGATACATGGCCTGTGCCAACTTCAGTAACTGATGTAAAAGCCTTTTTGGGGCTTACCAGATATCATCGTCGCTTTGTGAAAGGATATGGAGCAATGGCAAAACCTTTGACATCTCTTTTGAAGAAGAAGCAATTCCAATGGTCAGTAGCTGCCCAGGAAGCTTTTGATGCCCTCAAGTTGGCTATGACCTCCACCCCGGTATGCTACTGATGCTAGTGATCAAGGCTTTGGGGCAGTCTTAATGCAAAATGGCAGACCTTTCAGCTGTCACTTTCTTGGGCAAGGCATTATCTGACAAGTACAAGCACCTCTGCATCTATGAAAAAAAATTTGTCCCTCAGCCTAGCTGTGGACAGGTGACACCAATATCTTCAGCGAGAGGAATTTACCATTAAGACTGGCCACAAGAGTCTCTCTTTTCTAGAAAATCAGCCACTACAGTCAGACTTGCAAAAGAAAGCAATGAGTAAACTTATGGGTCTCAACTTCAAAATTGTGTACAAGAGTGGCAAAGAAAATTTGGTGATGAATGCTCTATCCAGGACAGGACACTTGCTACAAGTCTCCTCCATAGTAACTGAAATTATTCCTCAGTGGGTGCAGGAAGTCACTAACTCCTATGTGAGTGATCTGGATGCTCAACAGCTTCTGCCCAAGTTGGCTGCCTGTGGTACTGATGATCACACAAGAAGAAACAAAATTAGGAACGAGGTGATATGTGATAGGGTAGGGGTGGTACCGATTGAGGAGAAGCTAGTCCAACATCGCCAACGGTGGTTTGGGCATATCCAGCAGAGACCTCCAGAAGCACCGGTTAACAGTAGGATTATAAAGAGTAGATAAAATTTTAGGAGAGGTAGAGGTCGAACAAGGTTGACATGGAAGGAGGCGGTGAAACGAGACTTAAAGGAGTGAGACATACCTAGAGATTTGGCTCATAATAGGACTGCATGAAAATTAGCAATTCATGTGCCAGAGTATTAGTTTATTCTTATTTTGTCACTCTTATCTTCTTTCTTATTAATTCATTTATAAAAAATAAAATGTAGAATCTTATTTTATTTGTATTTTTTTACCCTCATCTTATATTCTATTACTTTTGTTCAAAAATTGTGGATTTTATTTCTAGCCGACCCCAACTTATTTGGGACAAGGCTTGATTGTTGTTGTCGTTGTTGTACACAAAGCTTCTTCTCTCTACGGCCTATCACCCTCAAACGGTCGCCCAAAGTGATCGTGTTAATCAATGTGTTGAAATGTATCTCTGGTGTACTGTTCATGCCGCACCAAACAAGTGGAAAAGGTGGTTTTCACTTGCAGAGTTTTGGTACAACACAACAACTCATTCTGTCTTTGGCTGCTCTCCATTCAAAGCTTTATATGGGTATGAACCAAACCTTCTTGCAGCACCTATCTTATCTATTGTCTTTGACCAGTCTCTGGCAGACTTGATGGAGGAAAGAGCTGCACATTCCACCCTTCTCAGTAGTTAGCGACAGCACAAAATCGCATGAATCAATTCTCTGATAAAAGAAGAACTGAAAGGCAGTTTGCTGTTGGAGAAATGGTCTTGTTAAGGTTACAACCTTATGCTCAGTCTAGTGTGGTGAACAGGCCTTGTCCTAAATTGTCTTTTAAATATTATGGACCTTCAAGGTGCTGCAGCGAGTTGGGCAAGTTGCTTACAAGTTGGAGCTACCAGTGGGGGCTCAAATTCACAATGTGTTCCATGTTTCTCAAATTAATCATTGTATGCCAAACTACTCTCCTATTTTCTCAGACTTGCCACCAGTGATTGATTTGGATCAGGTGCAGCTGAAGCCTATCGACATCTTGGAGCGTCGGCTGGTGAAGAAGGGCAACCATGCCATCATACAGGTGTGCGTGCACTGGTGATCATTGTCGACAGAAGAGACCACCTGGGAGGACTACTATGTTCTGGTGTAGCATTTTTCTGAAGTAGTTGCTTGGGGACAAGCAGACTCTGGCGAGGGGGGAGCTATCGTGACTGCTACTAGCTGATCAAGTAGTTATTGTTATGTTCTTTTACTTTGTTGTAATGAAGAGTTAAGGTTGGTAATTGTACTTAAGGAGAGTTGAGAGTGTGGGACCACCAAGGTGGATTCCTGAACTATATGTGGCAAGACCCGAAAAGTAAGGGGTAACAGAAGTGAAACCCAAAGCACTATGTTCACGTTTCCATCTTCTTCTTCCCCATGCCAACGTCGTTTTCGCTTGACCGACGACCACCGTGGTGGCTCACATCCTGGACTTGGCACCAGCGACTACGGGCCACCACAAGGTCCCATGTTAACATGGATTTTCACAAAACATGTGATCATCCAAACACCTCTCTATTGGCTTGACCTTCATGATCTTTCAAGAGGAGGTCCAGTTTCGTGGCTAGCATGTCTACCTTGTAAATGGTGTGCATGTCATGCCAACGAAACTATAGCATTCATGGATCCACCCCTTTGAATGGTGACTTTCTCATCAATTAAATCTTTATCCTTCCATGATCATTGAGAAGAGGTCACCTCCAACTTCAGCAGGGATGTGATCACGGGCTGATGAAGTCAACCCGTTGTAGGAGTGTTGGATGATGAACCAAACATCCATCCCCATGGTGAAGGCAAACCAAGATATAATCTTGGAGCCTCCCCCAAACTTTGGGGATAGATGCCTTTGGCTCCTACTGGAAGCTGGAGAATCCTTCCGTTGTGGGCAACGATGTTGCCCAATGGTAAGAATTTGTTGAGGAACACCTTGAAGTACGAATGGAGTTAAGCTCTTGTGTCCTCTTTTGGCTTTCCTAAAGAATTTGGCTAGCCAAAAACTACCCTGTTTTCTCACAACGGAGAAAACAAAGCAAGAGTAATCATGTCTAATAACTACTAGTACCTATAATTTAATCAAAAGCGATAACTATCCTTCACTAATGTGCCCTTCCCGGCAACGGCGCCAGAAATGCTTGTTCGTATTTATCTCAAAGGAAGACGATGAAGTAAAGGGAATACTATTCTCATGATCAAGGTATAGGGTACTAAGTGTTTATTGGAACAGAGGTAAGATGATAATAGGGGTAGTGTGACACACACTTAAGCAATCTACTCTAAAGGTAAGGATTGTCCTAGTGAGGCTTAAGCTACGAGAAGAGGTTGCTCCTACTGTGCTCTAATTACTCATATACATAGCCTATTAGTGTACACATGAGTATGCTAACGATGAATACTAGGGCTTAGTGGTCCAACATTTCAGCCACGAGTTTACCCCTGATAACATCACGACGATTCACGCCATGAGCATGTAGCATAGCCAAACGTGGGGGATTACGAAGGGCGGACAGGGCTGTCACCACCTGCTGCCTACCCCTACAAACCGTGGGTCTATGAGACATACGACGCTACTTAACGGTCTAAGCATCACACTTACATGTTAAGTAAATACCTTAAGGGCCCGAGTACAATTACCACCCTAAGGCAATGACTAACCTAAATATCGTTGAAACCAATGTTGGCACCAAGCACTAAATTATTCATATTAACATAATCATTTTAATACCTAATTAGACTATAGTGATGATGTATGATTGGGGGAATTTATGAGGACCAGGCCACCAACCTTTTCTCATGTTACTGACCCTATGGATGCTAATGATTGGCTAAAGTCTGTGGAGAAGAAGCTAGCTATTGTCCAATGCAGTGACCGAGAGAAGGTGTTATTCGCATCTCATCAACTTGTTGGAGCAGGTGCCGATTGGTGGGATTCTTTATGCAATGCTCATGAGAACCAAGAGAGAAGTACCTAGGCCGAATTCAAGGAGAGCTTCCAGAAGCTTGTGGACAAAACAATTGTTGTGGAGAACAAAGTCTGTGTGATGGAGCAGGACAACAAGAGGAAGGCGCCATATCAAGTACAGCAACAAGGAAGAAATGTGCGCCCTTGCTTTGCACCACCCAATGCGCCATATTACAGCTCTTCTGCTCCTTCTCAATGCCCTCGTTATGCACCGCGCCTAGCTCAGTTCGTGCCGCAATGCCCTGTCATGTAAGCACCTAGGCCTCCAATGCCTTTTGCACCTCGTGTCAACTTTCCTAGTGCAAATGTTCAGAACCAAGTCCGTCCCAATAATTATGGTGCAGCAAGGAAGTGCTATACATGTGGAGAAGCAGGACACTTTGCACATCAATGTCCTAAGGCAGGCCTTGGTCAAGGAAGCAATTCTCAAAGACAGAACCCAAGGCCCAATGGAGGACAGCCACAAGGAAATCGTGGACCGCAAAATCTTGCTTGTGGCAACGTTAACCATGTCTCTACGGGAGATGCTCAACAAGCGGATGACGTGGTCATTCGTATATTTCTCGCAAACTCCAACCCGGCGACTATGTTATTTGATTCTAGAGCATCGCATTCATTCATTTAACTACGATGCATGCACTTGTTAAGAAACGGATGATTTGGAACTTGCAGTCGTGGTTCACGCATTGAAGATGTGGAGACATTATATTCTTGGACATAGCTGTGAAATTTATACGGATCATAATAGTCTCAAGTACATATTCACACAAACGGACCTGAATTTGAGGCAACGAAGATGGCTGAAGCTTATCAAGGATTATGATGTGAGAATCAACTATCACCCGGGAAAGTCTAACGTAGTGGCCGATGCTTTGAGTCGGAAAGGAGTAAGTTACTATCTCACAGTTCGAGAATTACCATCCGAGTTATGTAAGGACTTTGAATGGTTGAAACTCGGATTTTTGAATGAGATGAGGATAATGTAGTTAAATCCGACTTTAGAGCAAGAAATTCGAGAAGGTTAGACCAAGGATGAGAAAATTCAGGAAATCAAGGAAAGAACCCAAGAAGAAAGAGAATTCAGGATTGATGAGGATGAACATGGTACCTTATGGCTTGGTAATAGGATTGTCGTGCCTAATGTGAAGCATATTCGGGAGACTATATTAAAAGAGGCACATGACTCACCTTACTCAATTCATCCCGGTTGTACAAAGATGTACAAGGACTTGAAGACTTGTTATTGGTGGGCTAGCATGAAAAAGGACATAGTTGAGTATGTAGCTTTGTGTGATGTATGCCAACGGGTGAAGGCAGAACATCAAAGGCAAGCTAGATTATTGCAGCCATTGAAGATTCTGGAATGGAAGTGGGAAGAAATCGGCATGGATTTTATAGTTGGATTGCCACGTACTCAGTCCGGTTATGACTCTATATGGGTAATTGTGAATCGGTTAACTAAGTCAGCTCACTTTATTCCCGCCAAAACCATTTTTAATGGGGGGGGGGGGGGGGGAATTGGCGGAACTGTATATGGGAAGAATAGTATGTTTGCATGGAGTTCCAAAGAGGATCGTGTTGGATAGAGGTTCTCAATTTACCTCCAGGTTTTGGCAAAAAATGCATGAAGCATTAGGAACAAGATTGAATTTCAGCTCAGCATATCACCCTCAAACTGAGAGGATCAATCAGATTTTGGAGGACATGTTAAGAGCTTGTGCTTTGAAGCATGGGAAAAGTTGGGACAAGAGCTTGCCACATGCGGAATTCTCATATAACAATGGTTACCAAGCAAGCTTGAAAATGTCACCATATGAAGCACTATATGGAAGGAAGTATAGGACACCTTTGTTCTGGAATGAGACAGGAGAAAATCAAGTATTTGGACCAGACATGTTGTAGGAAGCTGAGAAACAAGTTCAGATTATTCGTGAAAACTTGAGGGCTGCTCAATCAAGGCAAAAAGGCTATGCGGACAATAGGAGAAGGAAACTAGCCTTTGAAGTGGGAGACTTCGTATATCTCAAGGTGTCACCAATGAGAGGTCACAAGAGGTTTAACATAAGAGGCAAGCTAGCACATCGATACATTGGGCCATTAAAGATTTTGGACAAAAGAGGAGAAGTAGCATATAAGTTGGAGATGCCAGCTCATCTTTTCGATGTACATGATGTATTTCATGTTTCCCAGCTCAAGAAGTGTTTAAGGGTACCTGAAGAACAAGTGTCAATGGAAGAATTGGAGCTAGAGGCAGATTGACTTATGCCGAGCAACCGGTCAAAATCTTGGAAACCAAGGAGAGAGTCACAAGGAACAAGGTGAATCGATGGTGTAAAGTGCAATGGAAGCATCATATAGAATTAGAGGCAACTTCGGAGCTGGAGGATGATCTCAAGAAGGAGTTTCCCTATCTCTTCTCTTCCGCATCAAATCTCGAGGGCAAGATTCATTTTAATGGGGGTAGGTTTGTAACATCCTCATTTTCATGCATCATGCATTGCATAAGTTCATATACATGTATAATATTAATTCACATAAAAAGAAATAAGGTTAAAATGAATCAGAAGCAAAAATCGCACTCAAAAGTTTTGGGAAGTGCGGACTAGTCCGATTTTGGTGTGGACTAGTCCGATTTCTCTCTGACCTCACTCGGACATGTCCGTTTTCGTGCGAACTATTCCAGTTTTTGTCTCTGGACACTTTCAGACTTGTACGGTCCTATGCGGACTAGTCCAGTATTCCAATTCCTTGGAAATTTTGCTAAGTCCCTAGACTTGTCCGGACTTGTCCGGTATTCCAGCGGACTTGTCTGTTTTCCTGTGACTAAAATTGGACTTGTCGGTTTTGGCCAGACTTGTCTGATCTCCCTATGACCAAGTTTGTACTTGTCCGATATAAGTCTGGACTTATCCGACATTTTTCTGACTAACTTCGGGCTAGTCCGGCCCTTTTCGGACTTGTCCGGTAAATCGCGACTCCGAGTTGATCTTTCGTTTCACGACGTGTTTTTGAGCTTTACTTTAAGTGGGCCTAAGGACGTTGTGTCTAACTCTTTTTAGTGCCCATGTGGGACCCCACACCGGCCCCCACCCTCCCCGAACTCAAATTCTATCAAACCCTAGCCTCCACCCCTATATAAAATAGCCCACCCCTTGACTTTACATCCTTTTGCCTCAATTGAAAGTCCACCCCAACCCTAGCTTGTGGGTAGCCGCCATCAAGGAGGAAGAAGGAGATTTTGAGCAAGAAGAAGAAGAGGAGGAAACAAAAGAGGATCCAGATCTCCATCAAGTTTCGTTCTTCATCACCATCACCTTCAAGTTCTTTACCAACCCTAGATTATCAAGATCCAGGTGTTGCCTCCAAAACCTTTGATTCATTGGAGTTCTAAACACCTGGTACACCTTCTTCTCTCTTTTTCTCATGTGAATTCAACCCCAATCCTCCAAATTCACGTCGATCTAGAAAACTCTAGTTCGCTGTTCCAGAGAAGGGCGGACTAGCCCGGCCTCCTACGGACTTATCCGATTTTGCAATCTATTTCCTGTTGAATTAAATATAAATTGATTTGAATTAATTCCAAACCTATTCAAACTTGTTAAAAACTATTAGAACTAGTTAGTAAACATCATTAACAACTTATTAACTAGTTTTGCTTTGCATTTGCATTAATCATACATATCATGGCATATTGAGTAATATATGTGCACTTATTGATTGTGATTCTTGTCTTGTATGTTTGTTGTGCAGATTAGAAGGATTTGAGCTAGAGAGTGTTGTGGAGGATCTCCAACACCAAGAATTTGAAGTCTTTGATCCCAATCAAGCCCAAGAGCAAGGCAAGTGTCCTTGAACTTATTGATCCTGTTTCTAAAATGAATGTTTTGTTTGCAAAATTGCATGCTTGTGTCAATTTAATGGCAATCCTATGATATGAAGTTTACTAGATTTTTTTGACCACCCTTGTCACCTAGAATATATGGTAGAGAGTCGGGAATGGCTTTTTATCTTTTTGCTTTGCTTAATTAATTCGGATGGGGAAAAACACTACATATTAATTATGCATTAATGAGATTATGGTTAATATGAACTGGTTAATATGATATGGTAATGGGTGATCTAAGCAAGCATGGTATGTGGATGGGTTGGATGTTATGGTGGTTTCGCTTGCTTTAGATCTAAGGACCGGTTCTGGAGCGACCATCCAGGATTTACAGTGCCACCACGAGGCCAAGTATGGGTGTGGCGTAGCTGATTAATTAGGGTACTAGTATTGGGCGGATCATTTGGCGCACCGGAGAAGGAGAGTCAGATTGGTTTGGGTATGGTTGGCGGGACTCCCTGGGATCTGAATGGCACAAGAGGGGGCCCTTGGTTGAAGATGTGCTCAGTTGGAGACATCACCACCGGTGAAACCTCGGTGGGTCCATACATGCTAGTAGTCCTTTTGTAAAGGCTATTTTGTGATCTCTTTGCCACACAACTAAGAAAGTGTGAGACGGCATAAATGAGATTCTATAGTCATCGAAAGGTGATGAAATCACAAACACGTGGGTAAAGTGGTACAACCTCTGCAGAGTGTCTTAAAACTATCATGATTGTCGTGCTCCCGATTATGAGCAACCTGGACCCTCACATGATTAGAGGGAAACTTAGGATTTGGGATGGTTATGGTTTGGTACTGGTTATGGATTGAATTATGGTATTGGATATGGTTAATGATAATGAGAAATCTGGTATAATGGTGACGGATATGGAATATAGACTGGTACTATGCTATTAATTGTGGCTTATGATGGGTTTACCTCACATACAAATAATATATTGCTTTTCAAATGTTTTAACGTACTTTTCAGCACTTAGCCTTTATTATATTCATCATTTGAATCAGCTACATGTCATACTTTCCACCTTGCCGAGTACGACATGTACTCACCCTTGCAATTCCCCCACCAACAGTTGCAGGTCAGGTTGGGAGTATAACGATGATAATGCGGATTTTTAGGCCATGTCTGCCGTCAGCTTTGCCTGTGGTGTTGATTGAAGCTGCGCTATACCCTATTTTGCTTATTCACTTAGTTTGCTTAGTTGCTTATTTAGTTTATTCCGTTGCATTAGTTCAAACTTGTCATTAACATTCACTAGAGCTTGTAGGATACTATGGAAATTGTAATAAAAGTGATTAATTAATCTTGTTCTATGGTAATTTTCTATATATCTTTTTGTGAATGCACTTGTGTATGTGTGCTGAACATCCTGGACACACATATGCGTTCACTTGGTTCATTTTCGGAACCGGGTGTCACAACCAAGGTCGATCAGGCTATTGGCCATGGCCTTGAATTTGCGCCAGAACTCATTGATCGAGAGGTCACCCTGAACAAAAGTGCGAAAGGCAGCATCAAGGTGAAGAGTACGTTGTTCACGGTTACTGAGAAACTGGTTCTCCATGGTGAGCCAGAGGTGGCGCGCCGTGCAGCTACGTTCCTGGACCACCTGGTGAAGATCCGTCGAGATGGAGTTGCTGATCCAATTGAGGACGATGTTGTCCATCTGAATTCATCCCTGATCATTGGACGGAGCATCCTCCGTGACATGATTGATCAGGGCATAGTGATGTAGGGCCTGCTCCATGAGATCATGCCAGTTGGCGTAGTTGGTGGAGGAGGAGTCGAGGATGATGTTCACCAGCTGGCGGATGTTGAGCACGACGGCTGCCTAAAGGTGAAGGCCGACGACGATCGTGTCTTCGTAGGTCAAAGGAGCTGTAGAAACTATGGTACGAAGCTCCGAGGAAGAAGACGCTGGTACGCTCTGACGAGCGGCAGTAGCCATCTGCTCCAAGCCTACGGCCTTGGACTCCTCTTCCTCAAGGAAAAGGCGGGCGGCCTAGACGCGGTGACGGGCAGCAGCAGCCTGTGCCTTGGCGTCCTCGACCTCCTTGATGATTGTCTCTAGCCGAGCACGGAGGGCAGCGGCCTTGGCGTCGTCCGCCATGGTAATCGCATGGGCAGAGAACCGACAGTGGCGGCGGCTAGGGTTAGCAGAAGCGAAAAAAAATCAGACTCTGATTACCATGTTAGTGGAGAGGTACTGTCGAGGAATTAGATGATCCCATTAGGCCATAGAGGGTTAAAATATTTAGTGGGGGAGACCCCTAGAGGTGGTCGACGGCTAGGGAGAAACCCTAGGGGCTAGTGCCCCTGAGCAAGAAGCTCATATGGGCTGGGCTTACCTCACGCTGGAGGAGACCCAACAGACTAAGTAACCTAATACTCCAACAACCAGGAACAGATCCTCCCTAACGACGCTTCTTCGGTAACATGGCTGCCACAATTATATTCATTAAAGCAGCGGTAGCATCAAACCTGCAAGGTACTCAAAGAAACTTGTACACAGACGAAGGCTTCAGAAACAAACAAAAAAAACAGTGATGCACAGGCTTGCAGAGCTGATGAATGTGAAGTCTCTAAAAATCCTACATGGTCACATCAGCTAGGAAAATGAAAATGAGCAAGAAACAAATAAGAAAATGGAGCTCGAGAAAAATAAATTAATGCAAACCCTATATGGGAAGTTAAAATTCAAACGAAAGATTCATATTCAAAGTAGTCAAATTTCAAGTTTAGGTTCACCATTGGATTCCCCTTTATTCAAACAACATCCATGCCAAGTTTTATAATTGTTTAGCTTCATTTGCTACTAATTCAATGAGTCCAGTGAAAGAATATTTGAATTCAAATTCAAATTTGAATTTGACTGAAACTTTACCAATTGTCGAAATTGAGTTCAAATATGGATTCCACATATTAATTTGACTTGTCTGCCAAGTTTGAATATTTTCAGAGGTTGTTTGAATGGAAAGTTATTTTTCCAGAGAGGATATGAGTGGCGGGTGATGTGGGACCACCCAGTCAGCTGCTCAAAGCCTGAACCGCCTCTGCTCTTGCTTCACAGGGCGCCAACGAGATGCAGCATGCAGGCTACCTATTTGGCCCAATCCTCACCGTGAAAAACATCAGTGCAGCTTCCTTATTCCTCTCTCTCTCAACTTTGTCTCTGTTCTTCACCGTGCAAGAGAGAAACAGAGCACTGTGTTTTTCACCATCGCCCAAGCTTGGCACCGCCCTCTGTTCTTCATCGTCGGCCGGCGTTTCTCCGTGATTGCTTGCCTCACCAAGCTGAAGGTCCTGTTTGGCACAGCTAGAACTTGTAACAAAAGCAGCTTATTTGAAAAGCTAGTGGAAAACAGCTTCTGCTTATGTCCTGCTTTTAGTTCATTCTGAAAAACAGCTGAACTAATAAGCTGTTACAAAATTTTCCTGTTTAGCACAACTTCAGGTTATTTTTATAAAGAAGTTGCAGCAGAAGCTGTGCAAAACAGGGCCGAAGACAGCGCCCCGGCTTTCTCCTCTCCCTCCCCAATGTGCTGCTACAGCTTCTCTAGGCGTCAACTGTTGGCGCACGGCGTTTTTCTCCCCGAAGCTCAAAATGGCCGCACTCTCTGTTCCACGACGTCCAGCCATTTCACGCTCTGTTCCAGCTCAACCAAAGCGTCAAAAGGTTTGCCTACATCCCTTCTAGATGTCCCTAAAGGCCCTTCTATGAACTGAGGTTAAAAACTCAAGCAATTCAGATTGCACACTACACCATCTTTCAATCCTATAATAGAATAGTCTCCTCATGTTTCCACGAAGCTTCTGCAGCAACAAGCTTTGAAAATGGTTGAGTATAGTCCCCAGGAAGCTAGTTTTCCCCAATTGCCGATTTGAAACCCAAGGTCACAGTGGACCTTAGAATTCCAGTTGTTCTCATCTCGATTGGTGTCCAAATATGGGTTCCTCATTGTCTAATGGTTCTGTAAGACCAATAATTGAGGTAAATAGGGCAGTACAGAGCAAGACCTACCTCGCCGGAGTTCATCCTCCGCCCACCGTTGTCGCCCCGCTGGTTCGGGCCGTCGCCGAGCCACACCAACGCCACCAAAGAATTCCCCATCTCCATTTATGGTCTGGCGGCGAGTGAGGGCCGAAGAGGAGGCCGGGAGGGCTGCACCGGCGCGGGCGCCGCCGCGCGCCACCATTGGCGCCGCACCTGACCGTGGGTTGAATATGACCTGGTGGGGTCACGCGGTCAGCCTGAGGGCTCCCTATTTGGGATCTTTTTTCCTCTTGTGATTTGGTGTGGCTATGCGCCTGGAGTCTGTGGCCACCATGGTGCCTCGATTTTATTGGCTCATTTAAATGTGGGCGCAGCTGTAACCTTCAATTCCTTTTTCTTTTAGAAAATAAACCCAGAATTCATGCCAAACTTTGAAAAATCATAGATACATCTATAATTGTCCAAAAATTCTCAAATAAATTTTTTGAACTACTCATGGCATATACTTTGCAGTGAGACTATTTAACTGCTATGGAAGTCTTTGGTTATTGCTCAGTAATTCCCTCAAGTTAAATCTTTGGGGATTTGTTACAGATGATTCCTTTGATAGAAAAATCTCAATTTTTTCCATAACCTTCATCCAAATACCTTTGATATTCAGCCAAAATTGCAAAGTCATTTGACTTGATTTACTGGTTGAATTGGTGTTCCAATCCCCTATGTCCATGAAAATTCCTAAAACACCATAAACAATTTCAGAAAATCATTGGATATTGTAAAATCAGTATCTCCCTCTAGGAATCCTAGAAAAATGTGAAATAATTTCTTTGGGCTCCTTGTGAGTAACACTTTCTGGAAAACCAACTTTTAGGCATGAAAATGATACAGTTTTTACAGGTAATTTTAGTGAAGCATAAACTTTATGGATTTTTGTAGACCACACTTTGCCTTTTCTTTAGCTGAGACTTTGCTAGGACTGTCTTATGACCTTTGTGGACTACTACGAAAATCCCAGATTCACTTGGCTTGATCTTCAACTGAATACTATCATTTGTACTTTCTCCTACATGTATGTTCATATTGAATATCATAAGGACATTGTCCTCAATTCACCTTGCTCCATTCATTATTTTCACCAGAACATGAAAACAGTACAGACCAATCTATAGTTCTTGTACATTACATTGTTTTCCTCTTGTGCTTTACATAGTTTTCCTCTTTGCTAAACAATTCTCATTATGTGCATTTGCATTTCGCTAGCAATCAGGACGAAGAACTTTGGCGGAGGATTTCTTTTGGAAGGTCCAGCAGTTGATCTTATTGCCTTTACACTGATTTTGACAAACCGTTGAGTAAGGCAAGCCCCGGTTTGCATATAACACTATTTATAAAGTTTTATTTTGTATACACTATACGTATGAGGTATTATTGTGCATTAGGTCAAGTTTTGTTGAGAATTCACATGCATGACCAAATAATCCATGGAGTGACTGGGTATAACATTACTCTATCGTATTATATTGCTATTGCAATTCAGCTTCCTACATTATGGTTATCCTTGCATGTAGAGTTTCATGTTATAGGTGAGACGGTTAAGTCTTACTGAGGCTTGTACTCACGGTTGCTTAATTCATGTTTTGTAGGTTTTATTACTTATGCTTATGTTTAGGATTTCCGTGAGACTTCGGACTTTCCGAGGTGTATGGCACACGAGAAACCTCGCCGCTGCCATATCTCTTCGTGATGCTAGTGGAGAGTGTAGGATCGAAGAGCACGTGAAAAGCTACCAGAAGAGGGTGAATGGTAAATTTAAACTTTTTCAGCAGAAGCAACAAAAACCCCTCGGCATAAAACAATCTGATAAAGAAGTCATGTGTGTAACTGATTAAACATGTTCAACTATGACAAAAATAGTAGATACTATAGAGGATCAAGTCACGAAGACACGACAATAAGAATCACGAAAAACCGTCGAGAAAAACTCAAGTTGTGATCGAAAGATCGAGCAATGGTCTCTGTTCTACCAGAGTAAAAACCAAATCTGCAACACAGCAAAGAACTCGTGCAAATCAGAACCCTTAGTTTTATTTAAATTGACAATGTATTCAACATACATAGGTCTCACAATCTCCCCCTTGATGAATGTGTTGGCAATACCACTTAAAATCCGAACATTGGCTTATTTTCATGAAAAGTTTTGAAAGCAAATTTCTCCCCCTTTTTGAAAATCAAAAATCAAATATGAAAGAAATTTCAAAAACTCATGAATGTGCAATGTGTGATATATTTCCCCCCTATACATATTTCTCCCCCTTTGACAATGTATTCAGCAAGATTCAAAAGAGAAATTTCAATTTTTATGAGCATATTGTAACATACACATATAGAACAAAGCTCGTCCAAGTCATACTATCAAGTAACTTATACTATCACATCAATGAGATACATAAAGTAGTGTAAGCCATGCTAGAGATCAAGTGAAATTTCCAATTTAAGCAAGTTATGATCTAACAAACTTAATTATTTCAAGACCTGAAAGCATGACACTTGTTGCTGCATTTTTCATTTTTCATTATCATTTAAAGCACAAAATTTTGATCATATGACATTTGCAAGAGATTATATGTTGTATCAGGCTTATTTTAACCAACCAAGCCAAACCTATGTCATTTGACAATCAGAAGCTTAAAGATATGATTTTAGTCATAAATAACTTCTTCCATGTTCATATATAAGTGCAATGATAAGCCATCTCAAAAGAATAAGTGTGATGCATGCATATTCTCTTGATATTTTCTCATTTTTTATTTGATCATAAAAGCTAAATATGTGGATAGTTGATTGATTAATTTTTCATTATTAAAAGCACTTGTGAGCATGAAACAAGTTAAAAACAGCAAGAAAGTTCGATCATGACCAGATTTAGTGTAAGTATTTATTCCAATTACTAGTAATGGCAAAAACTACAAAATGTATAACATGAGTAATGTAGTAAGAACTTCAGCATGTAAAAGGAATCACAAAGTCATATATGTATGAAATATTATACTCATATTATTTTAAATTCAGCTTCACACATATACTTCCCAAGTTTCAAAAACTCCCCATCAATTTAAGCATGAGGATGCATAACCCCTATTTTACTACGAATGAAACAAAAATGAGTGAAATCTAAAGGTTTTATAAAAATATCAGCCAATTGTTGTTCGATATCTACATGGTGAAGCACAATGTTTCCTTTTTCAACATTATCACGGAGAAAATGATACCTCATGTGTCGAAGTGTAGCAACGACACTTTCCTCTGTACTACTTAGAAGTAGTTTGCAGAGGTTTGTATTTAGGCGGGGCGCTAAACGAGATCCAAGAACGAGGTGACACGAGAATTTTACGTGGTTCGGGTCGCCTGAGCGTAATACCCTACTCCAAAGGATATGTGTTGTTTGTATGAAAATGCGTAAGTCTGAGCTTAGTTGTCTATCGTACAACGACCCCTTTTTATATGCCAAGGACATGCTGTTACAATGCGCCAGGGCCCGACAGGTGGCCTCGATCGTATTAACCACCCTATACACAATCTATAGGCATAACAGTGGTTAATAGTGTGTTAACATGCCTTGATGGCAGCGTTACCGGTCTTTATAGCCTCCTGATCATGCACCATTAACACAGAGTTAAAGACACGTTAACCAGGTCTTGCAACGATAGTTTTATTGCCCTTAAATGTCAGCGCCATTGAAGATTCTGGGATCCTCCTATTGTAGACGTAGATACGAACGCCTGACACATGTCAACACCTGAGCTTCCCTCAGCGGGATGGTAGGTCTGGTGTTATAGGACACATGGCAGCACTGGAGCTTCCCTAAGGAGGGAGGCAGGTCCGGCACTGTGGGTCACATGCTGCCTCCAGAAGTCCACAACACTGGAAGTTGGAACTCAATGTGTCTTCTTTTGGTAAGAAGCGATACCTGGTATGCAGGGTATCGACATTGGCCCCCGGCCTCACCTCTGGTGAGATTGTGAGGTTTCGATGCTAGCGGTGGGGCCATTATTTCTCCTGCGCTGAGCTTTCCTCTTGGGACACACGACCCTTCTTAATTTGACAGGTGAGATACATGGCTCGCGGATCTCACGCAATTGAAGGACGCCGGTTCCCAATATGATTTTCGTATCGGTTCCCAGCGCAATCTCTATAACCCTGACAGGCTGCCATCCTTGGGTATCCAACTTCTCATCATGATAACAGTTCATTTGTAAGGGGAGAGAACTCTTATGCATCGATATGTTCTTGCGCATAGAGTTGTCCGCTTGAACCCTTGCATCGCGCTCCCACTTTTGCTCCACTTTGCAGTGATGGAACTCAGACTCCCCCCAGCAAGCTTGTAAGCGAGAGGGATCTTACAAGAGTCCGGAAGCAGATGGGCTGGCAGAGCGACTACTTCAATAATGCTATTTGTTGCGGAAAGCTCCCGTTCATGAAGGAGTGCCCCAACGACATTGTCTACTTCTCAGCATATGCCATGATTGGGATGGTTCCGCCAGTGTCCAACTTCTTGTTGATGCTCCTGGAATCATACGGGCTCCAACTACAGCATCTTGACCCTCACTCGATCTTGCTGGTGGCAATCTTTCTGCACTTCTGCGAGATGTGGGTATGTGTGCCACCCTGTGTGCCGCTATTCTGGACCTTCTTCACACTTTGGCCAACAGGAAAAGATAACAACATCTTGGGATTCTTCTACTTCGTAAGACGTAGGAATCCCCCATACAAGTACATAAGGTCCTTTCCTTCTGGAAAGTGGGAGACCTGGAAGACCGATTGGGTAGATATCTGGTTGGACTGTCACGATTGGCTGGAGCTGTCAGAAAGATTCCCAACGCTGGAGTCCGACTCTTGGGAGGTGCTCCCGATGCTGACAGAAGAGTACAACCCCGTGCTATCAAGAATTTGGAGCTTGGTCAAAGGAGGATTGACATTTCTGATGGTCCTCAACAACTTCCTAACCAACTGTTGGGCTCCACTCAAGGAGCGAGAGTTTGCAGCTTGGTCATACTTCAGAGAAATGGATTTCCTCCAGATTGATGTTGGTCTGGGAACCAACTTAGATGAGAATGCCCCGCCGCTTCATCTGCAAAGGTTGTACATCGAAAATTTATCAAGAGATTACCTTGTACCTTCGGCGGAGTTCTTGCATCTGTGTGTAGTTCCGAAGGTCATGAGGGAGCTGAAGAAGGTGATGCTGCTCCTTGACGATACAGGTCTTGCGGTGCGACAAAGGAGCATTCCGCTAGCAGGGATTGTGATCCCCGGAGCTTCGGCCCCCTGCCCACATGGAAGGTCCGGACCTGCACCTGTTAGTGGGAAGGGCAAGGCTCCTGCAAAACCAAGTCAGAAGAAGTCTGACTCAAGTCAGGGCAAAGGCAAAGAGCCCATCGACACCTCCAATTGGAAGAGGAAGTTTTTGCAAGCTGATGGCAGCTCTGTCAAAGCAGCTTTGATGAAAGAGGTGCCACTGCCTTGCTCGACCCTCAAGTCGGTGTTGGTTGTGCCTCCAGCAATGGCAACGCCGGCTCCAGTGGCCAAGGTGAGCTCCAAGCTCGGGAAATCATCTTCAGACCTAGTACCTACGGTGGGCACTAGGTCCGGCAAGTCTTCTAATCTAGTCCTGGTGCCAACGGCGGGCTTTAGCTTCGGAGTGTCTTCTTAGATGATAGCATCGGGTGCGGAAAATAGTGCAACACCTGCTCCGGAGATCTCGACTGTAGTGACGCCGGTGGCCGCCATGACTCCTGGGGTGAAGTCCGGAGCTTCTCCCTCACTGGCGACGGTGGGTTCTGACTATGGCCATCCAAGGAAGAGGTTTCATGCCGACTGGAGCTACAATGGCCCCAGGTAATGATCGACACTTGAACATATGTTTTCCACTTACTTATTTCTTTTTGTTGAATTTGTTTTTCTTCTGTATCCAGAGTGTCAAGAGCTACCGCTACTCTAGCACCAGCAACCAACCAGGTCAGGGTTGTAGTCGTGGAAACCACGTCGGCCAAAGCTCCTATTGATCCTGAGGCCTGTCCTATGGTCATGATGGATGACATGGCGGTTCTGGAGTCAAATGGCATCGAGATTGATACGGGGACAGCAGCCAAAGATGACGTGGTTGCACTGGACACGCAGAAGAGGCGCCAGAGCAAGCTGTGGTTATACTTGAGCAACGGCAGGGATACCGGAGCTAGCGCCGGAGATACCGGTTGAAGCTCCAAAGATACCGGCGCCCACAATTGATGCCACACTAGAGCCAACAATGGACGTTGAGATAACTCCATCACTGGAGGTAGACACCTCAGTGGCACCTGAGCCTGCATCTGTAATGGAGCCTTCAGTTGATGTAGCATCAGAGCAGCCAGGTGACACCACAATGGCGTCAGAGTCGACACCTGAAGATCTAGCTGTGGGACCTTCAACGTCTGCGCCAGAGGTTGACGAGATCTTGGAACTCAATCCAGCTGATGTCGAGTTGTTGAGTCCATGCTTGTGCCATGGGATCCGACAAATGTTTTTGAATACATGAAGGCGCTAGAAGACCCTAAGTAAGGTCTGGTGCCAATCCTCCTGGACATGTCAATAGAAAATGCCTGCTCCAGCCTTCGCCAAGTGCAGCTTGGATTTGACTTCGAGCGCAAGACCCTAAATGCCAAGTGAGAAACTCTGAAGCGATGGCGGAAGCTACTGTACTTCAGGACGAGGCTGACTCAGACCCGCTTTGCTGATGAAAGGGGAAGACTTGCGACCCAGAAGGCACAACAAGACTACATGGACAGGCTGCTGGACGAAAGGGAGGTTGTGATTATAACTCTCGATGAGAAGACTCATGAAGTATTTGAGAAAGCAAGGGAAAAAGATGATATGGAAGATGCTCGCTCAGATGCCTTAAACGAGCTGAGGGATGAGCTCCTCAAGCACTGAGAGTCATTAAACAATAAGGACTAGGAGCTCCAGAAGAGAGATGAAGTAATCTCTCAGAAGTTAGTGCGCAGCAAGCAGGACTTAGCTGACCGCGCTGAGAAATTCAAGTCCTGGTGCGACAGAGAGAAGCACCAAGTATGGCTGGCAAGAGAGGGAGTTAGCAAGCGGGAAAGTGTTGTTTCTGCCAGGGAAGACAAGGTGAAGGCCAAAGAGAAGGAGCTAACAGTTAAGAAGGACCGTCTGAACCTCTGGGAGAAACAGATCACTGACCAAGAAAGGTAGTTAGCTGAACGGATTCAGCTAACATGCCAAGGAGGTCGAGCGATTTCTTGAAGGATGGTTATGTAGAACTTTCATATGCTAGGAGATCTCTAGAGGAGCTTTGTACCTTGTGGAAGGTTGAAGCTCATCAGATCTAGGACTTCCTGGGGCGTGTGGAAGAAGCACTGGTGCCTCTGGGTTTCAGTCCGATCCAGCCGGCTGATTTTGAACTAGAAATAGACAGAGCCTTGATACCTCTCAACACGGCTGGAGACAAGCTGGGAACACTGGAAGACATCATCTGCGACCAGCTTGAGAATGAGGGAAAGTCTCTGGCTAAGTCAGTCATAGAATATGTGTTGACTTGCTTCTGTAGCTAGGACCTCTCGATGTCTCTAGCTCTGGTGACCGATGGACCCATAGCTGAGATAGAAGAAGCTGCCAATGCAAGTGTCCAAGAAGCTGCCAAGAAGGTTGCTGCGTTGTTCCGGTGGAACTCCAACCAGTAGTAGGATTTTTTCTTCCCTTTGTATCTTCAACTTGAACTTTTGAATGAAATCCTCTCAAATTCCATTTTTTTTTTGTCTTCAATATCATCATTCCCTTAGTCTTGTTGGCCCCCTGGTAGATGTGCTCAATGATTGAGGACATGTACCATAAGGATCTTAGCAGTGTCTTGAAGATGTTGTAGTAGCTCCAAACTTAAAACTTCTGAGTAAGCTCTGAGAACCCCTTGCCACGGAACGTCGACATCGGGCCCACTAGGTGGTACCGGAGCTAGATGCTCTTGTGGAACCCATTGTCAACTTGCGAAACATCAATGCTGGGACCCTTGGGTGGTACCGGAGCTAGATGCTCTGATGAAGCCCATCATCAACGTGCGAAACATCGACGCGGGGCCCCCTGAGAGGTAACAGAGCTAGATGCTTGGGTGGCACCCATAGTCAACTTGCAAAACATCGACGCCAGGCCCCCTGGGTGGTATCGGAGCTAGATGCTTTGGTGACGTCCATCATCAACGTGCGAAACGTCGATGCCAAGCCCCCTAGGAGGTATCGAAGCTAGATGCTTTGGTGGCACCCATCGTCAACTTGTGAAACTTCAACGTTGTGCCCTTTGGGTGGTACCAAAGCTAGATACTCCGGTAACACCCATCATCAACATGCAAAACGTCGACGTCGGGCCCCCTGGGAGGTATCGGAGCTAGATGCTCCAGTGACGCCCATCATCAACTTTTGAAAGTCGACTCGGCCCCGGGGACATCAGAACTCTTCATAATGAATTTTTCTGGACAAGAGATACAAGAAAAGAGATACAAGAAAAGTAGTAAAATGCCTCTTCTTGCCTATAGCTTAGCTGTGGCTTATTGTTCTTAATTAAAATTTAGGTCCTAACCAACTCAATGCAGTATACTTGGTATACTGGTTGTTCTTTTATAGGTATGTGTGCTGTCCGAACCCACCTTACTATGACAAAACATCAGAATAGGTAGAGTGACGTTGAAAGTCGCCTAGAGAGGGGTGAATAGGCAATAATACCTTAAATCACTTAATCAAACAAGATTAAATTCATGTGGCCAGACTAGTCTGCACAGGGCCGGACTAGTCCGCTCAGCACAGGGTGGAAACCCTAAAACTTGATTTCTACAAGTTATTTGCGAAATTAAAGTTCACCAAAGATATGAGCGATGTGTAGTAAACTTGTGAAGCTCAGGTTTTGAGGTTTAAACACTTAGATTGCAAGTTTTCAATAATGATCAAAGTGTAAGGCAATAAGAGCAAAGTGAACCCTAATAGCAATACTAGTGATCAAGAAAAGCGAAAGACAAGTGAAACGCTATTTATCCCGTGGTTTAGCTCCACGAAAAAGCCTACCTCCACGTTGAGAAGTCCACACAAGGACCGGGTCTCACTTGACCCTTCTCTCACCAAGCCACCACGATGGTCGGCTTGGTTTCCATTATATTAATGGGTAATCACCAAGTTTGATGGTGCTGCTCACAACTTGAGGCTCCCACAAATCAATACAACGAGGAGCACACGAAGCTCAACTCACACAAGCCACACAACACAACACAATGTGCAAGAGATCAAACTGAGAGCCAAAGCATGATGATCTTCCTTTACTCTCCTTCCCAAACCCTAATTTCTTCAAGATTTGCTCTTAGAGGGTTAGTAGGACGAGTAGAAGGCTTTGGAAGGCTCTAGGATGCTTGTGGCGACGCTAGGGTTCCAGTCTTATTCAAATGAGCCCGAGGGTCCCCCTTTATAGAGGTCCCAAGCCCCTTTTGCTTACATTAGTAGAGGGGCGGACTAGTCCGGCCCTATGGGACCACTGACCTCTGGTCAGTTCCCGACAACTGCCACACTGAGCAACGATCATCACGCTACCCGCCAAATTTCCAAATTCAAATGGTCACTAGATAACGGACTAGTCCGGTCGACAACGGACTAGTTCGAAGTAGAACAGAACCACTTGTTCCGTTTTTCCAAAACAGACTCTTCTGGGTTGGCCCGGACTAGTCCAGCCACAGGGGCGGACTAGTCCAACCCCCTAGGGTTTCTCTCGGTTAATCTCACTAAGTCTCAAACGGACAAGTCCGTACCCAAAAGGACAAGTCTGAACTACTCCAGAGAGCTTTGGTCCGTCCAAAAACGGACAAGTCCGGACTTCTAGGACTTAGCTCCAAATTCGCTCAGATTTACTCCATAGACGTTTGGTCCGTCTCAAAACGGACTTGTCTGCCATGGCCAGACTAGTCCGGCCCTGAGGCCCGGACTAGTCCGGCCTCCTAGGGTTTTTCTCATTTTAGACTTCTCACTTAGGTTTTTCTCTAAACCACCACTTTGAGCCCCTTGGTTAGATCTCAATGCACATGATACAACCACCCTCTCACATGATATGACTCAAATAAGCTCAATACCATAGAAACACTAATTTCTACGCTTGAGTTTTTGATGCCCGTTTTAGCCTTTTCCTTTTTGAGGGTTTTCATCTCATTTCAATCGTTATACCTGTGCTTAAGATCAACTTAGCTCATTAGCCTCTTAATTGTCGTCATCAATCATCCAAAACCCACGGGGATGCCTAGATGCACTTTCAATCTCCCCCTTTTTGGTGAATTGATGACAACACATTAAAACTTCAACAATAAGGATAATAATTTGTTTTCATAATATGTATTTGTATGAGTGACTCCCCCTCAATGTATGCATCATGATTAAGAGAGATTGAGAGAGTTCTCATACATATACATGTTATGGTGGGGTGCCTAAGTGATGTGTTCATAAAGTGTGATAAGACAATGATTATGCAAAATAGACATTTAAATGAGGCAACACATCACAAATTTAGGCAGGATACATGAATACATAGATTAAGTCTTACAATACAACTTTAAATGAGTTTTAAAACATAATAAGTCCAACATAGATCAATACTCTCACAAATTAATCTATCTAATCTCTCCCCCTTCATCTCGCTTCCTATATCTCTCCCCCTAGATCTAAGTGCCCATCCAAGCTATATCCAAGCAATCTCTCCCCCTTTGGCATCAAGACACCAAAAAGGAAAAGAAGATAGGAAAGGGGCCCTTAGGTCTACTCATCGTCGGAGTCGGAGTCGTCATCGCCGCATTGGCACTCGCTGTCACTCTCCGTGGCCTCCAGGTCAAGATGTGCCTCTTCATCATCGGTCGGGGCCGCGATGGAAGTCCCAGCTTCTCCAAACTGAGCAAGCTCCATGGCAGTGAGCTCCGGAAAGGAAGTGAGCTCACCATCGCTCTCCTCGGCGGGGAACATTGAAATGTCCAGCTTGACGCACATCGCTTTCAGGTACTTCTCATTGCGAAGCTCCATGCGACGTTGTCGAATTTCCGTCTTCCGGCAAGAGGATAAAAGAGCCATGAAGCATTTGAAGAATCCACTTCCGCATTGCGACAGAGGCAGAGGTGGTGGAGGAGATGGCACGAAGCGAGAGGAAGAAGCGGGAGGATCTGCATTCTTCCTCCTAGGAGCAGCTGGCTCCAGAAGAGGGAGTTGTGGTCGAAGCCTCCGGTGAATGATATCTTTCTTGAATGTGAGCCTGAAGATCTTCTCGATCATCTACATAATGTATGGAGCGTATCCACATGATTGGTTGGGGGTGTGAGAGATGTCGAAGATGTCATCAAAGATATAGTCCACCACATTGAAGCGGACATCTCCATCAATTAGCACCATCAAGTGCCTCAAGTTGCCTTGTATTATCCCCGCATCTCCATCCTTGGGGGCAATGGTCTTTATGAGTCTCCGGTTGAGCACACTATAGAATGACTTGATGTTTATGATGTGCCCGGCCTCATACTGTGCATGACTTGGGTACATATACTCCAAGGTGTCCCGATCAACTGGCTTCAGATTTGAGATGATGATTTCATTATCCAGTTGATCCTCCAAGTCAAGCAACTGAGCAAACTCCCAATAAGTGGTGGATTACTGCTCTCCATGGGTCATCCAGGTAATCCTCCTGTCCCCATCGGTGTGTAAGTATAAAGTGGAGTAGAACTGGGTTATGACTTCCACATTCCAGTCGTACTGGATGGCCATGAGCTTCTTCAAGCCATGCCTCTCGACTGCCTCAATCACAGCATTGAAGGTTTGATGATCCTCTTGGGCCATATAGTCCCAGTCTATCTACTGAGCGTCTGTGATAGGAGTCTGCTTTGTCATATAGACTATCCTGTAGTAGTCACAGTGGAAGTCAAACCAGAAGTGGGGATCCACTATGCTCCTGTCACGTTGATAGACATTGATCTTTATCAACTTGCGTGCCTTCTCAGCCCCCTTGCCCTTGAAGATGTTGGCGTCGAATGCAGCTGCACGGTTTGGGTTCCGTGCAGGAGAGGGCATCCTCAAGGGGCCAATGGGTTGAGGGGCACCCTTCTTGACTTTGCTTGCAGCCTTCTTGGCCACAATCACCCTCTTCTTGGGTGCAGCATCAACAGGGGCCTTGCCCTTATCTTTGGAGGTCCTTGCCCCATACGACTTAGCTTGCTCACCCAAGGTCACAAGCCGCTTTCTTTTCGGGGCAGCCTCGGTAGCAGCAGAGTTGTGCTCCTCTCACTGCGTCTTCTTTACCCTCTATGAGGCAAAGTACGCAGCCGCCATCTCTTGATCCTCTCTCTGCTTTGGTCTCGAAGTCGGAAGGAGGAACATATTCATTGTCTGACATGATTGCTGACAAGAGAAGCAAAGGAATGTGTATGAGTCAAGGAAGTTAAGGGGTAGAGGTAGAATTCACAAAACCAACCTAGGTTAGGGTTTTTCACTGTGTAACCCGGACTTGTCTGCCTGGGGGCCGGACTAGTCCGCACTAGGTCGGACTTGTCTGCCTTGTGGTCGGACTAGTTCGGTCACACAGCAAGAACAGTAATCCAGGGAAATTTTGCAAAAACGATGGATCCTACCACAAAAATGGAGCTACATGATCACATTGATGTGCGCAACAACATTTGTGAAGAAGTTTCTATCAATGGACCCAAAAGAATTGAATTTCAAGGATTTTGAAGTTAGGTCAAGAATACCTCTTCAAATCATCGATTTGATGAAATGTAGAAGAGGAATCAGCCTCCGATGCTTGAGGAAAGGTTCCTAAGCACCATAGGGCTTCAATCCACCGATTGGAATCAAGATTTGGTGGAGGGAATCGAAAATCGCCGTTTGGGAGACGGTTTTCGAGAGTTTTTGGAGAGAGAGTGTTTGAATGGAAGTGGAGAGGTCGAGGGCACCCTGGGGAGGTTAAGTCCCCAAGAGCTGGACTAGTCCGGTCAGGCACCCAGACTTGTCCAGCCTCCGGACTGGGTCCGGACAGCCTGAACCACCGGACTAGTCTGGTCCTAAGACCTAAAACTCCTATATATTGAGTTTTTAGTGGAAATTTGATCCTTTTGGACTATATTTCACAAAAGATCTTTGTAAACATGGTCAGTAAGCAATCAACAATCAAACTATGACCATGATTCACAAGGATTCAATAATTTCAAAATAATTTGTAGAAAAATTGAGGAGGATGAGTTTTTGCAAGCATGTGTGAATTTTGAATATAACAGTCAGATGTGCAAGACTTAAGCCACATTTCGAGAATCTAGGATATTTAGCTCACTCCTAAGTTCACAAAACCTTTTCTCATCTAGTGGCTTGGTAAAGATATCAGCCAATTGTTTATCGATTCTCACATGGGAAATTGCAATATCTCCTTTGATGGAGTGATCTCTCAAGAAATGGTGGTGAATATCAATGTGCTTGGTCCTTGAGTGTTCAACTGGATTGTGGGCTATTTTGATGCCACTCTCATTATCACATAGGAGTGGAATATGGCGCAAGTTTATACCATAGTTCCTAAGAGTTCTTCGCATCCAAAGAAGTTGTGCACAACAACCTTCGACGGCGACATACTCCGCTTCAGCTGTGGAAAGTGCAATGGAGTTTTGTTTCTTTGAGGACCAAGACACTAGAGATCTACCAAGGAATTGGCAAGTTCCCGATGTACTCTTCCTATCAAATTTGCACCCCGCATAGTCCGCATCAGAATATCCAATGAGGTTAAACTTAGAACCTTTGGGGTACCAAAGACCTAAACTTGGTGTGTGAACCAAATATCTAAGAATTCTCTTGACGGCGGTCAAATGACACACCTTAGGAGCGGCGTGAAATCTAGCACACATACACACACTAAGCATGATATCGGGCCTAGATGCACATAATTATAGCAATGAGCCTATCATGGAACGATATACCTTTTGGTCCACACTTGGACCATCTTCATTGAGATCGAGATGCCCATTGGTTGCCATAGGAGCCTTGATGGGTTTGGCCTTGTCCATGTCAAACTTCTTGAGTATATCTTGTGTGTACTTGGTTTGACTAATGAACGTGCCTTCCTTGAGTATCTTCACTTGAAAACCTTGAAAGAACTTCAACTCCCCCATAATGGACATCTCAAATCTTTCCGTCATTATCTTGGAAAACTCATCACAAAAAGCTTTGTTAATAGAACCAAATATAATGCCATTGACATATATTTGGCAAACAAACAAATCATCATTGAAATGCTTAGTGAATAGAGTATAGTCCGCCTTCCCAATTTTGAAACCATTTTGAGTTAGAAAGTCTCTAAGACACTCATACCAAGCTCTAGGAGCTTGTTTGAGTCCATAGAGAGCCTTACACAATTTGTACACATGTTTGGGAATTCTTCATCTTCAAATCCGGGGGATTGCTCCACATACACCTCTTCCTTTATTGGACCATTGAGGAATGCGCTCTTGACGTCCATTTGATATAGCTTAAAATCATGGTGAGTAGCAAAGGCAAGTAATATACGAGTTGATTCAAGCCTATCTACGGGAGCAAAGGTTTCTTCGAAATCCAAACCTTCGACTTGTGAGTACCCTTTTGCCACAAGTCGTGCCTTTTTCCTTGTAACCACCCCGTGTTCGTCTTGTTTGTTGCGGAACACCCATTTGGTGCCTACAATATTCGCATTAGGCCTCTTCACAAGCTCCCATACTTGATTTCTCTCGAAGTTGTTGAGCTCTTCTTGCATGGCCATCACCCAATCCGGATCTCGTAGTGCTTCTTCAACCTTGTGGGGATCCAAGGAAGAAACAAAAGAGTAATGTTCACAAAATTTTGCAACACGAGATCGAGTAGTTACCCCCTTGGAGATGTCTCCAAATATAGTGTCAACGGGATGATCCCATTGGACGCTTTGATGAACTCTTGGGTGTGACGCTTGAGGTCTTGATTCATCATCTTGGTCTTCCTCATCCTCATTGTCTCCCCCTTGATTGATGCCTCCATTTTCATCTTCTTGGAGCGCATCTTGGGGAACATGATCTTGATCATTTGAGGAAGAGCTTGCTTGATGTGTAGGATGGTCACTTGCATCTTGAGGTTGTTCTTGTGGTCGAATGTCTCCAAGTTCCCTATCACCACTTGTGGAGCTTCTTCTTGATCTAGCACATGACGATCAACTTTTTCCACTTGGGAGCCATTAGTTTCATCAAACACTACGTCATGTGCTACTTCAACAATTCCAGAGGATTTGTTAAAGACATGATAGGCGTAAGTGTTTGAGTCATAACCAAGCAAGAAACCCTCATCGGACTTAGAAGGAAACTTCGAAGTCATAGGCTTATTGTTAAGAATGTAGCATTTGCTCCCAAAAACACGAAGTAAGAGATGTTGGGCTTGTTACCGCACTACCAGGATTCCAGTTTATTGTGACGAAAAAAATCGTTGCAATAGGTCGAAATTCGCCGCGATAGGTTGTTGTCGCAACGAAATAGAATGTCGCGATAGTCTTTCCGACTCGTGGCGATAACAGCCATGGCAATAGGTTATTGCGACGACTTGACATCCGTGGCAAATAGTATGGTATTGCGACGACTCCACGTTGGTGGCAAATAGTATGGTATTGCAACGGTTTAACGTATTGCGACAATTTAACGTATTGCGATAAAAATATCAGTGTTGCAACGATGTCACATTCGTGGCAAAAAGTATGGTACTGCAATGACTCCACGTTCGTTGCAAATAGTATGGTATTGCAACGGTTTAACGTATTGCGACGATTTAACGTATTGCAACGATAATAACGGTGTTGCAACGATGCCACATTCATGGCAAAAAGTATGGTATTGCAATGACTCCACATTCATGGCAAATAGTATGGTATTGCAACGGTTTAACGTATTGCGACGATTTAACGTATTGCAACAAAAAAAATGGTGTTGCAATGATGCCACATTCGTGGCAAAAAGTATGGTATTGCAATGACTCCACGTTTGTGGCAAATAGTATGGTATTGCAACGGTTTACCGTATTGCGATGACTTAACGTATTGCAACGAAAATAACGGTGTTGCAACGATGCCACATTCGTGGCAAAAAGTATGGTATTGCAACGACTCCACGTTCGTGGCAAATAGTATGGTATTGCAACGGTTTAACGTATTGCGACGATTTAATGTATTGCAACGAATAGTACGTTATTTGCGACGATTTCACATCTGTGGCGATAAGTACGGTATCGCGACGATTTCATACTCATGGCGAATAGTATGGTATCGCGACGTTTTCACATTTGCGGTGAATAGTATGGTGTTGCAACGATTTCACACCCGTAGCCAATAGTACGGTATGGCAACGTTTTTACATCCGTGGCGAATAGTATGGTGTTGCAATGATTTCACATCCGTGGCAAATAGTACGGTATCACGACGATTTCACACTCGTGGCGAATAATATGGTATCACGACGTTTTCACATCCGCGGCGAATAGTACGGTATCGCGACGATTTCACACTCCTGGCGAATAATATCGTATCACGACGTTTTCCCATTCGTGGCGAATACTACGGTGTTGCAATGATTTCACTTCCGTGGCGAATAGTACGGTATCGAGACGATTTCACACTCGTCGCGAATAATATGGTATCGCGACGATTTCACAGCCGTGGCCAATAATATGGTATTGCAACGATTTCACGTTCATGGCGAATAGTACGATATTGCAACGATTTCAAAACCGTGGCAACAGTATTGTATTGCAAAGATTTCTTATGTGTGGCAATAGGTTCGTAACGCAACATATTCAAATCTGTTGCAACAGGGTCGTAATGCGACGTTCTCTGGGTGATGGCAATAGCAGTCTAGTGCAACGCTTTTTTGGTCGTAGCCAAATGTTTGTAGTGCAACGTTTTATAATTTGTGGCAATAGCTAGCTTCCTATTGCAACAGTTTATTTTCGATGCAATAATCTGTTAATGCCACATTTTATTATTAGCGGCACTAGAATCCTAATGTACCAGGTTTGAAAATTAGTGGCAACGGAATCAATTTATTCGCACACGATACGCCTGTCGACTTAACAACAAACATCCAGCAATTGATGCAACGCTCAAGGACCCTTGCGTCGTTGCGAGACGATGTTATTTTCAGTTTTTTCAGTTTGCAACATTGCACCCATTAAAATAGCACCACGACGAGTTGTAGTATTAGGAATAGTTTATTGAACATCCAGCTTCGACTTGGTGCAAGCAGGAGCCTTTTGTGGAGTTGCTGCTAGCCGTTGTTGATTTTGCAAGCTCTCCATCATTCTGCGCATGTCTGCTAGCTCCTTTTCTTGTCGTGCAGAATTGGCTGCCATCTGATCATGTAAAGCCCGAACTTCCTGGTTGAGTTGTTCATTTGCCTGGACGAAGCCATCCATCTGGGAGGTCATATGATCATTTCTTCCTTCCAACTCTTGCACCTAAGAGCTGAGGTCTTCATTTCTATTTTGCAAGGATCGAACTGTCTGGCCGAGTTGGTCAGACATCTGGATACGCAGTCTTTCAGAAACATTAGGTTTAGCCATATAGCCACGCCCCCGAAACTGTGATCCTCCAGAACCGGTTGCGGATATATAAGTAAGCTGGAAGATGTTGTTTCTTTCCTCATCTGGGATTGGGACTCCCAGCTCAGCTTCCTTGACGTTGATTTGGGCACGTGCCTGGGTCTATATACAAAAAGAAAAGTATGTACATTGCAAATATTTATTTAAATGGGGACTGTTTGAAGTGTTTCTCACATGTACAGCTTCTGCCTGCTCGTTTGCCCATTGACCGTTCTTCACATGGCTTGCCTCCCACAGTTCTATGTCATCAGGTTCTTTTCCGGTCTCTGGGTCTCGCTACATCAAATACAAGTAAAATTTGATTGAATGATTGCAGTGCAAAGTAAAAGCATGATTTAGTTTTCATACCTTCTCGTAACTAAGTTGGGCGTAGGATTTCGAGCCAAGCAAGTGTTTTGTCTTTTGAGTACTTCGATTTCGTGAATTGGTTCTGCTTATTGACTGCAATTTTATGAATTAATTTCACGAATGGGTGTTATCAAATAGTTTTTGTAGGATATGAAGGTATTAGAAAGCTAGCTGACCTTGAATCGCTCGGACCCAAAATATTCCATAAGCGCCAACCAATCGGAATCTGCTACGTCAACAGGCTTGTTTTGTATACGTTCCTCATCGGTCGAATACTTCTATAGGTGGTATGCAATGTTGATCGCCACCCCTTGTAGTGCTCACCAGCAATCTTCAATATTTTTCTTCTGGTATCATCTGTGTCCTCCAAGTCCCAGGCATTCTGTACATTGTATATCACACTGTCATAAACGTACAAGATGGAGGTCGCTAGAAAAAAAATACTTATGTGGGGTGTCACAACACTAACCAGCATGTCTCTCACTATATCGCTCTTCGAAGTATCGCCAACCTCTGCCCACTTCCTTACACCAGCGAGGGGTGCATTTTTTTGTTGTAATAACCACATCATCGACAAAGTGCTGCTAATTAGGACCAACCGCAACACCCAACCTATCGGACCACTGAATTTGTATCTTCCGATTCTAATCATTCGTTCTATTTGCAGATGCTAGATAGCGCAATTTAGCAACCTTAAGTCCTTTAACCACCTCTCTTCCAAACTTCTTTCCTTCTGTTGGTGTCATTTAAATGGTAAACATTTAAAGCAAATTAGCAACTAACCAGGCCTAGTATCATGTACAAATAGTGTGGAAGAAGAAGAAGTTTGATGTTTTACCATCTTCAGGACGAGTGCGGCAAATACAAGCGTGGGAACACCGCGTCGCAACAGCATTTTGCTCCATATTGGGTGATGCATCGACTTGTTGACTTCTTTGTTGCTGTTCATACCCTACAATCAGGCATCAGGCAGTAGTCAGTGGTGCTACAGCACTCGTAGTACTGCAGGGGATTTTCAGTCTAGCTGCGAAGCAGGCAAGACAGTAGCTGGCGATGCTAGAGAAAGAGAGGGTTCGCCGGGTGCTCATCCTCTGCAGTACTGCCGGTTCGGTCTAACCGACATTAGCAGGAGCGCGTCTCGAGGCAAATTGGTGGCAGGGCGAGTCATGGACGTCAGCAGTATTAGCAGGTAGAGGATGCAAGACAGATGAGGTGGGCAGCTTGCGACGTTTAACAAAGCTAGGGTTCGGTCTGGCAGTGCAGTGACCACATTTAAGTCAGAGGATCGACGTCCAGATCACACCGGTGATCTCACGTGACTTACGTTTTTACTGCAGGCGATGCAGTAAAGATCCAACGGTGTGATTTCGTTGGATCTTTATTGCATTGCGTGCAGTAAAAACGTATAAGTCAGGTGATCTGCGTCCATTGATATCACCCCAGAGCAAGTCTCGAGGCTACGAGGACAGTGTGGCGGATCTAGGAATTAAATTTAGGTGGATTGCATACTGATATTTTGCTCTGCATGTTAGCATCTCGCCCTAAAGTGCTAGAACGGATACATGAATATAATCTTGCGTTAATTACCAGACATCAGGAACACATTTGGCAGTGTAAAAAATGGAATTGAGATCATATAAGCAGCAATGAACCCCCATGTACATGCATCTCTAAACTATATGATACTAACATTTCTTAGTGGACAGGGGTTAATGATATTGGACTATTTTTTCCAGGGTATGCCATGTCATATGGGGCATAGCATGTAGATACGTCGTAATGGCCAGGGCTTTGCGGGCGGCGGGGTCATCATGGCACGCGAACGATGGGACGTGGAGATGGAGGGAGACGCATCGGGGAGAACAGTGAAGTGACCACCAGCAGGGTGTGGGCGCCGGCCGGTGCTGGAGTGACCGGCGGTGACATGGGTTTGTGGACGGTGGGGTCATCATGACACGCGAAGGATGGGACGTGGCGATGGTCGAGGGAGACGCGTTTTTGAGGACACTGAAGTGAGCAGCAGTAGGGTGTGGTCGCCGGTGCCGGAGTGGCAGCAGCGAGAGAGCCCAACATGCGCGTGTAGGCATCAATAAATCATGCCATCACATATACTCACCAGCAGGGCGTGGGCACCGGCTGGTGCCGGAGTGACCGGCGGCGATAGGGGTTTGCGGGCGGCGGGGTCATCATGACACGCGAAGGATGGGACGTGGCGATGGTGGAGGGAGACACGTCGGGGAGGACACTGAAGTGAGCAGCAGCAGGGTGTGGTCGCCGGTGCCAGAGTGGTCGGCGGCGAGAGAGCCCATCGTGCGTGTGTAGGCATCAATAAATCACGCCATCACATATACTGATTAACTGTTAACTGGGACTAGGAAACTACAATCGCAATGCTAAAATATTTAGTAGAGCCCGGTACATATTTATACTCGTAGTACCAGCATGGGATGACGAATCTTGGGGTTCCTGAGCATCAGGTGCTGCAATATTCTCTGCATACGATGCAAAGGAATTAACATGTTATAAATATGTGTATTTTGATAGTAAACACATTTATAGTTATACCAGGTGCTTGTTGCCCATCACGATTACTTGTAGACGACATGACGGTTTGGTGTCTTGTTCCTAAAGTAAAGAGTATATATAGTAAGTAACAGTGATAACGTCAGATTACATGAGGATGTGTATTTTAGATTGAGCGGTGTGGTTGCTATGAACTGAAAATGTTTGTTTTGAACGGAGGAATTAGAAATGAAGTAGGAAAAAAACCGTACAATCCGAGAAAGAAAAATAAGAAAAACTTGTATAAACCGTGGGAACTGAAAATCTTAGGAATACAAGTTTGGAACACAGGAATGAGAGTACAACATTGGGAGTGGTTGATAAGATAACCCTGGCGTTATTTACTTCTAAATCAAGAAATTACATAGTACATGCGGTTTTTAATAGTTATCTTTCCTGACATGGAAATGTACTAGAAATACAGTACCATAAACTGTCGGAGCGACATTTATTTCGGGGCAGAGGTGTAGTGTATTTTATATATGGAAACAAGTAGAATGCATTCAGATGCTAGGGTAAATAAAAAGGTGAATCGACTGTAGGATGCAGATCTAATGATTGAGGATAGTTGATTGCACGATTGCACCATTAATCAGATTTTATACTAGACATTCATGAAACATAAGAGCATATAAGGAGTTGTGACGACAACTTGGAATGAACTAGCTGCAGCTGTTGGGAAGACAACTAAAGCGATAAGGAGGGAGTAGCTCTATAAAAAGATGGCATGGATCGTGTAGAACTTACGTAGCACAAAACTGGAGTCCGGGATGTCGCAGGGCGGGGTCAGCGACGAAGAGGTTCTGTAGAGCCCGTCAAACTTGGTCGCTCGACGTTGTACCCACAGTCACCACCACCACTCACACGTGAATTTCTTAGGAACGCAAGTTTGGAACACAACACTAAGAGGAGAACATGTGTGCCGGAAACGGAAGCCACTGCGGGATTAGAGGGAGACGAACATTTATATTCGTCGTGGCTAGCTACAAATGGGCGGGACTGGAATTTTGGGCGCACGGAGTGAAGTTTCAATTGTGAAAGTCTCAATTGTGCGCACCAAGAAGAATGAAAAAAATTTCGAGGGCGTGCAGAATTTGGCACCGTGCCCCTCTGCACGCATGCAATCGTGATTAAATTCATGTAATGTCGCGACGATTCCTGCACATGGTTTTACTCTTCACTGGTACGTCTACCTAGAGCTAGAGGGGTATACCTCTTCGGACTGCTGCCTTGCTGTGGGACCGCTACCTGCCGTTCATCTTTGTTTTCATGGAGATGTAAAAGCAGTCATGTGGTAGTGGGACATTCCAAAAAAAATACGAACAAAAATATAAATCGCCAAATGTATCATTGTGCTAATGCAAACGACATGCAAATACAGAACACCCAAGTACATGAAAGGGGGACGGGAAATCCATGGTCTAGTAAAAGGTAAACAATCAGCATTTTATATATAACATTCGTCGCAATGAAATGATAACATATACAGAGTATATACTACTACTACTACAAAAAAAAACATTTTCCCCTATGATGTCTAATCTTCAGGCCGTCGATCCAAAGCCGCCTGTGATACGAGTATCACAGGTACATACGATATATATATCAACAATGTCATCAGATATTAGTTACAATGGATAAAGTACTTTTCATGCACCTGTTGCATCAGGCGGTGGACTAGTTAGCAATTTAGATGACGTAATTTCCTAATCAAGTTAATTATGCATCATGTCTGTTGTTAGTTCTATTACTTGTAAGGATAATGTTTACCGGATTTCATTCATTCAGCCACATGAAATATAGACAGTCCCAAGTTACAAACATTGGAGATGTTTTCGATAAAAGAAGTTTTTCGACACTGTATATATAGAACACATTGTTCATGAACATAAAGACATATTTCATTAACAAACAAGTAATAGGAAAGCACGTAGTAGACAGCAAGAACAAGATAAACTACACCTAATACTACTCCACTCAGAGATCACGAAATAGATTTACTCCTAATACTACTCTACTGGGAGAAAACCACATCCTTCTCCTCCGCCGCTGCCACCTCCTCCGCCTCCGCCGCCGACACCGCCTCCTCCCCCTCCTCCTCCGCCGTTGCCGCCGCTGCTGCCGCCTTCGCCTCCGCCTCCGCCGCCGCTGCCGCCTCCTCCTGCTCCGCCTCCGCCGCCGCCGCCTCCTCCATAGTCGTGTCCACCTCCGCCTCAAGAAACAACTCCTCTCCGCCTCCTCCGCTGCCGCCGCTGCCCAAGCCGCCTCATACTCCTCAACCTCCGTCACAGTCCGAAGCTTCCCGGCGACGTGGTGCAGAATCTTCAGGAGGCCCTCTACCCCAGCAACCTCCGCGATCGTCTCGTGGAGGGCGTCGAGATGACCGGCCACAGTCATCAACCCGTAGCAGTAGTGGCCCGCGGTGTCCATGCTCGTGTGGAGGGGAAGGGTCCCAAGACCCAGACGGCGACACGAGCGATCTGTGTCGGAAAAGACCTTCCGTGCCACTGCGTTGAGCACTAGTGCGCTATGAGCAGCGGCGGACTTGGCGTCGGTGGCCACCTTAAGGCGTTGATCGAGTTCGTCGATGCGGTCGGTGAGGAGTCTGAGAGTCTGCTCAACCCAACCGGGATGAGGAAGTGCAGGCGCCGCAGGCGGAGATGCGGGCGCTGCCATCAGTTCCACCGGCATTGTCGGCGGCGATGAAAACGGAGAAGGAGGTTCGGAGGACGTCGATGGCCTAGAGCGCTTCAGTGCGGGGCTACCCGTTTGTGTGGCGACGGAGGTGCAGAGAAAGAGCGAGAGGTGGTCGATGGTGGCGGGGGGAGAAGTTTAAAGGCTAGGATCTAAGGAGTGGTGCGGCGGAGAAGCAAGAGGACGGTGAGCCTTTATAGCGGGTCGTCGTCTAAGCGGGCATGTCAAGATGATCGGACTCTAGAGGAAATCGCGCTTAATTATGAACCGGTCGGTGGCCCCGATTTCCTCGAAACCGCGGTTTGCATCCTCTCGGTCCCAATGGCTCGACGCGTCCCATCGGCTTCAGTGGCAGTTTTTAGGAGTAAATTTACACACGGGGAAAAACAATTTCTTCGCTATATAAAAAAATCCGTCTGTACACGCCTAAGCCAACTTCGTGACCGCTTGCAGCAAACATGGGCCTAGTCCTGCACACATTACTTTCATTCGGATTTTTAACAGCAACTGTGCACCATGCCTTATAACGTTGGTGCACCGACCTCAACTTTTCGTGGTGGGACTAATCCTTTGCACCTGTTCCATATGTTCTTTTCTTCTCTGTCTGTTGTCTAATACTATTTCTGTTCTATGTTCAACATGCATGTGCGATCTCGATCCACGATCATGTTTCATGATGTTATACGTGTGTTTTCTCTTTTTGTTGGAAGATCGTCATGTACTGTTTGAGGTATATATATATGCATGCACGTTAGTATTGTTAAACATGACCGAGGTGTTTTAATTCTATCTATGTCTAACATGCACAGACCGCAAACATGATCAACCAATTACACTACGTAAGAAACCCAAATAGGAGACAACGATGGGCGATAGATCGGATGTCCATCGATCACAAGGTGATGCGAGACACGCTTAAAGTCATTGTTTGTCTCCTTTAGCTTTGCAATTACAAATCGAGACGAGCTTCAAATCCTAAGATCTTTTGTTTTTGTCCAATTTGCTCGGTTCACTTGTGACAGATTAACACATCACTAAACCTAGAGCACATTCACTTGATTGAAATCTAGAAATTCTAACACACCAGTATTCATTGACACGAATGAACACATATATATTAAAAAACACAAGAAATATGTACAAGAACAGAATTGGAGCTAAACATGTACAAGAACTCCTAAAACTACTCTGTCGGCCCCGGCTCCTTCGCCCTCTCCCCCAACTTCTCAAACCACGACAAGCGGTCCTCCTCCTCCTCCTCGTCGTCGTCGTCGTCGTGGTGGTTGTCGCCGTCGTTGTCGCCGTCGTCATCATCGTCGTCATCATCATCATCGTCGTCATCATCATCGTCGTCGTCGTCCTCCTCCTCCTCCTCCTCCTCCTCCTCCTCCTCCAGCGACGATGCAGCAAGAGAGTGGGTCGGCTGCTCCGGCTGAGCCGATTGCTCCGGCTGCACTGGTGGCTCCGGCTGCACCGGCGGTGGAACCCCGCCGCGACGGAAGTTCTTATCCGTCGCCGCCACCAGGGCACTACGACCCTCGGCGTCGAGCTCCTGGGCCATCGTCCTGGACAAGATGTCTAGGCGATCGGCCACACCCGTGAGGGCGTAGAGGTAGTGGCCGGTGGTATCCATTCCCGGAAACTCGGCAAGGGTACCAAGACCCAAGGCGTCCAGGGCCCGAGACGTACTGTTGTACGCCTCTCGCGCCATAATGAGGCGCTGGTCGTCGTTCACCCTCTCGGGGGAGCTGCAGCATATCCGCTTGCATGGTGGCTGCCACGGCGGGCTAGGAGGCGAAAGGTTGGCCATGGTTGTGGTGGCTCGTCGGTACCGAGCTAGGAGGTGGAACGATGGAAGAAGAATAAAGGAGTGCAAAAGTTTTGTGCTTGTACATAACTGATGACGCGCCTTATATATGGTTTGTGTGGAGTAGACGAGGGAGCGGTTCGTTTCCTGCGCATTGAACTCTTTGCATACCTCGTGCAGCGCAATTAAACCACTGTGGAAGACGATCTTCAGAGATCCTTCCATCTCTCTTGTATCCGTATGGAACTTCGCGCACGCGTCCCTGCACCACGGCTTCTTAACTTCTCCGCAGACCTCGTGCGGCGCGTCAGATACTTGGCGCACTAGAAAGGCCAGCGGCGAGATCTGTTCCATCTGTTATTTTGTTTTCTGTCTATTATTTAATGAACTATCGGTTCTATATATTTGTATTCTCTGTTAATGAATGACCATCGCATACGTGCGTTTTTTTGTTGTCAAAGTTGGATTCGATAGGATCATCCATGTTTTTGTATACGGGATCTCAATCCATGCTAGTTGATGTTTCATTGGATGTACGATGATCAAAAAGTTTTTGTTTCATAGGTTGGATTGGACCATCCATGTTGATATTTCATATGATAATATTTATTTATATATTAATTCTTTATTTTACTAATGTATATTAATAATATACAAATAATAAATATGACGATCATTTTTTCAACAAAAAGAGAAAACACTTGTATAACACCATCAATTTAACATGATCGTGGATTGAGGTCTTTCACATGCATGTTACACATAGAACACAAATACGGAGTACCTAGTTTAGTAGACAACAGATAGAGAAGAAAATAACTGTAACACCCCAGCCACTACGGGCCTGGCGGTCGTTACTCCTGGCAGCTCTATAAGATCACAGACTAGCCCCACATACCAACACTAGTCCTTTCTGCGCACTTTGTCCTCACTCGTGCGCACTTGGGAAAACTTCCCGGCCGGCCACCCATCCACAAATTGCTCCGGGTCAAGCACGCTTAACCACAGAGTTCTTTGCAGGTGAGCTTTCGGAAAAAAGGTATACCTTGGTGGTATGAGTATTCTATCAATCCTATTAAGTCTTGAGCCAGAATGTCACAATCCACCCCCCTTAGAAGATCGATGTCCTCGTCGGTCAACTGCCAAGCCAGAAATGTCCCCTCTTGGCCACGTCCATACGTTCAGTACTGGCATACGTACCATACCGTGTCCCTCCTAGAGGACTCATGCGTCATGCGTACGTACCCACGTCCCTGACCTGTATGCACCCGTGAAACCGCGAGGGTCGGCTCTGATACCATTCTGTTACACCCCATCCACTACGGGCCCAGCTGTCGTTACTCTTGGCAGCTCTATAGGATCACAGACTAGCCCCACAGACCAACACTAGTCTTTTCTACGCACTTTGTCCTCACTCGTGCGCACCCGGTAAAACTTCCCGGTCGATCACCCATCCACAAATTGTTCCGGGCCAAGCACGTCTAACCTCGGAGTTCTTTGCAGGTGAGCTTCCGAAAAAGAAGGTATACCTTGGTGGTATGAGTATTCTATATATCCTATTAAACCTTGAGCCAGAATGTCACAATCCACCCCCCTTAGAAGACTGACGTCCTCGTCGGTCAACTCTCAAGCCAGGAATGTGCCCTCTTGGCCACATACATACTTCAGTACTGGCATACGTACCATACCGTGTCCCTCCTAGAGGACCCACGCGCCATGCGTACGTATCCACGTCCCTGACCTGTATGCACCCGTGAAACCGCGAGGGTCGGCTCTGATACCATTCTGTAACACCCCAGCCACTACAGGGCCTGGCGGTCGTTACTTCTGGCAGCTCTGTAGGATCACAGACTAGCGCCACAAACCAACACTAGTCTTTTTTGCGCACTTTGTCCTCACTCGTGCGCACCCGGGAAAACTTCCCGGTCAGTCACCCATCCACAAATTGTTCCGGGTCAAGCACGCTTAACCTCAGAGTTCTTTGCAGGTGAGCTTCCGGAAAAGAAGGTATACCTTGCTGGTATGAGTATTCTATCAATCCTATTAAGCTTTAAGACAGGATGTCACAATATTTTTGTAACACCCCAGCCACTACGGGCCTGGCGGTCGTTACTTCTAGCAGTTCTTTAGGATCACAGACTAGCCCCACAGACCAACACTAGTCTTTTCTCCGCATTTTGTCCTCACTCGTGCGCACTCGGGAAGACTTCCCAGTCGGTCACCCATCCGCAAATTGCTCCGAGTCAAGCACGCTTAACCTCGGAGTTCTTTGCAGGTGGGCTCCCGGAAAAGAAGGTATACCTTGGTGGTATGAGTATTATATCAATCCTATTAAGCCTTGAGTCAGGATGTCACAATCCACCTCCCTTAGAAGACTTACGTCCTCGTCGGTCAACTCCCAAGCCAGAAACGCCCCCTCTTGGCCACGTCCATACGTTCAGTACTAGCATACATACCATACCGTGTCCCTCCTAGAGGACCCAAGCGTCATGCGTACGTACCCACGTCACTGACCCGTACGCATGTCACACGTTGGGACCGAGAGGATGCAAACCGCGATTTGGAGTAAAACGGGGCCACCGACCAGTTCATAAGCGCAGTTTCCTCTAGCGTCTGATCATCTCCACACACCCGCTTATACGTGTGTTTTCTCATTTTGTTGAAAGATCGTCTTGTTTGAGTTATGCATGTTAATTTTGTCAAACGTGACTGAGGTCTATTCTATGTCTAACTTGCATGCACCCCAAACATGTTCAACCAATTAATACGTGTTTAATTTCTCGTTTTGATGATGGATATCGTCAGAGTATGAGGCCTTGCCGATGTATGCTACGCCCCAAACATGCATGATCAAGGAGCCTACAACTCTAGAGGATATCCAACTTCAAAAAGAGGAATTAGTACACATCAAAAATAGGAATTAGTACAACTCTAGCTAGCTCGGTTCCTCTCTTCTCTTTCGCGTTTTCTGCCCCGCTCGCACGCCGCTGACCTCACCTTGGAACTCCAATGATAGCTTGCCAACTAGGCAAGGATCGATCGGGAGTCCTTTAGCAAAGTTGTTCACAACTTGCGTGCACCTTCTCAACCTTTTGTTTCGGTGTTTCCTCAACCGGTTGGGCGGTATTTCGCAGTTTCCCAACGACCGCGGGTGAAGCTGCCAAGACCCGCCCCTACTCCACCATCGACAAGCCGGAGGAAGCCTCTATAGGCCCCGACTTCTATAAGGGAAAGGTGTGTTATCGCGCCTTAAGCATGATCACCAAGTTTCAAGCCATGCCATGCCTTGTAGTGTCTTTATTGCCAGTTTCCCCGATGATAGTTCATACCTATGTCTCTAGGTCATGGATTTAATTCATTTTATACATCTAATAATTCTTGACCATAGTTAGGGGATAGTTTACCTATCTCCCTGCGAACACTCCGGATTGAAAAGATTTGAAAACTATCGACGAGTGATGACCGATCGAGATAGCCGAGTTTTTGTCGCCGCCTGTGAGAAAGCCGCGATTCACCGTCGAGCTCCTAGTTTCCAACCGTTTTTCTCCTTTCCTAGTCCTAGTTCATGATCCTCAAGGCACAAGAAAGCTTTTGGAGGAGAAACCAAGTCGTTTGAGCTAGATATAAGGGAGTTCTACCCTGCCGGAGCTGTGGCCACCGCCGCCGCCATCGCACCGCCGTTTCCAGCCGTCGGCAAGCCCCGGGAGCAACACCGACGTGCTCCGCGTGGTGAAAAACCCCCAAGCGGCAAGACTGGCAAAGCTTGGCGCACTGGAAAGGCCAGCGGCGAGATCTCCGGCGAGGCCCGCCACGGAGGCGCCGCACGCGCGCCCTCGGCGCGAGGAGGAAGAAAGGGTCTGTGATGTTGGTTTTCTTGTTTCGTGATGTTGTTTTTCTTGTTTTGTAGTATTGTTTTATATTAATGAACTCAATGTCATTGTTCCTCTGTTGCATCTGTTATTTTGTTTTCTGTCTGTTATTTAATGAACTATCGGTTCTATATATTTGTATTCTCTGTTAATGAACGACCGTCGCGTACGTGCGTTTTTTTGTTGTCAAAGTTGGATTCGATAGGATCATCCATGTTTTTGTATACTAGATCTCGATCCATGCTAGTTGATGTTTCATTGGATGTACTAGACGATCAAAAAGTTTTTGTTTCGTATAGGTTGGATTGGACCATCCATGTTGATATTTCATATGAAAATATTTATTTATATATTAATTCTTTATTTTACTAATGTATATTAATAATATACAAATAATAAATATGACGATCGTTTTTTCAACAAAAAGAGAAAACACTTGTATAACACCATCAATTTAACATGATCGTGGATCGAGGTCTTGCACATGCATATTACACATAGAACACAAATACGGAGTACATAGTTCATTAGACAACAGACAGAGAAGAAAATAACATATGGAATAGACGAACAACATTGAGTTCAGTAACATAGAACATTACAAAACAAGAGGAATGTCATCATGAAACAAGAAAATCAACATCACAAATCCTCATCAACAAGTGATCAATCATGCATGAAACATGATGGAGACCTCGCTGGCTCTCTTTCAAAAGCATGCATGCATGTCCGACCATCATACATGATCACGACAAAGCATTAATGCTCGGATAGTCGGACGTGTGGCATACACGTGTTAATTTTCTCTTATGCTGATGGGACGCGTCGAGCCGTTGGGACCGAGAGGATGCAAACCGCGGTTTGGAGTAAACCGGGGCCACCGACCAGTTCATAACTGCGGTTTCCTCTAGCGCCCGATCATCTCCACACGTCCGCTTATACGTGTGTTTTCTCTTTTTGTTGAAAGATCGTCTTGTTTGAGGTATGCATGTTAATTTTGTCAAACGTTACTGAGGTCTTTTCTATTTCTAACTTGCATGCACCCCAAACATGTTCAACCAATTAATACGTGTTTAATTTCTTGTTTTGATGATGGATATCGTCAGAGTATGAGGCCTTGCCGATGTATGCTACGCCCCAAACATGCATGATTAAGGAGCCTACAACTCTAGATGATATCCAACTTCAAAAAGAGGAATCAGTACACATCAAAAAGAGGAATTAGTACAACTCTATCTAGCTCGGTTCCTCTCTTCTCTTTCGCGTTTTCTGCCCCGCTCGCGCGCCGCCGACCTCACCTTGGAACTCCAATGATAGCTTGCCAACTAGGCAAGGATCGATCGGGAGTCCTTTAGAAAATTTGTTCACAGCTTGCTTGCGCTCCTTCTCAACCTTTTGTTTCGGTGTTTCCTCAACCGGTTGGGCGGTATTTCGCAGTTTCCCGACGACCGCGGGTGAAGCTGCCGAGACCCGCCCCTACTCCACCATCGACAAGCCGGAGAAAGCCTCTACAGGCCCTGACTTCTATAAGGGAAAGGTGTGTTATCGCGCCTTAAGCATGATCACCAAGTTTCAAGCCATGCCATGCCTTGTAGCATCTTTATTGCCAGTTTCCCCGATGATAGTTCATACATATGTCTCTAGGTCATGGATTAAATTCATTTTATTCATCTAATAAATCTTGACCATAGTTAGGGAATTGTTTACCTATCTCCCTGCGAACACTCCAGATCGAAAAGATTTGAAAACCATCGACGAGTGATGACCGATCGAGATAGCCGAGTTTTGGTCGCCGCCTGTGAGAAAGCCGCGATTCACCGTCGAGCTCCTAGTTTCTAGCCGTTTTTCTCCTTTCCTGGTCCTGGTTCATGATCCTCAAGGCACAAGAAAGCTTTTGGAGGAGAAACCAAGTTGTTTGAGCTAGAGATAAGGGAGTTCTACCCTGCCGGAGCTGTGGCCACCGCCCCGCCATCGTACCGCCGTTTCCAGCCGTCGGCAAGCCCCGGGGGCAACACCGACGTGCTCCGCGTGGTGAAAAACCCACAAGCGGCAAGATTGGCAAAGCTTGGCGCACTGGAAAGGCCAGCGGCGAGATCTCCGGCGAGTCCTGCTACGGGGGTGCCGCGCGCGCGCCCTCGGCGCGAGGAGGAAGGAAGGGTCTGTGATGTTGGTTTTCTTGTTTCGTGATGTTGTTTTTCTTGTTTTGTAGTATTATTTTATGTTAATGAACTCAATGTCATTGTTCCTCTGTTCCATCTATTATTTTCTTTTCTATCTGTTATTTAATGAACTATCGGTTCTACATATTTGTATTCTCTGTTAATGAACGATCGTCGCGTACGTGCGTTTTTTTGTTGTCAAAGTTGGATTCGATAGGATCATCCATGTTTTTGTATACTCGATCTCGATCCATGCTAGTTGATGTTTCATTGGATGTACTAGACGATCAAAAAGTTTTTGTTTCGTATAGGTTGGATTGGACCATCCATGTTGATATTTCATATGATAATATTTATTTATATATTAATTCTTTATTTTACTGATGTATATTAATAATATACAAATAATAAATATGACGATCGTTTTTTCAACAAAAAGAGAAAACACTTGTATAACACCATAAATTTAACATGATCGTGGATCGAGGTCTTGCACATGCATGTTACACATAGAACACAAATACAGAGTACGTAGTTCATTAGACAACGGACAGAGAAGAAAATAACATATGGAATAGACGAACAACATTGAGTTCAGTAACATAGAACATTACAAAACAAGAGAAATGTCATCATGAAACAAGAAAATCAACATCACAAATACTCATCAACAAGTGATCAATCATGCATGAAACATGATGGAGACCTCGCTGGCTCTCTTTAAAAAGCATGCATGCATGTCCGGCCATCATACATGATCACGACAAAGCATTAATGCTCGGATAGTCGGACGTGTGGCGTACACGTGTTAATTTTCTCTTATGCTGATGGGACGCGTCGAGTCGTTGGGACCAAGAGGATGCCACAGTTTGGAGTAAACCGGGGCCACCGACCAGTTCATAAGCGCGGTTTCCTCTGGCGTCCGATCATCTCCACACGCCCGCTTATACGTGTGTTTTCTCTTTTTGTTGAAAGATCGTCTTGTTTGAGGTATGCATGTTAATTTTGTCAAACGTGACTGAGGTCTTTTCTATTTCTAACTTGCATGCACCCCAAACATGTTCAACCAATTAATACGTGTTTAATTTCTTGTTTTGATGATGGATATCATCAGAGTATGAGGCCTTGCCGATGTATGCTACGCCCCAAACATGCATGATTAAGGAGCCTACAACTCTAGATGATATCCAACTTCAAAAAGAGGAATTAGTACACATCAAAAAGAGGAATTAGTACAACTCTAGCTAGCTCGGTTCCTCTCTTCTCTTTCGCGTTTTCTGCCCCGCTCGCGCGCCGCCGACCTCACCTTGGAACTCCAATGATAGCTTGCCAACTAGGCAAGGATCGATCGGGAGTCCTTTAGAAAATTTGTTCACAACTTGCTTGCGCTCCTTCTCAACCTTTTGTTTCGGTGTTTCCTCAACCGGTTGGGCGGTATTTCGTAGTTTCCCGACGACCGCGGGTGAAGCTGCCGAGACCCGCCCCTACTCCACTGTCGACAAGCCAGAGGAAGCCTCTACAGGCCCCGACTTCTATAAGGGAAAGGTGTGTTATCACGCCTTAAGCATGCTCACCAAGTTTCGATCCATGCCATGCCTTGTAGCGTCTTTATTGCTAGTTTCCCCGATGATAGTTGATACCTATGTCTCTAGGTCATGGATTTAATTCATTTTATACATCTAATAATTCTTGACCATAGTTAAGGGATAGTTTACCTATCTCCCAGCGAACACCCCGGATCGAAAAGATTTGAAAACCATCGATGAGTGATGACCGATCGAGATAGCCGAGTTTTGGTCGCCACCTGTGATAAAGCCGCGATTCACCGTCGAGCTCTTAGTTTCCAGCCGTTTTTCTTCTTTCCTAGTCCTGGTTCATGATCCTCAAGGCACAAGAAAGCTTTTGGAGGAGAAACCAAGTCGTTTGAGCTAGAGATAAGGGAGTTCTACCCTGCCGGAGCTGTGGCCACTGCCGCTGCCATCGCACTGCCGTTTCCAGCCGCCGGCAAGCCCTGGGGGCAACACCGACGTGCTCCGCATGGTGAAAAAACCCCAAGCGGCAAGATTGGCGAAGCTTGGCGCACTGGAAAGGCCAGCGGCGAGCCCCACCATGATGGTGCCGCGCGCGCGCCCTCGGCGTGAGGAGGAAGAAAGGGTCTGTGATGTTGGTTTTCTTGTTTCGTGATGTTGTTTTTCTTGTTTTTTAGTATTGTTTTATGTTAATGAACTCAATGTCATTGTTCCTCTGTTCCATCTGTTATTTTGTTTTCTGTCTGTTATTTAATGAACTATCAGTTCTATATATTTGTATTATCTGTTATTGAATGACCATTGTGTACGTGCGTTTTTTTGTTGTCAAAGTTGGATTCGATAGGATCATCCATGTTTTTGTATACTGGATCTCGATCCATGCTAGTTGATGTTTCATTGGATGTACTGGACGATCAAAAAGTTTTTGTTTCGTAGGTTGGATTGGACCATCCATGTTGATATTTTATATGATAATATTTATTTATATATTAATTCTTAATTTTACTAAAGTATATTAATTAATAATATACAAATAATAAACATGACGATCGTTTTTTCAACAAAAAGAGAAAACACTTTTATAACACTATCAATTTAACATGATCGTGGATCGAGGTCTTGCACATGCATGTTACACATAGAACACAAATACGGAGTATGTAGTTCATTAGACAACAGACAGAGAAGAAAATAACATATGGAATAGACGAACAACATTGAGTTTAGTAACATAGAACATTACAAAACAAGTGAAATGTCATCATAAAACAAGAAAATCAACATCACAAATCCTCATCAACAAGTGATCAATCATGCATGAAACATGATGGAGACCTCGCTAGCTCTCTTTCAAAAGCATGCATGCATGTCCGACCATCATACATGATCACGACAAAGCATTAGTGCTCGGATAGTCGGACGTGTGGCGTACACGTGCTAATTTTCTCTGATGCCGATGGGACGCGTCGAGCCGTTGGGACCGAGAGGATGCAAACCGCGGTTTGGAGTAAACCGGGGCCACTGACCAGTTCATATTCCTTTAAGCTGGAGGACTCTGTCCATCCGACCATGGAAAACCAAACTGCAAAATAGGAAATCGATTGACGCAGATTAATCCAGTCCTGATGTTGTTTTTCTCTTCTTGTTTTTAATGTTTTTCTTTTCTTGTTTTGTGATGCAACGGCTGGAACCAGCCAGAAGTACTTATTACCACTGGCACTATGCCCCTATACGCGATGTCATCATTACGGGAACTCCCATCGCCTTCGTCGAGTGCGCAGTTGCGATACCCGAGAGGATGCAAACAAGAGTTAATTTTCTCTTTTTGTTGAGAGATATATATAGTCATCCAATAATATATATATATTATCCTGATGATCAAGGTCCTCCGTCTGCTGCCCCAGATGACTTGGGGCAGAATGATCCTGGCGACCAGAATGAAGCGTCGGATATGTTGTCCACGGCGCAGGTAGCATATAATATCCTAATCTTTCTCCTCATATATAGCGTGTTAACTATTTTTTCGGCCCCAAATGATCTAGAAAAAATACTCCAGATTTGATGATGCCATAAACTAATCGCTGCTGAAAACAATGACGGTGGTCCAAGCAAGGTTGTCGTGATGCAGGATGCATGGAGGTAGACCCAAGCAAGGTGGTGGTGCACAACGATGCATGGAGCTAGCTGACGAACTGAAGGTGTTGCTTGAAGAGATGTGGTGCGGACTAGATGTGCCGATTAGTTTATTTTGTGTTTTTTGATTACGTAAGAGCTAGTACTGTCAAATTAATTAGTTTGTTGCCTGGAATGGTACGTTGAACACTATTGTTTGGTTCCGTCGATGTTTATATCTAGTATTTAATCCTTGTTTATATCACTGTGTTGCTGGTTGAAGAGATTTTATGCCTATGCTTTATTTTAATCCTTGTTTATATCACTGTGTTTATATCTAGTAGTACTTAATTATGAACCTATATCGAAGTAGCAATTTATACAACTTTATTATTAGTGAAGCCAAAATTTATAGAACCTAGATTTTTTAAAGCACATGTGTCACTTCCGGAGGAATCCATTCCTTTAAACTGCCCCGTGAGTTTCCTTTGATGCAAACGGAGCTAAACAAAAGACGAGCGCGCATAGGGGAAACACAACAAGTGCAACATTCATCAGAGAGATGAGCATGCATATATAGGAGAAACACATCAACATGCCTTATACAAGTCTATTTTATATACTCCCTTTGTTCACTTTTCATTGGCGTTGGGAGAACTAGGGGTAGCGCATCCAAAAGGGAATGAAGGGAATATAACCCATAGAGTACAACACGTTATGGCAAAACAGGTCATACTCACGCTCAATCCTACAGTTCTTAGTACAGAAGACGGTCCACTCGTACCACCCTCGCCGGCTGCAGCGGGCAGGCCCCTGGTTCTCCTCTGTTGGGCAGCGGCAAACACCATCGTCAATGTCGGGCAGCACCACCGGCGGTGGTCCCGGAGGAGGCCTACGCAGTAACCTCTAGCTCACGAAAACGTCGAGCCTCTGCATGGCTTGATTCCGACACCGGCAACACTCCATGTTGGTCCTCTTCATCGCGACGGACCCGGCCACATTGTCGCCGACGTGGGCCTCGCCTTCGACCTGCCGGATATACTCGAGGGTGTCGCGGTCCCCGCGGTCGGCGTCATAGAGGAGCATGGCGAGGACGTAGGCCGCCACCTTGTGGTCATTCGCGGCCGCCCGGGCAAGGAACTGGGTGACCCGTTGCGCCTGCGCGCGGCCTTAGTTGAAGACGAGGTCGAACTCGGTGACGTAGCACGCATGAGGGTTGCCCACGTTGGCCAGGCACTCCACGAGGGCGTCGTAGCTCCCGTTCCCGCACCGTTGGAACCACTCCCAGCTGCTCTCCCGCTCCAGCACCACACGCCTGCCCACGGCGGGATTACGGCACACCGCGTGCATCGCCTTGCAGGTGGCGCGTAGACTGGAGAGGTCGTCCATGGGCTGGGTGGAGGTTGCGGCGACCCACCCCGCGATCAGGACCACAATATCGTGCGGCAAGGGGAACTCCATGGGCTTCGAAGGGAACCAATGAGGGCGCGCGCGACGGAGAGGAAGAGTACGCGCAGATAAGAGGATGGTGTGTGTGGCGGAGTAGAGGATGGTGTGTCGTCTTACTACTCTTTATTAGTACGTGCGGAGAAGACGACGAGACGCCCAATGATTTTTAGTACGCGCGGAGAAGAGGGCGAGGTGGGGAAGGGAATTCTCTGCAGCGGGGTCGCACGCCCGCCCACGTGCGGTCATGCCTTCGATACCGTTCGTTCCCGCACGGCGTGAATCGCAAAGACATTGCCCCGCTCGGCTCAGTTCCGAAGGAACGCGCGCTCCCGCTCGGCTTCGAAGGCCAGCTCGCCTGGTCCGCCTTCGTGCAGCGGTCGCTTCGCTTCGTATTTTGGAATTACTACGTGTGCTTTAGAATTACATATTCACCCGTCAGGTGGTAGCAAAGCAGTGGTTAGGCACGATTAATTTACTCCCACGGTATATAAAAAGGGTGTACCAAATACTAAAAGCTCTCGTGCAATGTAAAACTGTGAAAAAAAATTCTAAACAGTTTGCCTTGCTTAGTTTGCACAGAGGTTGATTGAAACCTAGGATACTCACGTATAGCAGTACCAAAATGACGAGACAATGTAATGTACTGTACACACAGCGCAGCATAGCAGAGAAGCCAGAAGAGGAGGAATGCCGTCGGCGAGTATAAAATCCTACAGTACTAGCGGTATTGTACTACTCACCTGCCTGACCGGATGATCAGAGCAAGGGTCAAACACGTACAACCTATGTCGACATATGTACGCCGACGTATGATGTACAGTAGGTACAACCTCCTCTCGGGTCGGGACGCGGGAGGCGAGCTGGCCTTCGGAGCCAAACGGGAGTGCGTTCCATCGGAGCCGAGCGCGAGCGACGTTCTTTACGATTCACGTGGGCGGGAACGAACGGTATGGGGGCAGGGTTGCACGCGGGCGGGCGTGCGGCCCTGCCGCAGAGAATTACCTTCCGCATGGTGGTGTGTGGGCAGTTACTGCAGAGGATGTGAACGCGTGGTGTGGGGGGAGAAGAGGATGGTGTGTGACATGTGTCTTTAGTACGCGCCGAGAACACGATGAGATGCGCGCAGACGCGCAGTGATGGTTATGGCTTCTAAAGTGCACCGTTTGGAATGCTACTTACGAAACTACGTACGAATGTCTTTCCCTTCCGGAGGATTCCATTCCTTTAAATTGTCCCGTTAGTTTCCTTTGATGCAAACGGGGATAAACAAAATACGAGCGCTGGAGTTATGGCTTTTAAAGTGCAGTTGTACGCTACTTTAGCCGCTTGAGTTGCCAGGAGGCAGGAGATCACCTATTGCGGGGCCTGCAAAGCGGTCTGTAAAGTAGTACTCCCTCCTTCCCAAAAAGTTCGTTGCTTTGTAGTTCATTTTTGAACTACAAAGCGAAAAACGTTTTGGAACGGAGGGAGTACTACTGGAAAACGCAACAGGCCGGTAGCGACGACTTGAAAGAAAAGTGGAGACACTGAACTCCAAAGCGGTCTGTAAAGTAGTAGTAGTACTACTGGAAAACGCAACAGGCCAGTAGTGAAGACTGGAAAGAAAAGTGGAGACAATGAACTCCAGAAAATAAAAGAAAGGACGACAAAAATGTTAGAAAAATATAGGAAGTACTCCTATATGTTAGAACAATATAGTTCTAAAAATATAGTTCTACAAAAATGTTAGAAATAGTTCTAAAAACTTCATACTTTTGGGGATGGAGGGAGTATGTAGTGTACGATTTAAGGTATAACAGCGTGGAGACCTGAAATGTGAAATAGGAAATCTTTTCGCGAAACTGATGCGACCGGGTGCACAGGGCGACCATGCGCGGTAGTAACCGAGGCGAGTAACACGCGCAGCACATGCGCGTCCTTTGAATTAAATTTGATGTGTCCCCTCCCCTGACCACTGCTACAATGCTACTACCTCCGTCCTAGCTGAAGATTATTTCCAGCCAATTTTTTTTGTCCCAGCTCAACATTACTTTCACTGTATGGTCATGTCAGCTGTGTGCTCTGCACATTTTCAGCTACTTTCCTTTGTTGCCGTAGCAACTTGCTGGCATTATATGGAAAGTGGGAGGATACGTATTGATGAAGGGTGTTAGGGTAACTTTATGTGTTGACTAATGTGCGGTTTGAATCCTAAAAATAGAGTTCACTTGGGACGGAGGGAGTATAAGATGGTCACCCGCGCCATCGTCTTTTCCGCACAACCGTTTCAACATCCTCTCTTCTCTCAACAAAACCTAGCCACAGCTAGTATACAACAAATGCTTTCAAGCTCGAGCAACCCTCCGCCACCGAGCCCACCGAGGGACCCGGCCGCCGGTAAGCGACCGCGGCTGGACCCCCCCCCCCCCTCGCCGCCGCGCGTGAAGGATACCCTCCTGTTCAACATGGCCTGAGATGTATTTACGGATACATCTCACTCCATGGAACGCCTTGGGCTCGGTACCCTTCAACAAAGTACTGGAATGGACACAACGGGCCACTATGTCTTCGGCCTCTCGCACGTGGCCTCTTGTCTCGACTCCCTCTGGGAGACGATGGCGGCCGAGCTCAGCATCATGGGTTGTCGCAACCTCGTCGTGGCAGCGGCCTTGAGACTGGGTCACCTTTCGCCACCGGAGCCCGAGGCGCTAGAGGAGGGTCAGGAGCCCGAGGACCCAACCGAGGAGGAGGAGGTTGAGGCTGAGTAGAGTAGTATTTAGGTGTTTTCTTTTCATGTTTTTAGTTGTAGTTTTTCGTTTCATGTTTTTAGTTGTAGTTTTTCGTTTCATGGTTTTAGTTGTAGTTTGTCTTTTCTTGTGTTTGTAATATACTCCCTCCATCCAAAGCGACAAGTATTTTGGGACGGAGATACTCCCTCCATCGAAAGGGACAAGTATTTTGGGACGGAGGGAGTACTGTTTTTAAGTTAAATGTACTTGGTGTTCTTTTTCATGGATGTACAATCTGTGCAAAATTAGTTCGAATTTTCCGATCGCCAAACCCTCCTTGTCCCCAAACCGGTGGAGTTGCCAGGAGATCGCCCGCAGCGGGGCCAGCAAAGTGGTCTGTAAAGTAGTAGTAACAGGAAAATGCAACAGGACGGTAGCTAGGACTGGAAAGAAAAAAGTGAAGACAATACGAGGAAGAAAATGTTTGAAAAAAGGAAGGACAACCGAAATGTTAAACAGGAAATCTTTTCACGCAAATTAATCCAGTCGTAATCCTCTCAAACATAGGCTCCCTTTGAAGGATAGGATTTGTAAAGGATTTTTAGTTTCCATAGGAAACGTAACACATGATCTAGGACACTTTGGTAGCCATACTAAAAGAGCTGCTTATCTGCCTCATCCACTTCCCCACGCTGCCAGTAGAATCTCTCGGCCGTGGGAAGGTGTCCCCCAAAGAGTTCGAGGACACCGAGGAGTGTCCAGAGGAGTTGCCTGATGACGAGGAGGCCGGGGAGTTGGGGTGGACCGGTGGCGTATAGTCGAGGTAGTGATCTAGGTGGATGATGAGCTCCGTCGTGAGGCTGCCAGGCCGGACCACTGCAGCATGGTTGAAAGGTTCCGCCGGCGGCCCGTCGTCACTCCCAGTCCGGCCATCACTTCCTACAAAGAAGGTGGACATTTTGGACCGAGGCAGGAGGCTTGGGTCTTTCATCCACCCAACGACCGTGCACAGGTCAGCACGCTCCCGGTGGTAAGTGGAAGCATTGAAGTGATCAAAGAGGAAGACGTCACCCAGAACCTGTCTGATGCTCTCTGCAGACCAGACATGTAGAGGGAGGTTCTCGATGACAACCTGCACGTGGAAGAACCACCCGATGATCGACACACCAACGCCAAAGATCCATGGCCGGAAGTAGTGGTTATCATCCGGCATGGAGATGATTGTCGTCTCGATGGCGAGCTCTCGATAGTCGTCACGGGTGAACCGCACCAGGAACTCACCATCCCCAAACGTGGACACGGTGAAAGCCCAGTGCGGGATTTCAAGTTGGTGATGGATGGCCAGGGTGATCTCCATGGGCGTCGCGTCGCTGCGACCTCCTTTGGGTCCCAGAACAGCTGCTTGGCGGCGCAAACGGATAAACTCCATCGTCATGAGGCGGTTGTTGACCATCGTGCATTGCCCCTCACGAGGGCGCAGGGACGGTGAGCCTACAGGTACCTGCTCGCGTCTAACATGGTTGTGAGGCATGGCGTTGCGACAACAGAGGCAAAGGACTTCTCAGGCAACACACGGGAGCATGGATGGGAATCAGTCGGGAACTTGAGCTTCGAAGCAATAGGGGGGGTGGTTTAAGAAGGCGAGGATGAAGAGGCCTCTTGCCATCTGGCCCCTTTGGCACATGGCACCGACTGTAGCGGTGACCAGGGAAGTAGCAGGCCGACTTTAATTGTGATAGGGCCCGTGGGCCGACCAGTCCCAGACGTGGCGGGTCACGGCACGCTGCCGCAATGTGACCATGCACCAAACATCGGAAGCAGCGTCCCTTGAGGATCTCACGAAAATCCGGTGATAGGACCAGACCTTTCGAGGCCTTCGGCTCTGTGCAAGCGTCATGAATGCGTGAAGGCCCAGCTTGAATATAAAGTGAATCAGCGCAGTTTCAGCCCACAAATAACAAGCAGCCAAGCTTTTTCATCCTGCCTGCCCGCGGCGGGAAATTTTTGTCACGCCGAATGAAGAAGGAAAATAAGAAACAAAAATAATATTTTATTACGGTACCCTTCGACCCGCAACGCCGACCCCCTCTCCGCAACGTGCTTGTAGGAGCATCCGCCGGCCGCCACGATTGTAGGAGCATCCGCCGACCGCCACGCTTGTAGGAGCATCCATGGGCCGCCACGCTTGGAGGAGCATTCGCCGGCCGCCACGCTTGGAGGAGCATCCGCCGACCGCCACGCTTGGAGGAGCATCTGCCGGCCGCTACGCTTGGAGGAGCATCCGCCGGCCGCCAAGCTTGGAGGAGCATCCGCCGGCCACCACGCTTGTAGGAGCATCTGCTGTCCGCCACTCTTGTAGGAGCATCCGCCGGCCGCCAAGCTTGGAGGACCAACCGCGGGCCGCCACGCTTGGAGGAGCATCCGCCGGCCACCACGATTGTAGGAGAATCCGCCGTCCGCAGCGCGTGGAGTAACAACAGCAAGGTACAATTGCTCACATAATGTGTTCTTGTACATCTATCCTCTTACGGATAGGATGGTGGCTGAATGAATTGTAGGAAGCGATGTCAGAAGATAAGACATGTATGGGAAAAGACAGGCATACGAGGGAGTGGCAGGATGGAATGAAGTCATTTTTAAATTTTGCATTTCAGGGCACTCGTGAATGAGGAACTATGCCTTGTCCTTGCACGAGATGTCGTAATATTTGCCACAAGACACGCAAGGGAGTTCATTTACACCTGCTCAGAAATGGGATGTTATTGGATTATACTTGTTGGATACACCATGGAGAAATACGAGTTTAGGAAAATATTGTTGAGGAATCAGCAAATAATGAGGAGATAATTTCTGATGATGGTGTTATGCAAAATATGTTGTCCAGTCTACTTAGAGGCACTGATCATGGTGGTACTTCAGCAGATGTTGATGATCAAGAAAATTCTATAAACCAACAGGAGCCAACTGGGGATGCAAAGAAATTCTATGACTTATTAACTGATGCCAAAAAGGAGTTGTATCCAGGTTGTTCGCAGCTGACCCAATTATCCTACATTGTCAGGTTCTACCAGATAAAGTGTTTAACTGGTATGAGCAAAGTAGCTTGTGAGATGTTACTTGAACTATTCTCATTTGCGCTTCCAAAGGGCCACTGCATTCCTAATACACTTGATAAACTTCAGAAGGTTGTTCGTGACCTCGGGCTGGACTACCAAAAGATCGATGCATGTGTCAATGACTGTGTGTTATTCCGGAAGGTCTATTCTCTGCTGAATAGTTGCCCAAAATGTGGTGAATTAAGATGGAAAAATAGTACTGTTGGGGATGCAAGAGAGGCTTTACCTTGTGGAAAATCCAAGAAGCTTGTAGCACGCAAGATTCAACGTTACTTCCCTCTTATTCCTCGTCTACAAAGGTTTTATATGGGAGAATCAACGGCATCAAACATGCGCTGGTACAAAGAAGGTCGTGCTGATGATGGAATATTACGCCATCCCGCCGATTCGAAAGCATGGAAGCATTTTGATAGCATTCACCCAAATTTCTCATCTGATCCTCGCAACATAAGACTTGGGCTAGCATTTGATGGTTTCAATCCTTTTGGAGTAATGAACGTTTCTTACAGTACATGGCATGTGATTCTAATTCCTTATAATCTACCACCTTGGTTGTGTATGAAGCATTCTTATTGGGTGATGTCAATGATAATTCCTGGGCCAAAGTCACCTGGAAACAACATTGATGTGTATCTGCAACCTTTGATTGATGAGCTACTGAAATTATGGTCTGATGGTGTTGAAACATATGACAATTTAAAGAAAGATACATTTGTCATGCGAGCTTCTTTATTGTGGACAATAAATGATTTTCCAGCATATGCAATGCTATGTGGATGGAGCACAAAAGGGAAGCTAGCATGTCCATACTGCCATATAAACACTGGCGCCTTCTGGTTGAAATATGGACGAAAGCATTGTTACATGGGTCATCGTCGTTTCCTACCTTAGGATCACAGATGGCGTCAAAACAAAGGTTGTTTCAACAACAAGGCAAAGAATAGAGAGGCTCCAACATCACTCTCTGGTGACGAAGTACTCCAACAATACGAGTGTTTTGATCAAGTGAGTTTTGGACCGACGAATAATAAGAGAAAGCACATCGAGGAAAATAGATGGCATAATTGGAAGAAGAAAAGTATATTTTTCAACCTCCCTTATTGGAAGACATTGCTAATAAGGCATAACTTGGATGTCATGCACATTGAGAAAAACATTTGTGATAGCATATTGGGGACATTGCTTGCTATGGATGGTAAAACAAAAGATAGTCTACAAGCTCGTCTTGATATGAAGGATATGGGTATACGGCCAGATCAACATCCGAAGTTCATAAAGAGCAAGTACACATTCCCACCAGCATTATATACTTTGGGCAAAGATGAGAAGACCACCTTGTGCAAGTTTTTGGGGAATGTGAAGGTGCCCGATGGTTATGCCTCAAACATCAAGAGGTGTGTGGACATAAAAGCATGTAAGGTATCGGGTCTAAAAACTCATGACTGCCATATTATATTTCAGAAGCTCCTTCCTATTGCAATACGTAACATATTGCCTGAAAAGGTTGTTGCACCTTTAATTGAGTTTAGCACATTCTTTTCTGGAATTTGTTCTAAAGAATTGGCGGAACCAGATTTGGACAAGATGAGCAAACAAATTCCTGAAACAATTTGTAAGCTTGAGATGTTGTTTCCTCCCGCTTTCTTTGATATCATGGTACATCTTCCAACCCATCTTGCCGAAGAAGCACGGTTGGGTGGACCTGTTTCTTACAGATGGATGTATCCAATTGAGAGGTACCTTGGTACATTGAAGAGGTATGTACGTAACAAAGCTCACCCGGAGGGTTCTATAGCTGAGGGATATATTGCCGAAGAGTGTATGACTTTTTGTAGTCAGTTTTTGGATAACATCAGCACCAAGCATAATAGGCTAGAACGTCATGAAGCTGCAGCTACAAATGAACCTTCTGTTGATAATTCTAACATATTTACAGAAGTTGATAATTCTTAAAAAGGGTATAAATGGGACCAACTTACTATGGTGGAACTACATAACATCAGGCATTATCTTATTACTAACGTTGAAGAGGCCGCTCCATGGATGAAATTATAACGTATAACTCAGATGTTGTATACTATATATATGGCTTATTGTAGATGGCTAATTTAATTTTGTTAGCTTTTTTAGTGAGCATATTGAAGAACTGAAAAAGATTCATTCTCGTGATGTTGATAAACGCCATAGAGATGAGTTTGTTGATTGGTTTCAGAAACGAGTAAGTACATGCAAGTTTGCACTTTGATGAAATATTGAACAAATATGTGTTCTGAAATTGGTTTGTCGTCGATAACCCCTGTTATACTAATGTGTACAGATTACGACATTACACAAAGAAGGCAAAGCAACCGATTATCTGTACGCATTATCTAGAGGACCTGTTCGTCGGGCACATTTTTTTAGTCGTATTCATCAATGGCTTCTTCTTTCGAACTGCAGATGTGGAAAAAGATTTACAGACCCAAAACAGTGGTATTGTTGTTCAGGGCACTGATCATGATTGGTTTGGAGTAATCAAGAAAATCATTGTTGTTGATTTTGAAAAAAAAATCAAGAGGTTCTGTTATTTCAGTGTGAATGGTTTGATTGGCCTTTTGGAAGCAGTCAGAACCAAAGCAGAGGCTACAAAAAGGATCAATACGGAATGATAGATGTTGACACTACTCTGTTTCGATTCCAGTATGAGCCTTACATTCTAGCCACCCAAGCAGAACAAGTTTTTTATGTTCCAAGTGTGAAGCATCCTAAATGGGCTACAGTTGTTAAAACAAAGCCACGGAACCTTTTTGCCATGCCTCCTGGAGACAGTGAAAATAATGTGACTGAGACGATGGAGGCTGAGACATTTCATGATGATCTGCTTACTGATGATATCAATAATGAGGATACAACCGCATGGGCTAGGAATGACATTGAGGGAGCCAGCGGCGATGCTTCCACTCTTATAATGACAACGTCAGGTGATCGGTTTGAGGTAGATGGAGTTGCATCAGAAAATGAAGACGACGACAACGACGATACATATACCAATGATGGTCATGTAGCTCCATTGTGGGGGGACGACAGCGAAGATGATGATTTTTAGTATAATTAAGTACGTGACATGTAGCTCCACAATGAATTCATCCGTCCGAACCCGACATTTATTTTTCAGTTATTTATATTTGCTACCCGAAAAGTACCCGATACCCGATATTTTGGTCTTTTCAGTTCCAGTCTCGGTTTTATCGGTTTCGGTTTTTTGGTCTCGGTTTATTTGCCCACCCCTAATTTACGTAGTAGCAGCATATATAAGGGATATACATATTTCTCCTGCATGTTTTTTTTTTGCAAAACTATTTAGTGATATATCCTATGTGCATATTACATATGTAAAACTAATGTAAAATATAAAACTTTTTCAAAGGGAAGTCTTAGGTTTCGTCAAATCTATCTTTCAAATTTATGCAATTTTGATCTGTTTTAACAATACAAGAATTGTACTTTTAGATTCACCATGAAAATATTTCCATAATATACAATCTAGTACTACATGTTATTGAAGTTAATAAATTCCATATAAATCATTTGTCAAAGGTAATTAGTTCGACCAAAACAGAAATAGAGTCGAGTTGGGGCGGAGGAAGTATTATACGTTGCTATTTGCCGCATAAGGTTTCGTCCTTCGTTCAAGCCGTAGCCATTTGTACAGGCGGCTGATGCGAACGGGCGCACCAAGCTTACGTGTGCGCTAGTCACCGAGGCGCCTTAGACACGCGCATCGCATGCGTCGAAATCACCAGCGGTACTGCAGGTGCAGTAACAGTCACTGACATGTGGGTCTGACTAGCCGTGGGGCCCACATGTCAGTGACTGTTACTGCACCTGCAGTACTGCAGAGGTTATGCATCCCGCATGCGCATCTTTGAATTCAATTGGAATTGCTCCGCGTCCCATCACCGCTTTACCGTGAACCACTGCGGATGGTCTTAAAGGTAAGCCCGGCTCTGGGCCTAGGCGGGCGGAAATAAATTTTCTGCGGCCCTGCCGTACAACGTCGCCTGCCGCGCCCCCGCCGCCGGGCCCCCGGCTCCGCCGCCGGCCCGCCGCCCCTGCACCCCCACTGCCGGCCCGCCCCTGACTCAAGAACGGATCGAGGGGAAGGCTCATCGCCCATAGCGGTCATGTAGCTTTCGTACCCTTGATCCGTTGGTGATGAGCCTTCTCCTCATCCGTTCTCGAGTTCGCGGCGGCCACGGCGCCGCTTCTACCCTGCTTCTGGACTGATGACGCTGATGATCCGCAACATACTTTTAAATCTGCGCGTTGGTATTCTCCCCCTCATATTTGTTGATGCGTTAATACCTGATGTTTTACATTGTTGAGTATGTTGCGGATCATCAGCATCGTTAGTCCGGCACTGAGTTGTCAGGAGGCAAAAAGTAATGAACATCATTGATCAGCACTGCGTCGAGGAGAACGCGAAAATTGCAGTTGGCCGCGTCAAGTCGGTTTTACGATTTTATTCACGTTCCATTTGACTTCAAGTACCACGCCTATGCTTTGAAATATATGATTATACTAATCAAGCTCTGGTCTTTTATTGATTGATACTTAACCTCGTTTGTTGCATTTGCCAAGGTCCGAGGCCAACAAGGGTTGCTGCTTTGTCAACGTCACATCGCCAGATGTGGCGTTCTGGCTGTGGACGAAGCACCTGCATGGCTTCCGTTGGAAGGTGAATGACTCACAAAAGATGTGCGAGGTCGACTACGCCAACATCTAGGTACGTCACCGTCCGCTGCCACCATTTTCCATTGCGCGTCGTTGCATGGTGTTCACCTGCCGCTGCTCGTCATCCTTTTGCAGGGTCGGGATGCATTGGTGGCCCATTTCTCCAAGTCATGCTTCGACTGTGAAACCGAGGAGTTTCTGCCAGTGTGGTTCAGCTCGCCGCGGAAGGTGAACGACTTGCGGAAGATGTGCGAGGTCGACTAAGCCAACATCCAGGTACGTCACCGTCCGCTACCATCGTTTTCCATTGCGCTGCCGCTGCAACGTGTTCACCTGCCACTGCTCGTCATCCTTTCGCAGGGTCGAGATGCGTTGGTGGATGCGGCCAGATGGTTGCTTTGGTCGGGTCATGTGGTTAGTCCACGATGCACCCTAAACCCGGTGTTGAGGCCGTGTATTTGTCATTTGTGCGTACACTCTAGTGACATGTGACAAAGTGCTCATTCATCAATTGCGTTTGTTTTGACGTTGAAGATCGATTGGAGATAGATCATCCATTTCTTTATGTCTTGGATCATCCAAATTAACGTTTGGTTGGATGGACTGGACGATCCAATTTTTTGTTGGTAGGTTGGATGAAACTTGATTGAGATTATTGAATCATCAAAGTTGATAATTTCATAATATTATTCGTGCACATGATGATCGATCGTGCACGCCGAGCGCCGAGTTATTCGGATCGCTGAGCAAAGTTCGGACGTGGAGTTCGTGTGTGCCCGTGCGCCCTGCAAGATTCGGTGCGCTCGCGTACGTGGCAATCATCAGGGCAGGGTGGTACAGTCTCGGGAACCGTGCAGTGCGCCCTTGGCTGTAAGATTTGGAGCGTGAACGTACATGGCAACCATATGGGGATGCAACTTCGGTGCTCCCGTTTGTGCTTCCATGTGTACTCTGCGCTTATGTGTCATCATCTAATTGGTTGAAGTTAAATCAGACATTATGTTAGGTAAATGAAAGGGCTAATAAAATCATGACACTTAAGTAGGATCACACATGGAAGCACTGAATGGGAGTATACAAGCCGTGTCCTCGGATGCAACTTCATGTAGCTCCATCCTAATGCAATGATTGTGGTCCCGTGGCGATAGATCCTAACGCCACGAATCAGTGAATCATGGCAAGACATCCTAATGCAACGATTGTGTTTCGTTGCATTAGTATCCTGACGCCACGAAAAAGTGAATCGTGGCCACACATCCTAATTGCTACGATTGGGGTCCGTGGCCATTGATACTAACGCCACGGACCAGAGTATCGTGGCAACACATCCTAATGCAACGATTGTGTTCTGTGGCGATAGATCCTGTAACGCCGCGAACCAGTAATTCGTGGCAATAGATCCTAATGCAACGATTGTGGTCTGTTGCATTAGCATCCTGACGCCACGAACTAGTGAATCGTGACAAGACATCCTAATGCAACGATTGTGTTTCGTTGCATTAGCATCCTGACGCCACAAAAAAAGTGAATCGTGGCCACACATCCTAATTGCTATGATTGGGGTCCGTGGCCATTGATACCAACGCCACAAACCAGAGTATCATGGCAACACATCCTAATGCAACGATTCTGTTTTGTTGCATTACGGTCCAAATGCAACTGTTTGCTAATTCCTGGTACCAAATCCTAATGCAACGGTTGTGTTCCGTGGCAATAAAGCTGTAACGCCACGAACCAGTAATTCATGGCAACATATCCTAATGCAACAATTGTGTTTCGTGGCGATAGATCTTGTAACGCCACGAAATAGTGATTTGTGGCAACAGATCCTAATGCAACGATTGTGTTCCGTGGCGATAGATCCTATAACGCAACGAACCAGTAATTCGTGGCAACAAATCCTAATGCAACAATTGTGGTCTGTGGCGATAGATCCTGTAACGCCACGAACCAGTAATTCGTGGCAACAGATCCTAATGCAGCGATTGTGGTCCGTTGCATTAGCATCCTGACGCCACGAACTAGTGATTCGTGGCAATAGATCCTAATGCAACGATTGTGTTTCGTTGCATTAGCATCCTGACGCCACGAAAAATTGAATCGTGGGCACACATCCTAATTGCTACGATTGGGGTCTGTGGCCATTGATACTAACGACACGAACCAGAGTATCGTGGCAACACATCCTAATGCAACGATTCTGTTTTGTTGCATTATGATCCAAATGCAACGGTTCGCTGATTTGTGGCAACAGATCCTAATGCAACGATCGTGTTCCGTGGCAATAGATCCTGTAAGGCCACGAACTAGTGATTCGTGGCAACAGATCCTAATGCAACGATTGTGTTCCGTGGCGATAGATCCTATAACGCAACGAACCAGTAATTCGTGGCAACAGATCCTAATGCAACAATTGTGGCCTGTGGCGATAGATCCTGTAACGCCACGAACCAGTAATTCGTGGCAACAGATCCTAATGCAACGATTGTGGTTCGTTGCTTTGGCATCCTGATGCCACGAACTAGTGATTCGTGGCAACAGATCCTAATGCAATGATTGTGTTTCGTTGCATTAGCATCCTGACGCCACAAAAAATTGAATCGTGGCCACACATCCTAATTGCTACGATTGGGGTCCATGGCCATTGATACTAACGCCACGAACCAGAGTATCGTGGCAACACATCCTAATGCAACGATTCTATTTCGTTGCATTACGGTCCGAATGCAAATGTTTGCTAATTCGTGGCAACAGATCCTAATGCAACGATTGTGTTCCGTGGCAATAAAGCTGTAACGCCATGAACCAGTAATCCGTGGCAACATATCCTAATGCAATGATTGTGTTCTATGGCGATAGATCCTGTAACACCACAAACTAGTGATTCGTGGCAACAGATCCTAATGCAATGATTGTGTTCTGTGGCGATAGATCCTATAACGCAATGAACCAGTAATTCGTGGCAACGGATCCTAATGCAACGATTGTGGTCCGTTGCATTAGCATCCTGATGCCACGAACTAGTGATTCGTGGCAACAGATCCTAATGCAACAATTGTGTTTCATTGCATTAGCATCCTGACACCACGAAAAATTGAATCGTGGCCACACATCCTAATTGCTACGATTGGGGTCCGTGTCCATTGATACTAACGCCACGAACCAGAGTATCGTGGCAACACATCCTAATGCAACGATACTGTTTTGTTGCATTACGGTCCAAATGCAACTGTTTGCTGATTCGTGGCAACAGATCCTAATGCAACGATTGTGTTCCGTGGCAATAAAGTTGTAACGCCATGAATCAGTAATTCATTGCAACATATCCTAATGCAACGATTGTGTTCTGTGGCGATAGATCATGTAATGCCACGAACTAGTGATTCGTGGCAACAAATCCTAATACAACGATTGTGTTCTGTGACGATAGATCCTGTAACGCAACGAACCAGTAATTCGTGGCAAAAGATCCTAATGCAACGATTGTGTTACATGGCGATAGATCCTAGTGCCACGAACTAGTGACTTGTGGCAACAGATCCTAATGCAACGATTGTGTTCCGTGGTGATAGATCCTAGTGCCACGAACTAGTGAATCGTGGCAAAAAGCCAAGCTTACTGCAACGATTTAGTATTCATTGTAGTACAATTGTTGCAACAGGTCGGAATCCTTGTAGTGTCGGTTAGAAGCTCAGATGACGTCTTCTTAAGTATGCGGTGAAGGTACAACCGGTTTATGGCATGGAAAGCGGTGTTAACTGCCTCCGCCCAAAACCGGTCTGATGTCTTGTGCTCATCAAGCATGGTTCTTGACATCTCAATTAGAGTCCTATTCTTCCTCTCGACCACCCCATTTTGTTGAGGGGAGTAGGGGGTCGAGAACTCATGCTTGATGCCTTCTTCATCCAAAAATTCTTCAACTTGAGTATTCTTGAATTCGGTGCCATTGTCACTCCTTATGGTCTTGATACACAAGGAGAACTCATTTTGAGCTCTCTTCAAGTATCTCTTGAGGACACCTTGAGTCTCGCTCTTGTCATGCAAAAAGAATACCCAAGTGAAGCGTGAAAAGTCATCAACAATAACAAGACCATATTTGTGACCACCAATACTAATGTAGGCAATTGGACCGAAGAGATCCATGTGTAGAAGCTCCAATGGTCTTGATGTTGTCATAATATTCTTGGATGGATGTCGTGCTCCAACTTGCTTTCCGGCTTGGCATGCACTACATGGCCCATACTTTTCAAACACAACATTATTTAAACCATGGATGTGCTCGTCCTTAAGGAGTTTTTGCAAATTCCTCATCCCAACATGGGCTAGCCTTCTATGCCAAAGCCATCCCATGTTAGTTTTTGCAATTAAGCATGTATCAGGTTGAGCCTTATCCGCGGAGAAATCCACAAGATAGAGCTTTCCCTTGAGTACACCCTTAAAGGGAATTGAGCCATTGCTTCTCCTTGTGACGGTCACACCCTCATTAGTGAATAAACAATTATAAACCTTGTCACATAGTTGTGATATGGACAAGAGGTTATAATCAAGTGAACCAACATGTAAAACATTTGAAAGAGTATGATTAGGGGATATAGCAATTTTACCGGTGCTAAGGATTTTTCCTTGGCTATTGTCTCCAAAGTAGATTCCTTCACTTGGATCTTCATTTAGCTCATAGTACACAAACATCTTCCTCTCTCTGGTCATATGATTTGTGCATCCACTATCAAGAACTCACTTGGTTCCACCAGGGGAGTATGCCTACAAGAAAGATTTAAGCCTTGGCTTTAGGTACCCAAGCGGTGTTGGGTCCTTTGATGTTAGTCAAGAGGCATTTGGGCACCCACACACAAGGTTTGGGACTCTTGCAGTGTGGCCCAACATACCTAGCATATGACTTTGCAAACTTGTTCCTCAATAAATCATATGAAGCATCAAAATCATGGAACAATGGATGAGGTTATTTCTTAGGCATTTTGGGCGAAGTAGTAATGTCCTTCCTTTTATTCTTGTATGAGCCTCCTTTGACAAAAACAATCAAGTCTTTGCCATTCTTGGGAGTTTTGGAGTTTTGCCTCACCCCCCTAGAATAACCAAGACCATCCTTGACAAGGGGATGTCTTGTGTTGGTATGTGCACTACGTGCATATGCCACCTTCTCCTTGTCAATTATGCCACCCTTGGGTGCTTGATTGGTTTATGCTAACTTTAGCTCATCTTTAAGCTTTATGATTAAGTTTGAGCATTTACAAAGTTGAGATCGTTCGGATTTAATGTTTGTGGAAGGTGAGCTTGTAGAGGAAGAAGGAGCATTGACCTTGAGAGACTTCACTTGCGTCTCAAGGATTTTGTTAGCTTGTGTCAAACTAACAAGTTCATCCTTGAGCACAATTGTAGTGTTCTCAAGGTTTGAGCAAGTTTCCTTGCTCAAAGCGAGTTCACGCTCAAGTGCCTTGCTTCTTTATCTTTCAAGCTCTAGGAGCTCCTCAACCTCTTGACATCTCTCCTTTTGTTGGATGAGCATGTCCTCTTGACGGTTGATGAGTTCTTCTTTCTCAAATATTTCCTCCGTTAGCAATCTCAATCTCTTCAAGGTACTTTTGCTCATGTCTTTAAGCATATGTTCATTTTCACTACTAATATCAAAGTCATCATGAGGAGAAAATTTAAGAAGAGGATTTAGATTTAACCATCTTTCTTCCCTCCTTGGCCATGAGACATGTTGGCCTTGAAGTCTCCAAGTTGGGAAAGAGCTTGTTCTCCGGTTTTGTCTTCTTCATAGCAATAGTTGCTACCTTCTCATCTTCATCGGAGGAGGATTCCTCATTTGAATCCCACTCCTTTCCAAGGTGGGCATGTCCGGATTGCTTCTTCTCTTTGGACTTGCCCTCCTTCTTCTTCTTGTTTTCTTCATGTGGACAATCCACAATGAAGTGGCCATATTCTCCACAATTGTAGCAAGCCCTTTTTGATCTTGTCTTGGGCTTGTCTTTGCTTCTCCTTTCATTTTGGTAGCTCCCCCTCATTCTTCTAAACATCCTCTTAAAGTTGTTGATGAAGAGAGCTTCTTCCTCATCGGTGTTGGCACTCTCTTCATCACTCTCTTCCTTTTCTTGTGCTTTTGAGGATGTTTCTTTGAATGCAACATCCCTTTTCTTGGAGGAGGAAAGCTTTTGTAGATCATTGTGGAACATCGCTTCTTGCTCCATCATCTCATGGTTGATGATTCTCCCTAGCACTTCTTCGGGAGTCATCTTGTGGAAGTCCGGGCTTTCACGAATTAGTGAGCAAAGAGTGACATTTCGAGGCATGAATGCTCGAATCACCCTCTTTACGACTTCGTGGTCGGTCCATCGGGTGCTTCCATATGAACGACTTGTTGATGAGAGTCTTGAGGCCATCATACATATCTTGGGGAGATTCACCCTCCATGATGGTGAATCTCCCAAGCTCTCCTTCGATCATCTCAATCTTGGCCTCCCTAATGATGCGGTTGCCTTCATGCGCCGTCTTGAGGGTATCCCAAATCTCCTTGGCAACCTCCAACCCTTCAATGCGGTTGAATTCCTCACGAGTCAATGAGAAGGTGATCATTCCAACAGCTTGAGCATTGCGATGTAGAAGAACGGCTTGCTCTGGAGTGATGTCTTCCTCATTCTTCAGAAGATGAACACCTGTCATCACAATTTGCCACAAGCTAGGGTTTAAGGAAATGAGGTGCATATTCATATTATGCTTCCACATAGAATAATCATTTCCGTCAAATTGAGGAGGTTTGCCAATTGGAATAGACAAATAATGGTTGCTAGCGGTAAGTTGCTCATAATTGTAAGGATACCGGGAGTAGTCTTGTGAACTACTCCCGTTATCGATGTTGACCAGAGCAGTTGGCTTGATCTCCTTCTTCAGTACGTTGAGCTTCTCACGAAGCCATGCTTTGAGCATCCAAACTTCTTCGTCGTCATTCGGATTATCTTGAAGAACATCGACGTTCTTCTTCTTGGTGTCATTGACAACCACCGGAACTTCGTTGTCACACCTTTCGGCCATTACTTCTCCGAGTTGTTAGACTCTTGGGGAGAAGCCTACTCTGATACCAACTGAAAGTCGCCTAGAGGGGGGCTGAATAGGCAATAATACCTGAAATCACTTAATCAAACAAGATTAAATTCTTGTGGTCGGACTAGTCTGCACAGGGTCGGACTAGTCCGTTCAGCACATGGTGGAAACCCTAAAACTTGATTTGTACAAGTTTTTTGCAGAATTAAAGTTCACAAAAGATATGAGCGATGTGTAGTAAACTTGTGAAGCTCAGGTTTTGAGGTTTAAACACTTAGATTGCAAGTTTGTAATAATGATCAAAGTGTAAGGCAATAAGAGCAAAGTGAACCCTAATAGCAATACTAGTGATCACGAAAAGCGAAAGACAAGTGAAACGAGATTTATCTCGTGGTTCAGCTCCACGAAGAAGCCTACCTCCCCGTTGAGAAGTCCACACAAGGACCAGGTCTCACTTGACCATTCTCTCACCAAGGCACCATGATGAACGGTTTGGTTTCCACTATATCAATGGGTAATCACCAAGTTTTATGGGGCTGCTCACAACTTGAGGCTCCCACAAATCAATACAATGAGGAGCACACGAAGCTCAACTCACACAAGCCACACAACACAACACAATGTGCAAGAGATCAAACCAAGAGCCAAAGCACGATGATCTTCCTTTACTCTCCTTCCCAAACCCTAATCTCTTCAAGATTTGCTCTTAGAGTGTTAGTAGGACGAGTAGAAGGCTTTGGAAGGCTCTAGGATGCTTGTGGCAGCGCTAGGGTTCCAGTCTTATTCAAATGAGCCTGGGGGTCCCCCTTTTATAGAGGTCCCGAGCCCCCTTTTGCTTACATCAGCAGAGGGGCGGACTAGTCCGGCCCTATGGGACCACTGACCTCTAGTCAGTTCCCAACAACTGCCACACTGAGGAACGATCATCATGCTACCCGCCAAATTTCCAAATTCAAACGGTCACTAGATAACGGACTAGTCCGGTCGACAATGGACTAGTCCGAAGTGGAACACAACCACTTGGTCTGTTCCAAAACAGACTCTTCTGGGTTGGCCCGGACTAGTCCGGCCACAGGGGCGGACTAGTCTGGCCCCCTAGGGTTTCTTTCGGTTAATCTCACTAAGTCTCAAACGGACAAGTCCGTACCCAAATGTACAAGTCCGAACTACTCCAGAGAGCTTTGGTCCGTCCAAAAACAGACAAGTCTGGACTTCTCGGACTTAGCTCCAAATTCGCTCAGATTTACTCCATAGACATTTGGTCCGTCTCAAAACGGACTTGTCTGCCATGGTCGGACTAGTCCGGCCCTGAGGCCCGGACTAGTCCGGCCTCCTAGGGTTTTTCTCATTTTAGGCTTCTCACTTAGGTTTTTCTCTAAACCACCACTTTGAGCCCCTTGGTTAGATCTCAATGCACATGATACAACCACCCTCTCACATGATACGGCTCAAATAAGCTCAATACCATAGAAACCCTAATTTCTACGCTTGAGTCTTTGACGCCCGTTTTAGCCTTTTCCTTTTTGAGGGTTTTCATATCATTTCAATCCTTATACCTATGCTTAAGATCAACTTAGCTCATTAGCCTCTTAATTGTCGTCATCAATCATCCAAAACCCACGGGGATGCCTAGATGCACTTTAAGACGTACTTAGGGTGCTGGACCAGGCTAAGTCTTTAGCCGACTCCGGACCTATCATTGGCATTGTTTTTCACGCGAGTAGACCATTCAGCTAACACTAGATCCCAAAAAAGTCTACCAGTAACACCAAGACAATATCACATGAATTCTTAGAGACCAAATTCCAAAAGGATTTCACAGTTCCACTATTGGCAAGAAGGTAAAAGGAAGGAAAAATTACGAGCTTGCACAAAATAAATGCATAAAGAGTCTATTTTCAAATAAATGTATTTCATTATAGGTCCGAATAACAAGGGAAGGCGATGACACACTTAAAGTACAGTGTGCTATACATCTTGGACCAACCCGACTCTGTTCATAGACTCTAAAAAATACTCTATATAATAACACACTCACCTTCGTGCTAAATGTAGAACTTACGAATGTGCTCTATACTCCAATGATTAGAAAACAGTGTTCCATCCTAAGTTGCCAAGTGAACGCATCGAGGGCGAGAAACCTTGATGACTCAGAAGGGACCTCCCAGCTGGGTGAGAGTTCGTTCATCCCTTCTCGAGATAGTATTCACCGCAACACTAGATCTCTTTGTTCCAACTGCCGGTTGCGGACTTTCCTTTGGTGATAGCGTCTGGCGGTATCGCGCATTTCGGACAGCTGCAACATCTTACCTCGCCGGTGAAGTCTAGGTCATTACGACGGAATTGGTCCTGCGCAACTTCGTCATAGACTCAAAAGAACCTATATGATCTAAGAGCATGCGAAAACCTACCAGACAGGGGGTGAATGGTAGATTTAAAACTTTTTCAGCGGAAACAACAAAAACCCCTCGGTAGAAAATCACTCTGTTAAGAAACTGTGTGTGCAACTGATCTAAACATATTCAACCGTGACAAAAGTGGTAGATAACATAAAGAATCAAGTCATGATGATACTAAAACAAGAATCACGTAAAACCATTGAGAAAAACTCAAGTTATGATCGAAAGATCGAACAAAGGTTAATCTTTTCTACCCGGGTAAAAACAGATCTGCAACACTACAAAGAAACTCGTGTAGGTCAGAAACCTCAAATTAAATGTCCGTGAAATTTTCACAGGTGATATATAATCAAGTTGTCAAGACAACCCAAAAAGAATCACATCTGTTGGATCTGTAAAACTCGAGTTATGATAAAAACACCAATACAACGTAGTGCTGTGCAGAAACTCGACGAGAAAAACTTGTCTGAAACAAGTCAGACACAAAATCTCCTTTAAACTATGAATTTTATTGATCAAAACACAAGAGGAATAACCCAAAGTTGTCTTCACACGAGCTCTGGCCTCTTTTGTTTATATAACCAGCCCGAAGGCCAACCCAATGCCAAATTTTGCAATACTAAGTAGCGTATTTTGTTGTGCACATGGTACTTTTAAAAAATAGAACATTGTAGCAACTCCTGATCATCAAGCTAAAGTCTTGACTTTGCTCGTGATGAGCAAAAGATAAGCTTGGGGGAGTTTGTTGATGGCTATTATATACCAATTTCACCCGTCAATATAACTCAATTATGTGAAGGAAATACCATTTCTTGCACACATCACCTTTCTGTTTAACCTATTTCCACTTGTTCTTGGAGAAATAGTGCATGCGGACATTTTGTGTAGGAATTGAGGTAAAAGAGGGGGAGCAATCCTATAAAATATCATTAAAGTCAATCAAGCGTCGACATATTGCACCACATGGATCAAATGGCCCACAAACAGAAGTATCCGAGACCATCCAACGGTGTATCACCTATATTAGTAAGGGGGCCCACCTGTCAGGGACTTGGAGAAAACACAACCCCAACAGAGCCCTGACCAAGTCGATCGGCCCCCCTAGTCGGCCGACTTGGTCCTGTCGCCAAACTCGGTCAATCGACACGTGTTGGCTCCTTCCGGCTTCCTGAAGATGATTATAACTGATTCGCGCATTTGGTGATGGGAACTGACTCTTCTTCACCTATAAATAGGACCATCTACCCTCACTTCACACACACACACACACACACCACTTGAGTATTCATTCTATTGTACCCACTATTCTCCATAGGTTTAGAGGAGTTTAGGGTGTAAAGAGGAGAGTCTCTAGTCCTTAGTGCAAGTTAGGAAGGAGTAGGAGTCTCTTTGTTCCCAGTTCCAATTTGGGAAAAGTATGACTCTCATATTTCTATTTGTACATGTGACTTTGTTCTTAATAAAGATGATATCTTTAGTCTTCTTTTATTCATATACTTGGATTAAGCTTTTTTGTTTGATTGTGGATTCCATGTATGTGGTAGGAGTAGTATTTATGATTATGCCATATCATTCGCATTATTACATCATAAACACTACAAACCCCACTATAGTCTACTTAGTTATGACATGACCATGTTAATATAAATAACTTATGCTATGTTCCAACATTGGTTCAACGATGTTTAGGTTAGTCGTTGCCTTAGGATGGCTTGTCTTGCGGCTCCTAAGGTATTTACTTAATATGCTAGCATGATGCTAGGATAGTTAAGTAGAGTTGGATGTCTCGTAGATCCACGGATTGAAGAGGTAGGCAGTAGGTGGTGACAACCCTATTTGTCCTTATAATCCTCCACATTCGGCTATGCCACAGGCTCTTTGCGGGAGTCGTCCTAGTATTGCTAGGGCCCGATGTGTTGAATAACTTAGCATAAGAATTCACCATTGATATGTTCATTAGTATCTAACCTAGGCTATGTATATGTATACTAGAAGCATTGTAGGAGTAACTTCCTAACTCTTAGCCTAATCCCTCTTTGACCCATTTATACCCCTTAGAATAGGATGCTCTTGTGTGTGTCACACTACCTCCACATATCTATTATCCATCCTCACTAGAACCCTACCTAGCCCAATCTACCCTCTTCATTTGATGATTGCTTTACTTCCACTTAGCCTTCCTTTGGGAAAATATAAATGACACCCTTGGGAATACTCTTTAAGGGAAAATGCTACTTCGATAGTTTCTGTGCGCTTGCGGATTTTTATCTGTGATGTAAGAAACGTCAACAGTTGCCACGTCCATGCACCCCTTGCGCACGTGCAAACACCTTCCAATTACGTCCATGATACCTTCATATGCATTGTTCTTGACTCAAACATGTTGCGCGACCTACCAATCAACTCAACCACAATTCCTCCCGAGCTTTGTTGTTGAACCTCATCTTCTCCCTAAGACTAGTTCAATGGATCCCATCACCAGCCATGTCTTGACCTCAAGCAACACCTTCACATGAAAAAACAACCAAATCTTCCGAACACAAGTCCTCGACCTGACTCACATTAGTCCGATAACCACAACACCTTATGTGAGCACCTCACATAAGCATGTTGCAAACCACATCAAAAATTATATCAGCCATAACCACAAAAACACACCAAAAGCTTAGGCAAGTTTGAAATATTGCAAGTTAAAACAAAGCAACAATACTCAATATGAAAACTCTGCGCAGTAACTGTTACTCCCGATATGCATTAAGAAAGTTGGGATAGTTCAAAACCATCGGGGGTAACATTACTCCCAAAAACATATTGAAAAGTTCGGACAGTCTGAACTGAGTAAAGAGAAAATGTTACTCCCGAAAGTTCGAACAGTCTGAAATGAGTAAAAAGTAACTATTACTCCCGAAAGAACATTTGTGAAAATCGAACGCTTCCAATGTGTTGACTCACGTGCAACTCATGTGAATGAAAATTCGGACACTCCAAATTGAAAAACACGTACAACTCACGTGAGAAAAGTTTGGACACTCTGGAGCGGGTATTTCGGCAATATTCAAAACTTTGAATGTAAACCCTGACTTCTATTCTAATTGCCAATGTATTCAGCACACATAGGTCTCACAAACACCAAGGTGTCTGTGTAGTGGACCTTGTGAGGATCATAGAACTAGTTCGGCATTAGGATGGCAGGTAAAAGGTGGCCACTTATGACGTGATGAGAAGAGCACTGACATGCCTTCCACGCGAGTGTATGTGTCATAAACATCGGGTGTCTACTGATTGCAATCAACGTCCCTCGTGGTTATTTGAGTACCGCTTGTTCACTGAGTCGTGACGTGGAAGACCGTCTGCACTAGTGTTATTGGGAAGATTGCTGGATAGTGTAAATTTAGAGTAAATGTTGTAAAAATAGAAGGATAATAGTGTATAGAGTAAGGAGTGTGGATAGCCTAAGAAAGAGTAGTTGGAATCATTGAAAAAATTGCTATATTGAGTAATCATTGTATTGCAATTTGTATGCTTTAGATATAGAGCTTATTAGGTTTATGTTTCTATGAACCATTAAGTTTGATGCTAAAATCTAAAAATTAAGGATACACTTTAGGCGAGTTCTTTATTTTTTTGAGCAAAGGACAGTAGGGGAAGCCCCGATTGTGTTATATTAATATGTATAGTAAACGGTAAAAGAGTTACATCTGAGTGCTTGGATTGGGACTGGAAGAGCTTGGCATTCCTGAGCTAGGAATGGAGAAGTTCAGTGCAGAGATCTAGTCCAGCACAACAGAATTTAGGGGAGAGGGGAATCTATTATATTGCAGGGTTAGGCAGGAGGAGAATTTTTTTTCCAGTCAAAGAGTGATGGTTGGATGTTCCTGAAGATGAATTCATTGCGTTGCATCGAAATTTCCCAAGCCACTGTGATAAAGACTTCCATGAATGGTGGTCCTGTACAGCTTCTCTTCGCTTCGTGGATCATGGTGAAGAATGGAAGATCATGATCTTAGTCAATATGTAGGGTTTCCTAGCATGCTTTGTTGAAGTCGCATTGGAAGAAGAGGTGATATGTGAGTTCTTTTGGGGCCATCCTATAGAGCACGCAGGATTAGTCGTTGTCCTCTATTTTGAAGTTCTTCCTCTTCAGATGGTTTCTGGAGTTTAGCCTATCCAAGAAAAGCAACCAGTAGAAGATTTTCTGCTCCTTTGATATATGTGTCTTCCAAATCCAGCAAATAGTGCTTGGTGGGCTAATTTGGTTGAAGTTGTTGTTGTATATCTTGCTTGAGGAGGATCGTTTTGGTGAGTTTTTGTAGGACCAAATGTCGTCGTTGTTGTTTTGTACCCCCTGGATGATGGTTGTCAGCATGTTATATTCATCTAGTGCTTGCACCGAGATTGGTGTGTAAAAGTTGCTATTAATGTCCTGCAAGGTGATGAACTGAGCAACCGAAATCTGTGGATGTTTTGAAAAGGGGAACAGATTTGGGAACCTTGTTGAGAGAGTGGTGTTAAGCCACTGATCGTGCCACATGAGCACGGTGTCACCATGACCAATTGTGACTTCTGAGTGTTCCCGGAAGTTTCTCCAAAGACTTAGGACATTCTTGAGCCAAAAGGATCCTTTGTTTGTCTGGTTATGAGGAGGGTTGCCTGTTGAGTAGTAAGTTCGGTATACCATATGAACCCAAGGGGTGCCTCTCTTGTTGTAGAGTTTATCGAAGAACTTCTGGAGCAGGGCCTCGTTCATGAGTTGAAGGTCCTTGAGGCGAATACCCCACGGTTCATTGGTGAGGTAGTTCTATCTGATTTAACCAGGGGTTTTCCTTTACCTGAAATATACGAGCCTCTCCATAGGCAGGTTTTCCTTGATTTGTCAATTGCTTGAATGATCGTTGGCTTGAGCTTAAGAGTACACATTGTGTGGATAGGCATGGTAGTTAGCAGGGAGTCCAACACGGTGCCTCTGCCCGCCATAGTGGTTGCCACCCGCTTGCGCTCGATTTTGGTGGTAAGCGGGGTGAAGTCTGGAACTTTGGTTCTGGTGGAGCCAAGTGGAACTCCAAGGTAAGGTATAGGGAAGGATCCCAACTGACATCCAAAGGTGGCTGCAAGGAGTGTGGCCTGTTGGTGGTCCAGGTTGATCAAAATGAGGGAGGATTTGGCCAGATTGATCTTCAGTCTAGTTGCAACTGTGAAGGCTTGTAGCAGGGTTTTGAGGAAGAAAATCTGCTGTTGGGAGGCCTGTAATGCAACCAGTGTATCATGTGCATATTGGACGATAGGGAAGTCCATGTCTGCAAGGTCGGGCAATGGGGGGGGTAGAAGACCTTTGGATTTTGCTAAATTTGCGAGATGCTGCAGAAGGCCTGTTGCCAGAACGAATAGGGCCGGTGACAGGGGACAGCCTTGACGAACCCCTCGTTGAGCAGGACTGCTGAGGTGGTGGTTGAAAGAAGGTTCTCTGTCTAGCCGACCCACTATTGGGGGAATCCATTTTGCAGAAGGGCCCTTAAGATTGCCTCATGTTCCATCATGTCAATAGCTTTTTCAAAGTCGAGTTTGAGTAGAAGCAGCGGACGTCTAGATCATTTGCACCAATGGATGTACTCGTAGTTCCAAGCTATAAAGTCTTGGATGGTGTGTGTTTTGATAAAACCATACTTATTGCAATGTACCATTATGCATAAACAAAGTTGTAGTCTGTCGGCCATGAGCTTGCTGGTGAACTTCATACTTGAATTGAGAAGGGAAATTGGCCTGAAATCTGAGGTTGTCTCCGGGGTGGGAATTTTAGGGATCAAGGTGATCAGATGGGTTACAGACTGTAGCCGTGCTGGAAGAAGGCATTGCAGAGGTTGTATATGTTGTGCCTTATGATATCCCAAAACTTCTTATAGAATCTATTGTTGAAACCATCTGGGCGAGGAGCCTTGTCACTAGGCATTTCTTTTATGGTGCGGTCTATGTCCTCATTCGTGAAAGGGTCCGTTAGTGCGATAAGATTCGGGTATGGTGTCACAATGTTTTCAAGACCTCGCAAAAGTGATGTTGCATTTGTTTCACCGAGCGTTGATTTGAATTCATTCCACAAAAGGGCCACCTTGGGGTCGTGATCCGAGACTAGTCGACCAGAGAGATCCTTCAGACTGGTGATCATGTTGCGTCTATATCTGTCTGTTGCTGCCGACATGAAGAACTTTGTTGGTTCATCGCCGAGGACCAACCATCTTTCAGTGTACCTTTGACGCTAGTATTTGTTCTAATATTGGAGGAGCTTCTGTATGTGGTCTTTGATGAGTGCTCTAAATGCGGCTTCGTGTGTGCTGTGTTGCCTCTATTCTTCTAGGAGTTCCATCACCTAGACCGATTGGTTGGAGAGTTGTAATTTGAGGTGGAGGGAACCCATTGAGCTGCTCTATCGTCTGATTGCCGACCTGGGGGCTTTGAATTCTTTTGAGATGGTTCTTGTTGGGTCTATATTGTGAGATGGGGTGCTCAGTTCTCTGAATCTCGAGATCTCAAACCCGTAGTTCTCCACTCTGAAATTTTTGGGTTTAGGAATGTCGGTGCCCAGTTTGGATCATGCAAGGGATGTGATCAGAGGTTGTTTTCGCAAGAGGGAGCATGAGAGTGAGTGGAAAGGAGATGGACCAATTAGCTGAGGTGAAACACCAGTCAAGCTACTCTACGAGGGGGAGGCTTGCATGTTGCTCCATGTGAATATTCTGTCCTTCAATGGGATTTCTAATTGATTAATTACCTCATTGAAGGTTTGCATGTCTTTTGTATTCGCTCCCATTCTGTTTCTGTTATTTGGTAATCTATAATAGTTGAAGTCTTCCATGATGATCCACATGCGCTTTCGCAATCTAGATTGAGCTAAGCTAGGTCATGAAGTCTATGCGGAGTTGGCCTGCGCAAGGGCTATAGACCGTGGAGAGGGTCCAGTGCTTCCCATTGAGGGTGGATGTGAAGTTGATGGTGATGGCAAATTACAAGATTTCAGCCACCATGCCTTTGATGAGACTGCTATTCTAGCCCACAATTATGCCACCCGAAGCACCCAGAGAGGATGAAAAAGCAAACTGATCAAATCTCTTCGGGGCAATCTGCTTGATTAAGTGTCGATCAATCAGGGCTTTTTTGGTTTCTTGTAGACAATAGATTATGCAGCCACTTTCTTCGATTTTCACACGGACCGCTTGGTGCTTTGCGGGGTCATTTAGACCGCGCACATTCCAGTTTAGGAATGTCCAATTTTGCCTTGGTGTGTTATCCATTGGGAAAACCAGTGGTGAATGGAAAATTTTGGGTCAAGACATAATCTTGACGTAAGCACACTGTCGGAGTCTGGTTCCGACAATTCTACCGGCACTACAGTTAGTAGACCACGGAGTTTCTGGGTTCGGTTAGGGTGCGCGGAGATTCACGGAAAGATGGTGATTTGACACGAGGATTTACATGGTTCAGGCCGCCTGAGCGTAATACCCTACTGCACGGGTGTGTGTTGTTGTTGTATTGAGCGTCTGAGTGCTTGTGTGTGAGACAGGCCAGAAAAGTCTCTAGCCAGTCTCAGCCTGTCTTGGGCGAGTGTGGAAGCCTCCCTGTGTATTGCTTGGCCAGTCCTTTTATAGTACAAGGACTGATCGTTACACCATCAGCTTGGCCCGACATGTGGCCCTGGCGGTTACTTATGCTTAATACACAGTTAATGTACTTAATTCCCCTTAACAGCATGGTAACGCGCCTTAATAATGGCGTTACTGGTATTAAGGGTCATCCGATCGTGTGTCATTAAGATAGCATTAATGACACATAATCAGGTCTTGAAGTCTTTAATGTTCCTTGAAGGTCTGAGCCGTTGGAGGTCCATCAATCTGCATATTGAGGTTGAAGGTTCGGCGATTGGACGCGTGGCAGCTTCGGAGCTTACCGTCTTGGATGAGTAGGTCCGGTGCTGTTGTACACGTGTCGGTACTGGAGCCTCCCTCTATCGGGGGTTAGGTCTGGAGGTGTCGCACTGGTATCTAGTCCGAAGCTTTCCCATGTGTGGAATGTAGCTCCGGTTTTATGATACACGTGGCGGCACTGGGACTAACCATAGAAGGGAGGTAGGTCCGGTTCCGTATGACACGTGGGGCCTTCAGTGATCTTCAACTCAGATAGGTGGAGTTCCTTTGCACTCTTCGCAGTTTCAAGGGGTATCCGATACGCAGGGTACCGATAGTGGCCCCCTGGGCCCACCTCTGGGAGAGGCCTTTTGGTTTAAGCCATTCTGCAGGAGGTGGGTCCATATTTCAATTTCTACGCCGTGTCTTCAAGGGTTTTTAGATGTGCCGTTGAGGTGGTGGTTCACAGTTAAACCATCGCCGCGTGGCATCTTCAGGATGCGGCAGGTGAGATCTGCGCGTGTGGATCTCACGCAATTGAAGGTCGTCGGTTCCCAATACGAAAACCATATCAGTTCCGCGCGCCCTGTCAGGCCGTCGCCCTCGGGTTTCCCGCCTCTCATCATGACAACTGTTCACCCGGGGTAGGGTCCTCGACTTGATCGTCTGGGTGGCCCCTGGGCCCCTTGTCATTGGCGGGGTGAAATTTTTGAACTGTATCCTTGACCCTTTTGCGATTTCCATCCAAGCATTGCGGGGGCTTACTTAATAAGGATAGCACACCGTTTGGGGATTTCTTACACCTTGATTTGAACTTGCGCTCGAATCCTCCAAACTTTCGCTTGCTTTTTATCTCTCGCCCTGTCGTGCTGCAATGGAGTTGGGCCTCCGCAAGAGCCGTCTCATGACCGACGATGATTTGAAGAAGGTCCTGACCTACATGGGGTGGTCCGGTGACTCCTTCAACCACCTGGTCCGTGTTAGCAACCTCCCATTCAGGAAGAAGCGCACCGGCGACATGGTGTACTTTTTTGCGTACGCCATGGTGGGACTGATCCCACCTTTCTCAACTTTTCTCTTGATGTTGTTAGACTTCTATGGTCTGCAGTTGTACCACCTTGGCCCCCACTCCATTCTTCTTGTGTCAACATTCATTCACTTCAGCGAGATGTGGGTGGGTATTCCCCCCTGCGTCGAGCTTTTCCGTACCTTCTTCACCATCCACACCACCGGCAAGAGTGACGAGTATTTTGGCTTCTACTATTTTGTGAAGCGCAAGAAATGCCCCTACAGGTACTTGAGGTCGTTCTCTTCTGGCAAGTGGGACGACTGGAAGAAGGATTGGATTGTCGTCACGGCAAAGGAGCACGAGAAGCTGGAGCTGCCTGAAGGTCTTCCCAATGTTGACACTGACGCCTGGAGCGAGGCTCCGGTGCTGTCAGAGGCCTTCAACCCTGCCTTGACCAGGATCCGCCAATGTGTGGAAGGAGGGGTGACCCCCCAGGCGGTCTTCTGCAACTTCCTGGTCAACAGGTGGGCTCTACTGAAGAAGAGGGAGAAGCTCGACTGGGCCCTCAACAGCATGATGGACAATGACCGGATTGAAACCGGTTTGAAGTCCAATTTGGAAGGCGCAGCTTTGGAGCTTCATCTCAAGAAGTTCCAGCATGGCATCAACATCGAGGGCGCCGACTTAACTCCGCCGGCGGCTTTCCTCCCTCTGAACATGGAGGCGGAGTTCAGCAGGGAGCTCCGGCGGAAGATGTCGGTGCTTGACAACCTCGGTGAGGTAGAGAGGCGTCCAACCACCAAATTGGCGATTCCTGGAGCTTCCGAGGGTGGCCTTGCTTCCACCCCAAGACAGAGTGTTGAAGTCATTGGCAAGGGCAAAGAGTTGGTGGAGCTCTCCAGCCGAAAGAGGAAGTTGAAGCACTCTGATGGGAGGCCCGTCAGACCTGCTTCTTCCACAACAGCTCCTTCTCCCCAGCGGGGAGGTCTTCGACGGCGATGACAACTCCAGCATTTGCATCTTCTCGGGGCACCATCTCCGACCGTGTGGCTCCGGCACCAGAGCCAACTATGGGCTCTAGGTCCGAGGGTCCTTCCCAGTCGAGGAAGGCCCCAACCAAGACGTCGCTGACGGCGGCAGTAAGCTCCGAAGGGCCTTCCGGAGCTACTACCCCAGTTGCGACTGGGTCAGGCTCTGAGCGTCCGGCGAAGAGAGCTAGCTGGAGCAGAAGTTTTCCAAGGTAAATTTGCTTTTTTACCTCAGTTGGTTATTTTTGTAGTAATCATATTTTGAGTTTCTTCGTCCTTCATCCACAGAGTCTCCAAAAAAGGGGCTGAAGCTCCAGATCCTGTGACAGCAGCTGATGATGTGCAGGCAGAGGCTCCAGCTCCAGTTCCAGCGCCGCCCCAGGTGGTGGCTGAGGTCTCGGCAGCTCCGGCGCTAGCTGTCGAGGTTTTGTACCTCGACTCGTCTCCTGATGCTCCCGTGGTAGCGCCGGACCACGGGAATGAAGATGTACCAGTGGCACCAGCTCCGGAGGTTGAAACTCCGGTTTTGGATGTTGTGATGATGGACGCTCTGGCCTCAGAGCCGGGGGTAGTTGCAGCTCTGGCCTTAGGTCCAGATGTTATTGAAGCCCCGACGGCGGAGCTGGTGGTTCATGAAGTCCTGGCGCCTGAGCCGGTTGTCGCGGAGGTGCCGGCACCCAAAACGGTGGAGGTCGAAGCGCCGACGCTTGAGCCAGCAGTGGAGGAGGCACCCGCACCAGAGCTGGAAGTGGCCTTAGCTCCAACTGAATCTTCAATGCCTACCCCAGAGGTGGTAGTTCCGGAGGTACCCGTGCCCGAGCCAGGGTGCCACGGCAAAGCTACCAGTCCTCTACCACAGGGATCAGTTGCTGACGACCTGGCGGCGGGACCTATGGAGCCGACTCTGGAGGTAGAAGCTCCCATTGTCGGACCTTCCTCGGTGGCGATCGAGGCTATCCAGGAGGGCGGCCCTAGTGCCGCAGAAGCTCAGAGGACCACTCTTGTAGAGTGGGACCCAATTTTTGTTATGGAGAACCCGTTGGAGTCAGCAGAGAGGACCCTGCCAGGTCCGGAGCCGATCCCCCTATCGTTATTCGTTGACAATGCCTGCTCCAGCCTTCGTCAGGTCCAGCTTGCCTTTTACCATGACGGCAAGGCCCTCGAGGGGGAGCGCCAAACCCTTAGGAGGTGGTGCAATCGGCTCCAATTCGAGACCAAGCTGGCGCAAACAAGGCTGGCCGACGACAAGAAGTGGGTCAAGAGGGAGAAGGCCCGGATGGAGTAATGGGGCCAGCTGTTGGACGAGAGGGAAAGCCTGGTGCGATCCCTCGACAACCAGTCTCGGGCCATACACGAACAGACCGTGGCTGCTAATGAAGCAGCGAACGATCGTCAGGATAAGCTCAGCACTATCCACGAGAGTCTTGTCAAGCGCCGGGAGGCTCTTGGGGAGCGAGATAAAAAGCTCGAAGATGGAGAGCAAAAACTCTTGGAGCTGAGGGATGACCTCGTGAAGAGGGAGGAGGAGCTTGCCCAATGGCTGGCTCTAGGTGACAATAGCCTTGCAGAGCGCACCAAGAAGCTGGAGGAGCTCTGCAAGAGCGAGGAGAAGAAGACCTGGCAGCGGGGACAGGACCTCACCAAAAGGGAGAACGAAGTCGCTGCCAGGGAGAAGAAGGTGCGAGGTCGGGAGAAAGACCTGGTTGACCGCCAGAACAAGATCCACGTCCGGGAAGAGGAGCTTGCCAACCTCGAAAGGCAAGTTGCTGAAAGGATTTAGCAGCATGCCAAAGAGGTCGAGCGCCTTGCTCGGGAGGGTTTGGAGCTTGCGGCGACCAAAAGGTCCTTGGAAGAGATGCGAGGCTCAAGGGTTGCGGAGTCCTAACAAGTATGGGACTTCTTGGTCAAAGTCAATGACGCGCTGACGCCGCTGGGCTTTAGTCCCGTGCGTCCGGATGATCCGGAGCCACAGCTGGACCATGCGCTGAAGGCGTTGAGCTCGGCTGGCAAAAAACTCAACAAGATGGGCGATGTCATCGCGGATCAGATGGAGACTGAAGGAAAATCCGTTGCGCAGAACATCGCAAAATACATGCTGATGTGCTACACAGGTCGGGATCCTCACTTCCCACTAGATTCAGTGCTTAAAGGTTCCATCGATAGAGAGGGAGATGCCGCCAAGGCCAGCGTGTCGGAGGTTGCCCAGAAGGTTGCCTTGTTCTTCCGTAGGATTGAGGACTTTCTCCTTGTAGCTCCCACTTGTATCTTCTCTTCTTTTCTCCAATTTTGTAATCTCTTGTCCTCATATGAATGAAATCCAAAAAAATTATGAATTTCATTTTTTTTCTTCAACCTTTGTCTCACTTGGCCCCCTGGTAGATGTACACAATTTGATTGCGAACATGTACCAAAAGGATGTAGCATTTTATTGAAGACTTGAGTGCTTCAAACTTGTAGAATATAGGTCTGAAGTCGTCGACAGCAGGGGCCCCCTAAGGTTGTCGGAGCTTAGTAGCTCCAGCAGCGACCATTGTCAACACGTAGAGCATCGACAGTTGGCCCTCTGGGGTTGTCGGGGCTTAGTAGCTCCAGCAGCGACCACTACCAACACGTAGAGCGTCGACAGCAGACCCCATTGGGTGTCCTTCTACCATCTTTTCTTCACGTTGATGGCTGGCTCCCTGGATTTGTCGGAACTTGATAGCTCCGGCGACGCCTACTATCAATGTTTAAAACATCGACAGTGGGCCACCTTAGGGGATGTCGAAGCTTTGATAGCTCTGGCATCATCCACCATCATCATGAGATTTTTATTTTTCCTGCACACTGAAGTCAAGAAAAATAGTAAAATCTATTTCTTATCTACAACTCGTTTGCGGCTTACTATTCCCGAAAGAAATTTTTAGGTTGACCGCAATTCTATATACAATCAAGTGCGTTTGCTTATTTTCTCCAGGTCCGATCGTTTTCTGGACTCACCTTACTTAGGCCTGCCGGGGTGTAGGTAGAGTGGCATACTTAGGGTGCAGGACCAGGCTAAGTCGATAGCACACTCCGGACCTAGATTGGCTTGGCGTTCAGGCGAGTAGGACATTCAACAATGTTAAGACCCGGAAGAATTAACAATGCAACTTGAATTATACATGAATTGTTCGAGCTAAAGTTTCTTGAGAATTGCAAAACTTTGTTATAGACAAGAAAGAGAAAAACAAAAAAGAATGAGCATGTACAAAATAAATGCACGTGGAGTCTGTTTTCACATAATGATGTCTTTCATTATAGGTCTGGGGTACAGGGGAAACAAGTACACTCTTAGGGTACAGAACCAGGCTAAGTGTGTTGCATTTCTTGTTTGGCCCAAGGTAACTAGCTACACTTTTAGTTTTGAGACTGTGTCAAGTGTTGCTTGAACTTTGCGGACCTTCCGGAAAAGGTCCGGCTGTTCTCCCGGAGGAGCTACCCGACTCTGTACAATGACGCTATAACATACATCATATGTAATCACAGACTCACCTCCGTGATATTAAGCGTAGAACTTACGGAGGTGCTCAATATTCCAAGGATTAGGGAGCGGTGTCCCATCCTCAGTTGTCAAGCGAACGCATCCGGGACGGGATACATTAATCACTCGGAAGGGTCCTTCCCAGCGGGGGGGAAGTTTGTTTAACCCTTCTCGAGTTTGTATTCTTCGTAGCACCAGATCGTCTTCCTCGAGCTGTTGGTTATGCACATGCCTTTGGTGATAGCTCCAGAGCGCTTGGCGGTATCGTGCATTTCGAACAGCTGCTCGGCACCTTCCCTCTTTAACAAGGTCAAGGTCTTCACGTCGGAGCTGGTCCTGTATGGCTTCGTCTAAGGTCCGGACCCGGAGTCACTCCAAGGTGATTTTCGGAGGAAGGACTGCTTCAGCTCTGTACACCAAGAAGAAGGGTGTCTCTCCAGTTGACCGGTTTGGAGTTGTCCTATTTGCCCACAAGGTGGGCAGAAGATCTGCAATCCAGTTGGCTCCATGTTTTTTCAGTCGCTCATATGTGCGCGTCTTGAGTCCTTTTAGGATTTCTGCATTTGCTCTCTCAGCTTGGCCATTGCTTGCCGAGTGAGCTACGGAAGCGTAGCTGACTTGAATGTTGAGGTCTTCGCAATATCCTTGGAATGCAGAGCTTGTGAATTGGGTCCCATTGTCAGTTATGATATTGTTTGGGACTCCAAATATGCATACTACGGACTGCAAGAAATTGATAGCTGATTGCTTGTTTATTGTCACAACTGGAGTTGCTTCCGGCCACTTAGTGAACTTGTCGATGGCGACATACAGGAACTTGTAACCTCCGATGGCTCTTGGGAAAGGTCCCAAGATATCCATACCCCACACGGCGAATGGCAATGTCGGAGGTATCATTTGTATAGGTTGGGCTGGTGTGCAAATTTGCTTCGCATGGAACTGGCATGCTTCACATTTCTTCACTAGCTCAGTTGCATCCTGGAGTGTTGCGCCAGTAAAAACCATGCTGGAAGGCTTTACCGACCAACGTGCGGGAAGACGCGTGGTTCCCACACTCGCCTCCATGGATTTCCGCAAGGAGCTCGCGGCCTTCTTCCCTTCTAATGCACCGCATTAGGACGCCATTGGCACCACGCCGGTAGATATCCCCTTCTACCAGTGTGTATCTTTTAGCCAATCTGACTATCCGGTCAGCAGATACATTGTCTTCAGGAAGGATGTTGTCTTTCAAGTAGCTCCGGATCTCCGAGATCCATGCATCAGAGCTAACTTGAGCTTCTGAGTCTAGCGTGTTGGGTTGCTCGGAGCTTCCTGCAACACCTACGACCCTTGATGGACGCCATGGTATCAGGGCCATCGGGACCGCCAGCTTCGAGGTGCTGGTCTCGCCCCCTTCGCTCAGTTCGGCAGGATGAGCTGTTGGTCTTGGCAATCTCCGGACGAAGGTTTCGTCGGGAACCGGAGCTCCGATGGAATCTTTCGTCAAGAGTTCATCAGCTTCAGCGTTGTTGAGATGATGAACATGGCAAAGATCCAGGACTTCGAAATCCTTCTAAAGCTTCTGGACTTCAAGTAGATATGCAGCTAGTTGAGGGTTGTTGCAGCAGCATTCACCTTTGACTTGTTTTATTATGAGCTGCAAATCACCCTTTACCAACAGCTGCTTAACACCATATGATAGTGCCACCTTGAGTCCATATATTAATGCTTCGTACTCTGCCATGTTGTTGGTCGCCTTGAAGTCAAGGTGAACCATGTATTTGACCTTCTCCCCGGTCGGAGCGAGGAGAAGGATTCCAGCTCCGGCTCCCTGCTTCTACACGGAGCTGTCGAAGTAGAGAATCCAGTGAGGCTCAGTGAAGATCGGAACCTTGGGTTCCGGCTTCTGCTCACTGGGGCCCCTAGGATTTGATGGAGAGGGGGTCCATTCTGCCACAAAGTCTTCCAATGCTTGACTCTTGATCGCTTGTCTTGGGACGAATTCAAGATCGAACTCGGCCAATTCCGCTGCCCACTTTGCAATGTTCCCATTAGAGTTTGGGTTATGCAAGATTGCACGCAGTGGATAAGAGGTTACCATCGAAATATTTTGAGCTTGAAAGTAGTGACGGAGCTTCCTAGAGGCAATAAGAACTGCGTAGAGCAGCTTATGCACCTCTAGGTACCGAGTCTTGGCGTCATGAAGTACTTCACTCATGAAGTACACTCGGCGCTGGACTGTCCGGACCCTCCCGGAGGGTCCCGAAGCTTCCTCCTCATCAACCAGGACCCTCCCGAAGGGGTCCGGAGCTCCTTCGGGGACCTCTAGGTTCTTGCTAGAGGAACCCGGAGCTTCTTGTGGAGTGACCCGGACCTTCCCGGAAAGGTCCGGATCTTCTTGTTCAGCAATAGTAACTCCCTCATTTGAAGGAGGTTGATCCTCTGGAATCTCACCTCGAGGATCCGGGTCTGGGGGGCTGGGACCCAGACTCGCCTTCAGGTAACTCCGGACATTCCCGCAGGGGTCTGGATTCCTGAACTGGGGATGGTTTTGGTCTTTCCGCAACCAGTACCATGCTGACAACTTCGTTAGTTGCTGAAATGTAAAGCAGAAGTGGCTCACCAGGATCCGGAGCTACCAAAGTTGGTAGAGTGGTGAGGAGCTGCTTCAGCTCTTGGAATGCCTTTTCTGCTTCTTCAGACCATTGGAATGGTCCGCACTTCCTCAGTAGTTTGAAGAAGGGTAGCACCCGTTCCGCCAGTCTTGAGATGAACCGGCTGAGGGCTGCTAGACACCCAGTTAGCTTCTGGACATACTTGATGCGGGCTGGTGGCCGCATGTCTTTAATAGCTTTAATCTTCATCGGATTCGCCTCTATTCCTCAGTGGTTCACCAAGAATCCAAGAAGCTTTCCGGAGCTAACCCCGAAGACACACTTGTCTGGGTTCAGCTTTGTGTGTGTGATTCGCAACTTGTCGAAGACAGCTTGCAAGGTGTCAAGAAATGACTCCTTGTTCTTGATCTTGACGACGATGTCATCGACATACACTTCCACTACATCTCTGATGAGCTCTCCAAACGTTTTGCACATAGCTCGCACAAACGTTGAAGCAGCATTTTTGAGACCGAATGGCATGGCAGTATAACAATATAATCCATCTACTGTGATGAAGGAAGTATGCTCTTCATCTTCCCTAGACATTCTGATTTGATGATACCTAGAATATGGGTCTAGGAAGCACAATAATTCACATTCGGAGGTGGAATCCACTATCTGATCTATTTTAGGTAGTGGGAATGGATCCTTTGGGCATGCCTTATTCAGTGTTGTGTAGTCGATACACATTCGAAGCTTCCCGCCGGCCTTAGGTACAACGATTGGGTTTGCCAACCATTTTGGGTGGAAGACTTCCTGGATGAATCCAGCTTCGAGCAACTTCTTCACTTCTTGACGTATGAAGTTTTGTCGCTCTACTGATTGCTTCTGAGGCTTCTGATGTACAGGCCGAGCATCGGGATAAATCTTCAGATTGTGCTCAATCACCTCCCTAGGGATCCCAGGCATTTGTGACGGTTGTCAGGCAAACACGTTGACGTTAGCCCGGAGGAAAGTGATGAGTGTGAGTTCCTATTTATCGTTCAGACCTTCCGATATACGGGTGGTCTGAGCAGCGTTGGAACCAATTTGGACGACTTTGACGAGAATGTCGGTGTTGCTGCTTGGTTGCACACGAGGTGCGTAGGTTGAGCCTCGATGACGAATGCTCGGGGGCTTCGGAGCTTTCTCCATTTCGGATTCTTCCTCCTGCGCTGTAGCAAGCGCGTGGAGTTCTTCCAGAGCAGTAACTCCGGCGGTGCGATCTCTGCGGATCCGAAGAACGCCTGAGGGTGTTGGAATCTTCAACACCAAGTAGCCATAATGAGTAGCGGCCATGAATTTGTACAAAGCTGGCCTGCCCAAGATGGCGTTGAATGGCAAGTTGATCTGTGCCACGTCGAAGACCAACTTCTCGGTCCTGTAATTCTCCCAAGTTTCGAAGGTCACCGGGAGAGTAATGGCTCCGAGTAGAGTTATGGCCCCCATACCTACTCTGGAGAAAGGTTGAGAGGGGCAAAGATCCAAAGGTCGGAGCTGAAGCTTGACGAAGGATTCGAAGCTTATGAGGTTCAGCCCCAAACCTCCGTCCACCATTACGTGGTGGAGTTGGATGTTATTGATGGTAGGAGATACCATCAGTGGAAGTTGGCCAGCTCCGATCATGTTTCGAGGGCAGTCCGAAGCATCAAAGGTTATGGCAGTATCCATCCACTTCCGATGAGGCTCCGCCCTGGCGGTGGGAGCTACTGAGGCCATGTCCTGCCGCATTGTCTTGAGGACACAGCAGGAAGTGATGTCCCATGAACCACCAAAGATGGTGTTTATGGTCTTCCGACGCTCGTTGTTGGAGACGTCAGAATCGTCGTCAACGGAGGTGTAAACAACCTTCAAGACCTTTTTGGGGTCCTAAAAGCCTAACTCCTCTTGAGACGGAGTTTCGTCGACTTTTTGTTTTCCTTCCCTTTGACGGAAAGGAGCTTCTTCCTCGCGCTTATTGTAGCGCTCGGCGAGGTTCTGGACCTCTCGGCAATTTTCCAGGTTGTGTCTGTCCGTCTTGTGTATGGGACACCACATCTTGGAGCTGCCACCGTCTTCAGACGACGATCGAGGTCGTTTCTCGAGGCGTGGCCCCCGGCCGCCCGGAGCTACAGCAGCTGCAGCAGTAGGTGTGCTGGCCGACGGCTTCTTCTTGCCGTTGGACTTTTTCTTCTTCTTGCCACTCCCGGAGATAGTGGCTTCACCCTTGGAGGATTTTTTGTTGGCCTCTGGAGGCGGTTGGGTGTGTATTTCATGACCCTCCGTAGATTTGGCACACTTGTCTGCCACGTTGAAGAGTTCCGTGACACTGGTGACTTCCTTAGTCTCCAGCTTCTCCAACATCTTCTTATCCCGAATGCCCTGTCTGAATGCTACAATAACAGAAGCGCTTGAGATAGAAGGAATGGTATTTCGTACCTGGGAGAACCTCTGGATGAAAGATCGCAAGGACTCTCCCCCTTTTTGCTTGACAGCAAAAAGATCCAGTTCTGTGCCTGGTCGGGTGTATGAGCTCCCGAAATTGGTGGTGAACTGTTGGCACAACTCTGCCCAACTATTGATGGAGTCAGGCGGTAGGCTCATGAACCAAGACTTGGCGGTCCCAGTCAAAGCCATAGGAAAATAATTGGCCATCACGGCCTCATTGCCCCCAGCTGCAAGGATAGCGGTGGAGTATATTTGAAGAAATTCGGCGGGATTAATAGTCCTGTCCAATTTCTCGGCAGGTGAGGCCGGAACTTCTGCGGCCATCTGACCATGCGTAGGTGCATGGCCAAGGCAGAACAACCTCCTCCTACTCCCTCAGGAGCAGGGCTGTCCCGAGCCTCTCGCCTCTCGCGAGCACGCTCGATGTGGACGCGACCGTCCTGTTGCCGGTAACGACGATCAAGCTCCACCCGGAGGTCGTGAATTGAAAGCCTCGTTATCGTTTGAGTACGTCGCGCCCTGGAAGGCAGCGACATCGCCTGTTGAGATGCAGCACGCCTCCCGTGCTGCGAAGCTTGTGGACCGAGTCTAACCGACAAGGTCCGACGCTGCGATGGGGCCCGCCCCAAGGGGGGGAGGACCTTGATTGCTGATGCGATCGGCTGCTGCTGCAACCAGATGATCCACATCAGCTCTCCACTGCTCCATCGCACCCTGGGGTGCTCCTGGAGGCGGTGTACGTTGGAGAAGAGCACGCGCAACATTAAGCGCGCGTTCAGGGTTGTTGTTCGCCGATGCAGTGATCGACGCGGACGCCCCATCTCGCTGTCCAGCTTGATTCATCGGAGTGGATGGTGGCGGTGGTGGCATGACTCCTACTGGAACCACAGCACCTGCAGGCTGCTGCATGTTGGAAGGATTGCCTCTAGCAGGTTGCACAGCATGGTTACCGTTGGATGATCCAGCAGCAAAATTCACCATCTTTGAATCTCAGGCGCCCCTACCTAGTGCGCCAACTGTCGGAGTCTGGTTCCGACAATTCTCCCAGCACTACGGTTAGTAGACCGCGGAGTTTCTGAGTTCGACTAGGGCGCACGGAGATTTAGGGAAAGATGGCGATTTGACATGAGGATTTACATGGTTCGGGCCGCCTGAGCGTAATACCCTACTCCATGGGTGTGTGTTGTTGTTGTATTGAGCGTCTGAGCGCTTGTGTGTGAGAGAGGCCAGAAAAGTCTCTAGCCAGTCTCAGCGTGTATTGGGCGAGTGTGGAAGCCTCCCTGAGTATCGCTCGGCCAATCCTTTTATAGTACAAGGACTGGCCATTACACCATCAGCCTGGCCCGACATGTGGCCCTGGCGGTTACTGATGCTTAATACACAATTAATGTACTTAATTCCCCTTAACAGCGTGGTAACGCGCCTTGATAGTGGTGTTACTGGTATTAAGGGCCATCCGATTGTGTGTCATTAATATAGCATTAATGACACATAATCAGGTCTTGAAGTCTTTAATGTTCCTTGAAGGTATGAGCCGTTGGAGGTCCACCAATCTGCCTGTTGAGGTTGAAGGTCCGACGGTTGGACGCGTGGCAGCTCCAGAGCTTACCGTCTTGGACGAGTAGGTCCGGTGCTGTTGTACACGTGTCGGTACCGAATCTTCCCTCTGTCGGGGGTTAGGTCCGGAGGTGTCGCACTGGTATCTAGTCTGGAGCTTTCCCATGTGTGCAATGTAGCTTTGGTTTTATGATACACGTGGCGACACTGGGACTAACCATAGAAGGGAGGCAAGTCCAGTTCTGTATGACACGTGGGGCCTTCAGTGGTCTTCAACTCAGATAGGTGGAGTTCCTTTGCACTCTTCGTAGTTCCATGGAGTATCCGGTATGCAGGGTACCGACACACACAAAATTCAGAGTGTATCCAAATCAAGAGGATCTCTCCCAGAGCAAATCAAAATGCATTTCTATTCCAAAATACGGTGGGCGTCCATGACAGCCAGCACCCAACAATAATAGCATACATGCAGGAATTACATAAGCGGAGGTAAACAACAAAATTAGCCTGCATGGTGCTCTGCCAAAAGAGAAGAGAACTCATTGATCAGATGGTGGAGTCGCGCCTGCCACCGTGGAATGTGAGCTAAGCGCGACGATCACCATCATTGCATCGACGCCGCATCACTCGGCCTCGTCCTGTAGAACCGCAATTGGGAGGTGAGGATACGGAGCAAGCGCAGATTCAATAGCAGCGGGGGTGGTGAATTTGGTAGGACCGGGAAAGAGAGTTTTCCAGGTATTACCGATTGGCGTAGAGTGAGCCAGAGAGGCGGCACTCCCAGTAGATTGTGGGGGCATCCGATGCCCGTTAAGCACAACACCAATACGGGGGGCTCCTCCTGAGGGTGTCCTACAATATGAGAGCCGGTCGACGCGAGGTGGCTTGGTGATGGAGGCAGCGTCATTGAGGTGGGAATCAAGTTGGGGTACCTGGACTGGATTAGAGTGCGAAAAATGACCGGAGACCCTGCCAAAGCAGCCGGCGGAGGAAGGGTTGGTCGGGGTCGCATGATACTGTAGCGCCCTGAGGCTGGCGGAGGTGGAGCGGTCGCGGCAAGCACCCATCACCGTGGCTCAGGGTGGTCTGAGTCGGTGTCGAGAAGGGGAGTGATCAGGCGCAGTCGGCGTCGTCCACCAGGCGGAGTTTATGTTAGGAAGGGCGACTGCCAGGAGGCAGCGCAGAGCGTCAGAGTCAAACGGGTGGACCCAGTCCGACTGGACTGTCCTATCAGCCCCAAAGAACAGTACGAGATTCATGACAGGAGGGGGCAAGCACACAGGAGCACTAGCGTTGGAGGAGTCGAAGCTCTCAGAGGAGGTGAGGTCTGAGCCGATGATGATCTCCTGAGGAGTATGGAGGAGGAGGTTTTGCTACGGCTGGGGCCAGGCTCCCCAACCATTGTTGTTGTCCATGGCCTCATTGGCCTGGGTTGCTGCCACCAAAGCATCCCAGACCGGGTCGGGGTTGGGTGGTGGGAGGTCGAAAGCCTCCACCTCAGGCTCCTCCGCATCGTTGTCCAGATCTGCCGGGGGGGGGGGGGGGGGAAAGGGTGGGGGTTCCCCCAAGCGGAATGTCATCTTCACCCGAAGGGTGGTGGGGTAGGATGAACGCCCCGTTGAGGATGACCACAGGACATGTCCAGGACCAGGCTTGTCCCCTGGTATCACCATGGCGAAGCACTAGGCTACGAGGGACAAACCTAGTGTCATTGTAGAGGCATTTGCAAAGAACGTACCCACGTTGCCCCGATACGTTATGCCAGGAGAGAAGATGGCCGAAGGTGGCCACCGCCGCATCAACATGCTCCAAAGACTGGTAGTCGAGAGGGAAGCCGAGTATGAGGATCCAACCATAATGGCTATAGTTGGTGGTGCGATGGTTGATGCCAAAGTCATGGCCGGAGAAGGTGATCTGGTGGTTGTCGATGACAATGGGCTCTTCCCAGAGGAGGATGCCACAGTGGTAGCCCAATTCCAGCTGGAAGAGGTCGAGGCCCAGGGGGTGATGCAAGAGGAGCGGACCCTGAGCCCAAACTCCTGATCTGAGCTTGAGAAATGCATTTGCGGAACTAGTCATACTCAGCGTGGTTGATGTGGCCATCACGGTCCTCGGTGGTGATGTAGCTCTCATGGTTGCGGAGTGCTACCATCGAGAGGTGGTGGCAGCGACGAGGGATCTTGACCGGACCGCCATCGAGCAGGAAGAGGTGGCCATGGGGGAGGAAGCGCTGCAGACCAATGGGGAAGTTCACCATTGTTGGTGGAGGGGTTTTGCAAAGTACGAGGTGCTGCTCGTTCTTATGCGAGGGGGTGGGTTGCAGTGCCTGCTCGGGGGGGGGGGGGGGGGGGGGGGGCTATAAGAGGATCAAGGAGGCAGAGAGCCAGGCGGGGTGAGGTGGGGGCGTGCTGGCGTACGTGGGGGGCAATAATCATGCTGGAAGCGGGGGAGCATACCGACTGTTGAATTCCGTCAGTGCGAGGCAGACCCATTAGATGAGCCTGGGAGGGGGCAGTCTTAGAGCTCTTGGGCTTCCAGAAAAGACGAAACACGTAGGGAGAGGAGCAGGCGGCTGCTCTGTGGCCCAGTTGAAGGCAGCGGGAGCATCAAGGACTAGTGCGACAGGTTTTGGCAAAGTGGTTGGGACTGAACATCAGAAATAGTAGCCATGAGAGATTAATGGGGGGGGGGGGTGGCACCAGGTGGAGTTCCTTCGGGTGGTAGAAGGATGTGATAGTGCAGTATTGGGAAGGGGAGAGTTGGCGGTGGCATTGGGTGTGTCAGGGATGCTCATGATGGCGGGAATATCGCCTGCAGGGTATTGAGAGGGGGGGTGATTTTGTGATGAGCTGGCTGGGCAAAAGTGCACGGAACGAGTAAATGTTGGATCCTCACTGTGAGAGGGAGGCAATCTAACCACCCAAATACGACGCGGTTGTCTCCCAGATTTGGAATTTGAAACCCTAGGTTGGCGGGCCCTAGGGTTGTAAGGACGAGTTTGAACTAGAGGTGGGCCATTGTCCAGGATGGAGGGGGCGACGGAGTTCGCCCAGAAGCAGTCAGTGACAAGGCAATGGACCGGGGGGCAGGGCCTGGTCGGAGGATCGTCGGTGAAGATCATGTCGGAGAGAGTGAAAGACCCGAGCCATCAAAACCACATGTTCCGGGTGAATTGGACAGTTGATGCCCCCAACCTTGATGGTGTTGGACGAGCGCTGAGGCAAGGTGGGGGTGCGGTGTGGTGGCGGCGATTTATAAATATGGAGGGGGTAGGGTTGACGGGGTGGGGAGGCGAAGGAAATTGTCTTGCGATGGCGGGGGTGTTGGGATCGTGAGGGGATAGCCTGCCAGTCCGCATCTTCTTCACGTCTCCAGGAGCAAAGATGTTGCACCAGTTTGGGCCCCCGTCGTGCCAGAGGAAGAAGTAGACATCAAAGTGCGCAGTGGTCACCCTTCTAAGGGAGCGAACCAACTGAGCAATATGTGGAGATGCAACTGCAAATCGGAAGTGACGATCGCGAGCCATGGAGACATGGAAGCCATCGGGGGTGCCCCCAGGGCGGCGGTGAGCGCCCAACCAACGGACTCCTCAGTGAGCCGAAAGGTGAAATGGCGGAAAAACGCCAACATGAAGAAAGCGCCCATAGTGGTGGAGGAGGGGTGGTGGACAAAGGAGGAGAACAGATGCAACACCTTGGACTGGAAGTATCTGCCATTCGTGAAGCGCAAATCACTGACACTGAGAGGGGGACGATCGCCGTCCATGGCGCGAGGGCGAGGGTGGGCCTGCGCGGGATCACCTAGGACAACATCCCGACGGCGACGAGCGGTGGCGGCGAGCGGGCATGGTGAGGGCGTGGGAGGAGGACGTGAGCGCCATGTGCTCGGAAGAATTGCTTGTTTGTTCACGAGTTCTTTATTGCAATTCAACTTCCTACATTATGGTTATCCTTGCATGTAGAGTTTCATGTTCTAGGTGAGACGGTTAAGTCTTGCTGAGCCTTGTGCTCACGGTTGCTTAATTCATGTTTTGCAGATTTTATTACTTATGCTTATGTTGAGGGTTTACGTGAGAATTCAGACTTTCAGAGTTGTATGGCTCACAAGAAACCTCGCCGCTACCAAATCTCTTGGTGATGCTAGTGGGGAGCGTCCGCGGGCATAAACGACTTCTCTTTTGATAGTTTGGTTAGAGAGAATGAGTATGTATATTCGGCCGCAAGTGTACACTATGTTGTAAACTGATCATATTATGAAATGAAAACTTTGATGTATTTTGAGTATTCTTTTCATGTGTGTTGTTGGATGCCGCATTGTACGACACCATCCAATGCGACTCCTGGAAGTCGGGACCCCAGTCCTCACAATGAATTGAATCCTCTAGCGAGAGAGCAACTCAGTAGTACTGGAAGCGGATGTTTGACGTTCGCGACCCCATTCCTACAGCTCAACCAGCATCGTCCGTGCACCGATAGCCCCCGCGTCTGAGCTACCCCCGTTACTGATTGTAAACGCGCGTCGCCCAGCCAGTAATAGCGTCTAAGCCCGCAGCTCCACACGCCTGCCTGCAACTCTACGCGCCTCACTCCGCTAGTCCCAATCACACCTCGCCCCGCCCGCCCGCAGCTCTCGCGCACTCATCGAAGCCGGTTGTTTTGATCGTGCACTATGGTGTCCCGCTGTACGCGGGAACAGATGGAGTGGAATATTTCCCACTGCAAACAGTTGCTCTCTACTTAGAAGCATGGGCTAAATCGCTAATAATGTTGGCCGCTACAACATCTAGGTCCTTAGCACCTGTTGTGCATCACAAGTCGACCTCCTCCTTGATCCCTACAATAACATCCTCAATCATCACTACAGGAATCCCGACGATTTGCGACGGCCATGGCCGTCGCAAATAAGCCAAATGCCGTCACAAATAAGCGATTTGCGACGGTTTTTGGCCGTCGCAAATAAATCGTCGCAAATAAGCTTAATTGCGACGGCTAGGAAGGGTCGTCGCAAGTTATTGCCGCGGGCCAGTGGGCCCTACAACCTTATTTGCGACGGCCGTGCTGTCGCAATTAAAACTTACTTGCGACGGCTGGGCTATCGCAATTAAGTGCATCTATTTGCGACGGCCAGGCCGTCGCAAATAAGTTCAGTGGGCAGGGCCCACGTGTCCTTCTCAGGGACCCACAACGCTATTTGCGACGGCCAGGCCGTCGCAATTAAACCTTATTTGCGACGGCCTGGCCATCGCAAATAGCAGTGGCTTAATTGCGACAGCCTGTAACCTTATTTGCGACCGTACTGTATAAAAAGCCGTCGCAAATAAGGTTTTTTATTAAAAAAAACAGAAAATACTACTCGGCTCGATGGTCAGAATCACAGAACAGATAAAATACACACAGTATATACACAAAGCAAATATCATCATAGAGCAAACATCATCACAATCACAAATTAATAAGTTCCAATACATCTCACATCGTCATCAACAAAGCAAACAAAAGGGCTCACTCGCCCATCTGACCTCCAGAGCCACCTCCGAAGTCGAAGTCTTCGTCGCGCCTCATTCCAGGCGGCGGTAGCAACGACGTCGGCGTTTGTGCAGCCGTCGCGGATCCCTGCAATTAATGAAACTTAGAGTTAGAATATAAATGCATCAACATCTCTCTCCCTCCCTTCCTCTCCCTCTATCTTCATCTAGATCCCCCTCTCTTCCTCTCTCTTTTCATTTCTCTCTTTGTCTCTCACTCTATCTTTCTCTTTCACTCTATCTCTCTATTGCTATCCTTTTCCCTCTATCTTCCTCCCTCTATCTCCATCTACATCTCCCTCCCTCTATCTTCCCCTCTCTCTATCTCCATCTACATCTTACTCTCTCTCTCTTCATTCCCATCCTACTCTATCTATCTTTCACTCTTTCTTCCGTCTCTATCTTCTATCTCAATCATTTTCTTCTATCTAACTATCTCTCTCTTTCATCTATCTCAATCTTATTATGCTGGAGAAGAAGGATTACATCGAAACTTACCTGACCCGCTGAAGAAGGATCGCCTGGAAGGACCGGTGGTAGTACCGATAGCTGGATTCCCAGACCTTGCGCCCGAGCCATAGCCTGTCATGGCAAACATTAAATGCTACCTATTAGTAAGTCATTTACGCTGAATTTATAAGAATTTAAGTTTTTATTTTGTTACCTCCATTGCTTCCCGCATTTGCGCCAACGCTGCTGTCTGGGTTTGGATCGTGGCCTCCATCGTGATACTTTGGCGTTCCGCCTCCCTCCTTTCCTCCTCATGTCGCCTTTCGTTTTCTTCTACAGTTTATCGGAGGGACTGCATCTCAATGTCCCTCTGCGATAAGCGGCGACCTGCCATGCCCACCGACAAAGCATGTGAGGAGCTGCCTCTCGCAGGTCTCCCCGCCCTCGAGTCGACAACTCCATCGAATATGGCGAGCCTATAAAAAAGAGAGTCAGTAATATGAAATTGAAATATCTTGAATACTTTGAATTGAAAACGATAAAATGACTTGTAAACTCACCTTCTGTGTGCTTTTCCACCACCGGTTGCATACGCGACTTGAGGATCGATCGGTTGACGTTCCCAATCGAAATCCTCGTCGTGTATATTCCTAGCCTTCTCCCCGTACTTAGCCTGCAAAACAAGAAAACCGTGTAAGTTCAACAATCTATATAGTTATATTTAATATGAATGATTTCTAAACTTACCAACCGCTTGGCTGCAGCCTGACTGCACCCCGTCGACTAAGAAGGGTCCCTGTGACCTCTCTTCCAGACCTCAGCAGGGGTGGGCGGCACCCCCGTCTCGCGCTCCTATCAATACGTGTTAGTACGAACAATATATTGTTAATATATAAACATAAGTTACACACACTTACCATGCGTTTAGCTAAACGCAAGTGGTTATCTTGCCCGTGCCTGCTCTTCCCCTCGACCCCTCTGCAGTCTCAAGCCTTCTCAGACTTAGCTTTAAACTCATCGCTAGCCCAGTAGCGACAAAGGGCCCGAAATGCATCGATCCAACCCTGCAACCAGCTCACGTGGCCCTGCACATAGTTGGAAGTCGTTCAAAATACCATCGAGGAAATTATCAGAAAAAAATACTTACTACATTTCACGTACCTGCGCGTACTCCTCCTCCGTCAGGTGCCTCTCGCTCTCTTGCCGGAAGTGTAACACGTGCTGCTGGTTCGCCTTCAAGTGCTCATTAATAATTTGAACACGGGCGTTCGACAAAGCTTGTCGAAGAGCCTTAGCAGTGTTGAAGTGAAACACTCGCCTCGCATCCTCAAACAGGCGATGGTCGTTCGGATCCTCTAAAGTATATCTTGCCTGCGATAAAGAATATATTGAAGAGATGTTCACTAAAAGAGTTTAAGAGTTGAAACTTAGAAACTTTTTTAACATACTTACCATAAAATCAGCCCATACGGCCTCCTGAAGGTTGCCGTGCTCCTGGTGATGGACGCGTGCGTAGTCCTCCCACGAAAGAGCGGGCACCCCGTCGATGACCCCGGGATAGTGCAAACGCACTATGGACCCGAGGACACTGTTCACCGGTCTGTGGTGTCTCTCACCGGTGAAAGACGTGTCGTCCCAAGCCCTGTAAGATATTTATTCATTCATTACTTAAGTAAACAAAAGAAACTAAAATTGAACACTATAATTTTTATTACCTGTCTCCGACTGGACGAATCACGATCCTCTGTGAACTCTGTGAAGGGACCGCGGGAGGACTGACAAAGTGAGTCCTCCTCGTCCTCCGCGTCTGCTGGGGCGCCACGTCAGGTGGCCCAGACGGATCCTCACCAGCCGAGTCAAAGGCCTCAGGAACAAACTCATCGCCAGCCGGGGGCTGGCTGGCCGAGGGCTGGCTCGCCGAGGGCTGACTCGCCGAGGGCTGTCTCGCCGAGGGCTGGCTCACTGAAGGCACCGCAGCCTATGAGTCAGCTGGTGAGGACTACAACATTCAAATGATTCATAAGTAAGTTTAATGTGAATTTGAATTTAAAGAATTTGTCAAAAACGAGTGACATTTACCTGTGACGAAGCTCTAGAGCTGGTCTGAACGTGCCCCAGCAGCTGAGAGCGTCTGCTGCCAGTCAACGATGCACCAACGAAAGCGTCCTCAGGTCTAGAGGGGTAGAACCCCCTCGTCGGCGGCACCTTCTTACCCTTCTTTGACGCCATTCTGTTGTAATTAGATAATTAGTAAATATGCAAATAAAATATACAAAATTCATGTTACTATCTTCAAGAAAATATTACTTGTAGTCACTTTCAAAATTCATCAACATCATTGTCATGTGCTTGTGCCCTACTCCTTAAACCAGCCCAACGATCTTCCATCGTGGCCTGTTCTAATTTTCGTTTTCGCGTACATCTGCCTCTACATCTTCAACGTCTTCAACATCTCCAACTAATTGATCGAGTCCTGCACCAAGCTCGACGATAAAAGTGTCTGGCAACTCTTCTTCTTGGTACACTTCTTCAACGACTTCGCTATCATGGTAACCATCATCCCCAGGAGTATATAGCCGCTCACGAGGATTCACCTTATATACCACCCACCAAGCACTGAGCTTCGTGCATGGATAAGGTAGATAATACACTTGTTCAACTTGATGCGCAAGAACAAATGTATCGTAACCTCGTAGTCGGTCCTTATGTTTCACTTCCACCATTCCAAATTGGTTTTCTCGAGTTCCATGAGTACGATCAAACCAGTCACAGTCAAAGAAGACAACTCGAAGGGTCTTATTTCCAGTAAAAGTAAATTCAAGGATTTTGTTAATGATACCATAATAATCAGTTAAATTCCCTTGAGTGTCCATTACTCTCGTCACAACACCATAATTTGATGTTGCCGCGAGAGGACGATGAGCTTCAAAATGAGTTGTACGGAATCGGAAGCCATTTACGTCATATCGACCATAGCTTCTAACATTCACCAATCCATAAGATAGCTGCCGCAAATCTTCATGGACATTGTGAGTCCGACACTGTTATAAAAGAAGAGAGAATATTACATAATAGTTCTTTAATAATAGTAATTTATAATACATAGAAGATGAGAGAATATTACATACTCTCGAAACCAAGATAGAAAACTCTGCCCCCCATTTATTCCTTCCTTTCACATCGCTTCTACTTGTTTGGCCGTAGGTTGATGCCTATGTGGCCAATATTGTCTGTGGAACTCGCTGAACATGAAAAAACATCTTTTAGAGTACATGTGTAGCAAAATATGTCGATTAGCATAAACGTAGGAGAAACACTTACTCGAAGTATTCTTCCATGCCTTCTATATTTGCGTACATGTAGAGTAAAGCAACAGTCCTTTCCTGTTCGGATAGCACGTAGGTCGTGTAGCTACCAACGATGGCGCCTCTCGTTTGAAAAATGGAAAGGTCGCTTAGAGGGGGTGTTTCGTCCACATTGTACCGCATCGCCGAAGTATTGATATTGTTTTCTTCCGCGAAGTAGACACTTGAAAAGTATCCTACTTCCTTAAGAGCATATGCTTCAGCGATGCACCCTTCCACCCTTGCCCTGTTGCCAACCATTGGTTTCAGATATCGTAGCGCTCTTTCAATGTCATACATCCACCTATATTGCACAGGACTGCCAACTTTAGCTTCGAATGGAAGATGGATAAGAAGATGTTGCATTGGATCGAAGAAACCCAGTGGAAATTTTTTTTCCATCTTACATAAAAGTATGGGTATCTCCTTCTCTAACTTATCCATCATCCCGATCTTGATTTCTTTAGCACAAAGCTGTCTATAGAAATAGCTGAGCTCGGCTAAAACCTTCCACACAGCATCATCTAGATAGCCTCGGAACATAACAGGTAGGAGTCTTTCCATTATAATGTGATAATCATGACTCTTCAACCCAGTGAGGTTTCCTGTGTTAACATTTACGGCTCGTTTCAGGCTAGCTGCGTAACCATCTGGGAATTTCGAAGTTTTCATCCATTTCATAACTTCTTTCTTTTCTTTCGATCGAAGACAGAAAGAAGCACGTGGCTTTCCACCACTTTAAGAGATTTCAAGAGTTGGACGGTGACAAATGTCTGCCAAATCTAGTCTAGCTTTATAATTGTCTTTCGTTTTGCCAGGCATATCCATGCAAGTGCTTATGATACTTTCGCTCATATTACGCTCCTGATGCATGACATCAATGTTGTGCATTAGAATCAACGACTTCACATATGATAGCTCCCAAAGTCCACATATGTGAGTCCAATTGTGTTCCTCTCCATAACCTACGAAATATCCAGGACGACCTTCATGAGGCACCAGTTTGTCCAACATATCAGAAATTTCTGACCCGTTGAGACGCTTCGGTGGTCCTTTAGTGACAATAGTGTTCTTTCGAAAGACATGCCTCTGCTGCCTAAATATATGATTCGAGGGCAACCAACGTCTGTGGCAATCGAAGTAAGATATTTTGCCTCCATGAGTTAGTCGAAAGCACATATCGGACACGTCAGACGACCGTGAGTGCTCCATCTGGAAAACATACTGTATGCCGGCAAATCATGGACGGACCACAAATAAGCAGCTCGAAGGTTGAATTTCTGCTTCTTGTTACTGTCGTACGCTTCGACTCCTGTCCACAAGACTTTCAATTCTTCGATCAGCGGTTTTAACATCACGTTGAGATGTGACCCGGGATGATCAGGTCCAAGTACAATGAGGCTGAGAAACATGAACTCGTTCTTCGTACAAAAAGCAGGTGGCAGGTTGTACGGAATGACAAAGACAGGCCAACATGAGTATGACGTGGTGTTCGTACTGAACGGTGAGAATCCGTCTGTCGCTAATCCGATGCGAACATTCCTCGCATCACGAGAAAAGTCTGGATTGAAACGGTATAGCGCCTTCCATGCATCACCGTCGGATGGATGCGTCAAGAATTCTTTGTTCTCACATTTACCTTCTTTGTGCCATCTCATGTGTCTTGCGGTTTTTTTGAAAGAAACATCCACTTCAACAGAGGTATCACAGGCAAGTAACGAAGCTGCTTATGTGCGACATCTGTCATCACATTATCGCCATCGTCATTAACAACTTCGACATACCTCGATTTACCACATTTCAAGCACATCTTCTCATTGGCGTGCTCTTTCCAGAATAGCATGCAGTTGTCTGGGCACACATCGATTTTCTCATACTTCATACCAAGACCAGATATCTTGATCTTTGACTGATACATATCTGGTGGCGCTTTGTGAGGTTGTGGAAGGATATCGCAGATCAATTTCATGAGATCATTGTAGCAGTTGATGAAAAAAAAGTACTTGGACTTAATTGCCATAAATCTGGTCAAGAAAGCAAGTACTGTCACAGCCGTGTGTTCATGCAACGGCTCTTGTGATTTCTTCAGCTCCTCGAAGAACTTCTCTGCCTCATTTGTAAGAGGATCCTCCGCTTCCAGAGCTTATAGCATCTCATCCATCCTATCAACCTCTGTTATATCATCATCCCCATCCACTTCGGCTATGACTCGAGAATTAGTCTCGCCATGAAAGGTCCACACTTCATAATGTGGAGTGAAACCGTTTCGACATAAGTGAAACGAAAGCTCCAATCTTCTCAAAAACTTGGTGTTCCGGCATTTTGTACATGGGCACCGCACCATATCTTCCGTTGACAACGAAAATGCTCGATCCAAAAATTGATCTAACTTGATAAACCACTCATCGGAGTGACCATCAGTTCTGCTCTTCCAGCCAGTATACATCCAACTGTGGTCTTCACCCATGTTTGACTCTGCAGTTTAACGCAAAAGAAATTGTCGTTAATGTATTGTTGTGTTATGTCACGGCCCTAAAACCTAGGCAGATAGATTCTAAACCCACCCAAGAGTGACCGAGCGGAGCATGCTCATGACGAGACGCGTGATCCGGATTCGAACGAAATTTCGGCAGCATAACCCCACTGTTCTCCACAGCACGCCCAAAAAAGGTGCAGCAGAGAACAACAGGGTTACGCCACCGAAATCTCGTCCAAATCCGGACCCGCGTCTCATCACAAGACACGCCCCCTCGGTCACTCCGAGGCTGTCCAAAAAGGGACAATTCCGAACCTGCACGCCTCACATGCCAATGGCACGTGAGACGTGCTGATCCGAAACGGGTAATACATTGCTATAGGTTACGTTGCTCATTTTTATTTTTAGGTCATTTAAGAGAGAGGAAAGAACTAGAGAAAGAGTGAGAGTAAAGTTGGTCTTAGATGACAATTCCACATCCATTTCCATCGTCCACGCAATCGCGGGTCATTGACGTCCTTACCAACCCGTTCGCTTCCATGTCGCCTTGACTACTATGGTCTACACGGCACAATCACACTTATTGCGTGTCGTGCCCTTCCGGGTTGGTCCGAGCCGGCCCAAAACCCCTTTATTTATATATATATTAAGTAGTCACTCAAAAACATTATCTGAATGCACTAAAGTCCAAACATACACTAAACAGAATAGAAAAAAACTATTAATTCTAAACACTCACGCAATCAAAAGAACAAGAGAAAAAAATCATTAATTCTAGTAACCTACATAATAAACATATTTACCAAAGCATGACAAAAAATTATCTAAACCTAAAAAAACATAATCATGTAGCAACATCTAGATCACACACTTGACATAGGCTGAACTAGTAACATGGTGATGCAAATCTAAAGAAAATGTGTTACATCATTAAAAGTTTGATAAAAAACAATTGGAACATTATACATATCAGAGCAGCTACTATACAATATGAGAAGAATGATGGTGCCATACCTGAGTAGTGAAGTGGATCTAAGTGTGCACGGTGGGGAGGGGACCTGAGCAATGTAAAGAAAATGCATTATGTCAAGACCGATTTGATAAAAATAGCTAGAACACTCAAAAAACTAAATATAATTGGACCAACTAGATCATCATATTATGATGCTTTTGGTTGATCCAGAAGCAAGTCCTCCACTTGCTAAAACACAATGGTTAATAACCTAAGAGGTTACTCTAGTGCTAATTTTCAGATTTAAGAGGCGCAGTCGGATCGAGCAGAAGTAGCAGGCCGCACCGGGAAAGGAAGTCAAAAAGAGTGAAACCAGTGGTCCCGGTCCGCACGCTTGATTTCGGTCGGAAAAATGAAGAATGGTGATGGCTGCCAGAGTTTCTGCTCTAGGAAGCACAAGAACGGAGGAACTTCGACTTTGCTAGCCAGGAGGTGATATTAAGGAGCGGAGAGAAGGATTAGAGCAAGTAGCGGCTGCACAACGACGTGACGTCCGAGCCGCCGCGCTCGACGCGCATGCGGCGGGGCTGAATTTATTTGGCACTTAATTTCCGCACTGCCGAGTCACCCACTGCAGTTGTTAATTATCATTTGTAGCTCTGATGAACAACAGAACTTGAATGTTGAACTTGCATTGGAAAGATGCATTTTTTTATAGTTGTACTTAACTTACTAAGTTACTATTACTGTAAAGGAGGGGATCTGCAGAATAATAGTTCTGCCTGCAACGAACTACTAACCGTAAAGCAGCACTGCTACCGCAGGCCATCAGGAAAACATTCAGAAGCTTACACCAAAAGCCAGGAGTAACAGACACGTCAACTCCTGAATCAATGGTACAAACGACACAAGACTTAAGCAACTGACACTGCAAACTGCTCATCCAAAGAACATTGGATAAAAGTTGGATTACCGAGAGAATTAGCAGTAACCTATTTTCACAGAACACGAGGAGGAGGAAGAGGTGTTTTCACCTCTAAAGACAGCCGGCAGGAATTAACAATTATAAGAGACTGCAATGGCAGTAATCAGTGCACCAACTAGGCATAAACTTATGAAGATGATGAAACCAACCACTCCCAATCCACCTTCCTCTTAACTTCCCATCACCCGGAAATCTTAATGCTGGGGAGTATCCTTTTTCCTTGATTGAAAACCAATTCAGGTACAAATTTTTTAATTTACTCAAGCTAAGATCCAATCAAGCCTGCTCTTAGTAGTGGTCGTACACTGTCACACGCACCACTGGAACAATCAAATGTGTTCTCTATTTCGAAAAATTTAGCAGATTGCCATTGTTTAGTAGTGCTCATTTGGATCCAGATCTCTTGTGCTTTCCTTGGTAGAGTATAAACAATTCATGGGGTCTCCCCCTCTACAATCCCAATGCTTGGCCACCTCACCAAGCCAGCCACCAATCACATTGCCCCCCTCGCTTCTCGTCATACAAACACACACACCCATCACAGATGATTATATGAAATAAACAAGTGTAAGTTTAAGGTATGAGGATTGGACTGTCCATATTTTTTTTGCAATAAACAAGCATACACAATCAAATCAACTAATGGAGCTCACCTCAGAGGCGTCTGGGTCGGGGGCGGCGCGAGCAGCGGGGCCGCGGCGGTCCGGCGCCGGCCAGGCCGGGGGCGCGGCGGGCCGGGGCGGCGGGGGCGGCGGCGGGGCGGCGACAGCGGGGCAGCGGGCCGGCGGCGGAGCGACGATGGCGGGCCGGCGGCGGGGCACGGCAGGGCGGCGGGCAGGCGGCGGGGCGCGGAGGGCGGCGGGGCTGTGTGTTGGGTGGACGTGAATGAACCGTCGGGGTCGAGATAAAAGCCCTTATTTGCGACGGCCTTTTAAATTGCGACGGCCCCACCATACGGCCGTTGTAATTAAAGTTACTTGCGACGACATTTTTAGCAGCCGTCGCAAATAACAACTTATTTGCGACGGCTACCTTAGTTGCGACGGTCCTAGGGTTGGCCGTCGCAAATAAGTTGTTATTTGCGACGGCTTTTTGACCCGCCGTCGCAAATAAAGTGTTATTTGCGACGGTCGTCTTATTTGCGACAGCCAAAGGCTGACCGTCGCAATTCAATCTATTTGCGACGGCTGGCCGTCGCAAATAAAACCAGCCGTCACAAATGATCGTTTTTCCTGTAGTGCATGTGTGCTATGTCTTGAAAAATATGCTCTCTTTCCAAAATGACAATATGACCATAATGGTGAGAGATCAGATACTCTTGGTCCTTCCTATATGGGAGTAGTCCGACAATTTATAGAACCAATCTGCAACTGGAGCAGTTCGTTGACTTTAATCGCAGTTCACATACTCATCCACAACTGAAGCTTCCTTTTCCGAGAAGAGGTGTGACGTTGTTTTGCGGTAGCAATGGGCGCAAACATACTAGTTTGGCCACTCCGCTGTTGGAGGAGATCCGGAATCCATACTCATTTCTGTAAATAATAGTTCGGGAAAAAAATTACGCCTAAACTTTCTATACCTTGGTCAGGTAGAACCGGCCAACACCACCGTCAAATTGCATATTAAAGTCGGGTCGACCTTGCAATGTATTCCTCCGTTGCCATGCGTGTCCACCTGATTATGTCAGATGTCGTGGATATTGGATTGATCTGTACCCAACAATCAAGGGGACACGGCTTCTCTCCTCCCATGCGTCCTCCAGCTGATGTGTCATCATCTTATTTGTTGTGGATATATGGTAGTTAAACTGAGCATTAATGAAGAACCAATAATATTTTGACACGTCAACGGGAGGACGCATGAGAGGACCGAATGGGAGGAGGGAAGCCGCATTTCAATCAAGGTCCATAGTTGTACGTAGTCCCTAATCAAGTCTGCTGTGAGGCTGGGCAAGAGGTTTTCAATCCAATTATCTTCATTGAGGGTGTCTGCCTCGATCTTTTGTTCGCCCCCGTCTGTAAAGTGTAGTCAGCCCGACTTCCAAAAGTTTGCCATCGGCCCATTGCGAACTGTAACTGTTTTTAGGTCCATTGGCCGAAACATGCTCGTGGCAAAAAGCCCACAAACGGAAACGCGTGCGTAAACCCTTGTGAAACAACTCTTCTTCCCCGTGGTCCTCGTGCTCTCTCCTCCCCTATCACAGCCATCGCCATGCCCTTCCGATTCCAGTTGCAGTTCCCATGGCTCAAGAACCCCACCATCACCACTTGCAACGCCGCCGCTGGCAGTGGCACCTCCAACCCAAGTCGGAACCCTAGCTCTCATCCACACATCCCCAACCCCTTCGCCCCCGTCCAAGCCCACCTCGCCTCCTTCCTCTCCACCCTTCCCCGTGCCTTCCCTCCGCCGCCGCCCTGGGCCCGCATCCCTCCGCCGTCCACGGTCCAGACACGTGCCCTGGCCTCCGTCGCCTCCGCGCTTCCGGCCTCGGAGATAGAAGACCGGCTCGCCGGGGTGCCCGTGTACGCACTCGCCAACGAGGCCCACGAGTTCGTGCTCGTGTCGTCCACTCGCGCGGGACCGGAAGGGAGCGAGGGTTCGAGATCGCCTCCTGCGCTCGGGCTGCTCTGCTTCCGGAAGGAGGATGCAGACGCGCTCCTCTCGCAGATGGACGGCGGCATGCGCGCCGGCTCCAGCGTCGTGCCCGTCGCACTCAACAAGGTCCGGTGTGCTCTAGCTCTTGGTTCATAACGTCCCGCCTGTTCGTTCGTTCTTCTGGAGCGCGTCCTCTAGTTATTTTTCGTCCAGTGATTAAATTTTAAAAGACGCGCCTGCGTTTCAAGTCTAGCTCAGTAAGCCATGTGTTATCTTGCGCCTGAAACTGCTCGACGGAATGCCTCAACGCGGTGGTGTTGTCTATTTGTCTTACTAGTGTACTCTAGCGCACATATTGTGGGTGCTTGATGGAATGCTCTGGAATCTCATTCTGTTCAGTACAAATATTAATCGTTTCTTCTTTAATATGCTTATTACTGTAGGAGTTGATGAATGGGATTCTCTGATTTATTTCATAGAAGTAGAGCAGTGTAATGTGCAATTTGAAAAGTTTTCATTTACAACAACAACAACAACAACTAAGCCTTTGTCCCAAGCAAGTTGGGATCGGCTAGAAGTGAAACCAAACAATTTTTGAAGAGAATGAATAGAAAGTAAGATCGGAGTAAAAAAACAAATAAAATAAGGTTCTGAATTTTATTTTGGAAATGAAATAATAAGAAAGAAGATAAGACTAACAAAATACAAATAAACTAATATTCGGACACATGAATTGCTAATTTCCATGCAGAGCCAAATCTCTAGGTATGTCCAATTCTTTTAAGTCTCGCTTCACCGCCTCCTGCCATGTCAACCTTGGTCGACCTCTATCCCTCCTAAAATTTTCTCTACTCTTTATAATTCTACTGTTAACTGGTGCTTCTGGAGGTCCCGTTAGATATGATCAAGCCACCGTAGTCGATGTTGGACTAGCTTTTCCTCAATCGGTGCCATCTCTACCCTATCATGTATCACCTCGTTCCTAATTTTGTCTCTTCTTGTGTGATCGCAGCTCCATCGTAGCCTGCGCATCTCTGCTGTTAGAGATATAAGATATATTTGAGCCTCTTGGCCTTATATCAATACAAGCACAATTCATAACATGGTATCAGAGCCATCTAACTAGTATTTCTACCCTACCCGTCGGTCGCTCATCACCATGCCGATCATATCCATCTCGCGTTTTTTTTTTTCGCGCTCGTCCCGATGTTACACTCGACGATCGTCACTGCACCGATTGTGCTTTTATTTACGTCTTCATCGATTCCCGCACTCGTCTCGCGCTTGATCGATTGGCATCTTACGCTGGTGCCCACGTGACTACATCCTCACGTCAAGTGCTGAAGTGCCTGAGTTTGCTCCACCGCCTGGTCAATTCTGCTGCCGCTGGTCTAGGCACTGTTGGCAGGGAGCACACCCAAGTGAAGCACTCTCTGTGCCCTCATCTGCGCTTGATTCTTCTCTTTGGCTTCTCTTCGCTCATCTGGGATGCGGTTGCTGCCCGTTTGGTCTGTTTGATCGAACTGTCCTGCAGGGCGGCTAGGTTTAAGCCAGAGCAAAAAAAAACTTTTGCTGTTTGCGTTGCTTATCTTCTATGTTCTAGTTGTCGAACTGCCGCTGCTCACTTTGCGCTCTAGCCGTTGCTGGTTGTCTTATCAAGATGACCTCTTCGTCGAGTGATTTTTCAGTTTTGCGTTGTCTGGTGCTTTTCAACGGCACCAACTATTGCGACTGGGTTCCTCGCATGCGTCCTCATATGCGTGGTCAATGTCTTTGGGAGTTCTACACGGGTGATCTCAAATGCCCATCTTGTTCCACTGTTCCATCTCAGCCTATTATTTCAGATACGACTACCGTTGATGAGAAGAAGAAGCTGCTTTCCGATTATGATACTCGTCTGTCTTCCTACGAGTTTGATTTTAGTATGTACAGGGTTTGGTTGGACATTGATGCACGTGCTAGTGTTATTCTTGCTGCTAGTATGGAGAATCGTCTTTTTACAGACATAGTTGAGTTTGAGTATGCACACTAAATGTGGTCTTTTCTGCGTAGTCGTTATGAGCCTACTGGTCAGTCTAGCTATCTTCCCGCTCTTCATCAGGAGCAGTTGTTACGATAGAGAGATGCTATAGTGGAGTTCTTTGATCAGATGTCTGCTGTTTGGCGTCAGCTTGATACTCTTGGTCCTCAGTTGTTACCGGATACCTGTCAGTCTTGTCAGAGTCAGAAGGATGCACTTGAACTTTGATGCACTTACGACTTCTTGACCCAACTTCGTGACGAGTTTGAGCCCCTTCGTGCTCAGCTGCTCGCTCGTCATCCTTGTGTCTCTCTTTTAGACGCTCTCGCTAGCGTTCGTAATGAAGAGACTCGTCTTCGTGGTCCTGGCTTGTTGCTGACCTCTTCAGTTTCGACGGCTCGTTCTTCGACCACTTGACACACTGCTGCTCAGGCTCGTCGTTCTTCACAGGGTGCTGGTGGTGCTGGTATTGGAGGATCTTCTTAGGGGAGTTCTGCTACTACAGATGCCCAGATGGTCGTGCTTCTTCGTCGCCTTGCTGCCTCTCTATCATCAGGAGCTGCTGGTTTTGTGACAATGCCTTCTGCATCTTCAGGTTTTGCTGTTGCTTCTCAGTCTTCCTTTGAGGGACCTTCCCCTTTTGGTTCAGGTACTTGTCCATGGATTTTTGATTCTGGAGCTTCGTTCTATACGACTCCTTATTCCACCTGTTTATCGTCTCTGAGTCATTCCTTTCGTTCTCTTACTGTTCATACTGTCGATGGTTATCCTCTTTCAATTGTTGGACAAGACACTCTTTTATCTGACCCTTTTGATGCCCCTATCGTTTCTTATGTTCCCAACCTGATCATGCAACTTATGTCTGCTGGGCAACTCACTGATCATAATTGTAGGATGATTCTTGATCCCAATTCTTCTTATGTTCAAGATCGTAGTACGGGTCGACCGGTTGGCACTGGCCACCGTCGTCGTGATTCCCAGCACCTTTGGGAGCTTGTTAGCTCCGCTTTTGCTGCTCCGTCCACCTCGTCTTTTGCTCAATGGTATCATTGTTTAAGACATATTTGTGGCTCTCGTCTATCTGTCTTAGTTCGTCGTGGTGTCTTAGGATCGGTTTCAGGTTCTAAGTCCTTAGCTCAGTGTCAGGGTTGCCGGTTAGGGAAGCAGATTCAACTTCCCTATCCTTCTAGTGAGTCAGTGTTAGAGCGCCCATTTGATCTTGTTCATTCAGACGTATGGGGTCCAACTCCTTTTGTTTCCAAAGGAGGACATCGTTATTACAACATTTTTATTGATGACTTTTCTCGCCACACATGGGTTTACTTTATGAAACATCTTAGTGAGACATTGTCTATCTATAGAACTTTTTTAGCTATGATTCACACTCATTTTGACATGTCTATTTGTGTTTTTTGTGTTGATTCTGCTGGTGAGTATCTTTCTGATGCTCTTCGTCAGGTTCTTTTTGAGCAAGGCACTCTTGCTCAGTTTTCTTGTCCTGACGCTCATGCACAGAATGGTGTGGCCGAGCACAAGCATCGACATCTCCTTAAGACTGCTCGTACTCTTCTGCTTGCTTCCTCTGTTCCTCCTCACTTTTGGGCCGATGTTGTTTCTACTGCCACTTACTTGGTTAACATTCAACCTTCGTCTGCTCCATAGTTCTTAAGGCGTCACTTTAGCGTCGTTAAAGCGACGCTAAGGCGGTTCGCCGGCTTAAGGCATCCCCGTCGCCTTACTTTCGAGGTAAGGCAGTGGTGCGGGAGCAGGGGAACGCCGGGCGGGGGGGGGGGGGGGGGGGGTGGGATTCGTAAGCCCGACTCACCGCCGTGCCCCGATCTGCGCTGCCGTGAGGCCAACTCGCCGCCATGACAGGATCTGTGGGAGGCGGCGCCGATCTGAGGAAGGGAGGGACGGAGAGTGGGGGCGCGGCGCCGATCTGGGAAGTGGTGGGGTGCGGGCGGGGCAGCGGCGCCGATCTGGAAGGGTGGGGTGCGGGCGTGCTGCAGGCGGCGCCGATTTGGAAGGGTTGGTGCGGGCGTGCCGATCCGAGGAACTGCTGAGGTGAAGAGGGGAGGCTGATTAGGTTTAAGGGTACTGGACTCAAATGGACTGGGCTAAAATAAAAAAGAACAAAAATGAGCTAAAATTTGTTGTATTTTTAAATTGTACAGCCATTAACTACTTCTATTTTATTATTTTCACATAATACTAAGGCGTCGCCTCGCCTTACGCTTTACCGCTTAAAAGGTAAAAAGGGGTCCATCGCCTTACGTCGCCTTACCGCCTTAAGAACTATGGTCTGCTCTTCAGGGTGAGATTACTTTCCGGCGTTTTACTGGCAAGATGCCGGACTACACCAACCTTCGTCTTTTTAGTTGTGTGTGCTATGTGTTGCTCGCACCTCATGAGCGTACTAAACTTACTGCTCAGTCAGTCGAGTGTGTTTTTTTGGATACAGTTCTGAGCATAAGGGATATCATTGTTGGGATCCCGTTGGTCGTCAGATGAGGATCTCACGGGATGTTGTCTTTAATGAGACACGTCCTTTCTATCCTCGTCCTTCTTTGGATACTCCTCCTGTATCTTTGGTCGATCCGATTTCGTTCCTATTCCTTCCTGATACTTTCGTTGCTAGTGCACCTCCCTCACGCTCATTGTCGCGTCCCGTAGTGTCTTCTTCGGAGTCTTCCTCTATGGTCTCTGACTATACGATAAAGCCTTCTGTGACACAGATCTACACTCGACGAGTTGTGCTTGCTTCTGATGAGCCATCTACTCTAGTTGAGTCATCTTCGTCTAATGACTCATCTTCTTCTGAGGCACCCTCTTCTTCTGAGCAATCATCTCCTTTCGAGATTCTTCTCCTGAGCAGCCTCTTGGACGTGGCTATCGCTCTCATCAGCCTCTTGATAGGCATTCTCCTTCTAGTTTTGCTGCTACTGTTCTCTCTGAGCCGACTACGTATCGCGATGCAGTTCCTTATCCGGAATGGCAACATGCGATGGCTAAGGAGATTGCTGCTCTCGAGCACACTGACACGTGGGATCTTGTGCCCTGTCTCCCACGTGTTCGTCCTATCACATGTAAGTGGGTCTACAAGGTTAAGACCCATTCTGATGGTTCTCTTGAGCGATATAAGGCTTGACTAGTCACCCGTGACTTTTAGCAGGAACACGGTCGTGACTATGATGAGACCTTTGCTCCTGTTGCTCATATGACCATTGTTCGCACTCTTCTTGTTGAGGTCTCTGTTCGTGCGTGGTCTATCTCTCAACTTGATGTGAAGAATGCCTTTTTTAATGGTGAGCTGCGTGAGGAGGTCTATATGCAGCCACCGCCTGGGTATTCTGTCCCTGAGGGTATGGTTTGTCGTCTTCGTCATTCTCTTTATGACCTTAAGCAAACTCCTCTTGCTTGGTTTCAGCGATTTGCGTCTGTGGTCACTGCTGCTGATTTTTCTGCCAGCGCTCATGATCCTACACTTTTTTGCACATTTCGCCTCGTGGTCGTACTCTTCTTTTTCTCTATGTTGATGATATGATCATCACTGGAGATGACTCTGAGTACATAGCCTTCGTAAAGGCTCGTCTTAGTGAGCAGTTTCTTATGTCCGATCTTGGTTCTCTCCGTTTTTGTCTTTGGATTGAGGTTTTCTCTACCCGTGGGAGAATTTATCTGTTTCAAAAGAAGTACATTCAGGATCTTTTTGATGGGGCTTCTCTTACTGATCACCGGACTGTTGAGACTCCTATGGAGATTAATGTTCACCTTCATCCTACTGATTGTGAGCCTTTTGATGATCCTACCTGTTATCGTCATGTTGTTGGAAGTCTAGTCTATCTCGGTGTCACTCGTCCTGACATCTCATATTCTGTTCACATTCTGAGTCAATTTGTTTCTGCTCTCACCCAGGTCCACTACAGTCACTTGCTTCGTGTCTTGCGTTATCTTCGTGGGACTATCTCCAAACGCTTGTTTTTTCCATGCTCTAACTCCTTACAACTCAAGGTGTATTGTGGCATCTGATGCCACTTGGGCTAGTGATTCCCCTGAACGTCGATCTCTTTTTGCTTATTGTGTTTTTCTTGGTGGTTCCCTCATTGCATGAAATACTAAGAAGCAGGTAGTAGTTTCTCGTTCGAGTACAAAGGTTGAGTTGCGTGTTATGGCTCTTGTGACTGCAGAGGTTACTTGGTTACGATGGTTGCTTGAGGATTTTGGTGTTTCTGTTTTTATGCCGACTCCTCTTTTGTCTACAAGTGCTATAACATTGCTCGTGATCCAGTCAAACATGAGCTTACCTCATATTGGTGTTGATGCTTCTTATACACAACACAGGTCCAGGATGGTGTTGTTGATATTCAGCATGTGCCTTCAGAGCTTTAGCTGCTTGATTTCTTCACGAAGGCACAAACCCGGGTTCAACATAGATTTTATCTCTCCAAACTCAGTGTTTGTGATGCACCTTGATTTTGAAGGGGGTGTTAGAGATATAAGAGATATTTGCATTTTCCTTTTTGTACAAGGGGTTTCATGCATATTTGTAACTCTCCTATACTCTGTATATTTAGGCCTTTTGGCCTTGTATCAATACAAGCACAATTCATCACATCTGCAATACTTATTTGTTGGACATATTGTCTTTTAGTTGCCCAACATTCTGCTCTATATAACATCACAGGTCTTATCACCGCCTATAAAATTTCCCTTTCAGTTTTTGTGGGACCTTATCACATAAGATTCCAGATGTTTGCCGCCACTTAATCCACTCAATCTTGATCCTATGGCAAGCATCTTCATCAATATCACCATTGCTTTGTAATGTTGATCCTAAATATCGAAATGTGTCCCTCGTAAGTACTACTTTCTTTGTAGACTAACATTTCCTTCGTCGCACCTGACATCACTAAAGTCGCACCTCATATACTTGGTCTTGGTTCTACTAAGTCTGAACCCCTTGGACTCTAAATTTTGTCTCCATAACTCCAATTTTTTATCAACGCCATCCCTAATTTCATCTACCAGCACTACATCATCAGCAAATAGCATACGCGTAGGGATATCTCCTTGTATATCCTTCGATACCTCATCCATCACTAAGGAAAAGATGTATGGGCTTAAGGCTGGCTATTGGTGTAGTCCTACTGTGATAGGAAAAGTGTCGGTCTCACTATCACTAATGCGCACAATTGTCACCACATTATCGTACATATTTTTGATAAGGTTAACGTACTTTGTTGAGACTTTGTGTTTTTCTAGCGCCCACCACATGACCGGCCTTGATACCTTATCGTATGCCTTCTCCAAGTCAATGAACACCATATGTAGATCCTTCTTTTGCTCCCTATACCTCCATAAGCTGATGGAGTAAGAAAATCGCCTCCATAATGGACCTCCTAAGCATAAAGCGAAACTGGTTTTCAGTGACATTTGTCACTCTCTTCAAACGGTGTTCAATCACTCTCTCCCAAAGCTTCATAGTGTGACTCATAAGCTTAATTCCTCGATAATTAGTACAACTTTGAACATATACTTTATTTTTGAAGATGGGTACTAAAATACTTTTTCGCTTCGCCACTCTCCAGGCATTTCGTTTGACTGAAAAATGTGGTTGAATAGTTTAGTGAGTCATACTATCGGTATTTCACCCCTTGGGACTACAAAAAGACCCACGATACTTCACCTGTCTGAGTTGAAGACCTGTGAAGGCCCCACATGTCATACGGGACTGGACATGCCTCCCATCTATGGTTAGCTCCGGTACTGCCACGTGTACACCGCAGCCAGAGCTATACCCCACACATGGGATAGCTCCGAACTAAACGCTTGTGCGGCACCCCCGGACCTAACCTTCGACAGAAGGAAGCTCCAGTATCGACACATATACATCTGCACCGGACCTACCTGTCCTAGACGAATAGCTCTGAAGCTGCCACGTGTCCAACCACCGGACCTTCAACTTCAACAAGCCGACTGGAGGACCCCCAATGACTCAGACCTCCAAGGGGCAATCAAAGACTTCAAGACCTGATTAAGTGTCATTAATACCATACTAATGACACACGATTAGCATGCCCTTAATACTGGTAACGGCACTGCCAAGTCCCGTTACCACGCTATTATGAGTAATTAATATCATTAATTATGTATTAAACATTAGTAACCGCCGGGGCCACATGTCGTGCCAGGCTAACTGTGTAACGACCAGTCCTTGTACTATAAAAGGACTGGTTGACGACAGACTCAGGGGGACATATACAGTCTATGACTGAAAGCTCTCACACGCTGACACTCTTTGACGCTCAATACAACAGCTACACACCCCGTGGAGTAGGGTATTACGCTCAGTCGGCCCGAACCACGTAAATCCTTGTGTCATTTGCCATATTCTTCGAAATCTCTGCGCACCCAATACTGAACTATAAACTCCGCGAGCTACCAACGGTAGTATCGGGAGAATTGCCGGAAAAACACTCTGACACATACTATTGCTACATGCCCCGAACATCTCCACACCTCAATGGGGACATCATCGGGGCCGAGGGCTTTTCCTCCTTTTATCATTTTTAAGGCCTCTCTACCCGAGACTTTTGTATCCTTCGCACGAATTGTCCGTTGGTGTCATCAAATGAGTCATCCAACTCGAACCTAATGCTCTCATTCCCGTCATTGATAGTCTATTGAAGTAGTCTCACCATCTGTTCCTAATCTCTTCATCCTTCAATAGAATTTGATATGCCTCATCTTTAATACATTTGACTTGATTGAGATCCCTCACCTTCCTCCCGCGAAGTTTTGCCATCTTGTATATGTCCTTTTCGCCTTCCTTTGTCCCTAGTCTCTCATATAGCGCATCATAGACCTCCCCTCTTGCTTTACTCACAACACGTGTTGCATTTCTTTTAGCCTCTTTATACTAAGCCATGTTTCTTTCGTTTTTCTCACAATGCCAACTCTTGTAAGACTCATTCTCCTTAATGGCTTTCTGTACATCCTCATTCGACCACCAAGTGTCTTTATCTACAAGTTTCTTACCTTTTGTCCACCCAACACCTCCCTAGCTACCTTCCTAACGTAAGTCGCCATCTCCACCCACATGCTATCTGCATCCCTCTCTTCGCTCCAAGGTCCTTTTGTGATCATCCTCCTTTTGAATAATTGTCGCGCTCCATCCTTCAACTTCCACCATTTTGTTATTGCGGTTTTAACACTTTTGTCTCGTGACACGCACGTGGAAACGAAAGTCAGCTACTACAATTTTATATTGTGGCACAACACTCCCAAAGGATCACCTTACAATCTAAACATGCCACCGTTTCCCTTCTCCTGGTGAGGATATAGTCGATTTGGCTAGAATGTTGAGTACTAGTAAAGGTCACTTGGTGAGATAGCCTCTTCCTAAAGAGGGTGTTAGCTAGGTCATAGGCTCTGACAAAGTTTAGGATGTCCTTACCTTCCTGGTTTCTATCACCACACCCAAAACCTCCGTGTACCTCCTCAAAACTTATGTTAGTTGTACCTACATGACCATTGAAATCTCCTCCTATGAAGAGCTTCTCGGCTATCGGTACACTACTAACCATATCCTCCCAAAATTGTCTCTTAGTGCTCATGCCGAGCCCAACTTGTGGGGCATAAGTGCCAATGACATTCAAGATACGGTCCCCACAACTAGACTAGGGTGATCCTATCCCCTCGTCTTACTACTCCATCCTTGAGGATCTTATCGATTAAGATGCCTACGCCATTCCTAGTCCCAGTCGAGCCAGAATACCAAAGCTTGAAACAGGTATTCTCGACCTCTCTCGCCTTTTGGCCCGCCCATCTACTCTCTTGTACACAAATGATATTTACATGTCTCCTAATCGCAACGTCCACTAACTCTCGTAGCTTTCCCTTCAAGGATCCTACATTCCAACTACCCACTCGAAACCTAGTTTCCTCAGCTAGCTTCCTTACCCTTCGCATCCGTCGAGTAAGATGCAAAGACCCTTGCTCACTTATCACTACATCCAAGCGATGATGTAGCGCGCCACTAAGGTGATGGCGATCCGGCCCTTGCCCATTTAACACCACATCTAGGTTCTGATATGGCGCGCCACTAAGATGGTGGCGACTCGGCCCTTGCCCACATAACACCATACCCGGGTTTCGGTATGGCGCGTCGCTAAGAGGGTTACGCTCCAACGAATATCTAATGGGTTTCATTTATATGAGAATGACTAATTATAGTTGTTGGCCCGCCAAGCATATCACAACCCCTCGGCAAATAAAATATTCAGGTCTAGCAAATGAATCACAGTGATGTGTGTATGACCCAGTTTACATTGACAAAGGTTGGTACCCCCACAATTACTTTTGTTGAAACAATAAATGTTCCCCATCTTGTATAAACATCTCATCCATTCTCTAGTATTAGAAAATCACTTGAGATGATAGATGCTGTGTGTTCTTAATCTATCAGGAGCTGGGCAGAATGCGTATGAGTATAGGGGAGGAAGCGGTTCGAAGCATGAAAGGTGAGGCCAAACTATGGTGGTAGGCAGCTGCTGTCCTCGTGTGATTATAAGGATCACGTGATGGAATAAGTCTTGTAGTCCTTTAGTCTTTGGTCTCCTAGTCCCTTGTACCCTTGTCCTTAGTTTGTTGTACCTTAGTCCTTGGTCTTTGGTCCTTGTTGTACTCCTCTTAGACTAGAGGACACCATCTTAGACTAGAGGACAATATCTAGGATAGCTGTTAACATCTTTAGGACAACAACATCTTGACTGCTTTTAGAGCAGCTAGGGCAGCAGCACCTTGGCTGCTATAAATATGTATCCCCAACCCCTTGGAGGGTATGATATTGTATGAGGAATAGACAAAAAAATTGCCCCAACTCTCTAGTGTCATCCTCTCTTCAATGAGAGTAAAAATTCAGCTACTAACACTTGGTATCAGAGCCATTCTATCCTGTAGCCTAAACATCTCTTGCTCATCTCCTTCTCGCGTCTCTCACTGTCCGCATCCGGTAGCAGGAACACCGGCTGCCCCAACTCATCTCTCTTCCCCACACACTAGCTCCCCACTAGTGCGCGATGTCTGACGGACAGTCTTAGCGTTCGGTCGCCTCGAGCGCGCGGCAGATAGAGGTCGCCGTGGCAGAGGAGCGCGAGCGAGCACAGGAGGTGCATCGAGCAGCCGCCCGTCCCCATGGGCGCGACAGCCGCAGCCCAGACCGGCGCGGACGTGCTGGTGGCGCTCCCGGTGGCGGCGACGGAGTCGACAGAGAACACGGTCGTTACAGGCAACGCGGTTCTCCCTCTCCGGATAGGTATCATGGACACCACGGGGTCCAGGCCATTGTCAGGGACGTCGGTCCCGGCGGTGGGTGGCCTACCCTCACCAAGACCAACTACGTCGAGTGGGCCGTGGTGATGAAGGTACGGCTCTAGGTGCGACACATGTGAGAAGCAGTTCGATACGGTGACGTCGACTACTACGAGGATCGACGGGTGCTGGATGCCCTCATTGCTGCAGTCCCACCCGAGATGCAGTTCTCGCTTTCCAAGAAGCGGACTACTAAGGAGGCTTGGGACACCATCGTTGCGGCACGCATCGGTAGTGATCGCGCCCGCAAGACCACATTGCAGGCGCTTTGCAAGGAGTGGGAGAACATGGCCTTTAAGCCAGGTGAGGACGTCGATGACTTTGCTCTCTGTCTCAACACTTTGTTGCAAAAGTTGGAGCAGTTCGGCGACGACACCTACGACGAGGAGAGAGATGTGGAGAAGCTCTTCCGTTGCATCCCCGAGAAGTACAAGCAGTTAGCTCGCTCGATCGAGTCTCTGCTGGACCTCTCCACGATGTCGATCGAAGAGGCGATAGGTCGCCTCAAGGTCGCCGACAGCGACGAACCACAACCTCTCTCGGGGCCTATCACCATTGGCAGGAAGCTTCATCTCACTCGCGAGCTGTGGGAGGCTGGTCAGGGTGATCGGAAGAAGGGGGAGTTCTCTTCCTCGATAGGCGGCCGCAAGCGCGGCAAGCCTCGCAAGGGGCGCGGAGGTGCCCAGACCGGGGCGCAAGGACGTGCCCGCGGAGGCGCCCAGGGCGGTGCCGCCAGCAACCACAAGCCGGCACGAGACGACACCTGCCACAACTGTGGCAAGCTTGGTCATTGGGCCAAGGAGTGTCGACAGCCACGACGTGGCCAGACCAACGTCGCACCAGTGCAGCAGGAGGCCCACGTTGCACAGGTGGAGGAGGAGCCAACTTTGCTCATGGCATCGACCGCAGCGACTCTCTTGCATCTTGATGAGCCGAGAGCACACGCTTTCCTCGGCGACGGCTCCAGCAACGACAAGACTGACGGGTGGTGCCTCGACACCGGCGCCACCCATAACATGACCGGTCGATGGGAGTTCTTCGCCGAGCTTGATCCCAATGTCTGAGGTCCCGTCAAGTTTGGTGACGCCTCCGGCGTGGAGAACAAGGGTGTTGGCTCCGTCATCCTCAGTGCCGAGTCCGGTGAGCACAAGCTGCTCGTTGGAGTCTACTACATCCCCGCGTTGAGAAACTCCATCATTAGCTTGGGACAGCTGGATGAGAGTGGTTCACGCGTGGAGATCAAGGACGGAGTCATGAGGATTTGGGATCACCATTGTCGCCTTCTCGCCAAGGTAACTAGAGGCACCAATCGACTCTATGTCCTTCACGTGCAGGTAGCACAGCCTGTCTGTCTTGCCACTCGCCGGGAGGACGAGGCATGGCAGTGGCACAAGCGCTTTGGGCACCTTCACTTCAAGGCCCTGAAGCAGCTCAGTGCCAAAGAGATGGTGCGAGGCATGCCATGCCTTGACCACGTGGAGCAACTCTGCGATGTCTGCGTGGTGACGAAGCAGAGGCGACTTCCTTTTCCCCAACAGTCGAGCTTTCGAGCCAAGGAGCGGCTCGAGCTCGTTCACGGGGACTTGTGTGGCTTGGTGACACCAGCTACACCAAGAGGATGACACTTATAGGTGGTCAATGGGCCGTGCCGGGCCGGCCCGGCCCGAGCCCGGTCGGGCTCGTGCCTTAAAAACCTGGGCCCGACATGACCTGGAAAAAAATCGGGCCGTGCCGGGCCGGCCTGCGGACCAGGGGTCCAGGCCCAGGCACGGCCCGGATCTATTTTAAGCGTACCAGGCCGTGCCGGGCCATAACGTGCCGTGCCAGGCCGGCCCGACGCGTAGCCTATTTTAGTTAAAAAATAGTAGAAATAACAAAAAAACTCACTATTTGGGCCTAAACGGGCCGTGCCGGGCCGGGCCGCCCGGCGGGCCGATCGTGCCGGGCCTAATCAGGCCATGCCAGCTAGCCCGACGGGCCGGAGATCCAGGCCCGAGCACGGCCCGTGTCATGCTTCGGGCTGGCTCGGGCTCGATTTTTTTGGGCCGGGCCATGCTCGTGCCGGGCCATTTTAGTCGTGCTTCGGGCTGGCCCATTTGGCCCGGCCCATTTGGCCACCTCTAACGACACTACTTCCTGCTGCTCGTCGACGACCTCTCCCGCTACATGTGGGTGGTGGTCCTTGGCAGCAAGGGAGAAGCTGCGAACGCCATCAGACGTGCGCATGCCACTGCGGAGGTGGAGTGCGGATGCAAGCTGCGTGTACTGCGCACCGACAACGGCGGTGAATTCATAGTTATTAAGGCGCCGCTTAAGCGTCGCTTAAGCGACGCTTAAGCGGTAAGGCGGTTTTTGAGGTTAAGGCGTCCTTGTCGCCTTAATCTTATACATAAGGCGTCCTAAGGCGTCCGTAAGGCGTCCTAAGGCGCCTTAAGGCGTCCGTAAGGCGATAAGGCGAGGACGCCTTACTCCCTCGCCTTACGCCTTATCGCTTAAAAGGTAAAAAGAGGGGCGGTCGCCTTAGGTCGCCTTACCGCCTTAATAACTATGGGTGAATTCACGGCGGCTGAATTCGCGTCGTATTGCGCGGATGAGGGTGTTCAGCGCCACTACTCCGCGCCCTACAGTCCGCAACAGAACGACATCGTCGAGCGACGCAACCAGACGGTTGTGGGGATGACTCGGGCCCTCCTCAAGCAGAGGGGAATGCCGACTGTCTTCTGGGGAGAGGCGATGGTGACCGCCGTCTACATCCTCAACCGTTCGCCCACCAAGGCCCTCCACGGCAGGACGCCGTACGAGGCTTGGTATGGGCGCAAGCCAACGGTCTCTCACCTACGGGTCTTCGGCTGCCTCGCGTTCGCCAAGGAGCTTGGCCAGATCGGCAAGCTTGACGACAGGAGCACCCCCGGGGTGTTCATCGGCTACGCGGAGGGCTCGAAGGCCTACCGCGTTCTCGACCCAGAGACACAACGTGTGCTCACGATGCGCGACGTTGTGTTCAACGAAGGGCGAGGATGGGCATGGGACAAGGCGGTGGACGACGGTTCAAACTCGACGAACGACGACTTCATCGTCGACTACGTCTACTTCAAGGGAGCTGGGGGAGTAGGCAGCTCTTCTCCACCGAGCATGTCTACCCCAGCCCCCAAGCGTCCACCTCCACCTCAGCCGGCGACCCCACGCACTCCAGCACCGACGACCACTCCTCCGGCCACGTCCACTCCATCACCAGTTCGTGTCGAGCACAACCCAGTGGAGTTTGTCACTCCACTCTCCCACGAAGAGGAGCGCCTCGACGGGTGCTACGACGGCGAGCAGTTGTGATATCGCAAGATTGACAACACTCGCGGCGACCAGCCGGTGCCGGGACTGGCTCTTCACGACCTGGATGATCAAGATCCGGAGGCACAGTTGCACCTTGCGTGCGACGACGGCGAGCCTCGGTCTTTCGCGGAGGCCGAGAAACACACGTCATGGCGTGCCGCGATGCAGTCGGAGATGGACGCGGTTGAGACGAACCACACTTGGGAGCTTGCTGACCTCCCTCGCGGTCACCGTGCGATCACCCTTAAGTGGGTGTTCAAGCTGAAGAGGGATGAAGCCGGCGCCATCGTCAAGCACAAGGCTTGCTTGGTGGCACACAGCTTCGTGCAGCAGGAGGGGATCGACTTCGACGATGCCTTTGCCCCTGTGGCACGGATGGAATCCGTGCGACTCCTTGCGCTGGCTGCCCAAGAAGGCTAGCGTGTCCAGCACATGGACGTCAAGTCGGCGTTCCTCAACGACGACTTGAAGGAGGAGGTCTATGTACTCCAGCCGCCGGGGTTTGCGCTCCCTGGCAAGGAGGGCAAGGTGTTGCGCCTGCGCAAGGCCCTCTATGGCTTGCTGCAGGCACCACGGGCGTGGAATGCCAAGTTGGATTCCACACTCAAGAGGATGGGCTTCGGGCAATGCCCGCACGAGGCGGCCATCTACCGGCGGGGCAATGGAGGAAACACCCTACTGGTGGGTGTCTACGTCGATGACTTGGTGATCACTGGCACCAAGGATGCGGAGGTGGTAGCGTTCAAAGAAGAGATGAAAGCCACCTTCCAGATGAGTGACCTGGGATCCCTCTCCTTCTACCTAGGGATTGAGGTTCACCAGGCCGACTTCGGGATCACACTTCGACAGACCGCCTACGCCAAGCACATTGTTGAGCTAGCTGGGCTTATAAACTGCAATCCAGCCCTCACTCCGATGGAGGAGAGGCTGAAGTTGAGCCGCGACAGCACGACGGAGGAGGTGGACGCTACACAGTACCGACGTCTTGTGGGGAGCCTTCGCTACCTCGCCCACACACGGCCGGACTTGGCATTCTCCGTCAGCTACGTTAGTCGGTTCCTGCAGCGACCGACGACGGAGCACCAGCAGGTTGTGAAGAGGATCATCCGCTATGTTGCGGGGACTCTCGATCACGACCTCCACTACTCGAGGTGTCCTGGGGAGTCACACTTTGTCGGGTACAGCGACAGCGACCACGCCGGCGACATCGACACCAGCAAGAGCATGAGCGGGATCCTCTTCTTCTTCGGCAAGTGCCTTGTTAGCTGGTAGTCGGTCAAGCAGCAGGTGGTGGCCATGTCCAGTTGCGAGGCCGAGTACATAGCGGCCTCCACCGCTTCGACTCAGGCGCTCTGGCTCGTTCGACTGCTTGGTGATCTCCTCGGCAGAGACACTGGAGCGGTAGAACTCAGGGTGGACAACGTGTCTGTTCTGGCTCTGGCAAAGAACCCCGTTTTCCATGAACAGAGCAAGCACATCCGGGTGAGGTACCACTTCATCCGAGGCTGCTTGGAGGAAGACAACATCAAGGCGATCTACATCAATACCAAGGACTAGCTTGCGGACCTGCTCACCAAGCCCCTTGTGAAGCTCAAGTTCATTGAACTTTGCTCTAGGATCGGGATGGTCCAACCCTCCCAGAAGACGACGTACAAGACTTAGGGGGAGAATGATGGAATAAGTCTTGTAGTCCTTTGGTCTTTGGTCCCCTAGTCCCTTGTACCCTTGTCCTTAGTTTGTTGTACCTTAGTCCTTGGTCTTTGGTCCTTGTTGTACTCCTCTTAGACTAGAGGACAACATCTAGGACAACTGTTAGCATCTTTAGGACAACAACATCTTGACTGCTTTTAGAGCAGCTAGGGCAGCAACACCTTGGCTGCTATAAATATGTATCCCCAACCCCTTGGAGGGTATGTCATTGTGTGAGGAATAGACAAGAAAATTGCCCCAACTCTCTAGTGTCATCCTCTCTTCAATGAGAGTAAAAATTCAGCTACTAACATCACGGAGGAGCAGGCGAGCGGCTAGGGCAGGTGCAGGACGAGAGCGGCTAGAGAGAGAGAGAGACGCACAAGATAAGAAATCCTTTTTTCTTTTGGCTAATCAGATTTGATGCCTATGGTATTTATAACCAGGGAGATTTGCAATGTTGAATGCTTGAAACTTCCAATATTACAGATAGACTACCAAACATATAAAACTTGACTTCTAAGCAAAGCAACTCAATGACATCTTGAAGAAGGGAATTAGGGGGCGGTGTTCAGCCCTAGGACTCCTACCCTCGGGGACATCGGCTGGCCTGTCTGGTCCATCCAAACAATGGATCTCAAATCATTCAAAGTTTCTTGTGGTTCCCCAATACTGAACTGTAACACGCTTTTCTGTTGATATATCTTATATCTGATCCATGTTCTGTTTTCAGGTTATCCAACTAAAGTCAGATGGTGTGGCATTTCGTTTCCTCCCTGATTCATCTCAGCTGGCAAATGCAATCAAGGTGATAATCCGTGTTACAGACGGATGTGCATGTGACTAGAACAGGAGAAAAATTGCCTTTTTTTTTCAGTTTTCCTGATTTTATAGTGTTCTAAATGGGCGCTGGATGCCCAAGCGCCCGCCTAGGTGTTTGGCCATGCAGCGGAGGCTGTGGCAGAGGTAGAGGCGGGCAGGCATTGGGCGGAGGCGGAGGCTGGAGCAGGTGCCCGATGGATGTGAAGGGTCGGATGAAATTCAATGGTCCTCTTTTCAGATCGGGAGCATATAAAAACCTATCCTCACACCTTACCCTAACCCTATCCCTATTCATTTTCTGCCTCACCCTGTCTCCTTTGACTGACAAATTAAAAGGTTGATAAACTAATATGAAAATGAATTATGTTCAAATTCAACAGATTAAAGGAAAATCTGAGTGAAGGAAATAAAATCTAACTTGGTGCTTCAATGTCTTTCACTTTAAGTGTGACTGCAACTGCAACAGGACTTCGTGGATAACTACAAAATTTTGTTGTTAAAAGTTTATTAAGATAGAGAGAAATGTATGTTACAGTTTCTGAAAATCAAGATTAGTTTATTTGCCATCTCTTACTGAGGTACACATGCGGTAGACAAAGTTTAAATTCCCCACTAGAGTAACTAATTTGTGCAAGAGGCCAGTGATGTTGAAATTCCGCTGAAAATAAACTCAAAATCTTTCTTCTAATTTTCTTGATTTGATTGCCTGGGATGCCGGCTTATAATATAACCCCTTAGAGAGTTATAACTTCAAGTACATATGACCATATGTATTCTAATCTAAGTCTACTTTATTTCTAAGGGTAATTAACCTGGAATCTATCTCAAACTCCTCTAATACTTCTAGAAATATTCTAGGAAACATGATTAACTTTACAATCACCCTCTTAATCATGTTTTCTAGGACACACTCACACTAATTTAGGATACATTTTGGGTGAACATATCTACACCTCCAGGATGATCAATTCTTCATCCTGCACAAATTTGGGATGGTCGCATCTTCATCTCCTGATGGGCACATTTTCATCCCGCACACAAATTTGGGTTGAGCATATCTTCAACCAGGATCAAGATCGGGTGGATGAAGTGGCGACAAGCATCTGAAATCTTATGTGATAAGAAAGTTCAACAAAAATTGAAAGGAAAAATTTTATAGGACGGTGATCAGACCTGCGATGCTGTATGGAGCAGAATGTTGGCCAACTAAAAGACAACATGTCCAACAAATGAGTGTTGAGGAGATGCGCATGCTACAGTGGATGTGTGTCACACAAGAAGAGACAAAATTAGGAACGAGGTGATACGTGATAGGGTAGGGGTGGCACCGATTGAGGAGAAGCTAGTCCAACATCGCCTACGGTGGTTTGGGCATATCCAGCGGAGACCTCCAGAAGCACCGGTTAACAGTGGGATTATAAAGAGTAGAAAAAATTTTAGGAGGGGTAGAGGTTGACCAAGGTTGACATGGCAGGAGACGGTGAAACGAGACTTAAAGGAGTGGGACATACCTAGAGATTTGACTCATGATAGGACTGCATGGAAATTAGCAATTCATGTGCCAGAATCTTAGTTTATTCGTAATTTGTTACTCTTATCTTCTTTCTTATTAACCCATTTCTAAAATAAATAAAATGTAGAATCTTTTTTATTTGTATTTTTTTTATTTTTTTACTTTCATCTTATTTTCTATTACTTTTCTTCAAAATTGTTGGGTTTCATTTCTAGCCGACCCCAACTTGTTTGGGACAAATGCTTGGTTGTTGTTGCATATCTTCAACTAGAATGAGCTCATCTTCATCCTGCACTCGATCTCTGAATGGGCACATCTCCATTCCAATCACACACTCTTTTGGAATGGACGTAACTACACCACTGGAATGGACACATCTACATCCCGAGCACATAGTTTTAACCTTGGTGTGGACACAACTGCACTTCTGGGATAGACACAACTCATCTCGAGCATTCACTCTCCTCACGAACATCTACATTGCCGTGAACCACCACTGAGACTTACATAGGCTTGCCTCACCTGCTCAGGCCCATCTCTTCACCTTAGCCCGCACCAACGAGCCCAACCCAGCACATTGGTCCATTATTGTTGTCCACCCACACCATGCCACCTGCCAGCCCACCAGGCCCACTAGCCCAGCTAATCCTCTCCACTTTGGTCCTCGGGTCGCACTTGACCTCCTCTGACCTAGCCTGACTCGCCCTTGACCTCATCTGGCCACATATTGTTACTGGCCCAGCCCGGCCCAGCTACTCTCTCCTGTTCTTTTCCAGCACCGCAACCATCAGTCAATACCCCACATGGCCTCTGATTGTACACTCTTACTGGGCTAATCCAGCTCAACCTGTCTTCGCCCGACTACGACAACTGCAAGAGCACCTTACTTTCTTTCAAACGTGAGTTCTCATCGGCTGCCTGCCCCTAGCGCGCTTGCTGACTCAGTTCCCTGACCACTTGCTGGCTCAGTTCCCTGACCACCTCTTGGCCTCTCAACGAGCCGAAGCTCGATCACCCGCCACACTGCTATTCTTCCCCTAGTGGACCGAGTCACCTGGCTCCAGGAACCTCCTTCCGTTTCTGAGCCACAGGTTGCACGAGCCATGATTTGCTGACCTCTTTCTCTTCTTGATTCGGTCTCGTGCTCTTCTTGCACAACAACTGACCACAGGCAAAGATCTTGTGGATGCCTTGCGCAGTGGCACCATCCGCCTCCTCCCATAACCTCAGGTGTGCCGCCCTGCACGTTGATTGACTCTTTGTTGCACACGTCATAGTATTGTCGCTGGATGGCTCGCCTGTTGGTTGTCGCACGCTCGCGAGCGCCACCTTTCTCTTCTTCGATTGCTCAGCACCAGCACGCCTCGATCCTGTCACAAAATCCGCATCGTCGCTGAAGATTCGGCGAAAAACTCGCCGACTCTACGAGTCGCTTCGCCACCTCTGTCGGGATCTGGCTCATTTTCCGTTCGAGCCGCTCTCGATCTAGCTGTTTCCGTCGACAACACGACCCGATCTGCGCCACAGGAGTGTGTTGTGCCTACCTTCGACGCTCCTTCCTGAGAGTCCTCGCTCAATCGCTAAGTTATGCCCGACAAACTCACGTCGTAGACGAAGCCAATGTTCACATGCCAACGCTCCTCCTTGGCTTAGCCACCATTGGGAGCACAAATTGCTCTTCCCAGGTGCAGCGAGTCAGATCTTCAACCTAAGGCACTGATACCAATTGTACGGATTCCGGTGAAAATAAACTCGAAATTTTCCTCCTAATTTTCCTCATCTGATTGCTTGGGGCACCGACTGATTATATAGCCCCTTACAGGAGAGTTATAACTTCAATTACATCTGACCATATGTATTGTAATCTAACTCTACTTTATCTCTCAGGGTAACTAACCCTGGACTCTATCTCAAACTCCTCTAAACTTCTAAATATCTGCTAGAAAACATGATTAACTCAACAAGTGCATTATGGTTCAAACACACGTGTCAACTTATTCAAAATGATGATCACTTTTGTATCTTGTTGGCTGGATACATTTACCTTTGCAGTTGATGGAAGATGAAGGGATGTATGCTAGACAGGGATTTCCAGGAGTTCCAATTTTTCAGGTTTGAAAAGGCTCATAAGATTTGTAATGCATTTAAATTCTACTAGGTAGAAAGAGAATGGTGCTTGTATCAAAAGTCGGACAAAACAAACTTTTATTTAGCTCATAAAGCCTATAAGTAATATCCGGTAATATAAAGTTTAGAAGTGAAGATGTGACCCTTGATTTAAAAATGAACTAGTAAGATTACACTATAACAGAGACGTCGATATTTGTGTTTTACAACTCTAAGCTGCATTTAGATACCAATATTTAGTTCATCACACAAATCAATGTATCAGGATAGTCTTCTATATATTGAAATAGAAAAAATATTTCTATCTCTTGGCTTACTTGTTTATCACTGGCCATGAATTTCTACCCTGCTGGCAGACTCCAGCCATCCAGCGCCAAACACTTCCACGAGTAACTCAAATCCCAAAATTCTGTGAAACCTGCTGCTTAGGCCTTCCAGTGTACTATGCAACTGTCTCCTCAAATCCATTTTTGAGTTCGGGGCATCACTCTTCATGCTGTGCATATTGATTCCCAATCAGGTGTAATGCCAGAAATTAGGAGTGACACAAGTAGTTGCGCTAGTTCCAACTTATTGAAAAATTATTTATTCCCAACTGAAATTGCTTCTATGGCATGAGGACGTAGTGACACGCACTAACATACTGCATCGGAACTTGACAGTCCATCCAGATGCACAGAGAAAGATAGGGAGGGATTCTTCTCATCCATTTCATTTTGTGTTGAGTCGAGGTCTGGAGCTCGATGTTTCCAGAGAAACAAAGAGATTTGTGGAATTTTTTATCGGAACAAAATAGGGGGATTTTTTGCTTGTGCAGCAATGGTGGGCCAATCTAGTGAGGTGAGTTGATGGAGGTGTTATCCGGGAGCAGTTGGCCATCGTCGGTGTGCAAAGAGGTGGCCGGAGCGATCCTAATCTGGAAATCTGTTTTGGGAAGAGGGAAGAAAAACTATGGAAGGAAGACAAAGCGGTAGATGGCTGTTGGTGACTTCATTTCTCTCTTTTTTGTTTTGTTTTCTGCATGGGTTCCCCTAGGTGATGCTCACGCTGTATAACTTTTTGAGCGTTGCCAATTTTTCTCGTGGGTCCCATTTTCTTAGGCATCGCTCCGCATTGTGGAAGGCCTTAGCTCTTTGATTCAATTGACAGTGCTTGTGTTACAAACAAGGAGCCCTCTAGGTTTTTACCCATTTACCCTTGACACACACATAAACACATTTTAACGCCCTCACAGTTGAAACACTAGACATGGCAGGAGTTGAGACTGGACCGAAAGTTCAAGAACATCGAGGAAGGACCTTGGTGAAGATGTCGGCGAATAGAGAAGTTGTCGGAACATGAAGAAGTCGAACAACACCGATGGTGATGGCTTACTAATGAAGTGATGGTCGATCTTCATATGCTTTGTGCCCTGGTGTTGAACGAGGTTGGTGAAGAGGTAGACCGCGCTGACGTTGTGGCAGTAGACAAGCATGTTCCGGGCGAAGGGACTGTAGAGTTATTGGAGTAGCTGTCAAAGCTAGCATGCCTCATCCACACCATTGACCACGACAAGATACTCAGTCTTGACACTCGAATGAGAGATGATGTGCTACTGCTTCGATGACTAGGAGACGAGGTTGTTGTCCAGGAACACGACGTAGCCAGAGATGGACCTATGCATTTTCGAGCAACCACTCAGTCAACGTTGGTGTAGACTACTAGTCGGGCGCTGAGGAACGTCGGAAAAGAATGTCGTAGTTGAGGATTTCCTGCAGGTACCGGAGAATCCGTCTCACAATGGTGAGGTGTGGCTTCCGTGGATAATGCATGTGGAGGCACACCTACTGAACAACATAGGAGATATCAGAATTGGTGAAGGTGATGTACTAGATAACACTTGCAAGACTCCTCAAAGCAGCGGGATCATTGACAGGAGCCCCATCAGTTGAGAAGACATTGCCCTGGATATCCACCACGGAGGTGTACGACCCCCGCTCAAGGATCTCCACACAGTACTATCCTTGTTGGAGGAACAAAACATTGTGCTAGTGCTCAATTGCAACACCCAAGAATTGGAGCTGGCCCAGATCCTTTGTGGCTAACTCCTGCTGCGAGGCTGAGATAGTGCACTGTAAGAAAGTTAGACTGGACGTCGTGAGCACAATGTCATCGATGTACAGAAGGAGGTAGACTGTTAGTAGCTGAATTTTTACTCTCATTGAAGAGAGGATGACACTAGAGGGTTGGGACAATTTTCTTGTCTATTCCTCACACAATGCCATTGCCAACCCAAGGGGTTGAGGCTACATATTTATAGCAGCCCAAGGGCAGCCAACCAGCCAAGCATATGCCTTCTTGCTAATCCAAGATGCCATGCAAGGTGTTGTCCTAAAGATGCTAACAACTGTCCTAAAAGCAGTCAAGATGCTGCTGTCCTAACTGCTGTCCTAGCTGCTCTAAAAGCAGTCCAAGATGTTGTCCTCTAGTCTAAGATGAGTACAACAACGACCAAAGACCAAGGACTAAGGTACAACAAACTAAGGACAAGGGTACAAGGGACTAGGGGATCAAAGACCAAAGGACTACAAGACTTATTCCATCATTCTCCCCCTATGTCTTGTACGTCGTCTTCTCGAAGGGTTGGACCATCCCGATCCTGGAGCAAAGTTCAATGAACTTGAGCCTTCCAAGGGGTTTGGTGAGCAGGTCCGCAAGTTGGTCCTTGGTGTTGATGTAGATCGCCTTGATGCTGCCTTCCTCCAAGCAGCCTTGGATGAAGTGGTAGCTCACCCGAATGTGCTTGCTCCGTTCATGGAAAACGGGGTTCTTTGCCAGGGCCAGTGCAGACACATTGTCCACCCTGAGTTCCACCGCTCCAGTGTCTCTGTCGAGAAGATCATCAAGCAGTCGAACAAGCCAAAGCACCTGAGTCGAAGCGGTGGAGGCCGCTATGTACTCGGCCTCGCAACTGGACATGGCCACCACCTGCTGCTTGACCGACGGCCAGCTAACGAGGCACTTGCCGAAGAAGAAGAGGATCCCGCTCGTGCTTTTGCTAGTGTTGATGTTGCCGGCGTGGTCGCTGTCGCTGTACCCGACAAGGTGTGCCTCTCTAGGACACCTCGGGTAGTGGAGGCCGTGATCGAGAGTCCCCGCAACATAGCGGATGATCCTCTTCGCAGCCTGCTGATGCTCCGTCGTCGATCGCTGCAGGAACCGACTAACGTAGCCGACGGAGAATGCCAAGTCAGGCCGTGTGTGGGCGAGGTAGCGAAGGCTCCCCACAAGACGTCAGTACTGTGTAGCGTCCACCTCCTCCGTCGTGCTGTCGCGGCTCAGCTTCAGCCTCTCCTCCATCAGAGTGAGGGTTGGGTTGCAGTTTGTGAGCCCAGCTAGCTCAACAATGCGTCTGGCGTAGGCGGTCTGTCGAAGTCTAATCCCGAAGTCGGCCTGGTGCATCTCAATCCCTAGGTAGAAGGAGAGGGATCCCGGGTCACTCATCTGGAAGGTGCCTTTCATCTCTTCCTTGAACGCTGCCACCTCCGCATCCTTGGTGCCGGTAATCACCAAGTCGTCGACATAGACACCCACCAGTAGGGTGTTTCCTCCATGACCCCGCCGGTAGATGGCCGCCTCGTGCGGGCATTGCCCGAAGCCCATCCTCTTGAGCGTGGAATCCAACTTGGCATTTCGCGCCCGTGGTGCCTCCCGCAAGCCATAAAGGGCCTTGCGCAGGCGCAACACCTTGCCATCCTTGCCGGGGAGCGCAAACCCCGACGGCTGGTGTACATAGACCTCCTCCTTCAAGTCGCCGTTGTGAAACGTCGACTTGACGTCCATGTGCTAGACACGCCATCCTTCTTGGGCAGCCAACACAAGGAGTCGCACGGATTCCATCCGTGCCACGGGGGCAAAGGCATCGTCGAAGTCGATCCCCTCTGTTGCACGAAGTCGCGTGCCACCAAGCGAGCCTTGTGCTTGACGATGGCGCCGGCTTCATCCCTCTTCAGCTTGAACACCCACTTAAGTGTGATCGCACAGTGACCGCGAGGGAGGTCAGCAAGCTCCCAAGTGCGGTTCGTCTCAACCGCATCCATCTCCGACTGCATCGCGGCACGCCATGCCGCGTGTTTCTCGACCTCCGCGAAAGACTGAGGCTCGCCGTCGTCGCACGCAAGGTGCAACTGCGCCTCCGGATCTTGATCATCAAGGTCGTGAGGGGCCAGTCCCGGCACCGGCTGGTCGCCGAGAATGTTCTCCATCTTGCGATACCACAACTGCTCGCCGATGCAGCACCCGTCGAGGCGCTCCTTGTCTTGGGAGAGCGGAGTGGCAAACTCCACTGGGTCATGCTCGACACGAGCTGGCGATGGAGTGGACGTGCCCGGAGGGGTGGCCGTCGGTGCTGGAGTGTGTGGGGTCGCCGACTGAGGTGGAGGTGGACGCTCGGGGGCTGGGGTAGACACGCTCGGTGGAGAAGAGCTGCCTACCCCCCCCCCCCCCCCCCCCCGCTCCCTTGAAGTGGACGTAGTCGACGATGAAGTCGTCATACGTCGAGGTCGAACCGTCATCCATCGCCTTGTCCCATGCCCATCCTCGCCCTTCGTTGAACACAACGTCGCGCGTCGTGCGCACCCGCTGTGTCTCTGGATCGAGAATGCGGTAGGCCTTCGACCCCTCCGCGTAGCCGATAAACACCCCGAGGGTGCTCCTGTCGTCGAGCTTGCTGATCTGGCCAAGCTCCTTGGCGAACGCGAGGTAGCCGAAGACCCGTAGGTGAGAGACCGCCGGCTTGCGCCCATACCAAGCCTCGTACGACATCCTGCCGTGGAGGGCCTTGGGGGGGCGAAAGGTTGAGGATGTAGACAGCGTTCACCATCGCCTCTCCCCAGAAGACAGTCGGCATTCTTGTCTGCTTGAGAAGGGTCCGAGTCATCCCCACAACCGTCTGGTTGCGCCGCTCGATGACGCCGTTCTGCTGCGGGCTATAAGGCGCGAAGTAGTGGCACTGAACACCCTCATCCGCGCAATACGACGCAAATTCAACCGCCGTGAATTCGCCGCCGTTGTCAGTGCGCAAATCGCGCAGCTTGCGGCCGCACTCCGCCTCCGCAGTGGCCTGCGCGTGCCTGATGGCGTTCGCAGCCTCTCCCTTGCTGCCAAGGACCACCACCCACATGTAGCGGGAGAGGTCGTCGACAAGCAGCAGGAAGTAGCGTCGTCCTCCTGGTGTAGCCGGTGTCACTGGACCACACAAGTCCTCATGAACGAGCTCGAGCCGCTCCTTGACTCGAAAGCTCGACTGCTGGAGAAGACGAAGCCGCCTCTGCTTCGTCACCACACAGACATCGCGGAGCTACTCCACGTGGTCAAGGCATGGCATGCCTCTCACCATCTCCTTGGCACTGAGCTGCATCAGGGCCTCGAAATGAAGGTGCCCAAAGCGCTTGTGCCATTGCCATGCCTCGTCCTCCCGACGAGTGGTAAGATAGACAGGCTGTGCTACCTGCACGTGAAGGACATAGAGTCGATTGGTGTCTCTAGTTACCTTGGCAAGAAGGCAACAATGGCGATCCCAAATTCTTATGACTCCGTCCTTGATCTTCACACGCGAACCACTCTCATCCAGTTGTTCCAAGCTGATGATGGAGTTTCTCAACGCGGGGATGTAGTAGACTCCGACGAGTAGCTTGTGCTCACCGGACTCGGCGCTGAGGATGACAGAGCCAACACCCTTGATCTCCACGCCGGAGGCGTCACCAAACTTGACGGAGCCTCAAACATTGAGATCAAGCTCGGCGAAGAGCTCCTGTCGACCGGTCATGTGATGGGTGGCGCTGGTGTCGAGGCACGATCCGTTAGTGTTGTCGTTGGTGGAGCCGTCGCCGAGGAAAGCGTGTGCTCTCAGCTCATCAGGATGAAAGAGAGCCGCTGCGGTCGATGCAACTAGAGGTGGCTTGATTCTTCCGTGTGCCATGAGCAAAGCTGACTCCTCCTCCACCTATGCGACGTGGGCCTCCTAGTCCACTTGTGCGACGTGGGCAATGGCCACGTCGTGGCTGTCAACACTCCCTGGCCCAATGACCAAGCTTGCCACAGTTGTGGCAGGTGTCGTCTTGTGCCGGCTTGTGGTTGCTGGCGGCACCGCCCTGGGCGCCTTCGCGGGCACGTCCTTGCGCCCCGACCTAGGCACCTCTGCGCCCCTTGCGCGGCTTGCCGCGCTTACGACCGCCTGTCGAGGAAGAGGACTCCCCCTTCTTCCGGTCACCCTGGCCAGCCTCCCACTGCTCGCAAGTGAGATGAAGCTTCCCGCCAATGGTGATAGGCCCTAAGAGAGGTTGTGGTTCGTCGCTGTCGACGACCTTGAGGCGACCTATCGCCTCTTCGATCGAGCGAGCGATCTGCTTGTACTTCTCGGGGATGCAACGGAAGAGCTTCTCAACAGCTCTCTCCTCGTTGTAGATGTCGTCGCCGAACTGCACCAACTTCTGTAACAAAGTGTTGAGACGGAGAGCAAAGTCATCAACGTCCTCACCTGGCTTAAAGGCCAGGTTCTCCCACTCCTTGCGAAGCGCCTGCAGTGTGGTCTTGCGGGCGCGGTCGCTGCCGATGCGTGCCGCAGCGATGGCGTCCCAAGCCTCCTTGGTAGTTCGCTTCTTGGAAAGCGAGAACTGCATCTCGGGTGGGACTGCAACAATGAGGGCATCCAGCGCCTGTCGATCCTCGTAGTAGTCAACGTCGCTGTACCGAACTGCTTCCCACATGTTTCGCACCTGGAGCCGCATCCTCATCACCGCGGTCCACTCGACTTAGTTGGCCTTGGTGAGGGTAGGCCACCCACCGCCTGGACCGACGTCCTTGATAATGGTCTGGACCCCGTGGTGTCCATGGTACCTATCCGGGGAGGGAGAACCGCACTGCCTGTAACGGTCGCGTTCTCCGTCGACTCCGCCGCCGCTGCCGGGAGCACCACCGGCGCGTCCGCGCCGGTCTGGGCTGCAGCTGTCGCGCCCATGGAGACGCGCGGCTGCTCGATGCACCTCCTGTGCTCGCGCCGCTTCCCTCGCCATCCTGAGCTCATCGTCGACGCCGCCGTCGATAGAGCCGCTGGAGCTACTGACGCGCACATCCTCAAACTCCGCTGCCGCCACATGCGCTACAGTCGCCGCCGCCACTGCTTCCATTTTCGCCCTCGCCGCTGCCAGTTTCGCCGCCGCCAACCTTGACGCCAGTACCGCCGTTGCCGCAGTCTCTGCCGCCGCTCGCTCTCGCTCCTCTACCGTCGGACATCGCGCACTAGTGGGAAGCTGGTGTGTGGGGAAGAGGGATGAGCTGGGGCAGCCGGTGTTCCTGCTACCGGTTGCGGATAGAGAGAGGCATGGGAAGGAGATGAGCAAGAGATGTTTAGGCTACAAGATAGAACGGCTATAATACCAAGTGTTAGTAGCTGAATTTTTACTCTCATTGAAGAGATGATGACACTAGAGGGTTGGGGCAATTTTCTTGTCTATTCCTCACACAATGCCATGCCAACAAGGGGTTGAGGCTACATATTTATAGCAGCTCAAGGGAAGCCAAGCATATGCCTTCTTGCTAGTCCAAGATGTCATGCAAGGTGCTGTTCTAAAGATGCTAACAGCTGTCAAGCAGTCAAGATGCTGCTGTCCTAACTGCTGTCCTAGCTGCTCTAAAAGCAGTATATGATGTTGTCCTCTAGTCTAAGATGAGTACAACAAGGACGATAGACCAAGGACTAAGGTACAACAAACTAAGGACAAGGGTACAAGGGACTAGAGGACCAAAGACCAAAGGACTACAAGACTTATTCCATCATAGACAATGTCACAATCACATCGGTAAGGAAGAGGGAGGTGTCTGACTTCGCTTTGAAAAAGCCTACCGAGATGGAGGCAAAGCGATTGTACTAAGAATCGAGGTGTCTGCTTGAAACCATACAACAACTTTTTCAGCTTGGAGACCATGTCCAGATGAGTTGAGTCTACAAAACCTGTCAGTCAGAGTGTGAAGGAAGGTGTTCTTGACGTCCAACTGATGTACAGGCCAAGACCGCATAGCCAACGACAGAATAGTGTGGACAGTGGCCGACTTGATGACTGGATTGAAAGTCTCATCATAGTCGACTACAGACAGTGAGTGAAACTCCGAAGGACCCACTGAGCCTTGTACCTCTCTAGAGAGACATCTGCCTTTCTGTTCATGACCATCCACTTGTCAGTCACAATGTTGCCACAGGTGGATGTGGCACTAAGTCCTAGGTCTTGTTGGCAACCAAAGTCACGTACTAATACTCCGTAGGTCGACGCGAATGAGGGTTGACGAGGGTGCTACTGACACCGGATGGTATGGGCGAGATCGGCGAGGAGGCAACCGATGGAGAAGCGACTGGCTAGAGGGCAAGGCCGGTGAAGTGGTGAACGGGCCAGAAGACCCTGACGGTCCGTGTCCGTCGAGTTACCATCGAGTGGATGTGACGGGAATCCTGGTGGAGAAGCGAAGGGTGGTACGCCGGTGGCTCGATGCGAGAGCGAGCCGGTGCACTTGTCCACACACGTCGCTGATAAACATGCACAGGACCAGCGAAGTGAGACGTTGGTGCCATATGTGGCGCGATAGGGGACGCCGGGGCTGTGTGCGACGCGGCAGGAGCAAGGGACGCGGAGGCCGCACATGGTGCGACATGTGACGTCGGAGGCCGTGAGTGGCACGATGGAGGACAAACCTGCAAAAGGATAAAATAAAGGTGGATGTATTCTGTATAGAAGCAACCACAGGGGTTGAATCCAACTCTGTGGCAAAGTCGGAGGAGGGAGTGGAGAAGGGGAAGGACTCGTCGAAGACAATGTACTGAGAGTTCACAAGTCAGTGGGTGGGAAGATCAGGACACCGGTACCCCTTGTGGTCAGTGGAGGTACCATGGTCAGTGGAGTACCCAAAAAAGACATAGTGTTGCGAGCGTGGCGTAAGCTTATGATAATCTATGTAGAGGTTAGGGTAATAAGTGGACCCGAAGACCTGAATGTGCTCGTAGGTGGGACTGGTGCCGAACAAGGCAAAGTGGAGTGGGAGCACTAATCGCCTTAGTAGGAAGGCAATTAAGCATGTTGGTTACGGTGTGCATAGTCACAACCCAGAATCGAGCGGGTACGAAGACCTGAGACAACAGAGAGTGCATGATGTTGGTGGTGCAAATCATGCGACATGTGATGTTGGGCACCAAGAGAGAGGAAGAAGGCACAATACGTAGAGTTATCAAACTTGTGCAGCCGAAGTGAGTGAACACCCAAGCAAAGAAGTGTGAAAAGCGTGGTAAAAACATATGAGACTTCAAATGCAAAAGAAAAATACACAAGTAGTGAGAGAAATCATCAAGAACCACCAGGTAATATTTATATGCATAGGAGAGGTCTAGAGATCACACTGTATGAGATCAAAAATATGCACAACCTAAGAGGTGGAGCTCGAGAAAGAAAGCCGAACATGGCGACCTAATTGACAGACGTGGCATAGAATCATGGGCACCCCTAGTACACGAAATGACTGAATTACCGAGCAGGGTAGACAAGACATCAGGATTAGGGTGGTTGAGCCGACAATGTCAAGTAGTGGACAAAACTGTAGGTCAGAGCATGCAAATTGAACGATGAAGAAGTAGGAAGGCGAAAAGTGTACAAGGCCTCTAGCTATCACAACGAAGAAGAAAACTCCAGGTGGTAAGATACTTACAGACAAACCAAACGAATCAAACTCTAGTGTACAGTGCCTCTAGCTATCACAACGAAGAAGACTCTATGTGGTAAGATAACTTACAGACAAAGCAAACGAATCAAACTCCACAGAACAACCATTGTCAGTGGTGAACTGACGAACATGAAAAAGATTCTGAACAATATCAGGAGCAACAAGAATGTTCTTAAGATGAAAAAAAATCGCGAAGAATCGAATCACCTAGTGAGGTGACCAGAAAAGTGGAACCACTGTCATGAACGATGGAAGAAGGATAGGAAAGGTGAGGTGGGTGGGAGGAGAAAAGTATACTGGCGTCCGGAGTAATGTGGTATGATGCGCTCGAGTTAGCCACTCAGTTACTGACTGGACGGGTCATTTTCATCGTGCTAAACGGGTTAGCAAGCGACTGTTGATCCCACAGGCTAGCATATGTTGTCCAGGACGTAACTGGGTGGGGCGCCTGAGGTGGCTGTAGAAGAGGCCAGAGTGGCGAGGAGTGCCGATTGGAGACGCGATGGGGGCTGTGTCAAAGCACTCGGAGACGGATCGGGCCGCATAGTGATCTAACCGGTCCATAGGTTGTAGAGAGGGGCCATGGAGCACTGCCCCGACCAGTACGACCACCACCGCCACCGCCACACCTGCGGCGGTGGCAGCTAACACCACCAGCAAGAGCATCGGGTGTGGCAAGAGGGTGAAGAGCGATAGATGGACGTGAGGGCGGGCCTCTAGAACCAGCGATAGGCGTATGAGCACTGGCGAAGCAAAGTGTAGTTTCCCTGGTGCACATGCACCATGGTCCACAATTTTTTTGCCTTTAAATAGGAAATATTTTAATTAAGTTTGGTTGAAAATTAACACATAAATCAAGTGAGGGCACCAGACTATTTACTCCCCTAGCTTCGCCACTGCGTATGAGCATGCTGGGGCTGCCCTAAGCTAATGTTGTACAAGCCGTCTCAGCAGAATAGGGTACCACGATTCTCTTGATGATCTCCTCGAGGAGTTTGTTATGGATCTGCTGGAAGGTCAAAAACGGGACAATCCGCACAATACATGTCCGCAGGTGACCGTAGCGCTCGTTGATGCCCCAAAGTAATTGAAGAACAAGCGTAAGATCGGAGACTGGTTTGCTAAGGACGTGAAGGGCATCAGCCATGCCCTTCATCCTGCGGCAAAACTTAGTGACAGAGGGTCATGTTGGACGAAGGTTCGGAAGGTATTGTCCAGGTGGAGGGTGCGAGCTTCGCGGTTCCTAAGGTGGTGGTGGTGGCACCTAGCCCGGCGGCAAGGGTGCTATCCGAGCTAGCTGCAGCCCACCAAGGCACGACACCCCACGACGCTTGCAGGCCAGATCTGGCGGTGGTGGTGCCCGGAAAGTGGCGTTGGGCCGCAGCGGTAGATCCTACGAGGTCGGATCCTGAAGTGACAGGTGGTGGTGGCAGGGGGGGGGTGATGTGGATTACAGGAGGGATTAGGGTTAGGGTTGGCTAATCTTATACCATATTGGAAGATAATGAAGTAATTACATTGATAGTGCCGGGTATATATATATATATATATATATATATATATATATATATATATATATATATATATATATATATATATATATATATATATATATAATGACCCAATTTTCGTTGACGCACGTAAACACATACTCAAACACTAACACTGAGTAATGCCTTGCTTTATATTGACTTTTGGTATTGCTATTATCTGCATGACATGAAACCTATTTTCTAGTCAAAGAGCTTGGTCCTGGTCAGTGATAACAAGAGATATCGTCCAGCTTTCTTCAGAAAGGTTGGGGAGACACGTTTCTCTTATACTATCATGAACGAGGTTCCGTTGTTTTTGTGGTTTGAGTCTCTTATCTTCTAAATGTATAGGAGGACTTGGATAAGTCACTGCAACGGACCTCTCTCGATCAGCAAAAACCTAACCCTGCTGTTAGGGTTGGTGATACTCGGGTATCAAATCATGTCTTGGCTTTACACTCTAGAGTGGTTGGACTAAAATAATGTATTTACTCATCCGTGTATGCAGGTTTGTTCTTTGGAGGATATGATAAAGTCCATGAAGGTACGCCTAAGTGCAATTAGTGATATAGTACACTAGAAAATGATGTTCCCTTTCCGATTCAAGTGATCATAGATGGATTTACACTAGCATTTTGCTGCTAAATTCTCTATAATCATCATGCGGTCCCATTCTGTTCCTGTGTTTCGCATGCAAGTTTTGTAATGTTTTCCTGTGACCCTCACAGACCACACATTTGTAACTCCAGTTTTTTTGTAACGGAATATTGCAGGATAGCTCCTCAACAGAATGGGATGACATTGTATTTATTCCTCCTGGATTTGACCTTGCTACTGGCTCGAAGTTATAACACCTCAACTCGTAGATCATTGTGTAGGGGGTTGGTAGCAGTTAAGTAAAATATTATTATATTTGACGGTATGGAAACATTGTTTGATATAGAATGTAGTACAAGCTGCTACCCAGATTAAATAGAATGGACTACTACCACCAGGCGGTATATACCCAATCAAATTCTCAACAAATTTTTTATGGCAAGTACAAGCTGCTACCCAGACATGAAGAATGATGTCGCAAACCCAGTGTTCGTAGTCATCGTCTAGGTTCAAACGGTCGCCGAAGGATGACACGAAGCTTCACAACGCCTGGAATATCCATGGCTCCTGCTCAGGCTGACCAGGTGGCGCTTAGGCATCCTGCCTAGGCAAACACCCAGGGCGCCTGGGCAGAGGCACGCGTGAGCTGTGTGTGTGTGGTGGTGGCGGGGGTGGGGAGCAGATAAAGGTAGGAGGCGTGTCGGACACATAGTGCTAAGGGGCATCGAGGAATCCCAATATTATTAAGGAAGTCAAAGTACGATGAATGAGGGTTTTAGATTTCCGCAAAGTGAAAAGAAGACTCGTTAAAGATAACATGATAAGAGATGATGATTTTGTTTCTGGTTAAGTTTAGGTAGCTATATCTTTTTGTCATATTAGTAACCAAGAAAGACAAACAATAAAGCGGGTTTTAGATTTCTGCAAAGTGAAAAGAGGACTCGTCAAAGATAACATGATAAGAGATGATGATTTTGTTTTTGGTTAAGTTTAGGTAGCTATATCTTTTTGTCATATTAGTAACCAAGAAAGACAAACAATAAAGCAGAGACCGAGATTGTGTTCAACAGTGGTGGAGAGATTTGAGTAGCACTCGCAACAAAAAATACGTAGGTGTGAGTCAAGTTGCAAAAAAAAAAAAAAATTGAAAACCGAATACCATTTTGAGGAGACGTGTGAGGGCAAGGGACGTTGGATAATAGGCGGAGAAAGAATACACACGATGAAGAGTTATCAAATTTCACGACAATGTCACATTAAATTGCATTTATGGTACGACCAAATTGAGTTGAGACATATGCAAAAAATTATGATAAGGTCGGAAAAGTGTCAGATTCAAGGTGGAGAGGAAAAGTTCAAACATAATGCGAGTAGTCGTTGAGAATAATAAGATAATACTTGTGATCGGAAACACTTTGCATGAGAGAGGTACACAATTCACATTGTATTAAATTGAAGTGTTCAAGACACGAGAATTAGGCGAAGCAAATGGGAGCCGTGCATGATGACCAAGCTGACCGACATGACAAAGGGTGTCAAACTCCTGTTATTACATTGTGGAAATAATTTAGACAAAGCCTCAAAACTTAAATGACCAAATCGATGATGCCAAAGAGTAGATGGTATGGTGGCTGCACCTAACGCATGTGAAGGCAAATGTATCCACGAGGAGAGGGGGTTGAGCTGCTCTGAACTATTGCATCTGATGATCACGTTCTTTGGGTCCAAGTCTTTCACATAAAGACCAAAAGGATCAAATTTAATGGAAACATTTTTGTAAGTGGTGAACTGACAAACGAAAACCACATTTTGAGGAGACACAAGAACACGTTACAAATGTAAAGGGTAAGTAGTGGTGAAAAAGACGTGTAGCTGATGGATGTTATGGGCATCAATGACCCATTACCTACATTGATAGACGAAAGAGTCAAAAAAGAAGGGGGTGGGAGGAGGAGAAGTTATCTTCGTTAGAGTCCATGTACCACTCAGCAGACGGTGACAGCGTTAGCGACGTGGTGTTGAACGAGTTTGCCAGCTCGTTCTGATCCGATTTGGTAGAGGGCTCCCCCCCCCCCCCCCCCCCCCGGGTACAGAAAGGTAGTGGTCGGATCGTAAGGATCCGCGGTTTGACGACAGTAGTAAGACGCAGTCTTACCACCACCACGCGGTCGGACCACCGTGGGGCATGGTGTGAGGATCTTTTTTCACGGAAGTCCAGTTTGCGTCCTTGTACCAATCCTCTAATCAGTAGTTGGCACAAATAATAGAAAGAATAGAGTTCCATACACGATTAATATTACAACACCACTATGGTAGTACAATGTCTTAGAGTATAATCCATGTGACTCATCAAGGTCACTACATCAATAACACAATGTGGAAGCTACATAACATAATTACCCGCAGGCAGCCTTAGGTGCAGGTCAGAACCCTACTCGTCGTCTCCATGCTACTTCTCGTATTCATCCTCTTCTGGTGGCAATGTAGATAGCAAGAGTGAGTAAATAAGGTACTCCGCACGCCCTAACACTACTGAAGGGTACGTGTCTTTATGCATGAGGCTTTAGCAAGGAAAGGCTATACGGTTTAGTTTTGCAGAAAAGCATTTTATACTGGTCTAGTTTTGAAAAGGGTCTCACAAATAGAGGGAGAGGATGTTGAATCAGTATTATGAGTTGGTGGGCCATGTGGGAGATGAATGCCATCCCACCAGTTCCCTCATTTTTAGATGAGTTCTTGGACCCACGGTCCGTAACTTCTGGCACACAACCAATACTTTCCAAAAACACAGCATCAGTGCCACACACATATGAAGGAGTTTTACTAAGACTAGTCAGTCAGAGCCCACTCATAGTGCGTCAAGGCTGTGACAACAACTATTCAGATAGATTAAGGCTCTGCAGAGCTTGTACACTTTATCCACATGCCATGCACTCCTAGCAAAAGTGCACATGACGCTCGCACATCTTTCCTGAGTAGGACCCACAACAACACCTCCGCCCCACCAGTGGGATACAGACCAAACACAGCGCACAGTCAAGACCACATATCCAATGATCACGTCATACTAGTTGCCGTGCCCTCTGTGGCTTCTACAAGTGTCCCATGGGGATGACTACCAGAAAGGTAGAGCGAGTCCTTCCCATACATGTTATGTGGTTGTACGAAACCACTATCAATAGAGGTCCAATGAATTGGTCCTTAGATTAGTGAGGTAGCTACGAATAGTGTACATCATACAATACCAGAGTGATACCAATCCCACTTTACATAGGCTGGGATTAACTCGCCCTTCACCTTGCCCTGCCTCGACCACCCACCCTCTTCACAAACACACAATTTATTAATTACCGAGCCCACATTCTAAACTTACACCACCAAACACATTTTAACACAGTTCGCAAATCATGTGTACATCATGCGATGTTTTGCGAAAATCGTGACTTGGCCTTCACTAGGACGTTCTTACCCATTAGAGTAGATTTTTTAGGTGTGTGTCACACTACCCCCACTACATCATTTACCCATCCTACTGGAATCCTCACTAGAACACCCTACTCTTCCTATGATCTTACCACTCTTCTCTTGCGTTCCTTTGGGATACAGTAAATACGATACCCTAGAGAATACTCTTGGGTAAAATGCTACAGCGAAACTTTCCATGCGCTATCGGAACTCATGTTGTTTTGGCTTAGGTGAGCCTAGTGTCACCTGCCTGTCTAGCACCTGTTGCTAGGATGAATTGTAGACGTTAAAAACTATCAACAAGCTTTCCTTGTGCCATTGCTCAGAAGTTTTGCATGATCATGTGGTAGATAGGATTCTAGTAGGTTTTTAGTAGGATAACCTTGCTTTGTTTCCGCATTCTTTTGATGTGAAAACAGGGTAGTGTATGACCAGTTTCCGTTTGCTAGCAAACTACGTTGAAGATCTTGAACCACTGCTGAGAAGAGTACGACCTCGTGTTGTTCCTCTTCAGGTGATCCTGTAAGCAAGGAAGCCCATAATTTTCGCACCATCATGCTGCAAGCCAATAGCAAAGAAGATCCTTCATGATATTTTGGCTCCCTCTGCTGACAATATGCCTACTGGGCCCAATGTCAACACGAGAGACATAAATTTTGAAATCAAGACTGGATAATCACTATGGTACAGGCTAATCCCTTCCGTGAGAAAGCCAACGAGGATGCAAGTGCTCACCTGCAACAATTCTTGGAGATTTATAGCACTCTCAAGATTAAGGATGTCACACATGATGGCATCCGTCTTTGATTGTTTTCGTTCTCCCTCCTTGGGAGAACGAAGCAGTGGTTCTACGCGAACCAAAGTGCTATAAACACTTTGAAAAAGTGCTCTACGGTATTCCTTGCCAAATTCTTCCCGTTGGGCAAGACCAATGCCCTACATGGAAGAATCTCAAGCTTCCAGCAAGAGCTCGAGGAGTCCATTCCCGAGGCTTGGGAGAGGCTGCAGAAATACATCCTGGCCCGTCCTCACCGTGGGATTGATGATCGGCTCATCATCTAAAACATCTACAACGGCTGACTTCGTCGCCCTGTGACCATGTGGATGCTGCTGCTGGAGGTGCCTTCTTGTCACTTACGATGCTCAAAGCAAAAGAATTGATTGAGAAGATGGTTTTGAACATGAGTGGAGCGACGAGTGTCTCCAGCCCCAATAGAGAGGCATGCACACCTTGAAAGAGGTGGACATCATCGCTGCCAAATTGGACCTCGTGATGAAGAAGCTGGACGACCAAGCTAATGGAGAAGTACTTGGCACCGTCTAGGACTTAGCGCTCACATAACGTGTGAGGTCTGTGGCAACATGGGCCATATGGAGAGTGACTGCCCCGAGACACGTGAGGATGCCTTGTACTTGGCCCAAAACGAAAATTCAGTAATGGATACCGTCTAGGAGGTCAAGGGTGCGGCCAACCATGTCCTTTTTTTTCAAGTGGGCTACAACAACAACAATGGAAATGGAAATCATCCTAACTCGAAGGAACTTGCCATTAGCCAACTCAAGATCAATGATGCCTTATCTAAGAAGCTGTCGGCTAATGATAAGACCATGGAGAACGTCAATGCCAAGATTGATGGCCTAGCTTCTGCCTTCAAGAACCAGTTGAGCTTCAATAAGATGTTGGAGAATCAATTAGCTCAACTGGCAGCTGTTGTCCCTCCATTCGAAAATGGAAAGATTCAGGGGCAGCCTGTGGCTCCCCTGGAAAATGTGAGTGCAGTGGCTACGAGAGGTGGAAAGACCACTCGTGACCCACGGTACCCCACTCAAAAGGAGACAACAATTGAGAAGAACAAGTAAGGACCCTTTCCAACAAAGGAGAAAAGCTTAGTAAGAGAATGACAAGAATTTGATGATACTACCTTCATGCCATTCCCTCAGAGAAATCGGAAGTCAACTGTGGATGAACAATTCAATCGCTTTGTTGAAGTCATCCAAAAGATCCACATCAATGTGCCCTTGATAGATGTGATGCAAGTACCCACTTATGCTCCCTATGTCAAGGACATATTGAACAACAAATGACCATTGCCCACCACGGAAGTTGTCAAGCTGACAGAGGATCGCAACGCAGCCATCCTCAATATGCTTACGGAAAAGAAGAATGACCCAAAATGTGAAAGTCGCCTATAGGGGGGGTGAATAGGAAATATGACCTGAAATTACTTAATCGAACGAGATTAAAACTCTGAAACCAGACTAGTCTGGTCCGGGCCAGACTAGTCCGCTCAGCATGTGGTGAAAACCTAAAAATTTGATTTCTACAAGTTATTTGTGGAATTTAGGTCGACGAAAGATAGATGCAAGGTCTAGCAACCTAGTACAACTTAGATTAACAAGTATAAACAATTAGGTTGCAAGATTTCAATGAAGAACAATGCGAAGAATGATAGGAACCCTAAAAGCAATTCTAGTGAATACCAAAAGTAAAGCGAGAAGAGAGACACAATTTATCTAGTGGTTCAGCTCCACAAAGAAGCCTACATCCACGTTGAGAAGTCCACACAAGGATCGAGTCTCACTTGACCCTCTTATCACCAAGCCAACACAAATGGCAAATTTGGTTTCCACTATCACAAAGGGTAATCATCGAGTTTTTGGGGCTACTCACAAGTTGAGGCTCCCACAAATGAATATAACAAGGAGCACACGAAGCTCAACTCACACAAGACACAAAACGCAACACCGAGTGCAATAGATCAAATCGAGAGCCAAAGCACGATGATCTTCCTTCACTCTCCTTCCCAAACCCTAATCTTCTCAAGATTTGGTCTTAGAGGGCAAGTTGGTATAGTAGAAGTCTTTGGAAGGCTCAAGGATGGTTGTGGCAGCGCTAGGGTTCCAGATATTTTTCAAATGGGAGCCGTGTCCCCTTTTATAGAGGTCCCGACAACTAACCGTTATAGCCACCAAAGTTCGGACTAGTCTGACCCCTAACCACGGACTAGTCCGTTCCCCTGGGACCACTGACAACTCGATGTCACACCTCGACAAAAGAGGTGACATCCCCGCCAAAATTTTGAATTTCCAACGGTCAAGACAACCCGGACTAGTCCAACCAAAACCGACTAGTCCGAAGTTGAATAGAAAGTTTAGTCCGACTGAAAACAGACTACTCTAGGGGTGTCCGGACTAGTCCGGCCCCTGAGACGCAAAAGTCCGTCCTCCCAGGACTTAGTTTTGGGATCTCACACTAAGGCATAATGGACTAGTCCGCACCGAAATGGACAAGTCTAAACTAGGACATAAAGTATTAGTTCAGTTCAAAACAGACTTCTCTACGGGGTCTGGACTAGTCCGGCCTGTGTGGCGAACAAGTTCGGCCTCCCAGGACTTAGCTCTAGAAACTCTCACCAGCACAGGACGAACTAGTCCGCACCAACATGGTTAAGTCTGAACTAGAACAGAGACCTTTAGTCCATCCCAAAATGAACTAATCTGGCCAAACTGGACTAGTCCGGCCCTGTGGCCCGGACAAGTCCGACCTCCTAGGGATTCTCTTACAAAGGCTTCTCACTTAGGTTTTTCTCTCAACCACCACTTTGAGCCTTCTTTGATGATCTCATTGCACTTGATACACACACCATCACACAGATATGGCTAGTCTAAACTCAGCACAATAGAAACCCTAATTTCTATGCTTGAGTCTTTGACACCCGTTTCAACCTTTACCTTTTTGAGGGATTTGTCTCATTTCAATCATCACACTTTTGCTTAAGATCAACTCAGCTCATTAGTCTCTTAATTGTCATCATCAATCATCCAAAACCCACGGGGATGCCTAGATGCACTTTCAATCTCTCCCTTTTTGGTGATTGATGACAACACATTAAGCTTCAACGAAAAGGATATTAATTGGTTTTCATAACATGTGTATGTATGAGTAACTCTCCCTCAATGTATGCATGAAGGATGAAGAATTTGAGAGAGTTATCATACATATACATGTTAAGGTGGGGTGCCTAAGTGATGTGTTCATAATTTGTGATAAGACAATGAATATGAGTGATAAATAAGCTATTTCAAGCATCACATCACAATTAAGCATAACAAACATTATAAAGTGCATACAACCTATAATATAGATTAAGTGTTACACATTCAAATGCGAGAGTTTTTAAAACATAATATAAGTCCATAGTAGGATCAAAAGGGACAACAACTTTAAAACTCTAAGTACCCCCTTCCAATCTCTCCCCCTTTGGCATCAAGACACTACCCCCTTCCAATCTCTCCCCCTTTGGCATCAAGACACCAAAAAGGAAAAGAGAGGAGGAGAGCCCTAAGATCTACATTTCATCGTCGTCGTCGTCGACGTCTTGTTGCTACTCATGGTCGCTCTCCATAGGTTCCGGATCTTCGGCATATTCATCATTGTCTTCTTCTTTGGAGGGTGTTGCCGTGGAGGTGCCAACTTCACCAAATTGAGCGAGTTCTTCGGTGGTGAACTCGGGAAATGGAGTCAACTCTCCATCACTCTCCGCGGCGGGAGACATGGGAACCTCGAGCTTATCACACATCGCCTTGATATACTTCTCTTGGCGAAGCTCCATGCGACGAGTACGAACTTCCACCTTTCGGCAAGAGGCGAAAAGTGCCTCGAAGAACTTGAAGAAACCACTTCCGAAGTGTGGTGGAGGAGGTGGAGAAGCCATGGGATGAGCGGTGGAGGCAGGAGGATCGACATTTTTCCTTCTTGGTGCAACAGCTCTGGAGGAGGAATCTGAGGACGAAGTCTTCTATGAGTGACATCCTTCTTGAAGGTCAGCCCGGACAGCTTCTCAATCAAGTACATAACATATGGTGCATAACCACATGATCGGTTGGAGATGTGAGAAATGTTGAAGATGTCATCAAAGATGTAGTCCACCACATTGAATCCGACATCTCCATCAGTAAGAACCATTAAATGTCTTAGATTGCCTTGAATGATGCCCAAATATCCATCCCTGGGGGCTATTGTCTTCCTGAGCACATGGTTGAGCCCACTGTAAAAAGGCTTGATATTACAAAGTTGTAAATTCCCTCACCTGGATCTTCATTGTCCTCATACTCCACAAACATCTTCCTCTCTCTGATCATAAGATTTGTGCATACACTATCAAGAGTCAACTTGGTTCCACCGGAGGAGTATGCCTACAAAATAGAATTAAGCCTTGGCTTTAGGTACCCAAGCGGTGTTGGGTCCTTTGATGTTAGTCAAGAGGCACTTGGGCACCCACATGCAAGGTTTTGGACTCTTGCTGTGTGGCCTAACATACCTTGCATAAGGCTTTCCAAACTTGTTCCTTAAAAAAACATATGAAGCATCAACATCATGGAACAATGGTTGAGGTTCCTTTAAGCATGTCATGTGAAGTAGCAATGTTCTTTCCTTTGTCATTGTTGTGTGAACCTCCTTTGACAAAAAACAATCAAGTCTTTGCCTTTCTTGGGAGTTTTAGCGTTTTGCCTCTTCTCCCTAGAAAAGCCAAGACCATCCTTGACAAGAGGATGTCCCGTGTTGGTATATGAACTACATGCATATGTCATCTTCTCCTTGTCAAAGATGCCACCTTTTGATGCTTGCTTATTTTGTGCCACTTTAAGCTCATCTTTTAGTTTTAGGATCAAGTTAGAGCGTTTGCAAGCTTGAGATGTTTCAGACTTGACATTTGTGGAATGTGAGCTTTTAGAGGAAGAAGATGCATTGACCATGAGAGACTCCACTTGTGTTTCAAGGCTCTTGTTAACTTTTGTCAAGCTAACAAGTTCATCCTTTAGCACAATTGTAGTCTTCTCAGGATTTGAGCAAGTTTGCTTGCTCAAAGCGAGTTCATGCTCAAGTGCATTGCTTCTTTCTCTTTCAAGCTCCAAGAGCTCTTCAAACTCTTGACATCTCTCCTTTTGTTGGATGAGCATGTCCTCTTGACGATTGATGAGTTCTTCCTTCTAAAATATCTTGTCTGACAATATCTCCAATCTTTTCAATGTACTCTTACTCATACCTTTAAGCATGTCTTCATTTTCACTACCACTATCAAAATTACCGAGTGATGAAATTGAATAAAGTGGTTTAAATTTAACCTTCTTTCTTCCCTCCTTGGCCATGAGGCATGTTGGTCTTGAGCTCTCCAAGTTGGGGAAGAGCTTGTTCTCCATGGTTGATCTATTCATGGCAATTGTTGCCATCTTCTCTTCTTCTTCATAGGAGGAGTCTTCATTTGGATCCCACTCCTTCCCGAGGTGAGCCTGTCCCGATTGCTTCTTCTTCTTGAAGTATTTCTTGTCTTGGGACTTGCCCTCCTTCTTCTTGTTGTTTCTTCATGTGGGCAATCCACTATGAAGTGGTCATATTCCACACAATTATAACAAGCCTTCTTTGATCTTGTTCTGGACTTGTCATTTTTCATGCTTTCATGATGATAGCTTCCCCTTATCCTTCTCCACATTTTTTGAACTTGTTGATGAAGAGGGCCTCCTCCTCATCGGTGTTGAGGGTCTCTTCATCACTTTATTCTTGTTCTTGAGACCTTGATGATGTTGCCTTGAATGCAACATCTTTCTTCTTGGAGGTGAGCTTTTGGAGGCTGTTGTAGAACATGGCCTCTCGCTCCATCATCTCATGGTTGATGATTCTTCCTACACTTATTCCAGAGTCATGTTGTGAAATCCCGGACTCTCACGAATTAAGGAGCAAAGAGCGACATTCTATGGCATGAATGCCCAAATCATCCTCTTTACCACTTCGTGCTCCGTCCACCGAGTGCATCCATACGAGCGGCTCTTGTTGATGAGGACTTTGAGGCGGTTGTACATGTCTTGGGGGTATCACCATCCATGATAGTGAACCTACCAAGTTCTCCCTCGATCATCTCGGTCTTTGCCTCCCTAATGACATGGTTGCCCTCATGTGCCATCTTCAGCGTGTCCCATATGTCCTTGGCCATCTCCAATCCATCAATCCGGTTGAACTCCTCTTGAGTCAAGGGGGAGGTGATCACTCCAACCGCTTGAGCATTGCGATGGAGTAGGATGGCTTGTTTCGGGGTAACGTCTTCCTCATTCTTTGGAAGATGAATACCTGTTAAGACAATTTGCCACAAGCTAGGGTTTAAGAAAATGAGATGCACCTTCATGTTATGCTTCCACATAGAGTAATCATTTCCATCAAATTGGGGAGGTTTCCCAATAGGAATAGATAAATAATGATTGCTAGAAGTTAATTGCTCATAATTGTAAGGATATCAGAAGTAGTCTTGTAAGCCACTCCCATTGGTGTCGTTGTTCTCCTTCTTGGGAAGATTCACCTTCTCACGAAGTCGCGCCTTGAGTAGACGCACTTCCTCGTTGTTATTGGGATCATCTTGAAGCACATCGACATTCTTCATCTTGTCATTGTCGATGATCACTGGGTTATCACGCTTGTCGGCCATCTCCTCTCTGAGTTGTTAGACTCTTGGTGGAGAGACGTTCTTTGATACCAATTGAAATTCGCCTAGAGGGGGGGGGGGGTGAATAGGCAATATGACCTAAAATTACTTAATCAAACGAGATTAAAACTCTGAGGCCGGACTAGTCTGGTTTGGGCCAGACTAGTCCGCTCAACACGTGGTGAAAGCCTAAAATTTTTATTTCTACAAGTTATTTGCGGAATTTAAGTCGATGAAAGATAGATGCAAGGTCTAGCAACCTAGTACAACTTAGATTAACAAGTGTAAACAATTAGGCTGCAATATTTCAATGAAGAACAATGCAAAGAATGATATGAACCCTAAAAGATTTTCAAGTTAATACAGAAAAGTAAAGCAAGAAGAGAGACACGATTTATCCCGTGGTTTAGCTCCACAAAGAAGCCTTTATTCACATTGAGAAGTCCACACAAGTACCGTGTCTCACTTGACCCTATTCTCACCAAGCCAACACAAATGGCCGACTTGGTTTCCACTATCACAAAGGGTAATCACCGAGTTTTTGGGGCTCTTATAAGTTGAGGCTCCCACAAATGAATACAGCAAGGAGCACACGAAGCTCAACTCACACAAGCCACAAAACACAATACCAAGTTCAAGAAATCAAACCGAGAGCCAAAGCACAATGATCTTCCTTTACTCTCCTTCCCAAACCCTAATCTTCTCAGGATTTGGTCTTAGAGGGCAAGTAGGCAGAGTAGAATGATTTTGAAGGCTCAAGGATGGTTGTGGCGGCGCTAGGGTTCCAAATTTTTCAAATGGGAGATGGGGTCCCCTTTTTATAGAGGTCCCGATAACTAACCGTTACAGCCACCAAAGCCCGGACTAGTTCGGTCCCTGACCACAGACTAGTCTGGCCCCTTGGGACCACTAACAACTCAACATCACACCTCAACAAAAGAGGTGATGTCCCCACCAAATGTTTGAATTTCAAACGGTCATGGCAACCTGGACTAGTCCAGCCAAAAATGGACTAGTCCGAAGTGGAATAGAAAGGTTTAGTCCGACTAAAAACGAACTACTCTGGGGTGCCTGAACTAGTACGGCCCCTGAGACAAACAAGTCCGGCCTCCCAGGACTTAGCTTCGGGATCTCACACTAAGGCATAACAGACTAGTCTGTACTGAAATGGACAAGTCCGAACTAGGACATAAACCTTTAGTCCGGTTCAAAACGGATTACTCTACGAGGTCCAGATTAGTCCGACCTTTATGGCAGACAAGTCCGGCCTCCTAGGACTTAACTCCAGCAACTCTCACCAGCATAGAACGGACTAGTCTGCACAAAAACAGACAAGTCCAAACTGAAACATAGGCCTTTAGTCTGTCCTAAAATGGACTAATCTGGCCAACCCGGACTAGTCCGGCCCTGTGGTCCGAACAAGTCCGGCCTCCTAGGGATTCTCACACAAAGGCTTCTCACTTAGGTTTTTCTCTCAACCACCACTTTGACCCTTCTTCGATGATCTCATTGCACTTGATACACACCCTCTCACACAGATATGGCTAGTCTACGTTTGAGTAACTCCCCCTCAATGTATGCATTAAGAATGAAGAATTTGAGAGAGTTATCATACATATACATGCTATGATGGGGTACCTAAGTGACGTGTTCATAATTTCAGATAATACAATGAATATGAGTGATAAATAAGTTATTTCAAGCATCACATCACAATTAAGCATAGCAAACATTATAGAGTGCATACAACCTATAATATAGATTAAGTCTTACACAAATTGAAATGCGAGAGTTTTTAAAACATAATACAAGTCCATAGTAGGATCAAAAGGGACAACGACTTTAAAACTCTAAGGACCCCCTTTCAATCTCTCCCCCTTTGGCATCAAGACACCATAAAGGAAAAGAGAGGAGGAGAGCCCTAAGAACTACTCTTCATCGTCGTCGTCTTGTTGCTGCTCATGGTCACTCTCCGTAGCCTCCGGATCCCCAACATCTTCATCATCGTCTTCTTCTTCAGAGGGTGCCGCCGTGGAGGTGCCAACTTCACCAGATTAAGCGAGTTCCTCAGCGGTGAACTCGGGAAATGGAGTCAACTCTCCATCACTCTTCCCGGTGCAAGACATGGGAACCTCAAGCTTATCGCACATCGCCTTGAGGTACTTCTCTTGGCGAATCTCCATGCGATGAGTACGAACTTCCACCTTCCGGCAAGAGGCGAAAAGTGCCCTGAAGCACTTGGAGAAACCACTTCTGGGGTGCGGTGGAGGAGGAGGAGGTGGAGAATCCACGGGATGAACGGAGGAGGCAGGAGGATCGACATTTTTCCTTCTTGGTGCAACAGGCTATGGAGGAGGAATCTGAGGATGAAGTTTTCTATGAGTGATATCCTTCTTGAAGGTCAGCCCGAACACCTTCTCAATAAAGTACATAACATATGGTGCATAACCACTTGATCAATTGGGGGTGTCAGAAATGTTGAAGATGTCATCAAAGATGTAGTCCACCACATTGAATCCGTCATATCCATCAATAAGAACCTTTAAATGTCTTAGATTGCCTTGAATGATGCCCGCATCTCCATCCTTGGGGGCTATTGTCTTCCTGAGCAAACGATTTAGCACACTGTAAAAAGGCTTGATATTTCGAATGTTTTGTTTGTTCCCAAAGTTGTGCAGCCATGAAGAGTATGAATAAGTTGTTTGGGAAGAGGAAGGGGGCTTCATCAACCTCAAGCCATTGGACAGACTCAAGTTCACACCTCTCCTTCGAGCCTACACAAAGTCCACGATGGAGAGGTGCACAAGATGACGTCCCGATGGAAGAAGACGATGCTCCACCCCGCCTTCTCAACAACGACGACCTCAAATGGGAGCACAGTGTTGAATGACAAACCTACAACCTCCTCCGAGATCGTGAGTTCGCTCACACGAAGGCCTACAATCCAGCGCAACTCTCCAAAATTGGTACAGATTTTGAATTCTTTACCGTTTGGCATGCATTAGGATGGGATAATTTTGCTCACATAGAAGAGAAAGGTTCATCCTCCTCACCATTCAATTCCTATGCAACCTAAAAATAGGATGTGAAGGTATTACTTTTATGTTTTTCTGAAAGAATACTTTATCCTACGGAAGGAATTAAGTGAAATCTTAGGCTTCCATAGATGTTGTTTATTAGATTTAGACACTTTGCCTAAATTTAATAAACAAGGTTTTTGACGATAATTGACTAGTGAGATAGCATGTATGGGTCCTAGGAATAGCCACTTGCAAAATCTCACTTTACGCTTCATGCATAGATGGGTGGCTGTGACTATGTTCCCTAGAGGAGATGTTAGGATTGTGCGTGAAGATGAACTTAGGATCCTTTTTGCCATGGTTAGAAAAATTAAAATTGCTCCTATCAAGGCTATGATGTCATAATGGTTAGAAAACACTAAAATGACAGGTCCAACTGAATGTACATCATTAATTATCCGCATTGCTATGAAAGTAGGGGCTTAGAAAATGCTTCAATTGAATATGTTTTAACAAGCCGTTACTTAATAGAGGACTATATAATGAAAGGACACACTCTTAAACATGATCTAGATGGATCCTTGGTGTTTTTCTATACCGACTATGTAAATGAGGTTCGGTTACCTAACCCAGATTTTTATATGTACAAATGCCGACAACTAATCGTTGCTCTTCAGCCTATCGAAGATGCCCGTAGGAGTAATTTTTATAGTAGGGTCACAAGGAGCCGTTCAAGAAAAACAGCCATGGAGACGCTTCCCGACTATGAGTACCAAGAGGAAGTGGATCCGACGGGTGATGCACTGGCTGGACCCAACCTCAAACGTAAAATGCCGGAGGATTGTCGCAGCAAGAGTGGACTACCACTAGAGGGAGATGGGACCCTCCACCGATGAGTACATGTCGTTCTTTCTCGGCCTGAGGTTCTTGTGACCTTGGTCAAAGAATGGTGGAACTCATGCTAAGGATGGGAGACCTTGAAGTGAGGACGGGAGACATCCTCAACACCCTTCAAGACCACATCCAAGGTACTCACGACTATCAGCAACAAATCGACATGCAGTTCAACAATGTCAACACCACGATGCAACGACAACAGACCGACCTGATGGCCTATTTCCATCATCAATGGTTCAACCCTTATCACGGAGATTGATGAAGAACAAGTTTGAGAGAGGACGCCCACTTGAGGAAACTTGTCTCACACCCCATTTGCGTCCCACTATTTTATTTCTTTCTCCCCACATCATTTGCATCTAAAAAATAATGTAGTATAGGTTAGGTTAATGAAATAAAAGATGTGCAGTAAGATTTTTTTTTTTTACTTTGCATAAGTTAAAATGATGAATAGTTGCTCTCTTTTACTTTTCCTTAGTCCCTTGTATACAACTTAGTATTTCCCAAGTATTTTGTTTATTGGCTTAGAGTATTCTTGCCTTAAAACTTGGAAATTGTGGGTAGCAAAAGCTTAATCCAATTCTAGGTTGTTGTGGGATATGATATAGTGATAAGAGCTGCTAAAATCCTAGTTAAAAAGTGAAACTTGATTTTCTGGAGAAATTCTAAAATGGAAGTTTCTCATTTGATAGAAATTCCTACCAAAGCCATATGATGATTCAAATTTGATAAATCCCATGCATATGCTATTTGTTGTCACATTGAGCCTAGTCAGAATAGTATAGACCTATCTGAGAATCTTTTCATACTTTTTAAGATCAATATTTCACGAACACATTCTAAACTTCTACACTAGAAGTTAGCAAAATTCTATCATACCATTATGTGAGACCTATGTGCTGAATACATTGGAAATTATGTTAAAAGTGAGGGTTTACATGTAATGTTTTGAATATAACCGAGAAGACCACTTTGGATTGTCGAAACTTGCGGGAACTAGTAAGACACGTGAGGTGCACGTGTTTTTGTTTGTATTGTCCAAACCTTGCAGCACGTGAGCTGCATGTGAGTGAATGTTTTGGACTATCGAAACTTTTCCTTTTATAATGCATAGTGGTTGTTTTGGACCGTCGAACTTTCTACATGCTGAAATAATCGTGCGGCTGCTATGTTTTTAACTCGCAATGTTTCAAACTTACTTTACACCTATGGGAAATTTGCTTAGTACTTTTAGACTAAGTTTTTGATGTGTTATGGATGATCATGGTGGATAATATCTTGCTATATTTGCGACATGCTTATGTGAGGTGCTCACATAAGGTGTTGTGGTTTTCAAACTAATGTGAGTCAAGTCGAGGACTTGTGCTCGGAAGGATTGGTTGTTTGTTCATGTGCAAGTGTTGCTTGAGGTCAAGACATTGTTGGTGATGGTGATCCATTGAACTAGTCTTAGTAAGAAGATGAGATTCAACAACCAAGTTTGGGAGGAATTGTGGTTGAGTTGATCGGGAGGTCATGCAACATGTTTGAGTCAAAAACAATGTACATGAAGGTATTGTGGACGTCGTTGGAAGGTGTTTGAACGTGTGCAAGGGTTGCATGGATGTGGAAAGATAGTTCAAGACATGATGAAGAGTTATGAACATGAAAAATTGGGCTGGATTAGGCCTCAAACTGCGCATGAGGTGGTTATACTCCGCTTATGGAAAGTTTTGAGTTGGTTATGGTTAGATTTCATGTTGGTAACGAAGTTGAGTAATTTTAGAAATGTTTGGGACGTTCCTAAGGTGTTTGGAAGTCTCAAGATTGCTTATATCTGCGTATGAAATAGTCTTGAGAAGTTATGGAAAGTTTTGATTGAAACTGAGTAGGAGTAGGAGTCCTAGTGTTGATTGGGTTGGCCTAAGGGCTGGTTATATAAGTAAGGGAAGCCAAGTCTCATGGAGAGACGAATTGTGGTTGTTCCTCTTGTGTTTTTGGTGACTAAAATTAGTAGTTTAGAGGAGCTTTTGTGCCTTGTTCGTCCGACTTGTTTTCGTCAAGTCTTTCTCGTCGAGTTTCTGCACATCACTACGTTGCTTCGATATTTTTATTATAACTCGAGTTTTACTAAGCCAATTGATGTGATTCTTTTTGTGTTGTTTTCAAAACTCAATTTTATATCATCCTTGAAAATTTCAAGGTCATTGGATCGGTGATTTTTGATCTACACGAGAGTCTTTGCAGCATAGCAGATCTGATTTTAACTCGGGTAGATTAGATTGAACTTTGCTTAGTCTGTTGGTCATAACTTGAGTTTTACTCGACAGTTTCTTGTGATTATTGTTGTGGTGTCTTCGTGACTTGATTCTCTACAATACTAATGGTTTTGTCATGATTACACCTATTTAGATTTGTCGCACACACTGATTTCTTCAACAGATTGATTTCTGCCGAGGGGTTTTTGTAGCTTCCGCTGAAAAAGTTTTAGTCTACCATTCACCCCCTCTGGTAGCTTTCCATGTGCTCTTTGATCCTACAATTGGTATCTGATCTACGGTGCTCTACTTCGTGATTTGCACGTGTTTTGATTAATCGACATGGATAAATATTCCGCAAAACCTTGTGTGTTCGATGGCGTTGATTTTCAGATTTGGAAGGCTTGTATAAGGCTTACATATAGGCACAAGGTTTCACAATATGGAAAAAAGTCTTGAATCACTTTGTCATGCCTTCAGACGATGAAGTCACGGCTGCCAACATGAAGGATGTCAACAACATCAATAAAGCGTGCAACCTGATTATTCAAGGATTGACTTAAAGTGACTTCGATCGTGTTGCACATCTCCGATCTGCATATGATGTGTGGAAAGCATTCTTCGACTATAACAAAGGATCCAACACGATCAAAGAGGTACGTCAAGATATCTTCAAGAAATAATACATGCGTTTTGAGATGCAATCCGGTGAGTCGATCGATGATTTTTTGCTTGTTTTAAAAAAATTATCAGCAACTTGCATAGAATCAATGTTAAATTTTCAGATGCTGAAAATGCTAGGCAATTGTTAGGTGCATTAGACATGTTAATATGGGAGATGAAAGTTACATCTATTCGTGAGTCCACTATCATGAGTACACTTACTTTAGATGTGTTATATTCTAAGTTGAAAACTCATGAACTTGACATAATCTCACGTAAAAATTCCAACAAGTCTCTTGCATTTGTTTCAAACGTGACATGCCTAGTTCTAGCCAATCTGCATCATGTGGTACACTTGCTTTGCTGTCTTCTTAAATCCTTGAATAGATTGAAGAGTTTTTTAAGGAGGATCTAGCACTGCTCTCTGCTCGGTTCTCAAAAGCATTGCAAAATATGAGAACTAAAAGAAGAGGAAGTGATGGTTCACAACGATACTTTGAATGTGATAAGATAGGACATTTTCGTACAGATTTCCCTAACCTTTCATGTCCTACCACCTGTGATGAAAAGCAAACGAAGTTCAAGTCCTCTCCGGCAACAAAAATAAGAAAAAGAAGACTTTCACAAAACAAGAATTGATGGAACACATTCTCTTCGCACTCCTAGATAACAACTCGAGCAATGTGGACTCCAAGAGTGAATAAGATCAAGAAAATTTGGCAACTATGTCCTTTATGGCTGGCAACTCAAGATCAAGTTTGGAGGAAGCAGAACAAAACAACGATGATGAAGAGGCATGTCCCACCTGCGAAGAAATGTGTGATGCTATTTCTCGTGCCACTGTTGTACTTAAGAAAAGGACAAAAAACTTAGGACAATGCTGTTAAAATTGACTCACTAGAATCTAAAATAAATCAGCTAAAATTATTGATTCGTAGTGATGATTCTTGTTCCTCATGTAAATTGATATATGAACAATTGTCCTCTCTAAGGAGTCCGCACACCTCCACATTTGATGAACTATAACTTGAAATAGAAAAGAACAAAAATCTTGATGCACTTAATGATAAAAACTTGAAAGATGCCAATTGTTCTACAATTGATTTGCATTGTTCTAGTTGTGATGATCTTAATAAGAAACTACATGATGCTATGAATGCGATTTCTGTTTCGAACAATGCTTTACGTTCTCATGAAGTTAAATATTGTTCTAATTGCAAACTAAAGGGAAAAAACTTCATGTGAAAACTGCCTAGACTTGTCTAATAAACTTGATGACATGCATAAGACACTAGAGCGGCTTTGTAGTGGGAATAAGAATCTAAACTTGCTGTTGAATTCTTCTAAGACTTGCAATAATAAAACTGGTTTAGATTTCGATTCTCATACTCATGCTAAGGCACATCCACCTAAGGTTTTAAAGTCACTAGGAAGTGGTTTTTTTCAAACAGTTCCTAAATGGTTTCTAGGTCAGCAGGGGTGTTGTCTCATTCAGCTTCTAACAAAAATGTTGCTTGCTCTTCTAGACATGAACATAAAGTTAAATTTCATTGTACCTACTGTGGTAGAGATGGTCATGTCATAGATTTTTGTTATAGACTAGCTAAAAAGGATAAGAAGCCAAAGAATGCATGCTAAGTCACGTAACAACCAAACAAAACCTGCTGCACGTGCTGAACCGAATGTTAGGAACTTGCAACCTGCTGTGATGAGTCCCAAAAATGCTAAATTTGCTCCCGAACCTTATGCTTTTCATGCCACATAAGTCACATCTCGTAGATCACTAGTTGGGAACAAGAAATTCTCAAAAATTGCCTCATAAACCTGCTATTATATCTCAGTTTGCGCGTGTTATTCCTGCTGGATGTCACATGACTCAGTACTAGATTCCCGCCTTTTGACTAACCTCAGTATTGAGTCATCAACGTATTGTGCTTCTATGTAGGTTAAACACTTGAGGAAGGAGAACTTTTGGATTGTGGATTCAGTTTGCTCACGCCACATGACAGGTAACAAATAATGGTTTTCCTCTCTCTCTTTTGCGTCATGTGTAGAGAATGTTACTTTTGCCGATAATTCTTCAACTCCTATAGTTGCTAAGGGTTCGGTCAGCGTTAATAATCACTACACTTTGAAAGATGTGACACTTTGTAAAAACTTGAAATACAACTTGCTCACAGTTTCACAATTGCTAGAAGAAAATCCTAAAATTAGTTTCACTAAAAATTGCTCCAAGGTTGTAGATTCAAATGGTGAGCTTATGTTTAATATGTCTCTGGTTTGAAGAGTTTTTAAAGCTGATTTTGATATGTAAACCTCTAAGCATAGGTCTCTAGTAGCTTGTTATTCAAAAGACTTATATTTTTTGGCTTCATAGACTTGGTCACGTAGGCTTTGATTACGTCACTTGAGTTAGTGCTCTTGATCGAGCTACCTAAGCTTAAAGGAGACAAATAAATTGTGTGCTCTTCTTGTACATATGCTAAGATGGTTGTAGGTTCACATGCTCCACTCACAATGACCATGACAATAGCAACGACATGACTTTTACACCTTGACACTATAGGTCCTTCACGTGTTCAATATTTTGGAGGTAAATGGTATGTGCTTGTAATTATTGATGATTATTCCAGATACTCTAAGGTTTACTTTATGGCATCTAAGAATGAAGCTTTTAGTCACTTTAGAAGTTTGGTCCTTATACTTTCACTTGATCACCCAAGATCTTTAAAAGCAATTACAAATGATAATGGAACCGTATTTAAAAATCGATCTTTTGATCACTTTTGTGCTGAAAATAGAATAGATCATCAATTTTCTTCACCATATGTACCCCCAACAAAATGGTGTCGTAGAAAGGAAAAACAGAGATGGCTAGGACTATGCTTGATTAATATCATACTCCTAGAAAGTTCTGGGCAGATGCAATTGCAACAGCTTGTTATGTCTCAAATCGAGTTTTCTTGCGCGCTAAGCTAGTGTGAGACCTATGTGTGCTGAATACATTGGCTATGGCGATAAAATTTTTGAATACTACCAGAACACTTTTATAATCAAGGTCCGACTCTAGGTCCGGGCTCCAGCAAGGTCCGATGATAGGTCCGACTTGTTTTGGTTAGCTCCGGCGCTAGGTACGAGTAGCTTTGTTAGCTCCGGCGCTAGGTCTGACTAGCTTTGGTTAGCTCCGGCGCTAGGTCCGACTAGCTTTGGTAAGCTCCGATGCTAAGTCCTACTAGCTTTACTAAGCTCCGGCTCAAGCTTCGGTTAGCTTTTGCAAGGTTCGGAGCTTGATTGCAATGTTCCTACTTTTACTATGAAATGTTTCAAACTTGCTTTATATACTTGGAAAGATTGCTTAGTATTCATTTGCTAAGTTTTTGGTGCGTTTTGGTGGTTATGGTTGATATCGTTTTTGCTATGGTTTGCAACATGCTTATGTGAGGTGCTAGTGTAAGGTGTTGTGGTTTCAGAACTAACGTGAGTTAAGTCGAGGACTTGTGCTCGGAAGTATTGGTTGTTTATTCATGTGCAGGTGTTGCTTGATTTCAAGACACAGCTGGTGACGAGATCCATTGGACTAGTCCTAGGGAGGAGATGAGGTTCCAACAATCAAGTTCGGGAGGAACTGTGGTTGAGCTGATCAGGTCACGCAGGGTGATTGAATCAAGGCCAGTGCATATGAAGGAAGCTGGATGTCGAAGGAAGGTGTTCGCACGTATGCATGCGGTGCATGGCGTGGCAACATAGTTCTGAAGAAGGGTTATGGAAGGAATGATCTTGTTGGAAGGATCGGATTGTATCGGATGATGACTTCGGATGCGGCGGAGTCGGTTAAGGATCGGATATGGAAAGTATCAAGTTGGTTATGATAGGATTTCATGTGGGTCAAGAATTTGAGTTGTTTTAGGAATGTGGGATATGTTCTGAAGGTGTTTGGAAGTCTTAAGATTGCTTCTATCTGCATATAGAGGAGTCTTGAGCAGTTATAGAAAATTTCAATTCATGAATTGAGTAGGATTAGAGTCCTAGTTAGGTTTGGGTTGGCCTAAGGGCTGGTTATATAAGCAAGGGAGGCCAGAGCTCGTGCAGACGACTTTGAGGGCTGTTCCTTGTGAGTTTTTATCAATAAAATTTGTAGAATAAAGGAACTTTTGTGCCTTGTTCGTCCGACTTATTTTCTTCAAGTCTCTTTCATTGAGTTTCTACACAGCACTACCTTGCTTTGGTGGTTTTATCATAACTCGTGTTTTACAGATCCGATTGATGTGATTATTTCTGGGTTGTCTTCACAACTTGATTTTCTATCATCCGTGAAAATTTCATGGTCATTGGATTTGTGGTTTCTGATTTACACGAGTTTCTTTGCAGTGTTCCAGAACTGTTTTTCTCAGGTAGGACAGATTGACCTTTGCTCGATCTTTCGATCGTAACCTGAGTTTCTCTCGATAGATCTTCGTGATTTTTGTTGTGTCGTCTTCATGACTTGATTCTCTACAATCTATACTAGTTTTTTCTCAGTTGAACACGTTTAGATTAGTTGCACACACGGTTTCTTTAATAGATCGGTTTTCCGCCGAGGGGTGTTTTGTTGCTTCCGCTAAAAAGTTTTAATCTACCATTCACCCCCTCTGGTAGATTTACACGTGCTCTTCGATCCTACAACTGGTATCAGAGCAACGGTGCTCTAAATTTGTATTCACACATATTTTTGACTAATCCTCATGGAGAAATACTCGGCAAAACCTTGTGTGTTTGCTGGAATTGATTTTCCGGTTTGGAAGGCATGCATGGAAACTTTTATCCAGACACAAGGCTTTGCGATATGGGAAAAAGTGTACAAGCCTTACGACATGTCGCCAAATGATCAAGTCACGGCTACAAATAAGAGATGTCGACAACAACAACAAAGCCCACAACTTGATAATCCAAGGACTAACTCAAAGCGACTTCGACCGTGTTGCACATCTCCGATCGGCGTACGATCTGTGGAGAGAACTTTGTGACTACCACAAAGGATCCAACACGATCAAGGAGGTAAAGCAGGATATGTTCAAGAAAGAATACATGCGTTTTGAGATGCAACCCGGTGAGTCAATTGATGACCTTTTTGCTCGCTTTAATAAAATTCTTAGCAACTTACATAGTGTTAATGTTAATTTTTCAGATGCTGAGAATGCTAGACAATTACTAAGTGCATTAGACATGTCAATCTGGGAGATGAAAGTTACATCCATTCGTGAATCTACTGTCATGACTACACTTACTTTAGATATGCTATATTCCAAGTTAAAAACTCCTGAAATTAACATAATATCACATAAGAACCCCAACAAGTCAATTACTTTTGTTTCTCAACGTGACATGCCTAGCTCCGGCCAATCTTCATCTTGTGGTACACTAGCTTTGTTGTCCTCTCTAGCCCTTGAACAGATTGAGGAGTTTCTAGAGGAGGAGCTAGCACTTCTCTCTACTAGGTTCTCAAAAGCATTGTTGTCAGAGTCTGATTCCGACAGTTCTGCCGGTACTACCGTTGGCAGCCCGCGGAGTTTCTTAGTTCGGTTGGGGAATGCAAAGATTCAAAGCAAGATGACGATTTGACACGAGGATTTGTGTGGTTCGGGCCGCCTGAGTGTAATACCCTACTCCACGGGTGTGTTGTTGTTGTATTGAGTGTATGAGAGCGTGAGCCAAATAGAGGCCAAAAAAAGTCTCTAGAGAGTCAGAGACCAGAGTCTAGAGCCTCTAGCAAGTCTGGAAGAGTCTAGCCTCCTGTCTATCGCTCGGCCAGTCCTTTTATAGTACAAGGGATGGCCGTTACATCATTAGCGTGGCCCAACATGTGGTCCTGGCGGTTACTGATGCCTAATACGCAGTTAATGTGCTTAATTCCCCTTAATAGTGTGATAACGCCCTTTAATGGTGGCGTTACTAGTATTAAGGGTCATCCAATCGTGTGTCATTAAGATAGCATTAATCACACATAATTAGGTCTTGAAGTCTTTAATGTTCCTTGAAGGTCCGAGCCGTTGGAGGTCCATCAATCTGCTTGTTGAGGTTGAAGGTCCGGCGGTTGGACGCGTGGCAGCTCTGGAGCTTACCGTCTTGGACGAGTAGGTCCGGTGCTGTTGCGCACGTGTCGGTACTGGAGCTTCCCCCTATCGAGGGTTAGGTCTGGGGGTGCCACACAGGTATCTAGTCCGGAGCTTTCCCATGTATGGAATGTAGCTCCGGTTTTACGATACATGTGGCGGCATTGGAACTAACCATACGAGGGAGCCAGGTCCAGTTCCGAGTGACATGTGAGGCCTTCGGAGGTCTTCAACTCAGATATGTGGAGTTCCTTTTCACTCTTTGTATTTCCAAGGGGTATCCGATACGCAGGGTACCGACAATTGCAAAATGTGAGAACTAGAAGGAGAGGAAGCTCCGGACCACCACGATGCTTCGAATGTGGTAAGACAGGACACTTTCGTACATATTGTCCTAACCTTTCAGGTCCTACTTCCCGAGAAGAAAAACAATCAAGGATGAAGCACTCCTCAACAAACAATAAGGAGAAGAAGAAGGGATTTACAGGTCGCTAACTGGCGAACAATTTTATCTCCGCACTCCAGGAAATTGGCTCAAGCGACGTGGACATTGTAAGTGACAAAGATGAAGATGATTTGGCAAACTTGTGCTTCATGGCAAGCAAGTCAAGATCAAGTATGGAGGAGGCAGAACACAACAACGAAAATGAAGAGGTATGTCCTACTTGCGTAGAGTTGAGTGATGCTATTTCTCGTGCCACTGTGATTGTTAAGAAAAAGGACAAAAAGCTTAGGGACAATGTCGTTCAAATTGAGTCACTAGAATATGAAATTAATCATTTGAAATCCTTGATTCCTAGTGATGATTCTTGTTCCTCATGTTACTTAATATATCAATAATTGTCCTCCCTAAGAAGTGCACATACCTTCACACTTGATAAACTTGAACTTGAAATTGAAAAGAACAAGAAGCTTGCTGCACTTAATATTGGAAACTTAAAAAATGCTTCTTGTTCTACAATTGAATTGCATTGTTCTAGTTGTGATGATCTTGATAAGAAACTGCAAGATGCTATGAATGAGATTTCTGTTTTGAACAATGCTTTACGTGCTCATGAAGTTAAATATTGTTCTAATTGCAAATTAAAAGGAAAAACTTCATGTGAAAACTGCCTAGAATTGTCTAAGAAACTTGATGACATGAATAGGACACTAGAGCGGTTTTGTATTGGGAAAAAAAATCTAAACTTGCTACTGAATTCATCCAAATCTTGCAATGATAAAACTGGTTTAGGTTTTGATTCTCATGCTCATGCTAAAGCACATCCACCTAAAATTCTAAAGTCATTAGGAAGTGATTTGATTAAAATAGTTCCTAAACCAAAAGACGTGGTTTTTAAATCTACAGGAGTATTGTCACGTTCGGGTTCAAATAAACATACTGCATGCTCATCTAGACATGAACACATAGTTAAATTTCATTGTACCTATTGTGGTAGAGATGGCCATGTCATAGATTTTTGTTATAGACTAGCTAAACAACATAAAAAGGAAAGAATGCAAGCTAGATCTTATAACTCTCATGAAAAATTTGCTGCACATACTAAACCGAATGTCAAGAACATGCAACCTGCTGTTATGAGTCAAAAACATTCAAAGTTTACCTTCAGAGCTTCAGTTTTTGCCTCCTGACCTTCTGTTGTTACCCCCGGACCTTCTGTTTTGCCTCCGGAGCTACTGATTTTTGTGCTACACAAGTAAAACCTTATAGATTTGTAGTTAAGAACAAAAAATCTCAAACTTCAACTCATAAACCTGCTGTTTTATCTCAGCTTTCGTGTGTTTTTCCTGCTGGACGTCGTGTGACTCAGTACTGGATTCCTAAATGCCTTTTGACTAACCCCAGTATTGAGTCATCGACGTATTGTTCTTCTATGTAGGTTACATGCTTAAGGAGAATATTTGGATTGTGGATCCAGGTTGGTCACGTCACATGACCGGTAACAAAGAATGGTTCTCCACTCTCTCTCTTTTGTGTCATGTGTAGAAAATGTTACTTTTGCCAATAATTTTCTTAACTCCTATAATTGCTAAGAGTTCGGTTAGAGTAAATCATCACTACACTTTGAAGGATGTGGCACTTGTTAAAAAATTTAAATACAACTTTCTTTCTGTTTCACAACTGCTAGATGAAAATCTGAAAATTATTTTCACTAAAAATTGCTGCAAAGTTGTAAATTCAAATAGTGAGCTTATTTTTAACATGTCTCGGTTTGGAAGAATTTTTAAAGCTGATTTTGATATGTCTTCCTCTAAGCATAGATGTCTAGTTGCTAATGATTCAAAGGACTTATATTTTTGGCATCGTAGACTTGGTCACATAGGCTTTGATCATCTGACGCGTGTTAGTGCTCTTGATCGCATACGTGGGCTGCCTAAGCTTAAAGGGGACAAATAAATTGTGAGTTATTCTTGTAGACATACTAAGATGGTTGCAGGTTCACATACTCCTCTCACAATGATCATGACAACTGAACCGGGTCAACTTTTGCAACTTGACACCGTAGGACCTTCACGTGTTCAATCCTTCGTAGGTAAATGGTACGTTCTTGTGATTGTTGATGATTATTCTATATACTCTTGGGTTTACTTTATGGCATCTAAGAATGAAGCTTTTAGTCACTTTAGAACTTTATTTCTTAGATTATCTATTGATCAACAGGATCTTTAAAAGCAATTAGAAGTGATAACGGACCCGAATTTAAAATTCAATCTTTTGATCACTTCTGTGCTGAAAATGGAATAGATCATCAATTTTCTTCACCATATGTACCTCAACAAAATGGTGTTCTAGAAAGAAATAACAGAACCTTAGTTTTGATGGCTAGGACTATGCTTAATGAATATCAAACTCCTAGGAAATTTTGGACTGATGCGATTGCAACCGCTTGTTATGTCTCAAATCGTGTTTTCTTGCGCACTAAGCTAGGTAAAACACCATATGAGCTCCGGTTTGGACATAGTCCTAGTGTTACACACTTCTGGGTCTATGGTTGCAAATGCTTTGTTAAGAAACATGGTAATCTTGATAAATTTGAACCTAGATCCATTGATGGCATGCTTCTTGGTTATCCATCTCATACTAGAGGCTACCGTGTGCTTTTACTTGACACTAACAAAATTGTGGAGACTTGTGAGGTGTCTTTTGATGAAGCTAGCCCAGGTACTAGCTCAAACATTGCAGGTCCGGATCCATATCCTCAGGGGAGGGTATTTTCGAAGAAGAAGAAGAAGAGTCGGTGATATTGCCTGATAGTTCCGAAGCTAACGTGTCCAGCTCCGAACTTTGAACAAGCTCCGACTACCATCTCTGCTGATCCTGATCGTCCACAGGCCACAAGCTCATCAATCTACAATGAACCTGATGAAGAAGAAGCTTGTGAGACATTTGTTCTCCTACGGATTTACAAGAATCATCCCCTGCAACAGGTATTTGGGAGCTTGCATGAACGAGTTACAAGATCTAGGTTTTCCGACCCCAATTCTCATGCTCATTCTGCTTTTGTTGTTTCTCTTGAACCCAAAGATATATCACACGCACTCACTAATGAATCTTGGATTATTGTCATGCAAGAAGGGTTAGAAAATTTTGAAAGAAATAATGTTTGGAAACTTGTACCTCCACCTCAAGATCACACTTTAATTGGAACTAAATTGGTGTTTAAAAATAAACAAAGTGAGGATGTGGTTGTGATTAGCATTATTTGTTAGCTTTTGTTGCACCTAAAGGTTTCAAGTTATATCAAATGGATGTAAAAAGTGCTTTTCTTAATGGATACATAGATGAGGAGGTTTATGTTAAGCAACAACCTGATTTTGAAAATCCAAATTTCCCTAATCATATTTTCGAACTGACTAAAGCCCCGTATGGTCTAAAACAAGCTCCTATAGCATGGTATGATAGGTTAAAAACATTCTTACTTGAAAAGGGGTTTACCATGGGCAAGGTTGATAAAACTCTTTTTGTGTTTAAGCATGGCAATGACTCAGTTTCGTTCAAGTGTATGTGGATGATATTATCTTTGGTTGTGCTTCTCATGATCTTGTGTCCATGTTTTCAACAATGATGAGTTCAAAATCTGATATGAGTATGATGGGTGAACTCACTTACTTTTTGGGGCTGCAAATCAAGCAAACCAAGGAAGGTACCTTTGTGCATCAAACGAAGTATACAATGGACCTTCTCAAGCGCTTCAACATGGACAAAAGCAAGCCTCTTTGGACACCAATGGGAACAACATAAACACTTGAACTTGATGAAGATGGTGAACCCGTGGATCAAAAAGAATATAGATGATGAGGAAGTTTAGGCCCAATCTTTCGAAAGGTAATGGATAAGTCGATTGATGGAGATCTCAACGTTGATGATCCGAGGCTCTCGAGTAGAACACGAAAAACTCCTGCAATCACTACACCACTGCTCCGTTAGTTATCAACCGTGCTTCACACGATTGACCTAACCAAGAATGCTAATCCCTGCAAGTGCAATCGAGAACACAAGCAAGAACGTAGAAGATACGATCTGAAATCGCGAAGTTGGGGTTTCACAAACCGTAGAACCGCGATATTATTAACCTAAGCAAAACCCAATTGTTCATGGCGGCTACTATAGAGTATATATAGGTGAGAGGACGTCCAAGGGGGTGTTGGGGTCGTGACCTAACCCTAAGATATGAAAATAATGGACTTAAACTTGATACAAGGCCCAATGGCCCAATACGGTGGCGCAGCACCCTGACAGATTCTGAACTCGATTTTGTTTCGATGATTAGGGTCGACTCCGATGCAATTTTGACATGGTACCAGATCCATTGGAAGGGTTATCCTCTCCCCTTTCCATGCATATGTAGAACGTCCAAAACGGAGTTCGTATGCATCTTGAGCATCCGTTTTAGTGCGTACTGCTCCTGGACTCCGAGTTTGTAGGTGCATGATCTCATCACAATGATAACGTTGTGTCATGTTTGTAGGTGTAATGATAACGTGTCATTTTTGATGAGAAGGTTTATGCACGATCTTCCGAAAGGTAATAGATAAGTCTATTGATGTGGAGATCTCGACGTTGATGATTCGAGGCTCTCGAGTAGAACACAAAAGAAACCTCTGCAATCACTACACCACCGCTCCGTTGGTTATCAACCTATGATAACGTGCATGATCTCATCACAATGATAATGTTGTGTCATGTTTGTAGGTGCAATGATAACGTGTCATGTTTGATGAGAAGGTTTAGGCCTGATCTTCTGAAAGGTAATGCATAAGTTGATTGATGTGGAGATCTCGACGTGGATGATCTGAGACTCTCGAGTAGAACACAAAAGAAACCTCTGCAATCACTACATCACCGCTCCGTTGGTTATCAACCATGCTGCACACGATTAATGTCACCAAGAAGGCTAATCCTTGCAAGTGCAACCGAGAACACAAGCAAGAACGTAGAAGACACGATCTGAAATCGCGAAGTTGGGGTTTCACAAACCGTAGAACGTCAATATTATTAATCTAAGCAAAATCCAATTGTTTATGGCAGCTACTATGGCATATATATAGGTGGGAGGACGTCCAAGGGGGTGTTGGGGTCGTAACCTAACCCTAAGACACGAAAATAAGAGATGTAGACTTGATACAAGGCCCAATGGTCTAATTCTGGACTCGATTTTGTTTCGACGATTCCCGTCGACTCTGAATAAATTTTTACATGGTACCAGCTCCATTAGAAATTTTATCCTCAAATCTTTCCGTGCATATGTAGAACATCCAAAACGGAGTTTGTATGCGTCCTGGGCGTCCGTTTTAGTGCAAACTGCTCCTGGACTCCGAGTTGGACACGAATTTGAGTTGGGGTCTGTTTCCCTCTTCTTTGAATGTATTCTCTGGTACTCCACGTCCCTAAGACTTCCTCTAAGTACTCCTTGAACCTCTCCATGGATGTTAATCATAATTAAATCATTAGGTAGCAATATATGCTCAAAACATATAAGGAAACATATAAGAATGAGCTCACCTCTGAAATTAATTGTTGTGTATGAACTCTATTGATTGCATCTTGTATGTTCAATGGAATGTTGTTTGTATCCATAGAAGTGATCTCCTCATCATCCTCCACTTCTTGAATTGGAGTCGTCCTCGACTCAAGTTCATCTTCTCTTATATGTTGGTCCAAATGTGCAACGCCATCAAATCTTTTTGTATGCATGAATGGAGGAGGCCAAGGTGGTGGACTACATAGTGCGCCATCTTGATCATGTCCATTAAATAAGATTGCACGTTCACTTGAGCCAGGATCTCAAACAAATAAACGTTGTGTCATGTTTGTAGGTGCAATGTTAACGTGCATGATCTCATCATTCTCCCCTTCTTTATGACAAGCCGTCCTCGGTTTGCTCGTATGTCCAGGAAAGAGGCTTTTGGGGATAGTATGAGCGCTGTCCATATTGCACAACCGCAATGAACAATGCTTCTCTTTTATTTGTTGTCTCCGCTGCAAGAAAAAACTAGAAAAACTTGATAAGGCATTATTAGCATTAGTGCATTTATTTACTTTACCATGTTGTTATAGTACAAAAGGAGCTTGCCCATTGAAACATATGTAAACTTTATGCACCATAAATTCACTATCTTCATAGTTGCTTATAGCATGAAAAATATTTCTACTTAACAAAGGCAATTCAGATTGGGAAAATATTCTCCTCTCTACAATATCTAGACCACAAAGAGTGTCAAATTCAATATATCCTAAGGTATTTAGAGAAGACAACAATTTTAGTTCATCATTTTCAAAAGTAATTGGAATCAAATTCTTAATTTCGGCACACGTCAGTGATAAAGTATGAAATTCATTTGATTGTTCTAGCATAGGTACGATATAATTATCAGCACACAACTCTTTCTTAGCGCAACGATCAGCAGGAAAATCTACATGTGACAATGGTGTATAACTAAACGATTCTAATAGTTGCTCCTCGAAAATAGCATGATTGGTGGAAAAATTCAGAACATCCAAAAATTTCTCACCTTCTCTACTTATAGAATGTTTTGTCTTACCATTTTCAGCAGTGGTTTCGAGTGCATTATGAGTTGATCCATCTAAAATTTCACAAGTGTTGTCGAAAGCCTCGTTCTCTTTTGCATCATTTATATTATTTTCTATATTGTCCTGCAAAACGTTAGACACAAAAGGAGATACAACAAGTAATTTCTCCTCAAATTGATGCACTTCATCTTTGCAATTAGATACATTCATAAAAGTTTCTTGCATACAAATTTTCATATTCTTCCATGTTCGAGGTTTTTCTAGATCATTTAAATTGTTCCACCAAGTTAATGCACAACCTACTAATGCACTTGCAACATTTCTAATCTTTCTTCTCTCACACATATGACATTGTCCAAAAATTTTATCCAACTCTATTTCCCAAGCAATATATTCATCGTAACCAAAACCATCGTAAGAAGGAAGATATGGGAGAATGTAATTACTTTTTGTGGTGCAAAGATGGTCTAAATGTCATGTGAAACCTTGGTTGATGTTTGATTCTTGGCGAGCAACTCCATCGTCGTCTTCATCATGTCAATCATCTCAGCATATATTGCATGATTTTTGCTTTTACCTGACATTGTTAGTAGCAAACAGAAGACAACAAAAAAATATGTTATCCCTATCAACTACAAAGGATAATAGCAAAGTGGAAGTGGAATTACACACTCTCAAGCATCTTACCACGCTCTTACAAGTGTTCTTACCGACACTGCAGGTGGCAAACGGTGGACGGTATGAAGAAACCAATGAAGCGTGTGATGATGGCAAAGGTGTATCGATTCTGCTCAAAGGTAAGGTGTAGCTTGGATGGCACTTTATATGTATTAAGGATTAGCAACAATGAAATCAGATAGTAAAGTTGAATAAGTGTCCAAAGTACTTATCAAAGTTGTTGGCCTAAATGTGTTCCTAGTAGTTCAAGCTAGTAAGACATAAAACAAAACTAGATGACACAAAGAATGCAAGCACTTCTATTTTTTTGTTGTTTTTTTTTCTCCTTTTTTTTTGGCTTTTGTATCTTGTTTTGCACTTGCTTTTTTTTCTTTTTTTTTTCAGAATGTGCTGCAAAAGAAGAACACAATAAAAAGCAATCAATGATATCTCGTGGGTCTGTCTCAGATTTTCTGCTCAATCGTCCAAGGACAAATAGCATACTTAGAGGCTCCAAATAAAAAAACTTACAACAGCAAGATTGTAGATATATCTCTCCTCTTTAATTTTGATATATGGTAGAACTATTTTGGATAAGAACAATAGGAGATATTGCCCCCGAAACACAGATTGTTCAGAAATTCTAGGTCGACAACAAATTCAGATCTAATGCACTTTTGACCATGATAACTCCGTTTTCTGGAAAACCTATGAATACAAAAGTTGTAGAAAACTTCTTAATATTTCCATAAAGTACAAGAACACAAAAATCCGAGTTTATATGAGTGAGATATGATGAAATTACTAAACTGGACAGAGATGAATCTAATCTGTACGTGATGACGTGATTCAAAAGAATGAATCAACACAATGCAAAACTCAAACTAAGACCAAAAACACTTCTAAACCAGCAATATGACTCAACCACAGACACAGACTCAACAAAACCAAACTGAATAACAAAGTTGCAAAGGCTCAATGTGGTTTGGACAAAGTAGTGAACAGATCTACTGAACTGCAAGTCTTTTTTTGTGGCTTTTTTGTAGACTCTAGGTATGAAAAATAAAACTAATGTAATGGATAGATGAATTACCTAACGGGAAATCTAGAAATTTGATACCAATTGATGAGGACATCACTCCTATGGATATACACAACACTCCCTTGAACATACAAGATGCAATCAATATAATTCGCACACAACAATTAATTTCAGAGGTGAGCTCATTCTTATATGTTTCCTTATATATTTTTGAGAATAGATTGCTACCTAATAATTTAATTTGATTAGGATACATGGAGTGATTCAAGGAGTAATTGAAGGAAGGTTTAGGGGCATGGAGGACCAGATGATACGTTCAAAGAAGATGGAAACCGACCCCAACTCAAAATCGTGTCCAACTCGGAGTCCAGGAACAGTACGCACTAAAACGGAGGCCCAAGACGCATACGAACTCCGTTTTGGACGTTCTACATATGCACAAAAAGGGGAGAGGATAACCTTTCAATGGATCCTGTCCCATGTCAAAATTCCGTCGGGGTAGACGGGAATCGTTAGGAGTTCAAAATCTGTCAAGGTGCTGCGCCACCGTATTGGGCCATTGGGCCTTGTATCAAGTTTAAGTCCATTATTTCCGTATCTTAGGGTTAGGTCACGACCCCAACACCCCCTTGGACGTCCTCTCACCTATATATACTCCATAGTAGCTGTTATGAACAATTGAATTTTGCTTAGATTAATAATATCGCCGTTCTACGGTTTGTGAAACCCCAACTTCGCGATTTCAGATCGTGTCTTCTACGTTCTTGCTTGTGTTCTCGATTGCACTTGCAGGGATTGGCCTTCTTGGCGAGGTCAATCGTGTGAAGCACGGTTTATAACCAACGGAGCAGTAATGTAGTGATTGCAGGGGTTTTTCATGTTCTACTCGAGAGCCTAGGATCATCAACGTCGAGATCTCCATTAATCAACTTATCCATTACCTTTCGGAAGATTGGGCCGAAACCATTTCTCATCAATTGGTATCAGATTTCCAGGTTGCCCGTTAGGTAATTTATCTATCCTTTTGATTTGTTTGGTTTTCATACCTAGAGTCCACAAAAAAGCCACGAAAAACTTGTAGTTTAGTAGATCTATTCATCACTTTGTCCAAACCACCATTGAACCTTTGCAACTTTGTTATTCAGTTTGGTTTTATTGAGTTTGTGTCTGTGGTTGAGTCATATTGCTGGTTTAGAAGTGTTTTTGGTCTTAGTTTGAGTTTTGCATTGTGTTGATTCATCCTTTTGAATCACATCATCACGTCCAGATTATATTCATCTCTGTTCAGTTTGGTATTTTTATCATATCTCACTCATACAAACTCGGATTTTGGAGTTCTTGTACTCTCTAGAAAGAGTAATAAGTTCTATACAACTTGCGTATTCATAGGTTTTCCAGAAAAAGGAGTTATCATGGTTAAAAGTGCATTAGATCTGAATATGTTCTCAACCTAGAATTTCTGAACAGTCTGTATTTCGGGGACAAAATCTCCTATTGTTATTGTCCAAAATAGGTATTACATATATTGAAACTAAAGAGGAGAGATATATTTACAATCTTGCTGTTGTAAGTTTTTCTATTTATAGCCTATAAGTGTGCTTATTTGTCCTTGAAAGATTGAGCAGAAAATGTACGACAGACACATGAGATATCTTTGCTTGGTTTTTATTGTGTTCTTCTTTTGCAGCACATTATGAGAAAATGAAGACAAAATAAGAAGGCAAGTGCAAAATAAGATACAAAAGTCGCACAAAAAAGAGGAGAAAAAAAACAAAAACAAAAAACAGAAGTGCTTGCATCCTTTGTGTCATCTAGTTTTGTCTCATGTCTTGCTTGCTTGAACTACTAGGAACACATTTAAGCCAGCAACCTTGACAAGTACTTTGGACACTTATTCAATTTTACTATCTGATTTTCATTGTTGCTAATCCTTGTTACATATAAAGTGCCATCCAAGCTACACTTTACTCTTGAGCAGAATCGATATACCTTTGCAATCATCCCACGCTTCATTGGTTTCATCATGCCGGCCACCATTTGCCACCTGCAGTGTCGGTAAGAACACTTGTAAGAGCATGATAAGACACTTGAGAGTGTGTGATTCTATTTCCACTTTGCTATTATCCTTTGTAGTTGATAGGTGTAACATATTTTTTTGTTGTCTTCTGTTTGCTACTAACAATGTCAGGTAAAAGCAAGAATCATGCATTATATGCTGAGATGATTGACATGATGAAGACAACGATGGAGTTGCTCGCTAAGAATCAATCATCAACCAATGTTTCACATGACATTCAGACCATCTTTACAACTCCTTCCATAGAAGGTAATTACATTCTCCCATCTCTTCCTTCTTATGATGGTTTTGGTTACGATGAATATATTGCTTGGGAAATAGAGTTGGATAAAATTTTTGGACAATGTCATATGTGTGAGAGGAGAAAGATTAGAAATGTTGCAAGTGTATTAGTAGGTTGTGCATTAACTTGGTGGAGCAATTTAAATGATTTACAAAAACCTCGAACATGGAAGGATATGAAAATTTGTATGCGAGAAAATTTTATGAGAGAAATTTCTTGTTGTACCTCCTTTTGTGTCTAACGTTTTGCAGGACAACATAGAAAATAATGTAGATGATGTAACAGAGAACGAGGCTTTCGACAACACTTGTGAAATTTTAGATGGATCAACTCATAATGCACTTGAAATCGCTGCTGAAAATGGTAAGACAAAATGTTCTACAAATATAGAAGGTGAGAAGTTTTTGGATGTTCTGAATTTTTCCACCAATCATGCTATTTTTGAGGAACAACTATTAGAATCATTCATTTATACACCATTGTCACATGTTGATTTTCTTGCTGATCGTTGCGCTAAGAAAGAGTTGTGCGATGATAACTCTATTATACCTATGCAAAAACAAGTTAATGTACTAGATGATTGGGTTTTGGATTCACCTACTTCTGCTGAAATTCATAATTTGATCACTGCTACTGCTGAAAATGATGAGCTGAAATTTTTGTCTTCTCTAAATACTTTGGGTTATATTGAATTTGACACTCTTTGTGATCTAAATATTGTAGAGAGGAGAATATTTTCTCAATTTGAATTGCTTTTTTTTAAGTAGAAATATTTTTCATGCTATAGGAAACTATGAAGATAGCGGTGAATTTATGGTGCATAAAATTTACATATGCTCAAATGAGAAATCCCATTTTGTGCTGCAACAACATGGTGAAATGAATGGATGCACTAATACTAATAATTCTTTGTTAAGTTTTTCTAGTATTTTTTTTCTTTCAGCAGGGACAACATATAATAGAGGAGCATTGTTCGTTGTGGTTGTTCAATATGGACAGCGCTCATTCTACCTCCAAAGCAACCCTCTTTGTTGGACATACGAGCAAGCCGACGACGGCTTGTCATAAAGAAGGGGAGAATGATGAGATCAAGCACATTGTCAATGCACATACAAGCACGACACGATGTTTATTTGTTTGGGATCCTGACTCGAGTGAATGTGCATGCGTATTTGATGAAGAACATGGAGATGGTGCACTATGTCGTCCACCACCTTGGCCTCCTCCTTTAATGCACACAAGAGGATTTGATGGCGTTGCACATATGAACCCACACATGAGAGAAGATGAACTTGAGTTAAGGGTGACTCCAATTTAAGAAGGAGAGGATGATGAGGACATCACTCCTATGGATATACACAACACTCCATTGAACATACAAGATGCAATCAATAGAATTCGCACACAACAATTAATTTCAGAGGTGAGCTCGTTCTTATATGTTTCCTTATATATTTTTCATAATAGATTGCTACCTAATAATTTAATTGTGATTAGGATACATGGAGTGATTCAAGGAGTAATTGAAGGAAGGTTTAGGGGCGTGGAGGACCAGAGGATACGTTCAAAGAAGATGGAAACCGACCCCAACTCAAAATCGTGTTCAACTTGAAGTCCAGGAGTAGTACACACTAAAACGGACGCCCAGGACACATACGAACTCTGTTTTTGACGTTCTACATATGCACGGAAAGGGGAGAGGATAAAATTTCCAATGGAGCTGGTCCTATGTAAAAATTACGAGGGAGGCGACGGGAATAGTCGAAACAAAATTGAGTTCAGAATCTGTCAGGGTGCTGCGCCACCGTATTGGGTCATTGGGCCTTGTATCAAGTTTAAGTCCATTATTTTTGTATCTTAGGGTTAGTCACGACCCCAAAACCCCCTTGGACGTCCTCTCACCTATATATACTCCATAGTATCCTCCATGAACAATTGAGTTTTGCTTAGATTAATAATATCGCTGTTCTACATTTTGTGAAACCCCAACTTCGCGATTTCAGATCGTGTCTTCTACGTTCTTGCTTGTGTTCTCGATTGCACTTGCAGGAATTAGCCTTATTGGTGAGGTCAATCATGTAAAGCACGATTGATAACCAACGGAGCAGTGGTGTAGTGATTGCAGGGGTTTTTCGTGTTCTACTCGAGAGCCTTGGATCATCAACGTCGAGATCTCCATCAATCGACTTATCCATTACCTTTCGGAAGATCGGGCCTAAAATTTCTTATCAATTACTCCTTGAAGCACTCCATGTATCCTAATTACAATTAAATTATTAGGTAGCAATCTATTCTTAAAAATATATAAGGAAACATATAAGAACGAGCTCACCTCTGAAATTAATTGTTGTGTGTGAATTCTATTGATTGCATCTTGTATGTTCAATGGAGTGTTGCGTATATCCATAGGAGTGATGTTCTCATCATCCTCTACTTCTTGAATTGGAATCATCCTCGACTCAAGTTCATCTTCTCTCATGTGTGGGTCCATATGTGCAACGCCATCAAATCCTCTTGTGTGCATCAAAGGAGGAGGCCAAGGTGGTGGACGACATAGTGCACCATATCCATGTTCCTCATCAAATACGCATGCACATTCACTCGAGCCAGGATCCCAAACAAATAAACATCATGCCGTGCTTGTATGTGCATTGACAATGTGCTTGATCTCATCAATAGAAGCATGCTCGGATCACTTTTGTACCTCACGACATCAAGACTGGACATACAATTCAGCGTATGTCTTTGTGCACGGTTTCAAGCTTCCCCACGTGCTTCATATCATCAAGCCGTCCAAAGGATTCTCATGTACTTAAATGGAACTCAAGAATTTGGCATTTTTCTTCCTTCTTCCTCAACCATTACTTTGAAAGCTTTTTCGGATGCTGATTTTGGGGGTTGTAGGATTGATAGGAAAAGTACTTCCGGTTCTTTTCATTTTCTTGGTAATTCACTTGTTGCTTGGTCCTCTAGAAAAAAAAACTCAGTTGCACAATCCACAGCCGAATCTGAATATAAAGCTGCTGCTAGTGCTTGCCCACAAATTCTTTGGATTGTTCAAACACTTAAGGACTATGGGGTTAATCTAGATAGTGTTCAACTGTTTTGTGATAACACTAGTGCCATTTGCATTGCTAAAAACCCCGTGCAACATTATAGAACTAAGAACATTGATATTAGGTATCACTTTCTCCATGATAATGTTGGAAAAGGAAACATTGTGCTTCACCATGTAGATACCGAATAACAATTGGCTGACATTTTCACAAAACTTTTGGATTTCACTCGTTTTTGTTACATTCGTGGTGAAATAGGGGTTATGCATCCTCATGGCTTAAATTGAGCGGGAGTTTTGCAACATCAAAACATTATGTGTGAATATGAATTTAAAATAATATGAGCATAATATTTCATACATATATGACTTTGTGATTCCTTTCACATGCCGAAAGTTCTTACTACATTACTCATGTTATACATTTTGTAGTTTTTGCCATGACTAGTAATTGGAATAATTACTTACACTAAATCTGGTAATGATCAAACTTTCTTGCTGTTTCGAACTTGTTGCATGATCACAAGTGCTTTTAATCATGAAACATTAATCACTCAACTATTCTCATGTTGAGCTTTTATGATCAGATGATAAATTGAGAAAATATCAAGAGAATATGCATGCATCGCACTTCTTCTTTTGAGATGGATTATCATTGCACTTAGATATGAACTTGGAAGAAGTTGTGTATGACTAAAACTATGTCCTTAAACTTCTGATTGTCAAATGACATAGGCTTGGCTTGGTGGGTTAGAATAAGGTAGATGCACATATAATCTCTTGCAAATATCATATGATCTAAATTTGTGCTTTGAAAAGTAATAAAATGCAGCAACAAGTGTCATGCTTTCAGGTTTTGAAATAGTTAAGTTTGTGAGATCATGACTTGCTTAAATTGAAAATGACATTTGATCTCTAGCATGGATTACACTACTTTATGTATCTCATTGTAGTGATAGTGTAAGTTACTTGATAGTATTACTTGGATGAGCTTTGTTTTATATGTATATGTTATACTGTGCTCATAACAAATTAAATTTCGCTTTTGTACCTTGCTGAATACATTGTCAAAGGGGGAGAAGTATGCAAGGGGGAGAGATATGTACTGGGGGAGAAATTTATTTATATCTCATTTGATTTTCAAAAAGGGGGAGAAATTGTTTTCAAAACATTTCATGCCAATGTTCGGATTTTAAGTGGTGTTGCCAATGCATTCATCAAGGGGGAGATTGTTAGACTTTTGTGTCCTGAATACATTGGCTATGGCAATAAAAGTTTTGAATACTACCAAAACACTTTTATAATCAAGGTCCGACTCTAGGTACGAGCTCCAGCAAGGTCCGACGATAGGTCGGGCTTGTTTTGGTTAGCTCTGGCGCTAGGTCCGACTAGCTTTGGTTAGCTCTGGCGCTAGGTCCGACTAGATTTGGTAAGCTTTGGTGCTAGGTCCTACTAGCTTTACTAAGCTCCAGCTCAAGCTCCGGTTAGCTTTTGCAAGGTTCAGAGCATGATTGCAATGTTCCTACTTTTACGGTGAAATGTTTCAAACTTGCTTTATATACTTGGAAAGATTGCTTAGTATTCATTTTCTAAGTTTTTGGTGCATTTTGGTGGTTATGGTTTATATCGTTTTTGCTATGGTTTGCAACATGCTTATGTGAGGTGCTCACGTAAGATGTTGTGGTTTCGGAACTAACGTGAGTCAAGTAGAGGACTTGTGCTTGGAAGTATTGGTTGTTTATTCATGTGCAGGTGGTGCTTGACTTCAAGACACGACTAGTGACGGGATCCATTGGACTAGTCTCAGAGGGAGATGAGGTTCCAACAATCAAGTTCAGGAGGAACTGTGGTTGAGCTGATCAGGAGGTCACACAGGGTGATTGAATCAAGGGCAGTGCATATGAAGGAAGCTGGATGTCGAAGGAAGGTGTTCGCATGTATGCATGCGATGCATGAAGCGGCAACATGGTTCCGAAGAAGGGCTATGGAAGGAAAGATCTGGTTGGAAGGATCAGATCGTATCGGACGATGACTTCGGCTGCGGCTGAGTCGGTTAAGGATCAGATATGGAAAGTATTGAGTTGGTTATGATAGGATTTCGTGTGGGTCACAAATTTGAGTTGTTTTAGGAATGTGGGATATGTTTCTAAGGTGTTTGGAAGTCTTAAGATTGCTTCTATCTCCGCATAGAAGAGTGTTGAGCAGTTATGGAAAGTTTTGATTTGTGAATTGAGTAGGATTAGAGTCCTAGTTAGGTTTGGGTTGGCCTAAGGGCTGGTTATATAAGCAAGGGAGGCCAGAGCTCGTGCAGACGACTTTGGAGGCTGTTCCTTGTGAGCTTTGATCAATAAAGTTTGTAGTCTAAAGGAACTTTTGTGCGTTGTTCGTCCGACTTGTTTTCTTCAAGTCTCTCTCATCGAGTTTCTGCACAACACTACCTTGCTTCGGTGGTTTTATCATAACTTGATTTTTACACATCCGATTGACGTGATTCTTTTTGGGCTGTCTTTACAACTTGATTTTATATCATCTGAGAAAATTTCACGATCATTGGATTTGTGGTTTCTGATCTACACGAGTTTCTTTGCAGTGTTCCATAACTGTTTTTCTCGTGTAGGACAGATTGACCTTTGTTCGATCTTTCAATCATAACTTGAGTTTCTCTCGACGAATTTTCGTGATTTTTGTTGTGTCATCTTCGTGACTTGATTATCTACAATCTATAATAGTTTTTCACAGTTGAACACGTTTAGATTAGTCGCACACATGGTTTCTTTATAAGATTGGTTTTCTGCTGAGGGGTGTTTTGTTGCTTCCACTGAAAAGTTTTAATCTACATTCACCCCCTCTGGTAGCTTTACACGTTCTCTTCGATCCTACAGCTAGGAAAAATCCCATATGAGCTTCGGTTTTGACTTAGTCCTAGTGTCACACACTTTAGGGTCTTTGGATGCAAATTCTTTGTTAGGAAACATGGTAATCTTGATAGATTTGAAGCTAGATCTGTTGATGTCTTGTTTCTTGGATATCCATCTGATACTAGAGGCTACCGTGTGCTTTTACTTGAAACTAACAAAATTGTGGAGACTTGTGAGTTTTTTTTTGATGAAGCTAGACCAGGTACTAACTCAAATATTGCAGGTCAAGATGCATATCCTCAGGGGAAGAGTATTTTGTTGAAGATGAGGAAGAAGTGGTGCTGCCGACTAAAAATTCAGCAGCTACTGACAGCGTTGTATCTCTTGATTTTGCTCCGAAACCCGCACAAATGACATCTACTGTTGGTCCAGATCATCTTCAAGCCACAAGCTTATCGATTTGTGATGAACATGAAGAAGAAGCTTGTGAAGTGTCAACTCCTCCCCACATCCTAAAAAGTCATCCTCCATAACAAATTATTAGAAGCTTGCACGGACGAGTCACACGGTCTAGGTTTTTTGATCCAAACTCTCATGCTCATTCTGCTTTTGTTGCTTCTTTTGAACCCAAGGGTATATAACACACACTAACTAATGAATCTTGGATTATTGTCCTGCAAGAAGAGTTAGAAAATTTTAAAATAAATAATGTTTGAAAACTTGTACCTCCACCTCATGATCACACTTTAATAGGAACTAAATGGGTGTTTTAAAACAAACAAAATGAGGATGTGGTTGTGATTAGAAACAAAGCTAGATTGGTTGCTCAAGGTTTCACACAAGTTGAAGATCTAGATTTGGATGAAACTTTTGCTCATGTTGCTAGATTAGAAGCCATAAGGATTTTATTAGCATTTTCTGCATCTTAAGGTTTCAAGTTATATCAAATGGATGTGAAAAGTGTCTTTCTTTATGGATACATAGATGAGAAGGTTTATGTTAAGCAAGCACCAGGTTTTGAGAATCCAGATTTTACTAATCATGTTTACAAACTATCCAAGACTTTACATGGTCTCAAACAAGCCCATAGAGCATGGTATGACACGTTAAAAACATTCTTACTTGAAAAGGGTTTTACCATGGGCAAAGTAGATAAAACTCTTTTTGTGCTTAAGCATGGCAATGAGTCACTATTCGCTCAAGTGTATGTGGATGATGTTATCTTTGGTTCTGTTTCTCATGATCTTGTGTCCATGTTTTTAGCTATGATGAGTCTAAAATTTGAGATGATTATGATGAGAGAACTCTCGTACTTTTTGGGACTGTGTGAGACCTATGTGTGCTGAATATATTGGCTTTGAAAGTTTTGAATGCCGCCATAACATCTTTTTCTGCTAGGTCCGACTTGTTTTTGCTAGATCCGACTTATGTTGGTTAGCTCCGACATGTTTTTCTAGCTCCGGCGCTAGGTTGTACTAACTTTGGTAAGCTTCGACGCTAGGTTGTACTAGCTTTGGTAAGCTCCATCTCAAGCTTCGGTTAGTTTTGGCAAGATTCGGAGCTTGATTGCAATGTTCTTGCTTTTACTATGAATTGTTTTGAACTTGCTTTACATTGTTGGAAAGATTGCTTAGTATTCATTTGCTAAGTTTCTGGTGCGTTTTGGTTGATATGGTTGATATCATTTTGCTATGGTTTGCAACATGCTTATGTGAAGTGCTCACGTAAGATGTTGTAGTTTCAGAACTAACGAGAGTCAAGTCGAGGACTTGTGCTCAAAAGTATTGTTTGTTTGTTCATTTGCAGGCGTTGCTTGAGTTCATGACATGGCTGGTGACGGGATCCATTGAACTAGTATTAGGGAGAAGATGAGGTTCAACAACCAAGTTCGGGAGGAATTGTGGTTGAGTTGATCGGGAGGTCGCGCAACATGTTTGAATCAAGATAAATGCATATGAAGGTATTGTGGACGTCGTTGGAAGATGTTTGCACATGTGCAAGGAGTGCATGGACATGAATGCATGGTTCCAAGGTGTGATGAAGAGATGTGGACGTAAAAAATTGGTCAGAAAGGTCCAACCGACTAGGTTATGGACTCAGGCTACGGCTGAGTCATGTTTGACTCAAATATGGAAAGTTTTGAGTTGGTTATGATAGGATTTCGTGTGGGTCACGAATTTGAGTTGTTTTAGGAATGTGGTATACGTTCCTAAGGTGTTTGGAAGTCGTAAGATTGCTTCTATTTGCGTATAGAAGAGTCCTAAGAAGTTATGGAAAGTTTCGATTCGTGATTTGAGTAGGATTAGAGTCCTAGTTGAGATTGGGTTGGCCTAAGGGCTGGTTATATAAGAAAGGGAGGCCAGAGCTCGTGGGTGATGACTTTGGGGCTGTACCTCTTGTGTTCTATTGAATAAAATTCGTAGTTGAAAGGAGCTTTTGTGCCTTGTTCGTCCCACTTGTTTTCTTCAAGTCTTTCTCGTCGAGTTTCTGCACAACACTACCTTTCTTTAGTGATTTTATCGTAACTCGAGTTTTACAGATCCATTTGACGTGATTCTTTTTGAGTTGTCTTCAAAACTTTCTTATCTATCATCTTTCAAAATTTCATGGTCATTGGATTTGTGGTTTTTGATCTACACAATTTTCTTTGCAGTATTACAAATCTGTTTTTTACTCGGTAGAACAGATTGACCTTTGTTCGATCTTTCGATCGTAACTTGAGTTTCTCTCAACGGATTTGAGTGATTCATGTTGTGTCATCTTCGTGACTTGATTCTATCATATATCTATCACTTTTGTCACAGTGAAACACGTTTAGATTAGTCTCACACACGATTTCTTTAACAGATCGTTTTTCTGCAGAGGGGTTCTCATTGCTTCTGCTGAAAAAGTTTAAATCTACCATTCACACCCCCTCTGGTAGCTTTTCACGTGTTCTTCGATCCTACAATTGGTATCAGAGCCCCAGTGCTCTAATCTTTGTGATTTGCATGTGTTTTTGACTAATCATCATGGAGAAATACTCTTCAAAACCATGTGTCTTTAGTGGTATTGATTTTAAGGTTTGGAAGGCATGTATGGAAGCCTTCATCCAGGCTCAAGGCTTCACAATATGGGAGAAGGTATACAAGCCTTACGAAGTGCCGTCAAGCGATCGAGTTACAGCTATAAATCTGAGAGATGTCGACAATAACAACATGGCTCGGAACTTGATCATACAGGGATTAACTCAAAGCGACTACGACCGTGTTGCACACCTCCGATCGACATACGATGTGTGGATAACACTTTGTGACTACCACAAAGGATCCAATATGATCAAGGAGGTAAGACAAGACATGTTCATAATAGAATACATGCAGTTCAAGATGCAACCCGGTGAGTCTATTGTTGACCTTTTTGCTCACTTTAATAAAATTCTCAGCAACTTGCGTAGTGTCAATGTTAAATTTTCAGATGCTGAAAATGCTAGGCAATTATTAAGTGCATCAGATATGTCAATTTGGGAGATGAAAGTCACATCTATTCGTGAATCTACTATCATGAGTACACTTACTTTAGATGTGCTATATTCCAAGTTAAAAACTCATGAAATTGACATAATATCACGTAAGAACTCAAGCAAGTCTATTGCTTTTGTTTCTCAATGCACATGCCTAGCTCCGGTCAATCTTCATCTTGTGGTACACTTGCTTTGTTGTCCTCTCTAACCCTTGAACAAATTGAGGAATTTCCAGAGGAGGAGCTAGTACTTCTCTCTACTAGGTTCTCAAAAGCATTGCAAAATGTTAGAACTAGAAGGAGAGGAAGCTTCGGACCTTAATGATGTTTCGAATGTGGTAAGACAGGACACTTTCGTACAGATTGTCCTAACCTTTCAGGTTCTAATTCCCAAGAAGAAAAACAATCAAGGACGAAGCACTCTTCAACAAATGATAAGAAGAAGAAGAAGGGCTTTACAGGTCGCCAACTGGTGAACAATTTTATCTCCGCACTCCAGGAACTTGGCTCAAGCGACATGGACATTGGAAGTGACGAAGATGAAGAAGATTTCGCAAACTTGTGCTTCATGGCGGGCAAGTCAAGATCAAGTATGGAGGAGGCTGAACACAACAGTGACAATGAAGAGGTATGTCCTACTTGCGACGAAATGTGTGATGCTATTTCTCGTGCCACTATGATAGTTAAGGAAAAGGACAAAAAGCTTAGGGACAATGCTGTTAAAATTGAGTCATTATAATCTAAAATTAATCGTTTAAAATCCTTGATTCCTAGTGATGATTCTTGTTCCTCATGTGATTTAATATATGAGCAGTTGTCCTCATTAAGAAGTGCGCACACCTCCACACTTGATAAACTTGAGTTAGAAATAGAAAAGAACAGAGAGCTTGTTGCACTTTATGATAAAAACTTAAAAGATGCTAGCTGTTCTACATTTGATTTACATTGTTCTACTTGTGATGATCTTGATAAGAAACTACAAGATGCTATGAATGAAATTTCCATATTGAACAATGCTTTACGTTCTCATGAAGTTAAATATTGTTCCAATTGCAAATTAAAAATAAAAACTTCATGTGAAAATTGCCTTGATATGTCCAATAAACTTGATGACATGCATAGGATATTAGATTGGTTTTGTAATGGGAATAAGAACCTAAATTTGCTGCTGAATTCTTCCAAGTCTTGCAATGATAAAACTGGTTTAGGTTTTGATTCTCATGCTCATGCTAAGGCTCATCCACCTAAAATTGTAAAGTCATTAGGAAGTGGTTTGATTCAAACAGTTCCTAAACAAAAAGAAGTGGTTTTCAAATCTGCAGGAGTGTTGTCTCATTGGTTTCAAATAAAAATGTTGCTTGCTCATCTAGACATGAACACAAAGTTAAATTTCATTGTACCTACTGTGCTAGAGGTGGTCATGTCAAAGATTTTTGTTATAGACTAGCTAAACAACAGAAAAAGGATAGAATAATTGCTAGATCTTATAACTTTCATGCAAAATTTGCTGCACTTGCTAAACCGAATGATAGGAACATGCAATCTACTTTAATGAGTCGAAAACATGCAAAGGTTGCTCCCAAACCTACTGTTTTTTTGTGCTACACATGCAACATCTCATAGGAAAGTAGTTGGGTACAAAAATCCTCATGCTTTGGCTCATAAACCCGTTGTTTTATCACAGCTTCCACGTGTTATTCCTGCTGGACGTCATGTGACTCAGTACTGGATTCCTAAATGCCTTTTGACTAACCCCAATATCGAGTCATGGATGCATTGTTCTTCTATGTAGGTTACACGCTTGAGGAAGCAGAACATTTGGATTGTGGATTCAGGTTGCTCACGCCACATGACCGGTAACAAAGAATGGTTCTCCTCCCTCTCTTTTGTGTCACGTGTAGAGAATATTACTTTTGCTGATAATTCTTCAACTCCTATAATTGCTAAGGGTTCGGTTAGAGTAAATGATCACTACACTTTGAAGGATGTGACACTTGTCAAAAAATTTAAATACAACTTGCTTTCTGTTTCACAATTGCTAGATGAAAATCTGGAAAACATTTTCAATAAAAATTGTTGCAAAGTTGTAGGTTCAAATAGTGAGCTTATTTTTAACATGTCACAGTTTGGAAGAGTTTTTAAAGATGATTATGATATGTCTTCCTCTAAGCATAGGTGTCTAGTTGCTAATGATTCTAAGGACTTATATTTTTGGCATCTGAGACTTGGTCACGTAGGCTTTGATCATCTAACACGTGTTAGTGCTCTTGATCGCATACGTGGGCTGCCTAAGCTTAAAGGGGACAAAGAAATTGTGTGCTCTTCTTGTAGACATGCTAAGATGGTTGCAGGTTCACATACTTCTCTCACAATGATCATGACAACTGAACCGGGTCAAATTTTGAACCTTGACACCATAGGACCTTCACGCATTCAGTCCTTCGGAGGTAAATGGTATGTTCTTTTGATTGTTGATGATTATTCTAGATTGTGAGACCTATGTGTGCTAAATACATTGGCTTTGAAAGTTTTCGTCAGTACCTTGGGTACCGTATACCCCTTTAGATTGCAAAGATCTCAAGGAAATGTCATCTACTTGATTTGAAGACCTTCATAGGCCCACATGTCAGACATAACCGGACCCGCTTCCCCAACATGGTTAGTCCCAGGGTCGCCACGTGTACCATCAAACCGGAGCTACCGCCCACGAGGGGGAAGCTCCAGGCTATGTACCATAACGGCACCCCCGGACCTAACCCCAGACCGAGGGAAGCTCCGGAACTGACACGTGTCTGGTGGCACCAGACCTATCTGTTCCCCACAGTATGCTCCGGAGCTGCCAAGTGTCCAACCGTCGGATCTTCAGCCTCAAACCTCCAGTAGACTCCACAACGGCTCCGGATCTTCAAAGGGGAATCAAGGACTTCAAGACCCGATTAAGTGTCATTAATACTATGTTAATGACACACGATCGGACGACCCTTATTACCAGTAACGGCGCTGTCAAAGCCCGTAACTCGGTCATTAAGGGTAATTAAGCGCATCAAATGTGTATCAATATTAGTAGCCGCCGAGGCCACATGTCGGGCCAGGCCAACTTGTAACAGCCTGTCCTTGTACTATAAAAGGACAGGCCGACGATACATAGAAGGGGGCTGATATCTCTGATCTGATCGGCTCTTATCTGATCTGGTCGGATTGGCTCACACGCGCACTCAACTCACGTCACCTGAGTTGAGTTCATACATCCAATACAACACCAACACACCCCGTGGAGTAGGGTATTACGCTCACGCGGCCTGAACCACGTAAATCTTTGTGTCTCCTGTGTCATTTTACATTTCACCTTCTTGAATCTCCGCGCGCCCACACCGAACTTCAAACTCCGCAAACACTTTTAGTAGTGTCGGGAGATCTGCCGGATCAAAACCATCGACAGTTGGCGCGCCAGGTAGGGGGAGCGCCTGAGATTTCAAGAATGGTGAACTCAGCTGCTGAATCATCCAATGGTCATCCCGCTGTTCAAGCTACTAGGGGCAATCCCTCCAATATGCAGCCACCAGCAGGAACCTCAGTTCCAGCAGGAGTCACACTTCAACCACCGCTGCCTCCACTAGCAAATCAAGCTGGGCAGAGCGATGGTGCACCAGCATCAATCACTGCATCGGCGAATCATGACAATCCGGAACATGCGCTCCATGCAACACGTGCTCTCCTTCAGTGCCCACCACCTCCGGATGCATCCCGGGATGCAATGAAGCAGGGGAGGGCCGATGTGGAACACTTGGTTGCAGCAGCAGCCGACCGCATCAGTAACCAGGGTCCTCCTCCTTCAGGACGGGCTTCATCACAGCAATGGACCTTGTCTGGCAGACTTGGTCCGCACGTTTCCAGCAACAGGAGACGTGCTGCATCACAGCAAGTGACGTTGTTGCCCTCCGGGGTGCGACGCACTCACACGGTATCAAGGCTTTCAACTCATTTCCTCCGGGCGGAGCTTGATCGCTAATACCGTCAACAAGACGACCGAGTCCATATCGAGCGTGCTCGTGAAAGACGAGAAGCTCAGGACATTCCTGTTCTTGAAGGAGTAGGAGGAGGTTGTTCAACCCTAGCCATGCATCTGCGTATGGTCAGGTGGACACAGAAATTCCGGCCTCACCTGCCGGAGAAGTTTGACGGGACCGTTAATCCTGTTGAATTTCTTCAGATTTACTCCACTGCTATCATGGCAGCTGGAGGAAATGGGGCCGTAATGGCCAACTATTTTCCAGTGGCTTTATCTGGGACCGTCCGGTCTTGGTTTATGAGCCTTCCACCCAACTCCATCAATTGTTGGGAGGAGTTGTGCCGACAGTTCACCGCCAACTTCGGGAGTTCATACACCCAACCAGGCACCGAACTGGACCTTTTTGTAGTTGTGCAAAAAGGGGGGAGAATCCTTGCGATCATTCATCCAGAGATTCTCTCAGGTACGAAACACTATCCCTTCTATCTCTAGCGCTTCTGTCATTGTGGCATTTAGACAGGGCGTACGGGATAAGAAGATGTTGGAGAAACTGGCGATCGAGGAGATCACTAGTGTCACGGAACTCTTCAGGTTGGCCGACAAATGTGCCAGAGCTGCGGAGGGCCGTGAAATGCACTCCAAACCACCTCTGGAGGATCGCAAGAAATCCTCCAAAGGTGAAGCCACTACCTCCGGGAGTGGCAAAAAGAAGAAAAAGACCAATGGCAAGAAGAAGCCGTCGGCCGGCGCATCTAATGCTGCAGCTGTTGCAGCTCCGGGTGGCCGGGGGCCACGCCCCGAGAAGCGACCTCGACCGTCTTCTGAAGACGGTGGCAAACCCAAGGTGTGGTGTCCAATTCATAAGACGAACATCCACAGTTTGAAAGACTGCCGGGAGGTCCAAAACCTTACCGAGCGCTACAACAAGCGCCGAGAAGAAGTTCCTTTCCGACAGAGGGAAGGAAAACAAAAAGTTGATGAAGCTCCGGCTGAAGAGGAGTTAGGTTTTCAGGATCCTAAAAAGGTCCTAAAGGCCGTCTACACCTCCGTCGACGACGATTTTGACGTCTCTGACAACGAGCGTCGGAAGACCATGAACACCATTTTTGGTGGATCATGGGACATCACCTCCCGTCGCGTCCTCAAGACAATGTGTCGGGACATGGCCGCTGTAGCTCCTACAGCCAGGGCGGAGCCTCATCGGAAGTGGATGGACACAACCATCACTTTTGATGCTTCGGACTGCCCTCGAAGCATGGTTGGAGCAGGCCAGTTACCTTTGATGGTATCTCCTACCATCAATAACATTCAGCTCCACCATATTATGGTGGACGGAGGTTCGGGGCTGAACCTCATAAGCTTGAAGCTTTTACCAAGCTTCAGCTCCGACCTTCGGATCTTCACCCCTCTCGACCTTCCTCCGGAGTAGGTCTGGGAGCCATTACCCCACTCGGTTCTATTACTCTCCCCGTTACCTTTGGGACCCGGGAGAAGTATCGCACTGAAAAGTTGGTCATTGACGTTGCTCAGATCAAATTACCTTTCAACGCCATATTGGGTAGGCCTGCCTCGTACAAATTCATGGCAGCTGCTCATTATGGCTACCTGGTGTTAAAGATGCCAACACCAGTAGGCGTTCTTCGGATCCGCGGAGATCGCACTGCAGGAGTAACCGCTCTGGAAGAACTTCATGCGCTTACTACGGCGCAAGAGGAGGACTCCAGGCAGGAGGAAGCTCCAAAACCCCCGAGCATTCGTCAACGAGGCTCGACTTCTGCACCTCGTGTGCAGCCAAGCGGCGACACCGACATTCCCGTCAAAGTCGTCCAAATCGGTTCCGATGCCGCTCAGACCACCCGTATATCGGCGGGACTGAATGACAAATAGGAACTCGCGCTCATCGCTTTCCTCTGGGCTAATGTCGACGTGTTTGTCTGGCAACCGTCACAAATGCCTGGGATCCCTAGGGAAGTGATTGAGCATAATCTGAAGATCTACCCTGACGCCCGACCCATGCATCAGAAGCCTCGGAAGCAATCCGTGGAGCGATAGAACTTCATTCGACAAGAAGTGAAGAAGTTGCTCGAAGCTGGATTCATCCGAGAAGTCTTCCATCCAAAATGGCTGGCAAACCCAGTCGTTGTGCCCAAGGCCGACGGGAAGCTTTGGATGTGTATTGACTACACAACACTAAATAAGGCGTGTCCAAAAGATCCATTCCTACTACCTAGAATAGATCAGATAGTGGATACCACCTCCGGGTGTGAATTACTGTGTTTCCTAGACGCATATTCTGGGTATCATCAAATCAGAATGTCTAGGGAAGATGAAGAGCATACCTCTTTCATCACAGTAGATGGATTGTACTGTTATACAACCATGCTATTTGGTATCAAGAATGCAGCTTCAACCTTTGTACGAGCTATTTACAAAACTTTTGAAGAACTCATTAGAGACATAGTGGAAGTGTACGTCGATGACATCGTGGTCAAGGTAAAGAACAAGGAGTCACTCCTTGACACCTTATAGGCTGTCTTCGACAAGCTGCGGGTCACCCGCACAAAGGTAAACCCAGACAAGTGTGTCTTCGGGGTTAGCTCCGAAAAGCTTCTTGGTTTCCTGGTAAATCACCGGGGCATAGAGGCTAATCCGGCAAAGATCAAAGCCATTGAAGACATGTGGCCGCCAGCCCGCATCGAGGATGTCCAAAAGCTGACTGGATGTCTAGCAGCCCTCAGCCGGTTCATTTCAAGACTGGCGGAACGGGCACTCCCCTTCTTCAAGTTATTGAGGAAGTCCGGACCATTCCAATGGTCTGAAGAAGCAGAAAAGGCGTTCTAGGAGCTAAAATAGCTCCTCACCACCCTACCAACTCCGGTAGCTCCGAACCCTGGTGAGCCTTTGGTGCTTTACATTTCAGCAACTGACGAAGTCGTCAGTATGGTCCTGGTTGCGGAAAGACCAGAACCATCCCATGCTCAGGAATCCAGACCCCTCCGGGAGGGTCCGGAGGTTCCTGAAAGCGAGTCTGGGTCCCAGTTCCCAGACTTGAGTCCACAAGAAGTTACTTCAGAAGACCCAGACCCCTCCGGGAGGGTCCAGGTCGCTTCTGAAGAAGCTTTGGGTCCCTCTAGCAAGGACCCGGAGGTCCCCGAAGAAGGTCCGGATCCCTCCGGGAGGATCCGGGTCAATGAAGAGGAAGCTCCGGGCCCCTACGGGAGGGTCCGGACTATCCAGCACCCAGTGTACTTCATCAGTGAAGTACTTCATGATGCCAAGACTCGATACCTAGAGGTGCATAAGCTGCTCTATGCAGTTCTTATCGCCTCCAGGAAGCTTCGCCATTACTTCCAAGCTCACAAGATTTCAGTGGTGACTTCTTACCCACTTCGAGCAATCTTGCATAATCCCAATTCAACTGGGAATATTGCAAAGTGGGCAGCGGAATTGGCCGAATTCGATCTCGAATTCATTCCAAGACAAGCAATCAAGAGTCAATCATTGGCAGATTATGTGGCGGAATGGCTCCCTCTCCGTCAAACCTGGGGGCCCCAGTGAGCAGAAGCCGGAACACAAAGCTCCGGTTTTCACCGAGCCTCACTGGACCCTCTACTTCGACGGCTTCATGCAAAGCAGGGGGCCGGAGCTGGAATCCTTCTCCTCGCACCAACCGGGGAGAAGGTAAAATACATGGTACACCTTGATTTCAAGGCAACCAACAACATGGCGCAGTACGAAGCACTCATCTACGGACTAAAGGTGGAACTGTCATACGATGTCAAGCAGCTGCTGGTCAAGGTAGATTCACAACTCATCATTAAACAAGTGAAGGGTGAATGCTCTTGCAACAATCTCCAGCTAGATGCTTACCTCCTTGAAGTCCAGAGGCTTCAGAAGGACTTCGAAGTCCAAGACCTCCACCACGTACAACGTGTCCACAACGCTGAAGCCGACGAACTCTCGACGAAAGCGTCAACCAGAGCCCAAGCTCCTGACGGAAACTTTGTCTGGAGGTTGTCAAAACCCACAGCTCAGCCTGCCGAACTGAGCGAAGGGGATGAGATCAGCATCCCGAAGCTGACGGTCCCGATGGCCCTGTTACCATGGCAGCAATAAAGGGTCGTAGGTGCTGCCGGAAGCTCCGAGCAACCCAGCACGCAAGACTCAAATGCTCAAGTTAGCTCCGATGCATGGATCTTGGAGATCCAGAGCTACTTGAAAGACAACATCCTTGGCTAAAAGATACACGTTGGTAGAAGGGGATCTCTACTGGCGCAGTGCCAACGGTGTGCTAATGCGGTGCATCACAAAGGAAGAAGGCTACAAGCTCCTCGCAGAAATCCATGGAGGCGAGTGTGGAAGCCACGCGTCTTCCTGCACGCTGGTCGGTAAAGCCTTCCGGCATGGCTTCTACTGCCCTACAACACTCCAGGATGCAACTGAGCTGGTGAAGAAATGCGAAGCATGCCAATTTCATGCAAAGCAAATTCACACACTAGCTCAACCTCTACAAATGATACCTCCTACATGGCCCTTCGTTGTGTGGGGGATGGACATCTTGGGACCTTTCCCAAGAGCCATCGGAGGTTACAAGTTCCTGTATGTCGCCATTGACAAGTTCACCAAGTGGACGAAATCAACTCCAGTTGTGACAATAAACAAGCAATCTGCTATCAACTTTTTGCAGTCCATTGTATGCAGATTTGGAGTCCCAAACAAAATCATTACTGATAATGGGACCCAATTCACAAGCTCTGCATTTCAAGGATATTGCAAAGACCTCAACATTCAAATTTGCTACGCCTCCGTAGCTCACCCGGCAAGCAATGGCCAGGCCGAGAGAGCAAATGCTAAAATCCTGAAAGGACTCAAAACGCGCACCTATGAGCGCTTGAAAAAACATGAAGTCAACTGGATTGAAGAGCTTCCGCCCACTCTATGGGCCAACAGGACAACTCCAAACCGGTCAACTGGAGAGACACCCTTCTTCCTGGTGTACGGAACTGAAGCAATCCTTCCTCCAGAAATTACCTTGGGGTCACTCCAGGTTCGGACCTTCGACGAAGCCACGCAGGACCAGCTCCGGCGTGAAGACCTAGACCTCCTTGAGGAGGGAAGGTGCCAAGCAGCTGTTCGGAATGCCCGATACCGCCAAGCCCTTCGACGCTATCATCAGCAGCATGTACACAACCGACAGCTCGAGGAAGGCAATCTGGTGCTACGGAGAATACAATCCAGAGAAGGGTTAAACAAACTCTCCCCCGGCTGGGAGGGACCCTTCCGAGTGATTAAAGTATCCCGTCCCGGAAGCGTTCGCTTGTCTACTGAGGATGGGACACCTCTCCCAAATCCTTGGAATATTGAGCACCTCCGTAAGTTCTACACTTAATATCACGGAGGTGAGTCTGTAGTAACTTGAGGTGTATGTTATAGAGTCATTGTACAGAGTCGGGTAGTTCCTCCGGGAGAACAGCCGGACCTTTCCCGGAAGGTCCGCAAAGTTCATGCCACACTTGTCACGGTCTCAAAACTAAAAGTGTGGCTAGCTACCCTGGGTCAAACGAGAAATGAAACACGCTTAGCCTGGTTCCGTACCCTAAGAGTGTACTTGTTTCCCCTGTACCCCAGACCTATAATGAAAGACATCTTCATGTGAAACAGACTCCACGTGCATTTATTTTGTACAGGCTCAACATTTTTTATTTTTCTCTTTCTTGTCTATAACAAAGTTGTGCAATTCTTAATAAATTTTAGTTCGACCAGTTCATGTACAAATCGAGCTGTATTGTCAATTCTTTTGGATTCAAATATTGTTCATGGCCCACTCGCCTAAATGCCACCAAGCCAATCTAGGGCCGGAGTGTGCTATCGACTTAGCCTGGTCAAGCACCCTAAGTATGCCACTCTACCTACACCCCGACAAGCCGAAGTAAGGCGGGTCCAAGAACAATTGGATCTGGAAGAAAGAAGGCAATGCATTCAGTTGTATTCAGAATTGTGTTTGACCTAAAACTTTCTTGGGAATCATAAGCCGCGACGAAGTTATAGGCAAGGAGCGAATTTTACTATTTTTCTTGGCTTCAGTGTGCATGAAAAATAAAGAATCCACGTTGATGGAGAAAAGCCGGAGCTAACAAAGCTCCGACTCCCCCTAGGTGGCTTGTGATCGATGTTAAACATTGAAAACGAGCATTACCGGAGCAACCAAGCTCCGGCAAAGCTAGGGGGGCCAGCCGTGGACGTAGAATAAAAGATGGTGAGAAGACCCCACAAATGGAGTCTGCTGCCGACAAGCTACACGTTGGCAAAGGTCACTGCCGGAGCTACTAAGCTCCGACACCCCAGAGGGCTAACAATCGATGCTCTACGCGTTGATAGGGACTATTGTCGGAGCTATTAAGCCTCGACGGTAGTCAATGCCGGAGTTTCTGAGCTCCGACAACCTCAGGGGGCCTTCACTATCGAAGACTTTGGACCTACACTCTACAAGTTCGAAGCAAACGAGTCTTCAACAAAATACAATATCCTCTTGGTACATGTACCAAGTGAAGACAGAAGTTTTGAAGACAAAAAATGAAATTCATTAACAAATTGTGGATTTCATTCATCTGAAGACCTTTGAAGACTCGACTCAAAAGTCGAAGGATGGACCCACCTCCGGCGGAATGACTTCACCCAAGGGATCTTCCCCAGAGGTGGGCCCTGGGGGCCATTGTCGGTACCCTGGGTACCGTATACCCCTTGAGATTGCAAAGATCTCAAGGAAATGTCATCTACTTGATTTGAAGACCTTCGGAGGCCCACATGTCAGACATAACCGGACCCGCTTCTCCAACATGGTTAGTCCCAGGGTCGCCACGTGTACCATCAAACCGGAGCTACCGCCCACGAGGGGGAAGCTCCGGGCTATGTACCATAACGGCACCCCCGGACCTAACCCCAGACCGAGGGAAGCTCCGGAACTAACACGTGTTTGGTGGCACCGGACCTATCTGTTCCCCATAGTATGCTCCGGAGCTGCCACGTGTCCAACCGTCGGATCTTCAGCCTCGAACCTCCGGTAGACTCCACAACGGCTCCAGATCTTCAAAGGGGAATCAAGGACTTCAAGACCCGATTAAGTGTCATTAATACTATGTTAATGACACACGATCGGACGACCCTTATTACCAGTAATGGTGCTGTCAAAGCCCATAACTCGGTCATTAAGGGTAATTAAGCGCATCAAATGTGTATCAATATTAGTAGCCGCCGGGGCCACATGTCGGGCCAGGCCAACTTGTAACGGCCTGTCCTTGTACTATAAAAGGACAGGCCGACGATACATAGAAGGGTGCTGACATCTCTGATCTGATCGGCTCTGATCTGATCTGGTCGGATCGGCTCACACGCGCACTCAACTCACGTCACCTGAGTTGAGTTCATACATCCAATAAAACACCAACACACCCTGTGGAGTAGGGTATTACGCTCAGGCGGCCCGAACCACGTAAATTTTTGTGTCTCCTGTGTCATTTTACATTTTACCTTCTTGTATCTTCGCGCGCCCACACCGAACTTCAAACTCCGCAAACACTTCTAGTAGTGTCGGGAGATCTGCCGAATCAAAACCACCGACAGTTTTGAATGCTGCCATAACATCTTTTTCTACTAGGTCCGACTTGTTTTTGCTAGGTCCGACTTATGTTGGTTAGCTCCGGCATGTTTTTCTAGTTTCGGCGCTAGGTTGTACTTGCTTTGGTAAGCTCCGACGCTGGGTTGTACTAGCTTTGGTAAGCTTCAGCTCAAGCTCCAGTTAGTTTTGGCAAGATTCGGAGCTTGATCGCAATGTTCCTACTTTTACTGTGAATTGTTTTGAACTTGCTTTACATTGTTGGAAAGATTGCTTAGTATTCATTTGCTATGTTTCTGGTGCATTTTGGTTGATATGGTTGATATCATTTTGCTATGGTTTGCAACATGCTTATGTGAAGTGCTCACGTAAGATGTTGTAGTTTTAGAACTAACGAGAGTCAAGTCGAGGACTTGTGCTCGAAAGTATTGTTTGTTTGTTCATGTGCAGGTGCTGCTTGAGTTCAAGACATGGCTGGTGACGAGATCCATTGAACTAGTCTTAGAGAGAAGATGAGGTTCAACAACCAAGTTCGGGAGGAATTGTGGTTGAGTTGATCGGGAGGTCGCGTAGCATGTTTGAATCAAGAACAATGCATATGAAGGTATCGTGGACGTCGTTGGAAGATGTTTGCACGTGTGCAAGGAGTGCATGGATGTGGCTGCATGGTTCCAAGGCGTGATGAAGAGATGTGGACGTAAAAAATTGGTCGGAAAGGCCAGAGCTCATGGGTGACAACTTTGGGGCTGTTCCTCTTGTGTTCTATTGAATAAAATTCGTAGTTGAAAGGAACTTTTGTGCCTTGTTCATCCGACTTGTTTTCTTCAAGTCTTTCTCATCGAGTTTCTGCACAACACTACCTTGTTTTGGTGGTTTTATCATAATTCGAGTTTTACAGATCCATTTGACGTGATTCTTTTTGAGTTGTCTTCACAACTTGATTATTTATCCTTCATCAAAATTTCACAGTCATTGGATTTGTGGTTTTTGATCTACACGAGTTTCTTTGCAGTATTACATATCTATTTTTTACTCGGTAGAACAGATTGACCTTTGTTCTATCTTTTGAAAGTAACATGAGTTTCCCTCGATGGATTTGAGTGATTCTTGTTGTGTCGTCTTCGTGACTTGATTTTCTATGATATCTATCACTTTTGTCACGGTTAAACACATTTAGATTAGTCTCACACACGATTTATTTAACAGATCGTTTTTCTGCCGAGGGGTTTTCATTGCTTCCGCCAAAAAAGTTTAAATCTACCATTCACCCCCCTCTGGTAGCTTTTCACGTGTTCTTCGATCCTACAGACTGCAAATTAAGCAAACCAAGGAGGGAACCTTTGTGCATCATACAAAGTATACAAAAGACCTCCTTAGACATTTCAACATGGAAAACAACAAGCCCCTTCGGACACCAATGGGAACAACAACAACACTTAAACTTGATGAAGATGGTGAACCCGTTGATTAAAAGAGTATCGAAGCATGATCGGGTCACTTTTGTATCTTATGGCATCAAGACCAAACATACAATTTAGCGTGTGTCTTTGTGCACGATTTCAAGCTTCCCCACTCGCTTCACATCATAAAGCCGTCAAAAGAATTCTCAGGTATTTACATGGAACTTGAGAATTTAGCATTTTTCTTCCTTCTTCCTCAATCGTTACTTTGAAAGCTTTTTCAGATGCTGATTATGGGAGTTGTAGGATTGATAGGAAAAGTACTTTGGGTGTTTGTAATTTTCTTTGTAATTCACTTGTTGTTTGGTCCTCTAGAAAACAAAGTTTAGTTGCACAATCTATGGTCGAATCTGAATATATAGCTGCTGCTAGCGCTTGCTCACAAATTTTTTAGATTGTTCAAACACTAAAGGACTATGGGGTTTATTTAGATAGTGTTCTGCTGTTTTTTGACAACACTAGTGCCATTTGCATTGCTAAAAACCCTGTGCAACACTCTAGAACAAAGCACATTTACATTAGGTATCACTTTCTTCGTGATAATGTTGAAAAAGGAAACATTGTGCTTCACTATGTAGATACTGAAGAACAATTGACTGAATTTTTTACAAAACCTTTGGATTTCACACGTTTATCTTTCATTCCTAGTTAAGTAGGGGTTATGCATCCTCATGGGTTAAATTGAGGGGGAGTTTTTGCAACTTGGGAATTCTACGTGTGAATCTAAAATTAAAATAAAATAATATGAGTATAAGTGTTTCATACATATATGACTTTGTGATTCCTTTTACATGCTGGAAGTTCTTATTACACTACTCATGTTATACATTTTGTATTTTTTGCCATGACTAGTAATTGGAATAATTACTTACACTAAATCTGGTCATGATTAAACTTTCTTGCTATTTTGAACTTGTTGCATGCTCACAAGTGCTTTTAATCATGAAAAATGAATCAATCAATAGCCCACATGTTGAGCTTTATGATCAAATAAAAATAATGAAAAGATCAAGAAAATATGCATGCATTACACTTCTCCTTTTGAGATTGCTTATCATTGCATTTTGATATGAACTTGAAAGGAGTTGTGTATGACTAAAACCATGTCCTTAAGCTTCTGGTTGTCAAAATGACATAGGCTTGGCTTGGTTGGTTAGAATAAGGTTGATGTAGCATATAATATCTTGCAAATGTCATATGATCAAAATTAGTGCTTCTAACAATAATAAAAAAAAATTAAAAAACAGCAACATGTGTCATGCTTTCAAGTTTTGAAATAGTTGAGACAAGGAGCTCATGACTTGCTAAATTGAAATTGCACTTGATCTCTAGTATGGCTTACACTACTTTATGTATCTCATTGATGTGATAGTGTAAGTTACTTGATAGTATGGCTTGGATGAGCTTTGTTTTATATGGATATGTCATATTATGCTCATAACAAATGAAAATTTTTCTTTTGAACCTTGCTGAATACATTGTAAAAGGGGGAGAAATATGTCACACATTGAACATTCACAAGTGTTTTGATCTACGATTCTTCTTAGGGGGGAGTGAACATCCAGGGTAGAATTTTTGGTTTCTTCTCATTTGATTTATGATTTTCTAAAAGGGGGAGAAATTTTCTTTTGTCAAAACTTCTCATGAAACGTGAATGAGTCAATGTTGGGATTCTAAATGGCGTTGCCAATGCATTCATCAAGGGGGAGATTGTGAGACCTATGTGCTGAAGACATTGGCAAATATGTTAAAAGTGAGGGTCTACATGTAAAGTTTTGAATATACCCGAGAAGTTCACTTTGGATTGTCCGAACTTGGAGGAACTAGTCACACACGTGAGGTGAACTTTGCAGCACGTGAGCTGAATGTGAGTCAATGCTTTGGACTGTCCGAACTTTTCCTTTTATAATGCACAATGGCTATTTTGGACTGTCCGAACTTTCTACTTGCTGGAATAATCGTGCGGCTGCTATATTTTTAACTCCTAATATTTCAAACTTGCTTTACACTTATGCAAAAGTTTGCTTAGTACTTTTGTAGTAAGTTTTTGATGTATTGTGGCTAATCATGGTGGATAATATATGGCTATGTTTGCGACATGCTTATGTGAGGTGCTCACATAAGGTGTTGTGGTTTTCGGACTAATGTGAGTCAAGTCGAGGACTTGTGCTCGGAAGAATTGTTTGTTTGTTCATGTGCAGGTGTGCTTGAGGTCAAGGCATGTCTGATGATGGTGATCCATTGAACTAGTCTTAGAGAGAAGATGATTTTCAACAACCATGTTCGGGAGGAATTGTGGTTGAATTGATCGGAGGTAACGCAACTTGTTTGAGTCAAGAACAATGTATATGAAGGTATCATGGACGTTGTTGGAAGGTGTTTGCACGTGTGTAAGGAGTTCAAAGACGTGGAAATATGGTTCCAAGGCATGATGAAGAGCTATGAACGTGGAGAATTGGCCAAAACGGTCCAACTAGTTGGATTAGGACTGAGGTGGTTATGGTTCGCTTATGGAAAGTTTTGAGTTGGTTATGGTTAGATTTCGTGTTGGTCACGAAATTGGGTTGTTTTAGGAATGTTTGGGACATTTCCAAGGTGTTTGGAAGTCTTAATATGGCTTCTATTTGCGTATGGTTTGATTTTATGACTTGATTCTCTACAATCATTACTGGTTTTGTCACAATTATACACATTTAGATTAGTCGCACACACTGATTTCTTCAACATATTGATTTCGTCCGAGGGGTTTTTGTAGCTTCCGCTGAAAAAGTTTTAGTCTATCATTCACCCCTCCCCCTGGTAGTTTTTCACGTGCTCTTCGACCCTACACATTCCACCATCAAAAGATACTCCATGTTTGTCATGCATAATACTCTGTTCAAAATATTTGAAGAGGAGTAGAAGACATGGCTACAAGAAAAAGAAAAAATGCATGCTTTGTACAAGAGGATGAGAAGAAAAAAGAAGAAGAAAGAAAGATGGAATAAGCAACCATGTTTCATCCTCACAGTGCATGCAAAGAAGTTGTCTTCATATTTCCACTACACAAATATTCCACCACACTTGCACAAATCTTGATCAAAAGTATGATTTGTTTTATCCTAAGGATTACACTTTTGACTTAGCAATATATGTATTGCAAATATGCATACTCTTGATATCTACCAAGCTCCACATATAAGCCTTATTTAGATGTAGGACAAGAGAGGCTTTGCCTTGGTGAGGATACAAATACCACATACCACATAGGAGCGATTGAGAGCATCATTTGAAGAACCTGAACTTAACACCATTTGAAACTCTCTAGAATTCGAGTGCAACTTAGATATTAGGTGATGCATGCTCACTTTGGTGTTCTATCCTTCAACCACCCAAGAAAAGGATGGGGCATAAGCCCCATAACGGCTAAGAAAAAAGGGTGAGCAACCAAAGCCAATTTATTCAATGCAAGGTAGAATATTTTTTGTGCATTTGGTACTCTTGAAAGATAGGACATTGTAGCAACTCTTGATCAACAACGTAAGTCTTCAGCTTTGCTTCGGGACGAGCAAAGGGTAAGCTTGGGCAAGTTTGTTGACGGTCATTATATACCAATTTAAACCATCAATATAACTCAATTATGCGAAGAAATAAATATTTCTTATACACATCATCTTTAGATTTGACATAATTCCTCTTGTACTTGAAGAAATAGTGCATGTAGGAGTTTCTATTCAGAAATGAGAAAGAACGAGGGAGTAATCCTAGAAAGTGTCACTCAACCAATCACGTGATGGCATGTGGCATCACATGGATCCATGGACCCATTCACAGACTGTAACACCCTCATTTTCATGCATCATGCCCTACATACACTCATATACATGTTTAACATTAACCCACAACAAGAGGAACGAGTTTAAAATTGATTTGGAGCATTTAAAATTGATTTGGAACAAAACCGCACTTAAAATGCAGGAAAGTGCGGACTAGTCTGATTTTACTGTGGACTAGTCCAATTTCTCTCTGACTAAAAAATGGACTTGTCCGTTTTTGCTTCGGACTAGTCCGATTTTGCCCCTAGAAACTTTTGTACTTGTCCGATTTTGTGCGGACTAGTCCGATATTCCATGAATCCTTGAAAAATTGCTAAGTACCTGGACTTGTCCAGACTAGTCCGGTGTTCCAGCGGACTTGTCCGATTTCCTCTCTGACTAAAGTCGGACTTGTCCGATTTTTGGCCAGACTTGTCCGACTTTCTCTCTGGTCGACATCAGACTAGTCCGGTCCTTTCCAGACTTGTCCGATATTTCGCGACTCCGAGTTGATCTTTTGTTTTACGACTTGTTTCTTGGGTTTCACATTATGTGGGCCTAGGGACGTCGTGCCTAGCTCTTTTAGAGCCGATGGGGGACTGTAAACCGGCTTCTACTCATCCCAAACTCGAAATCCATCTAACCCTAGCCTCCACCTCTATATAAACAACCCCACCCCTTGGCTTGACATCTATTTGTCACTTTTCCGCTCCACCCAAACCCTAGTTCATGGAGAGCCACCATCAAGGAGGGAGGAGAAGATCCCAAGCAAGAAGAAGAAGAGGAGGAAACAAAAGAGGATCAAGATCTCCGCTAAGCTTTCATTCTTCATCACCAATTCATCTCCAAGTTCATCACCAACCCTAGATCATCAACATCCAAGTGCTACCTCCAAGTTTCTTGATTCATTCGAATTCTAAACACCTGGTATACCTTCTATTCTCTTTTCCTTACTTGAATTCAACACCTAATCTCCAAATTTACGTCGATCTAGAAAACCCTAATCTGCTGATCTCACAAAGTGCGGACTTGTCCGATCCCTAGCGGACTAGTCCGATTTCTCTGGATAAATTATGTTGAATTAATTCCAAAAACTGACCTAATCAACTCGAAACCTGTATAAACTTGTTAAAAACTATTAGAACTAGTTAGTGATCATTAAAAGCAATCTATTAACAAGTTCTACCTTGCATTTGCATCAATCATGCATGTCATGTCATATTGAGTAATATTGTGCACTCTTTGATTGTGTTCTTGTATTGTATGTTCATTGTGCGGATTAGACAGATTTGCACTAGAGAGTGCTGCGGAGGATCTTCAGCACCAAGAGTTTGAAGGCTTTGACCCTAATCAACCGCAAGAGCAAGGCAAGTGTCCTTGAAGCATATTGATCTTGTTTTCAAAATAAATGTTTTGTTTGCAAACTGCATGCTTGTGTCAATTTGATGGGAATCCCATGGTAGGAAGTTTACTAGCGTTGTTTGACCACCCTTGTCGCCTGGAATTTATGGTAGAGAGTCGGGATGGGCTTCTTACCTTTCTGCTTCGCTTAATTAACTGGGATGGGAGAACAACACTACACATTTAATTATGTATTAATGATATTTTGGTTAATGTGAACTGGTCAATATGATATGGTAATGGGTGATCTAAGCAAGCCTGGTATGTGGATGGGTTGGATGTTATGGTGGTTTGCTTGCTTTAGATCTAAGGACCGGTTCATGCGAGAATAAGCCAGGACTACAGTGCCACCACGAGGCCAAGTATGGGTGTGGCGTAGCTGATTAATTAGGGCTTTGCGAGTGCTATTTGGACCATTATGGATGCTCGGGGAAGGGGTAGTCGGATTGGGTTTGTTGATGATTGGTGGGACTACCCTGTGATCCGAATGGCTCAAGAGGGGGCCCTTGGTTGAAGATGTGCTCAGTTGGAGACATCGCCACCGGTGAAACCTTAGTGGGGTCTAAATAGGCTAGTAATCCCTTTGTAAAGGATATTTGTGATCTCTTGGCCACACACTAACGGAAGTGTGAGACGGCATAATAGAGCTTCTAGTCATAGAAAGGTTATGAAATCACGAACACGTGGGTAAAGTGGTACAAACTCTGCAGAGTATTAAAACTATCATGATAGCTGTGCTCCCTGTTATGAGTACCTGGACAACTTCCATGATTAGAGGGAAATTGGGATTTGGGATGGTTATGGTTTTATACTAGTTATGGATTAATTTTGGTATTGAATATGGATATTGGTATAGGATGATGGATATGGAATATGGACTGGTATTATGATTACTACATGGTTTAAGATGGGTTTACTTCACATACATGTAATACATTGCTTTTCCAAATGGTTTTACTGTACTTTTCAGCACTTAACCATTATTATTGTCGTCATTTGAATCAGCCACATGTCATACTTTCCACACTTGCTGAGTACGACATGTACTCACTCTTGCAATCCCCCCCCCAACAGTTGTAGGTCAGGATTGGGAGTTTAATGGTGAGAATGCGGAGTTCTAGGCCATGTCTACCGTCAGCTTTGCCTGTGGTGTTATTGGAGCTGCGCTATCCCTTATGCTTAGTCTGCTTAGTTGCTTAATTAGTTTATTTCCGCTGCATTAGTTGAACTTGTCATAAATATTCATTAGAGCTTGTATTCAAGGATAATATGGTTTGTTTAATAAAATTTGGTTAATTAATCTTGTTCTGTGGTAATTTTCTGTATACTCTTTTGTGAATGCACCCGTGTATGTGTGTTGAACATCCTGGGCACAAAGATGCGTTAGCTTGGTTCATATTTTGGAACCGCGTCACAGATTGGTATCAGAGCCACAGGTTGACCGTAGGATGCAGCCTAGATAGAATGGACACTTTAGAGCTCATAGGAGCACTCAGGAATCTACGTGTTTTTGCTTGGTGTGTTGTTGCTATATATATTGTTTGCTTGTGTGCTTAATAGAGGGTTTTGGGATGCTTTAGCGTTGCCATGTCCACCTAGGCTAGTGTAGCTAGTTGTTTAGTTTCATATCCCTTGATGCATATAGTTGGGGACGCTTTCTAATTCTTACCTATTGCTCTTCTTCAGATGGTGAGGACTCGCAATCAGAGGGATGGCAATGATGAGGAGGAGAACAATGGAGTGCCTCAGAACAACATTGGACAAGGATCTACTCAAGGAGTTATCAACATTGAGTAGATATTGACTATGCAAAGCTCATGCAGACCATGATACAAACTATGGGATAGCTGCAGGCTGGCAACAGAACAATCAGCCCTACATGCCTCCACCGCCACCCCTGCCTCCTCATAACCGGTTGTGAGAGTTTATGAGGACTAGGCCGCCAACCTTTGCTCGAGCCGCTGACCCTATGGATGCGGATGATTGGCTCAAGTCCGTGGAGAAGAAGTTAGCTATTGTCCAATGCAATGACCAGGAGAAGGTGCTATTTGCTTCTCATCAACTCGTTGGAGCAGCTGCGGATTGGTGGGATGCTTATTGCAGTGCTCACAAGAATCAAGAGAGGATTACTTGGGCCGAATTCAAGGAGAGTTTCCATTCTCATTATGTGCCCGAGGGAGTGATGATTTTGAAGAGGCAAGAATTTGAGAATTTAAGGCAAGGGAGATCAAGCGTGAGTGAATATCTCAACAAGTTCACTCAACTCCCAAGGTATGCGCCTGAGGATGTGAGTCGGGACAGCCGGAAGCAATACTTGTTCATGAGGGGCTTGAACAATGAAATCCAAGTGCAACTACTCAACTGTGATTATGCCAATTTTCAGAAGCTTGTGGACAAAGCAATCGTAGTTGAGAATAAGATCCATGAGATGGAGCAAGACAACAAGAGGAAGGCGCCATATCAAGGACAGCAACAAGGAAGTAATGTGCGCCCTCGCTTTGCGCCGCCCAATGCGCCTTACTTCAGCCCTTCTGTACCTGCTCAGTGCCCTGGTTATGCACATCGCCCAACTCAGTTTGTGCAGCAGCGCCTTGTCATGCAAGCACCTAGGCCTCCAATGCCTTATGCACCTCGTGCTAATTTCTCTGGTGCCAATGTTCAAAACAAAGCTCGTCCCAATAATTCTGGTGGAGTTAAGAAGTGTTATACTTGTGGAGGAGCTGGACACTTTGCACATCAATGTCCTAAGTCAGGCCTTGGTCAAGGAGGCAATGCACCAAGGCAAAACCCAAGACCCAATGGAGGACAACCACAAGGGAACCGTGGACAGCATAATTTTGCTCGTGGCAACGTGAACCATGTCTCTACAAAGGATGATCAACAAGCGGATGACGTGGTCATTGGTATGTTTCTCACCAACTCCAACCCCGCGACTATGTTATTTGATTCTGGAGCATCACATTCATTCATTGCATCAAAGTATGTTGCCAAGTATAGTTTGCCTATCTCTCATATGAAGTTTACTCTATTGGTTAAGTCTCCTGGAGGAGAGATGAGGACAAATATAGTATGTCCAAAAGTAAGCCTTAGAATAAGGGGGGTAGACTTCTCCGCCAACCTCATTGTTTTGGATTCTCAAGGATTGGACATTATACTTGGTATGGACTTGTTGAGAAAGCACAATGGAGTTATTGAGTGCGCCACGAAGACGGTGAAGTTGACCAATGAAGAAGGGATCACCGTAGAATTTGAAGCATCTCAAACTGCACCAAAGCAATTGGAGTTGAATCATATGGACGGTGCCGCAATTGAGGAGATTCCGGTGGTGTGTGAATTTTTGGATGTTTTTCTGGACGAGTTGCCAGGTATGCCACCTGATCGAGACATTGAGTTTGTTATTGATTTAATACCTGGAACTGCACCTGTAGCTAAGAGTCCGTATAGGATTCCTCCTATGGAATTAGCGGAGCTCAAGAAGCAAATTCAAGAGCAACTAGAGAAGGGTTTTATTCGCCCAAGCTCTTCACCTTGGGGAGCGCCTGTGCTGTTTGTGGACAAGAAGGATGGAACCCAAAGGATGTGTGTGGATTACTGAGCTCTCAACGATGTAACAATCAAGAACAAGTACACCTTGCCACGCATAGAAGACTTGTTTGATCAGATGAAGGGTGCTTGTGTCTTCTCTAAGATTGATTTGAGGTCGGGATATTTTCAAATGAAGATTAGACCATCGAACATATCCAAGACAGCTTTCAGGACACGGTATGGATCTTATGAGTACACTATGATGTCTTTTGGATTAACAAATGCGCCTGCCTACTTTATGTACCTCATGAATAAGGTCTTCATGGAGTACATGGATAAGTTTGTTGTGGTGTTTATTGATGACATTATGATCTACTCGAAGGATAAGAAGGAACATGAGGAACACTTGAGGCTTACGTTGCAGAAATTGAGGGAGCATCAATTGTATGCCAAGTCCAACGAGTGTCAGTTTTGGTTGAAAGAGGTGCCATTTTTGGGTCATATCATCTCAGGAGGAGGAGTATCGGTTGACCCCGGAAAAGTGAGAGACGTGTTGAAGTGGGAGCCCCCGCAAAATGTCAAGGAAAAAGGAGTTTTCTTGGGATGGCTGGATATTACCGTAGATTCATCAAGGACTTTTCCAAGATAGCCAAGCCAATGACCGAGTTGCTAATGAAGGGAAAGGCATTCCAATGGACTGAAGCTTGTCAAAAAAGTTTTGAGGAGTTAAAGAAGAGGTTGACAACAGCCCCAGTTTTGGTACTGCCCGATGTGAGCAAGAGTTTTGATATTTATTGCGATGCATCGAGACAAGGACTTGGATGTGTATTGATGCAAGAAGGTCAAGTGCTTGCATATGCTTCAAGACAACTGAAGAAACATGAGCAGAATTATCCAACACATGATTTAGAACTTGCAGCCGTGGTACATGCATTGAAAATTTAGAGACACTATATCCTTAGACATAGGTGTGAAATTTATACGGATCATAAGAGTTTGAAGTATATTTTCACACAAACGGATCTGAACTTGAGGCAACGGAGATGGTTGGAGCTCATCAAAGATTATGATTTGGGGATCAACTATCATCCGGGAAAAGCCAATGTAGTGGCCAATGCTTTGAGTAGAAAAGGAGTAAGTTATCAACTCACAGTTCGAGAGTTACCATCCGAGTTATGTAAGGAGTTTGAAAGGTTGAACCTCGGGTTTGTAAATGAGATGGAGATGATGGCGTTAAACCCAACCTTGGAGCAAGAAATTCGAGAGGCACAGACCAAGGATGAGGAAATTCACGAAATCAAGGAAAGGACCCAAGAGGGGAGAGAATTCAGATTTGATGAAGACGAACATGGTACTTTATGGCTTGGGAAGAGAATCGTTGTGCCTAATGTGGCATATTCGGGAGACGATATTAAAAGAGGCACATGACTCACCTTACTCAATTCACCCTGGTTGTAAAAAAATGTTCAAAGACTTGAAGACTAGCTATTGGTGGGATAGCATGAAAAAGGACATAGCTGAATATGTGGCATTGTGTAATGTGTGTCAACGAGTCAAGGCGGAACATCAAAGGCCAGCTGGATTATTGCAACCATTGAAGATCCAGGAATGGAAGTGGGAAGAAATCAGAATGGACTTCATAGTTGGGTTACCACGTACTCAGTCCGGGTATGACTCAATTTGGGTAATTGTGGATCGCTTAACCAAGTCAGCTCATTTTGTCCCTGTAAAGACCAAATATACAGCTGCACGATTGGCCGAAATATACATGGAACATATTGTGTGTCGACATGGAGTCCCTAAGAAGATAGTCTCGGATAGAGGTTCTCAATTTACCTCCAGATTTTGGCAAAAATTGCATGAAGCTTTGGGAACGAGGTTGAATTTTAGTTCAGCATATCATCCTCAAACGGATGGACAAACCGAGAGGACCAATCAGATTTTGGAGGACATGTTAAGAGCTTGTGCTTTGAAGCATGGGAAAGGTCGGGACAAAAGCTTGCCATACGCAGAATTTTCATACAACAATAGTTTCCAAGCAAGCTTGAAAATGTCACCGTATGAAGCGCTTTATGGGAGGAAGTGTAGGACACCTTTATTTTGGAATGAGGCAGGAGAAACTCAAGTATTTGGTCCGATGTGTTGCAAGAAGCCAAAAAGCAAGTCCAAATAATTCGTGAAAACTTGGGGGCTGCCCAATCAAGACAAAAATGCTATGCGGACAATAGGAGAAGGAAATTAACCTTTGATGTGGGAGATTTTGTTTACCTCAAGGTGTCACCGATGAGAGGTCATAAGAGGTTTAACATAAGGGGTAAGCTAGCACCTCGATACATTGGACCACTCAAGATTTAGGACAAAAGAGGAGAAGTAGTGTATAAGTTGGAGATGCCAGCTCATCTTTTAGATGTCCATGATGTTTTTCATGTTTCCCAGCTCAAGAAATGCTTAAGAGTACCAGAAGAACAAGTGCCAATGGAAGAATTGGAGCTAGAGGAAGATTTGACTTATGCCGAACAACCGGTCAAAATCTTGGAAACTAAGGAGAGGGTCACAAGGAACAAGGTTATTAGATGGTGTAAAGTTCAATGGAAGCACCACGCAGAAAAAGAAGCGACGTGGGAATTGGAGGATGATCTCAAGAAGGAATTTCCCTATCTCTTCTCTTCCGCGTCGAATCTCGAGGGCGAGATTCATTTTAAGGGGGGTAGCTTTGTAACAACCTCATTTTCATGCATCATGCCCTACATACACTCATATACATGTTTAACATTAATCCACAATAAGAGGAACGAGTTTAAAATTGATTTGGAGCATTTAAAATTGATTTGGAACAAAACCGCACTTAAAATGCAGGAAAGTGCGGACTAGTCCGATTTTACTAAGGACTAGTCCGATTTCTCTCTGACTAAAAAATGGACTTGTCCGTTTTTGCTGCGGACTAGTCCGATTTTGCCCCTAGAAACTTTCAGACTTGTCCGATTTTGTGCGGACTAGTCTGATATTCCATGAATCCTTGAAAAATTGCTAAGTCCCTAGACTTGTCCGGACTAGACCGGTGTTCCAACGGACTTTTCCAATTTCCTCTCTGACTAAAGTCAGACTTGTCCGATTTTTGGCCAGACTTGTCTGACTTTCTCTCTTGACGACTTCGGACTAGTCCGGTCCGGACTTGTCTGATATTTCGCGACTCCGAGTTGATCTTTTGTTTTACGACTTGTTTCTTGGGTTTCACATTAAATGGGCCTAGGGACGTCGTGCCTAACTCTTTTAGAGTCCATGAGGGACTCTAAACCGGCCTCTACTCATCCCAAACTCAAAATCCATCTAACCCTAGCCTCCACCTCTATATAAACAACCCCACCCCTTGGCTTGACATCTATTTGTCACTTTTCCACCCCACCCAAACCCTAGTTCGTGGAAAGCCACCATCAAGGAGGGAGGAGAAGATCCCAAGCAAGAAGAAGAAGAGGAGGAAACGAAAGAGGATCAAGATCTCCACTAAGCTTTCGTTCTTCATCACCAATTCATCTCCAAGTTCATCACCAACCCTAGATCATCAAGATCCAAGTGCTACCTCCAAGTTTCTTGATTCATTAGAGTTCTAAACACCTGGTATACCTTCTATTCTATTTTCCTTACGTGAATTCAACACCTAATCTCCAAATTTACGTCGATCTAGAAAACCCTAATCTGCTGATCTCTCAAAGTGCGGACTTGTCCGGTCCCTAGCGGACTAGTCCGATTTCCCTGGATAAATTATGTTGAATTAATTCCAAAAACTAACCTAATCAACTCCAAACCTGTATAAACTTGTTAAAAACTATTAGAACTAGTTAGTGATCATAAAAAGCAATCTATTAACAAGTTGTACCTTGCATTTGCATCAATCATGCATGTCATGTCATATTGAGTAATATTTGTGCACTCTTTGATTGTGTTCTTGTCTTGTATGTTTATTGTGCGGATTAGACGGATTTGCGCTAGAGAGTGCCGCGGAGGATCTTCAGCACCAAGAGTTTGAAGGCTTTGACCCTAATCAACCGCAAGAGCAAGGCAAGTGTCCTTGAAGCATATTGATCCTGTTTTCAAAATAAATGTTTTGTTTGCAAACTGCATGCTTGTGTCAATTTGATGGGAATCCCAGGGTAGGCAGTTTACTAGCGTTGTTTGACCACCCTTGTCACCTGGAATTTATGGTAGAGAGTCGGGATGCGCTTCTTACCTTTCTGCTTCACTTAATTAACTGGGATGGGAGAACAACACTACACATTTAATTATGTATTAATGATATTTTGGTTAATGTGAACTGGTCAATATGATATGGTAATAGATGATCAAAGCAAGCCTGGTATGTGGATGGGTTGGATGTTATGGTGGTTTGCTTGCTTTAGATCTAAGGACCGGTTCATGCGAGAATAAGCCAGGACTACAGTGCCACCACGAGGCCAAGTATGGATGCGGCATAGCTGATTAATTAGGGCTTTGCCAGTGCTATTTGGACCATTATGGATGCTCGGAGAAGGTGTCATCGGATTGGGTTTGTTGATGATTGGTGGGACTACCCTGGGATCCGAATGGCTCAGGAGGGGGCCCTTGGTTGAAGATGTGCTCAGTTGGAGACATCGCCACCGGTGAAACCTCAGTTAGGTCTAAATAGGCTAGTAATCCCTTTGTAAAGGCTATTTTGTGATCTCTTGGCCACACACCGACGGAAGTGTGAGACGGCATAATAGAGGTTCTAGTCATCGAAAGGTGATGAAATCACGAACACGTGAGTAAAGTGGTACAAACTCTGCAGAGTATTAAAACTATCATGATAGTCGTGCTCCCGATTATGAGCGCCTGGACAACTTCCATGATTAGAGGGAAATTGGGATTTGGGATGGTTATGGTTTTATACTGGTTATGGATTAATTCTGGTATTGAATATGGATATTGGTATATGATGATGGATATGTAATACAGACTTCTATTATGATTACTACATGGTTTAAGATGGGTTTACTTCACATACATGTAATACATTGCTTTTCCAAATAGTTTTACTGTACTTTTCAGCACTTAACCATTATTATTGTCGTCTTTTGAATCAGTCACATGTCATACTTCCACACTTGCTGAGTACGACATGTACTCACTCTTGCAATCCCCCCAACAGTTGCAGGTCAGGACTGGGAGTTTAATGGTGAGAATGCGAAGTTCTAGGCCGTGTCTACCGTCAGCTTTGCCTGTGGTGTTATTGGAGCTGCGCTATCCCTTATGCTTAGTTTGCTTAGTTGCTTAATTAGTTTATTTCTGCTGCATTAGTTGAACTTGTCATAAATATTCATTAGAGCTTGTATTCAAGGATAATATGGTTTGTTTAATAAAATTTGGTTAATTAATCTTGTTCTATGGTAATTTTCTGTATACTCTTTTGTGAATGCACCCGTGTATGTGTGTTGAACATCCTGGGCACACATATGCGTTAGCTTGGTTCATTTTTCGGAACTGGGCGTCACACAGGCGTATCTGAGGGAATCCAACATCGATTCACGCAGGATGGGAACAAGGGCCCACAATCATTCACTAGGAGAAAGCACAACCGAGGAGGGGCTGGGACCAGGTCGGTTGACCCATTGACTCGACCGACTTGGTCTGGGCGCAAAACTCGGTCAGCTGATGCATTCCACTCTCCCAAGTTGCCTCTCTACAAAGGGAAATTCTCAACTTTCAGCAAATCGAGAAGGAATCTATAGGTGCAACGTGGGCTAGATTCTCATTGCTAACCAAATCAGGCCGGATTTGTCCATTCCCGAACATGTGTTATTACAACATTTTTGTTTTGGACTTGAGAAGGATTCTACTCTATACCTCGACATAACGGTTGCAGGCTCTTTCCTCTAGTGCTCTTCTGTGGTGCCCTGAAGATGATGTGTTGGTATTTCTTAGCGTCTACAGGTCATCCTAGCACCAAGGCTAGTTTTGCAAAGGCACTAGGATAACCTAAGCCAAAGCAAGATGAGTTCCGCAAGTGCGCGAAAATTATCGTTGTAGCATTTCACCTGAGAGTATTCCCTAAGGTATCATATTTGTTTATCCCAAAGGAAGGCAAGGTAGAAGAGTGGCAAGGTCAAGGATAAAAGAGGGTATTCTAGTGAGGGATCCGGTAGGATGGATAAATGAAGTGATGGGGTAGTGTGACACAAACCTATGCAAACTACTCTAAAGGGTAAGATTGTCCTAGTGGAGGCTAAGTTAGGGATGGAGCTACTCCTACTGTGCTTTAAGTATTCATATACATAGTGAACTAGTGTACATATGGGTATGCTAACAATGAGTACTAGGGTTTAGTGGTCTAACACATTGGGCACGGGTTTACCCTTATAATATCAGGATGATTCCCACCACGAGCCTGCGGTGTAGCCGAACATGGGGAATTACAAAGGACGGACATGCCTGTCACCACCTGCCACCTACCCCTACAAATCGTGGGTCTACGAGACATCCAACGATACTTAACTATCTAATCAACATGCTTACATAACAAGTAAATACCTTAAGAGTTGCAATACAAATACCTTCCTAAGGCAATGACTAACCTAAACATCGTTGAAACCAATGTTGGGATCAAGCACTAAATTACTCATATTAGCATAATCATATTAATACCTAATTAGACTATAGTTGTGGGTATCATGTTTGTCATAACATGATATGGGCATTATGACTAGATCATAGCAACATCTACACCTATCACATACATGGGCTCCACAACCAAACAAGGAACACTTCATCCAAGTATATGAATAAGTAAAGACTAATGATATTAATATAAAGCATAATGTCACAAATACAAGAAAAGATACATGAGCCATACCTTTTCCAATTTGGAGTTGGGACTAAAGGCTCCTTCTACAATCTAACCTCCACTAAGGGCTAAGAGGGCACTAGTATAATACAAGAGAGAATGCTTGAGTGGTGTGTGGGAGAAGTGAGGCACACCCCCTATTTATACACGGAGTAGAGGAGGTTCTCGCCAAAATTAGCACGCGAATCAGTCTTCATCGCCTTCAGGGAACCATGAGGAGCCAACACGTGGAAGCTGACCGGCTTTGGCACCAGGGCCAAGTCGGACACCTAAGAGGGTCGACTAACCTGATCCAGCCCCCCCCTTTGGTTGTGCTTCCTCCGAGTGACTGGTATGTGGAACCATGTTCCATCCACGCATGATTTGTCATTTGATTCCTTCGGATACGTCTGGGGATGGGTCCATGAATCCATGTGATGCCACATGTCATCACGTGATTGGCTCGTGTGGCATTTTCAGGATTGCTCCTAAGTCAAAAGAGTAAGCCTTAGGAGAAAACAAATCATACTTTTGATCGAGATTTGTGCAAGTGTGATACAATATTTGTGGAGTGGAAATATGAAGATGACTCCTTTGTATGCACTCTCTTCATTTGTGAGGATGAAAAATGGCTATTTTTTTCTCATGCTTTGTTACATGAGCATGCATTTTTTTTGTGGCCATGTTTTCTACTCCTCTTTTTTTTCCACATATTTTGGAGAGAGTATTATGCATGAAAATCATGGAGTATCTTTTAGTTGTGGAACGATATGATGGAATTTTGCTAACTTCTAGTGTAGAAGTTTAGCATGTGCCCGTGCGATCTTGATATTAAAAGCATGAAAAGGTTCTCACATAGGTCTATACTAGTTTTACTAGGCTCAATGTTAAGCAAATAGCATATGCATGGGGTTTTTCAAATTCAAATCATCATATGACTTTGGTAGGAATTTCTATCAATTGAGGAATTCCCATTTTAAATTTTCTCCGAGAAATCAAGTTTCACTTTCAACCAGGATCTTAGCTGCTCTTATCACTATATGATATCCCACAACAACCTAGAGTTGGACTTGGCCTTTGCTACCCACAAATCCCTAGTTTAAGGCAAGGGTATTCTAAGCCAATAAACTTTATACTTAAAGAATACTAAGTTGTATGCAAGGGACTAGAGAAAATAAAGCAGAGCAACTATTCATCATTTCAACTTATGCAAAGTAACAATATTCTTACCGCACATCTCTTATTTTATTAACCTAACTTATACTACATTATTATATTTTTTAGATGCAAATGTGGTGGACACAAACAATAAAATAAAATAAAGGAATGCAAATGGGGCGTGATACAAGTTACCTCAAGTGGGGGTCCTCCCCCAAGCCTGTCCTTCTCAATCGCTGTGACAAGGGTTGAACCCTTGATGACGGAAGTAGGCCATGAGGTCGGCCTGTTGTTTTTGTAGCGCGGTGTTGATGCTGTTGATTTGTGCATCGATTTGTTGCTGTCAGTCGTGGGTACCTTGGATGTGGTCTTGAAGTGTGTTGAAGATGCCACTAGTCCTAACTTCAAGGTCTCCCATCCCTTGAGTGAGTTGCGCCATTCCTTGGCCAAGGTCACGAGAACCTCGAGCCGAAAAGGAGCGACGTGTACCCATAGGTGGAGGAAGCAAGCTAGTAGAGCTTGAGCTACCTTCGGTGATAGTCCACTCCTGCCACGCTGATCCTCCTACCTCATACTGTTGAGGTTGGTTCCAACCGGGTGCATCACTCGTCGAATCCACTTCCTCTAGGTACTCATAGGCGGGAGTATATCGCGGTGGCATCTCCATGGATGTTCTACGTGAATGGCTCCTTGTGACCTTGCCAGAGACATTACACCTACGAACCTCTTCGATAGGATGAAGAGCCATGGTTAGTTTCTGACACTTATATAAATGAAAATCCAGTTAGGTAACCGAATTTCATTTACATAGCCGAGATAGAAAACACTAAGGATCCATCTAGATCATGTTTAAGAGTGTGTCCTTGCACTAGAGAGTTGAAAGTTGCCCAGAGGGGGGTGAATAGGTGAAATGACTTAATAAAATGAGATCAAAATACAGATGCTAGACTATTCTGGGTCAGGATCGGACTAGTCCATACTGTGCATAGTGAAACCCTAAAACTTAAATTTTGTTGGTTTTACTTCGATTTTAGTTCAACAGAAAGTGGATACACAATCTAGCAACCTAATACAACATTGATTGACAAGTATACGAGATTAGATTGCAAGATTACATTGATGAACAATATAATGAACAAGATGAACCCTAAAAGCAATTCTAGTGATGAGCAAAAAGTAAGGCGACACAAGAGACACATATTTATCACGAGGTTCAGCTCCACGAAGAATCCCACGTCCCCGTTGAGAAGTCCACAAAAGATCGGGTCTCACTTGACCCTAATCTCACAAAGCCACCACAAAGGTCAGCTTGTTTTCCACTAATCACAAGGGGTAAATACAATGTTCTTGGGGCTTCTCAAATTTGAGGTCCCCATAAAGCACAAGAGCTCCAAACACACAAATCTCAATAGCCACAAGTCACAAAGACGCAACACCCAAGTGCAAGAGATCAAACCGAGAGCCAAAACACAAAGTTCTTCCTTCTCCCCTTGTTCAAGACCCTAATCCACTTAGGATTTTGTTCTAGAAGGCAAGTAGGCAGGTGAGAAGACTTATGAAGGCTCAAGGATGCTTGTGGCGGCACTAGGGTTTGACAGTTTAGAGTTGGAGGTCGGGGTATCCCTTTTTATAGGGGCCCTGACAGCCAACCGTTGCCACCAACTAAAGTTCGGACTAGTCTGGCCAGGGGCCCAGACTAGTCCAGCCCAACGGGACCACTCGATGTCACACCTATGCAAAGTGGTGACGTACCCGCTAATGTTTGAATTTCAAACGGTCATGGCACAACGGAATGTCTTGGTCTGTCTAAAAATGGACAAGTCTGGACATACCGGACTAGTCCGACCTACAGGTGCGGAAAAGTATGGCCAACAGGACTTAGCCTTAGAAAATTTCTTTTTTCACAACCACAGACTAGTACGGCTCACAACGGACAAGTTCGAAGTACAACAGTAACCTTTAGTCCGGCTGAAAAGGACTACTCTGGTAGGCCCGAACTAGTTCGGCCAATGTGGTGGATAAGTCCGGCCTCCTGACACTTAGCTCGAAAAACTCTCATCAAGTGTACAACGAACTAGTCCGTCCCCAAACCGACAATTCCAAAGTACAACAGAAACCTTTAGTCCATCCCAAAACGGACTAAACTGACTCACCCGGACTAGTCTGTCCTAGAACCCGGACAAGTACGACCACTAGGGTTTTCTCTCGTTAAGGCTTCTCACTTAGGTTCTCTCCCAACTAAGACTTTGAGCTCTTTTCTATGATCTCAATGCACTTGATACACACACCCTCACACACAATAGGCTAGTCTAAACTCAACACATAAGAAACCTTAATTTCTATGCTTGAGTCTTCGACGCCCGTTTCAATCTTTTCCTTTTTGAGGGTATTTCTTCTATTTCATTTTCACACCTATGCTTAAGATCAACTAAGCTCATTAGTCTCTTAATTTGTCGTCATCAATCATTCAAACGCACAAGGATGCCTAGATGCACTTTCAATCTCCCCCTTTTTGGTGATTGATGACAACACATTAAGCTTCAATAAAAAATGATATTAATTGGTTTTCATAACAAGTGTGTATATGAGTAACTCCTCCTCAATGTATTCATCATGGAATATTTGAGGGAGTTATCATACATACACATGTTATGGTGGGGTGCTTAGGTGTTGTGTCCATGATTTTTGATAAGGCATTATAAAGCAATGGATTTGCATAAGAGATAAGCAAATGAACATAAGCATCACATCAAAATTAAGTTTAAATAAACATCACATAGTGCTTACAAACCTTAACATAAATCAAGTGTTACACGAATTTATACACGAGTTTTTAAAACGTAATTCAAGTCCATAGGATCAACAAAATAGACAACACTAAAATAAAGTACCCCCTTCAATCTCTCCCCCTTTGGCATCAAGACACCAAAAAAGAAAAGAGGAATATAGTACTACAATCTACTCCTCCTACTCCTCGTCGTCTCCATGTTGTTGCTCGTAGTCACTCTCTGTAGCCTCCGAGTCTTCATTATCTTCATCGCTGTGTTCATCATTGGAGGTTGCGGCCTTGGAGGTTCCATTTTCCTCGAGCTGAGCGAGTTCATCGGCAGTGAACTCGAGGAATGGAGTCAACTCTCCATCACTCTCCGCGGCGGGAGATAAGGGAATCTCGAACTTGTCGCACATCGCCTTGAGGTACTTCTCTTGGCGTTGCTCCATGCAATGAGTCCGAACTTCCAGTTTTCAACAAGAGGCAAAAAGTGCCTTGAAGCACTTGAAGAAGCCGCTCAAGGATTGCAATGGAGGAGAAGATGGAGGCGCCACTGGGCGAGAGGAGGAGGCAGAAGTGTCGGCATTCTTCCATCTTGAGGTAGGACTAGAGGAGGGATTTGAGGAAGAAGTATTCTATGGGTGACATCCTTCTTGAATGTGATTTCTGACACCTTCTCAATCAAACACATCACATATGGTGCATAGCCACAAGACCTGTTGGGTGTGTGAGAGATGTTGAAAATGTCATCATAGATATAGTCAACCACATTGAATCTTTCCTCTCCATCAAGAAACACCATCAAGTGTCTCAAGTTTCCTTGTATGACCCCCGCATCGCCATCTTTGGGGGCTATGGTCTTACTCAAGACACGGTTGAGCACACTATGGAATGTCTTTGTGTTCCTTATGTGTCCCACCTCATAGACCGCATTGCTTGGATATATGTAGTCCAAATCATCTCTAGCAACGACCTTGAGATTTGAAATGATGATTTCATTTTTGAGTTGATCCTCCAAGCCAAGGATTTGAGCAAACTCCCAATAAGTGACTGTGTATTGCTCACCATTTGTGAGTCAAGTAATCCTTCGATCTCCTTGCTTGTGAAAGTACACCGTAGTGTAAAACTGCAAAATGACTGCAATATTGCAATCATACTTAAAACCCATGAGGTCCTTAATCCCATGACGCTCTACAGCTTCAATAACTACATTAAAGGCATTGTGGTTCTATTCTGCCATGTAGTCCCAATCAATCCATTGGGATATGTCACTGGCGTCTGCATTCTCATGTATACGATCTGTAGTTGTCACAATGGAAGTCACACCGAAACTGAGGATGCTAGTGTGCTTCTCAAATCTCTACACATCATCCATCCTTAACCTCTTTGCTTTTTCTTCCCCCTTTCCTTTAAATAGATTTACTTCAACTGTAGCTTGGTGGTTAGGGTTCCTTGCTGGCGATGACATCTTCAATGGGCCAATGAGTTGTGAGGACCTCCTTTTACCCTTGTCTCTTATTGAGATGCCAACTTGTGCCTTGCTAGAAGGCTTCTTGGCAACCGGTTTCCTCTTCTTTTGCAGTCCATCTGACGATGCCTTGCTGTTGTCCTTAGCACTTCTAGCCTCTTGAGTTCACTCTTTCTCCCCCATAGTCACAAGCCTCCTGTTCCTTGGGGCTTGTTCGGTGGTAACTGAGTTATGAGCCTCTTGTTGATGTTTCTTTGCTTTCCTAGTCGCGCTCCTTGACTCGAGGAGAGCTTGAGTGAGCTCTCGCTCCTCATGGGCACGGCGATAGGTCTCTTGCCTTGCCACCTCGACCTCTGGATTGTATAGGGGTGAGTCGCTATCATGGCTCGGCATCATCCCTGAGAAGATATAACAAGAGAGTATATGAGTCTAAGGAAGTGGAACATTGCGTTAGAATTCAAAACACCAATCAAAATTAGGGTTTTGTACTGTGAACCCCGGACTTGTCCGCCCTAGGGTCGGACTAGTCCGGTCCACACAGCAAGAACCCTAATCTTGAAGTTTTTTTGCAAAATATACGCATCGAGGCAAAATATCCTTACGCTAGGATCACAATAGCATAAGGAACAACATTTCTGAAGAGGATTCTACCAAAAGACCTAAAAAATTTGAATTTTGAGGGATTTGGGGTTGGGTCATGAATACCTCTTTGAAACTTTGAATAAAAAAAATGTGGGGGTGGAATCGAGCAAAGATGCGCGGGGAAAGGTTCCCACACACCTAGGGCCTTCAATCCACGGATTGGAAGTGGTTTTTGCTGGAAGGAATTGGAAATTGCCAATATGGGTGCGGTTTTCGTGGAGGAGAGGAGATAGTCGAAGTGGAGAGAATGAAGAGTTGGAGCCCTACTGGGGAGGTTAAGTCCCCAGGGGCCGGAATAGTTTTCACAAAGAATCTTTACAAACATGGCAAGTAAGCAATCAACAAGCAAACTATGACCATAATTTACAAGGGATCAATAATTTCAAATAGTTTTGTAGAAAATTGAGGGGGATGAGGTTTTCGCAAGCATGCATGAATTTTGAAGCGAATACAAGTAACAATCAGTGTGAAAGACTCAAGCCACATTTCAAGAATATAAGATATTGAGATCACTCCTAAGTTCACACAATCTCTTCTCATCTAAGGGCTTGGTGAAAATATCGGCGAATTGTTTTTTGGTTCTCACATGGGAAATCACTATGTCTCCTCTGATGGAGTGATCTCTCAAGAAATGGTGGCGGATATCAATGTGCTTGGACCTTGAATGCTCAATTGGATTGTGGGCTATTTTCATGGCGCTCTCATTGTCACATAGGAGTGGGATATGGCCCAAGTTTATGCCATAATCCCTAAGAGTTTTTCGCATCCAAAGAAGTTGTGCACAACAACTTCCGGCGGCGACATACTCTGCTTCAGCTGTGGAGAGTGCAATGGAATTCTGTTTCTTTAAGGACCAAGATGCTAGAGACCTACCCAAGAATTGGCATGTCCCGGATGTCCTCTTTCTATCAACTTTGCACCACGCATAATCCGCATTGGAATAACCAATGAGATTAAACTTGGAGCCCTTGGGGTACCAAAGTCCTAATAATGGTGTGTGAACCAAATATCTAAGAGTTCTCTTTACAGCAGTCAAATGACACACCTTGGGAGCAGCTTGAAAACGTGCACACATACAAACACTTAGCATTATATCGGGTCGACATGCACATAGATAAAATAATCAACCAATCATGGAACGATATACCGTTTGGACCACACTTGGACCATCTTCATTAAGGTTGAGGTGCCCATTGGTTCCCATTGGAGTCTTGATGGGTTTGGCCTTGTCCATGTCAAACTTCTTGAGTATTCCTTGCATGTACTTTGTTTGACTAATGAACGTGCCTTCCTTGAGTTGCTTCACTTGAAATCCTAGGAAAAACTTCAACTCCCCCATCATGGACATCTCAAACCTTTTGGTCATTATCTTAGAAAACTCATCAGAAAAAGTTTTGTAAGTAGAACCAAATATAATTTCATCGACAAATATTTGGAAAACAAACAAATCATAATTGAAATGCTTTGTAAATAGAGTATAGTTGACCTTCCAAATTTTGAAACCATTTTGAGTTAGAAAGTCTCTAAGGCACTCATACCAAGCTCTAGCAGCTTGTTTGAGGCCATAGAGAGCCTTACGCAATTTGTAGGCATGGTTTGACAAGTCTTGATCTTCAAAGTCCGGGGGTTGCTCCACATACACCTCTTCTTTGATTGTACCATTGAGAAAAGCACTCTTGACGTCCATTTGGTGTAGCATAAAATCATGGTGAGTAGCAAAGGCAAGTAATATGCGAATTGATTCAAGTCTCGCTACGGGAGCAAAGTTTTTATCAAAATCCAAAATATTTGACTTGTGAGTACCCCTTGGCCACAAGTCGTGCTTTGTTCCTTGTAACCACCCTGTGCTCATCTTGTTTGTTGGGGAACACCCACTTGGTGCCCACAACATTTGCATTAAGCCTCTTCACGAGCTCCCATACTTGGTTTCTTTCGAATTTCCTTAGCTCTTCTTGCATGGCCACCATCCAATCTGGATCTCGTAGTGCTTCTTCAACCTTGTGAGGTTTTAAAGAAGAAACAAAAGAGTAATGCTCATAAAATATTGCAACACGAGATCGAGTAGTTACCCCCTTGGAGATGTCTCCAAGGATGTTGTCAATTGGATGGTCCCGTTGAACGCTTTGATGCACTCTTGGGTGTGGATCTTGAGTTCTTAGAACTTCATCATCTTCCTCCTCATCTTCTTCGTCTCCCCCTAGATCGATGCATCCATTTTGATCTTGATCATCTTGATATTCTTGAGGTGCATCTTGAGGGTTTTGAGCTTGATCATGTGAGATATAACTTGCTTGATTTCGGGATGGTCACTTGAGCCTTGATATTGTTCTTGTGGATGAATGTCTACAAGTGCCATCCTCCTATAACCACTTGTTGAGTCTCTTCTTGATCTAGCACACAACGATTAACTTGCTCCACTTGGGAGCCATTAGTCTCATCAGACACCTCATCATGTGCTACTTCAACAATCCCGGGGGACTTGTTGAAGACACGGTAGGCGTAGGTGTTTGAGTCATAACCAAGCAAGAAACTCTCATCGGACTTTGAAGCGAACTTCGAAGTCCTAGTCTTCTTGTTCCGAATATAGCATTTGCTCCCAAAAACACGAAAGTTGAAATGTTAGGATTGTAACTGTAAAAAACCAAATTTTTATAATGCAAACCTCAGTTAGAACGATTAAAATTTTTGAATGATAAAAAGAAATGAAAAAGGAAATGTGAAAACAAAGTAATTCAAACTCCAAAAGAGGGAATTTAAAAAAAAAAACTTAACTACTGTTCAACTGAGTTTAACATGTAGATTTGAGTTGACCATTCGATTCCAAATATTTCAAATAGTCTCCCTGCAAACTTTCTTAATTTTTGAAGCAAGTTTACTATTTAATTCAATGGCTACATTGAATCCCACTCAAATTCAAATTCAAGTTTGAATTCAAATGAAACTTGGTCAAATCAATAATTTGCATTCAGAATCAAATTCTTCATATTAAATTTGGCCTTCCCACAAATATCTAGCAATTTTGGATGAATCTTGGTGAGGGAGATTTACTGTCCAGAGAGTAGATGAGGATGAGCAGCAATGAGACCCACCTGTCATAAACTCCTCTGTTTTCTCTGCATCTGCACAGCTTACGACCGCATGGCATGCATTTTCCACATAGGTGCTTGCTTCTCTGCTTGCCTCTAGCTGCATACAGCACGTCCCTGGCCTCCTTTTCATCCTTATCTAAACACCAGAGGTGAAACAGCTTGCTCTGCTCCCGTTCTTGACCCAGAAACTCGAACAGCCCCATGTTCTTCATTTTCTGACCGAAATCAATCAGCTACAATTGGTTTTGAGCAGTTTTCTTTGCCTCTCCTGACTCATCAACATCTTGCGCAACTGTGCGAGATTTTCATGCGCAACTGAGCCATCCCGAAGCAGTCCCGAGCTCAAATGCGGCCGCCGGTTCCCCTGTTTTCCACTTGCGCCTATGCTCCACTGTTGACCCGGCGACACAAGCCTTATCTCACCCAGCTCCTTGAAGCAAAAAGGTTCGCCTATGCATATACTAGCTGCTGGTAAAATGTGAGCCCATGTCATGGACTGTAGCCCCCGTGTTTCCATTTCTTCTGACGAGCTTCATGTAAGAACATAGTTAGGTGTTCCATAAAATTCGTTTTCTACGTGCAAGCAATCGTCGTGACTGTGAGCTTTTACCTTCCTTAGGTCCAGGCGCACATTCTCAAGCAAACCCCATCGAAAGCCATCGATTGAACACATCGGATTATGAATTTTTCCTAGCCGCCGAGTTGAGCTCCCCACCTCACCATCGAATTCGTGTTTACGAAACTTTCCACCACCTTTGAGCACTCATTCCTCGATCTCCAGTGCACTAGAAACATTTTGGTGCAAGTTCCCATCGAAATCATCCACCAGGAAAGAGTACCGACATCCCCTAAACCCTAACTGCCGCCGCCCCCATAGAACCCCTTTCTCCGGCCAGTTTTGATCTAATTCGACCTCCCCATCGTGTTTGTCATCCAAAGTTGGGCCCTGGCGGCCAAATTTAGACGCATAGAAGCAGGGGAGGGCCGACCGCCATGGGCGCCGCCGCGCGCCAACTTGCGCCAATGAGGGCACCGCCCAGCCGAGGTTTGAAGACAACCCGAGCTGGATCCTCTATGGCTGTGGGATTGATTGCGGCCAGGCCCTTTTATTATGTGGCCCAATGTGTCTTATTTCCCATTGGCTGATTTAAATCTTGCGGGCCCACTGTTTAATTCAAACTTTCCTAATTGATTTTATTCCAAATTTTATCCAATCTTAGAAATTCAGTATCTCTTAGAGTACTTGGCCGAAAATTCCCAAATAAATTTTGTTAGAACAAGAATGATCTCTACTTTCAAGTGGTGCTCTTGGATCTGTTTGAAAATCCCTAATTTGTTCTCAATAATTCCATGAAAAATGTCTTAAAGATTAAATCCTGATGCTTCATTCCTTCAAAAATTCCCAAACGTTGCCACATCATTACATATAATTCCCTTGAGTTACAGTAAAAGTATCAGGTCCATTTGATTTGACTTGAATAGCCAAATTATGTTTCCAATCTGTATGTACCTGAAAATTCTAAAATGTCCAGAAACTTTTTCAGCAAATTGTCCAAACTTGTAAATTCAATATCTCACAGTAGAATGCTTATAAAATTATGAAACCAATTTTGTCGAGTCACTCTTGACCTCCTATAAACAGAACACAAACTTTTAGCCATGTTAAAGTCTCAGATTTCCCAAGAAAATTCTGGGAATTGTTTATCTACATTGAATTTTAGACAACAGAGACTTCCATGAACTTAGCCCAATTTCAGCCAGAACCTCATTCATATCACCTAGTGTCCTCTGTAAAATTTCCAGAACCCGTAGCCATTATTTAGTATACTTAACTGTATTTCTATTCAGCTTTGTAATAATACCAATATTGATTCACTTGCATTATTCTTTGCATATCGAATAGTTGCCAAGCTCGAGGAGACCTCTGAGCCACTGCAATTCATCAACCTGGAGACTAAATTTAATCCCATCTCACAGCCAGGCAAGCCCCGGTTTGCATTTAACAGCGTTTTAAAATTTTATTTGTATCACACTATATAGGTTAGATTGGATTGTGCATTTGGTCTAGATTTTCTTGGAGTTTTCTACTTGCATGAATAGAGCACCCATGAGAGCAGGATAGATGTTTAAGTCCTCGATGTGTCCATGCTATGCTTAATGTTATAGTTGCTTTGGTAGAAGTCGAGTCATTGGAATCTACTCGTGAGTTCAGGACTTGGGTGCACACGAGATTGGCCGAGTGAGAGATTCACCATTTGGTTAAATATGAGACCGGGCATGGAGTAGGAGCAGCAGGACATAGGGGCCTGTGAGCTGTAGTTGTGCCTGTGTTAGTCAAGGACCGATCTGTGTCCGGCCCTGTTGAACAAGTTTGAATGTAACGAAGGCATACTGAATATATAGGACTCAGTAAACCGATGTAACTTGTCCATTTTAGTGTCAAGGCATACCTTACCGCCTTATAGGTGCGGGTTGAGAGCAGCAAGGTGTAAACCTGCCAGCAGGAACGTCGTACTCCGTGTCGGGGTCTCCTGCTCGTAGCGGTGGGACCGGCTGCATACAACATCAGTGTAGTGTGCCTTCGCAGCTCCGAGTGTGGTTGTATGTGTCGTGCTATTCGGGTATTGCTGTAGGTGTATATCGATTCGAGTCGCCATCCCTCGCGGTTATTGAGTACCGCTTGTTCACTGAGTCATGACGTAGTTAATTATCTGGAGCTGAATATTATTGAATCATGCTTTATGCAATAATTATGTGTTGATACTTGTATGCTTTAGAACAGATTGCTCACTAAATTTTAGATTCATGAAGCCTTAATTTGCTGCTAAAAGCTGAAAGTAAGGACTAACATCTAGGCGAGTCTTTTATTGCAAACTGTTGTCCTATATTATGTATATCCTGCATATAGAGTTCCATGCTTAGTGGAGACGGTTAAGTCTTGCTGAGCCTTCGTGCTCACAGTTGTTATTTCAAGTTTATGCTGCAGATGATGAAGTATACGATGAAGAGTTCACCGGTGAGGCGTTGCCCCCGTCGGGGTACACGACCGAGTGGGAACCCTGCACGCCGCTGTGAGTTTCACTTGTGTGCTGCTAGTGTGATTCTATTCGCGGCCTGAACGGAATTACTTTTGCATAGCTTAGGCTTGAGTGTCGAGAGCTATGAACTTATGTTCCGTTGTAGTGTATTTTAATGTATATTAGTTGTAAAAGACAAAGTTTGTATAACACAATTTTGTTTTATGTAATATGATGTACCTTTTTTCTGTGTGTTGTTGGGTGCCGCATCGCATGACACCACCTGATTGCGATTCCTCAAATGTCGGAACTCCGGTCCTGACAGCCTGGTATCAGAGCCGCATTATGAATAGCGCGCTTAAAAAGGATTGTATTACGAGAAAAATTTAGGTTTACGGTGAGGAATCAATAGTAGCCCACATAAGGACTATTATTAGCATAGTTACTTAAGGTGGCAAAGCTAACATATGTGTTATTATATTCTGTAATGATGCTCTGACGTCAGGTAAGAGGTAAGGTACGCCACCGCAAGTGGATCAATTGCGGTAAGCTCTCCGTACAAGAGATAGTACGATGATTGTCCCTCGTGGCTTGGCACGGGAGTTTATATGAGTCTCTGAACCTTCTCATGGTCATGGGAACATATGAAAATGCTGTTCCCCGGCATGCTTCAGGCAAAAGCGAGGATACCCCATCGTGTGGTCAAAAACATGAAGTATGCAACTCTTGAACATTCAATGTTCAAAGGGCCATATGCAGTGCTTATCCATAGCAAGAGATTAATGATGTGGGCACCTATCGTGCGATTGAAACGCACGTAGTGTTTTTTTAATAAACATGCAAAAGCGCCTCCTATTGGTGCAACATTAGGCAAAGACGTGGGATCCAGTCGGGTGGTACATAACCCGATGCACCTCCTACTGATGCAGCATTATGCAAAGACGTGGGACCCCTGTCGGGTGGTAGAAAAACTGGTCATGTACCTCAAGACGTGGCTCAGCCCGGGGCGGCCCGTATGGAATGATAAGGGACAAATGTCTTACTTTTATATATTTTATTGTGACTGCCTGAAATGATCGCCCGTGCGGGTCTTGCCATAAGACACCATAATGAGTGTTTTGTAAATTGTGTGTCTTATGCAGGTACACTGACCGCGTGATCATATTGCGCTTAGAAAACGTTTGCGAGTGAACGTCATTACGACCACCGTTGAGACGTATGCCAGAATACCGGCTTAGAATTTTCATTTTTGGGAGGCACGTATTACCGACATATATTCCATTGATGCATTAATCACTTTGCTGTAAAATGGAACTGAGAAGATGTAAAAATACTTATATTAGCTATTGAGCTCTGATTTTGAACTAAGTTTTCAAAATTGGAGTTGGTTTTGAAGTCACAAGATTAAAAAACATAGTGTTCTATTTTCTATCAGAAAAAGACCTGAATTTGAGAAACCATATCCCCCAGTAGAAAACTCCAATGAAGTTATATCTTACTTGGATGGAAAGTTTAGGAAGTCCTTTAAAACTATTATCTCCAACCCCAGAGCTGAATTTCCCTCTAACCTGTTCAAAATTTCAAAGTTCCAAAATCCGCCAAACTGGAGAAAAACTAGAACCCTCTCTGGACTCCTTATTGTTTTGACCATATCTCACTCTTGTAATTTTAAACCGGGCTGAGCGAGGAATTTCTAGAATTCTTTTAATTTGTATTACAATTTAGTAATCTGTGGCTGCTGTAAATTGTTAAGTTTTATATCTGGAAATTGTGGCCCAAAATCAGCATAAACAAAGGAGGAGCTGTCAAAATTTCCAAAAAAACTGTCAGGTTTTTTCGGTACCTTGTGTACCGGGTACCCCATGATACCGCAGGAAAAGCTAAGGAGTTCCCACCATTCAAGTTGAAGACCTCTGAAGGCCACACGTGTTGCGCAGTGCTAGACTCGCCTTCCTCGTTTGGGTAGCTCCAACACTGACACGTGTATTACAAGATCGGACCTAACGCCCATCATAGGGAAGCTCCGGTCTTGTCATGTGTCCAGTGACCCCGGACCTAACCCCCAGTAGAGGGAAGCTCCAGTGCTACCACATGTATAGTGGCTCTGTACCTACATCCCCATGATGGGAAGTTCCGGAGCCGCCACGTGTCGACCTCCGGAGTTAGGACTTCAAACGGAAGACGAAAGAGAATTCTAACAGCTCAGACCTTCAAGGGACAGTTAAAACGACAGTTACAAGACCTGATTACGTGTCATTAATGCCATATTAATGACACGCGATCAGTAGACTATTAATAGGGGTGACACCATCATTAAGGCGCATTATCACCCTATTAACCACACTTAATATTCAACGATCATGTATTAGATAGTTAACTATGCTAGGGCCACATGTCGGCCCAGGCAAGTGATGTAACAACCAGTCCTTAGACTATAAAAGGGCTGCATCGCACGATACAGGACAACCAAGCTCATACGCACGCAAGCACCAGTAAATCTCGAATACAACAACACACACCCCGCGGAGTAGGGTATTACGCTCAGGCAGCCCGAACCACGTAAATCCTCTGTGTCATCATCTTATCTAGAATCTCCGCGCGCCCAAACCGATCTAAGAACCTCCGTGGGCTACAATTGAGTAGTACCGGGGGAAATGTCATTCGTACGCTTCTACAGATTTACAATGCCATATCTCCTCGACCAGAAATTATATGGAGGCAAACCAATACTTTTTGGAAAGGTATTGAAGTGTACTTAAACTTTGTAGTTCACCGCATGATCTGATCCGGCCATTTACTAGGTTAAATTTGTGTTTTTGTACAGGCTGGTACAGTTTCACCAGAAATTTCACCGGTTTGACATATTTTGGTCTTGTTATGAATCTGGTACTCGATTTCACTTCGAGAAGTGTCGTAACAGACCAGATGTAGATACTAAACCATTTACCAGTGGAATTGAGGGTTTTACCCACTCAAACCTCTTTTCTTTTTATGACCATGTTTGTATCATATTGAATATAAGAGAGCGTATTCGCTCGATAACGCGCATAATGTCCCGTCACGACAAACAATAGTCAAAATGAACTTCAATCCATGGAGTTCATTATTTTGGAGCTCGCTATTGTAAAATTGGTCCATGGGTGATGTATTTTGTATAAAGTCTATACTTTATCAATATATGTTACCGTTATGCAAGTTTGGTTATTAATACACACACTATTATTTTTATCCTTGAGTGATCTTACAATATCACGTCTCATGTTGGATTCATGGTTGCGGCTGCAGAATGGTGCGCACCCGTAACACGGTAGCAATCAGTGGCTCGAGCCAGGGAGGTGATGACTCCCAGCAACAGAGAACTCAAGATCAGCGACAGCCGCCACCGCCACCTCCTCCTCCGCTTATGTTGGCGGATGTGATTGCAGCAATGGTGGATTCGCGCGACGAGCAGACCAAGCTGCTGCGAACCCTTGTGCAGAATATATCTCGTCAGCGGGGACGTCCAAACGGAGGCAATCATCAGCCTCAACGCAACACCTACGCGGATTTCATGGCGACTCATCCACCGGTCTTCATGGAGGCCGATGAACTTCTTGAGGCGGACAACTGGCTCTGCAACCGAAGCAAAGATCAGGTTGCTCCAATGCACCAAACAGCAGAAGGCACTCTTCGTGGCGCAACAGCTTCACGGCTCTGCCGGCGCATGGTGGACGAATTACATCGCCTCATTGCCGGCTGGTCATGCCGTGACTTGGACTGAATTCCGGGAGGCATTCTGCTCCTATCACATACCTTCCAGTATTATGAAATGCAAGCTTCAATTTTTTTTAACTCAAACAAGGCAGGAGGAGTGCTCACGAGTACTCCAAGGCTTTCAACCATTTGGTGCAGTACACGCCGGATCATGTGAACACGGAGGAGAAGAAATGGGATTGTTTTTATCGAGGCTTGAATGCTAAGATGAAGGATAAGCTTGCTTTGTTCAATTGCGGCACATTCAATGAATTTGTCAACACGGCGATTGTACAAGATGATGCGACACGCGAGCTGGTGACAGAGAAGTGCTCCACAGGGCAGCAGTGGTCGAGCTCCATGAAAGTACCATATGGTATACCGATCACCGTCCAGTCAAAGGTGGCAGCCCCCGACACGACCGCCAATGTTCCGTGGCTGCCCATTCAACAAACCGAGCTTCCGACCACCCCTACCACAGGAGCAGCAGAAGCAACAGAGGATGATACCTCGTGCACCCCCACAGCAGCAGCATGCACCGGGTTTCCGTCCTCCGGCCTATGGTGGTCCGACCCAATACACGTGCTACAACTGTGGACGTGTCGGTCACCTCTCCTACCACTGTCCAGACAAGCAAACTAGCGGACAAGCATCGTATCAGGGTGCTAATCAACCCCACAACCAGCCCAAGAAACTAAATCCCAAACCCGACAACGTCCACCACATCGATGTTGAGGACTTACCGGAAGCGAACCCGTACTCGCGGGTACGTTCACTCTCATCGATCAGCCCATTATCATACTTTTTGATTCTGGAGCCACCCATAATTTCATTAGTAGTTCATATGTTGTCAAGCACCAACTACAAATATTTCCTATTAAATATCCATACATGATTATTTCACCGGGTGGGAAAATGTCAGCTCATAGTATGATTCCTAAAGCACCACTGTGCATGGGTGGAAAAATATATCCAACCACTCTCATTAACTTAGATGGCCAAAAGATCGATGTCATATTAGGTATGTCGTGGTTACATCACGTGCTGTTTGGACATTGTTCCTCGAACCGTTCATTTCGATTCTCCACTACACAGTCCACATACGCTCATTCTTGATCGATCTGCTCAAGAAATTGCAGCAGCATACTACTCTGAATCCATTAAGTTGGAAGACATTTCGGTAGTCTGTGAATACCCCGATGTGTTTCCTAATGATCTTCCGGGCATGCCGCCCGAACTTGACATGGAGTTCAAGATTGAACTTGCACCGAGAACCATAACGATTTCTCGAAGACCTTTTCAAATGGCGCCCAATGAGATAGCTGAATTAAAGGAACATCTAAAGGACCTGCTGGACAAAGGTTTTATTTGCCCAAACTCCTCACCTTGGGGCTGCTCCGCGCTGTTCGTTAAGAAGAAGGATGAAACGTTGCGGTTATGTGTGGACTATCGTCCACTAAATGCTGTGACTAGAACAAGTATCCACTACCTCGCATCGACATTCTCTTCGATCAATTCGTGGGTGCTAAGGTATTTTCCAAGATGGATCTTTGGTCCGGATATCATCAAATTAAAATCCGGGCAGAAGATATACCGAAGACGGCATTCCCGATGCGATATGGACTATATGAATATCTCATCATATCTTTTGGTCTCACCAATGCTCCGGCCCACTTTATGTATCTTATGAACTTAGTGTTCATGCCGGAGTTAGATAAGTTCATCGTGGTCTTCATCGATGACATCTTGGTATATTCCAAATCGGAGGAAGAACACGCCGAACACTTGCATACCGTGCTTCAACAATTGCGAGACCATAAGCTCTATGCAAAATTCAGCAAGTGTGAATTTTGGATCAGTCGAGTGCCATTCTTAGGACACATTGTTTCAGCTGAGGGCATCGCTGTGGACCCAAGTAAAATTGTTCAAGTGCTGAAATGGCAATCTCCAAAGTCCGTACATGAAGTCAAAAGCTTCCTTGGTTTAGCGGGGTATTCATCCCGAACTTCTAAAAAATTGCTAAACCTATGACGGAGCTGTTGAAGAAAAGCACCAAGTATTTTTGGAGTGAAGCATGTGAGAAGACATTTCAAATGTTGGTGAAGCATGTCACAATAGCCCCAGTTTTAGCTCAACCGGATACGACGAAACCGTTCGATGTTTATTGCAATGCATCTGACATCGGCCTTGGCTGCGTTCTTATGCAAGAAGGACGTGTAGTTGCATAGGGATCACGGCAGCTCCGCAATCATGAACAGCATTATCCTACTCACGACTTGGAGCTCGCTGCCGTGGTGCTTGCTCTAAAAATGTGGAGGCATTATTTGCTTGGAAATCTGGTTCACCTCTACACCGACCATAAAAGTTTGAAGTATATCTTCAGTCAGAAGGAGCTGAACATGAGGCAAAGAAGGTGGTTAGAATTGATCAAGAATTATGAGATTGATATTCACTATCATCCCACCAAAGCTAATGTGGTTGCCGATGTGCTTAGCCGCAAGTCTCATGTCAATAACTTGACAATCATGCCTATGGAAGAGGAAGAACTGAGTCTATACTTAGTTCCATATGGAGTTTTATACAATCTTGCTCTCATTCCCACAATCAGAGAGGAGATTTATTGAAGCTCAAAAGAAGGACAAGGGTATGTCTCACATACTCAATAGAATGGACAGCAGTGAGATGAAGTGCTTTCGAAGAGATGAACATGGTGCTCTATGGTTCAAGAATCGGATCGTAGTGCCCTGGACAAAGCTCACTTGTCCAAATATTCCATTCATCCAGGCAGCAATAAAATGTATCAAGACTTGAAGACTAAGTTTTGACACGGATGAAGCGTGAGATCACTAAGTACGTATCTGAGTATGATACGTGTCGTCGAGTGAAGGACGACCATATGAGGAAAGCGGGACAACTGTAACCACTGAATATTCCGACATGGAAATGGGAGGATGTGAGTATGGATTTCATCGTCGGATTGCCACTCACATTCCGGAAGCATGATTCGATTTGGGTGATAGTCGACCGACTAACCAAATCAGCACATTTCATTACAGTAAATGTCAGATTCAATGCCAGGAAGTATGCGGAGCTGTACATATCAAGAATCATGTGCCTACACGGCATTCCTCACATGATTATTTCAGATCGAGGCTCGCTGTTCGTCCTCGTTTCTGGGAGCAGCTGCACGCCTCGTTGGGTACTAAGCTGATTAGGAGCTCCGCATATCACCCACAAACTGATGGATAAACCGAGAGGGTGAACCAAGTACTCGAAGATATGTTACGCGCATGTGCCATCCACCACGGTAAAAATTGAGATGATCATTTACTGTTGGCGGAATTCTCGTACAACAATGGTTATCAAGCGAGTATCAATATAGCACCATATGAAGCTCTCTATGGCTAGAAATGTCGCACCTTGCTAAATTGGTGTGAGTCCGGCGAAAGAGTGACTTTCGGGATTGATCTAGTCAATGAAGCCGAGGAACAAGTTCGGATCATTCAAGCGAACTTAAGAGCGGCTTAATCTCGACGGAAGAATTATACGGACAAGCAGCATCGCCCACTGCAGTTCAATGTTGGGGATCACGTATACCTACGTGTGTCTCCAATGAAAGGAATTCACCGGTTCGGAGTAAAAGGAAAGCTAGCTCCCCGGTTTATTGGTCCGTTTGCTATCAAGGAGAAGTGCGGACATGTGGCTTATAGATTGGAATTGCCAGCATCTCTCGCTAGTATACACGACATTTTCCACGTATCTCAGCCCCGGAAGTGTCTCAAGTTCACAGCTGCAGTCGATACCGATAAAATCAACGAGTTGCAACCAGATCTCACCTACACCAAACATCCGATTCAGATTCTCGACGAGAAGACCCGAACCACACGGAACCGCACGCTGTGGTTTTATAAAGTGTTATGGAGCAACCATACCGCTGAGGAAGCGACATGGGAAAGCAAAGAATATCTCCGCTCCAATTATCTGGATTCTTATCATCTCATATCCGGTAATTTCTCTCCTACTTTCGTCTCTTCATTGTAATCTCGGGACGTGATTCTTTTAAGGGGGGAAGAATGTAAAAGCCCTAATTTTCATAATGCAAACTTCAGTTAGAAGGACTAAAATTTTTGAATGATAAAAAGAAATAAAAAAGGAAATGAGAAAAACAAAGTGATTCAAACTCCAAAAGAGGGAATTCAAAAAAAAAACTTAACTACTGTTCAAATGAGTTTAACATGTAGATTTGAGTTGACCATTGGATTACAAATATTTCAAATAGTCTCTCTGCAAACTTTCTTAATTTTTTAAGCAAGTTTACTATTTAATTCAATGGCTACATTGAATCCCACTCAAATTCAAATTCAAGTTTGAATTCGAATGAAACTTGGTCAAATCAATAGTTTGCATTCAGAATCAAATTCTCCATATTAAATTTCGCCTTCAAACAAATATCTAGCAATTTTGGATGAATCTTGGTGAGGGAGATTTACTGTCTAGAGAGTAGATGAGGATGAGCAGGAGTGGAACCCACCTGTCATGGACTCCTCTGTTTTCTCTGTATCTCCACAGCTTGCCACCGCATGGCATGCATTTGCCACAGTAGTGCTTGCTTCCCTGCTTGCCTCCGGCTGCATACAGCTCGTCCTTGACCTCCTTTTCATCCTCATCTAAACACCAGAGGTGCAAAACCTTACTCTGGTCCCGTTCTTGACCCAGAAACTCGAACAGCCCCGTGTTCTTCATTTTATGACCGAAATCAATCAGGTACAATCGGTTTTGAGCAGTTTTCTTTGCCTCTCCTCACTCATCAACATCTTGCGCAACTGCGTGATGATTTTCATGCGCAGCTGAGCCATCCCAAAGCAGTCCCGAGCTCAAACGCGGCCGCCGGTTCCCCTTTTTTCACTTGCGCCTCTGCTCCACTGTCGACCCGGCGATACAAGCCTGATCTCACCCAGCTCCTTGAAGCAAAAAAGATTCGCCTATGCATATACTAGTTGCTGGTAAAATTTGAGCCCATACCATGGACCGTAGCCCCCCTATTTCCATTTCTTCCGACGAGCTTCATGTATGAACATAGTTAGGTCTTCCATAAAATTCGTTTTCTACATGCAAGCAATCATCGTGGCCATGAGCTTTTACCTTCCTTAGGTCCAGGCGCACATTCTCAAGCAAACTCCATTGAAAACCATTGATTGAACACATCAGATTATGAATTTTTCTTAGCCGCCGAGTTGAGCTCCCCACCTCGCCATCGAATTCGTGTTTGCCAAACTTTCCACTGCCTTTGAACCCTCATTCCTCGATCTCCAGTCACTGGAAACATTTTGGTGTAATTTCCAATCAAAATCATGCACCCGGAAAGAGCACCAACATCCCCTAAACCCTAACTGCCGCCGCCCCCATAGAACCCCTTTCTCTGGCCAGTTCTGATCTAATCCGACCTCCCCATCATGTTTGTCATCCAAAGTTGGGCCCTGGCAGCCAAATTTAGACGCAGAGAAGCAGGGGAGGGCCGGCCACCATGGGCGCCGCCGCGCGCCACCGTGCGCCGGCGAGGGCGTCGCCCAAACCACAGTTGAAGACAACCCGAGCTGGATCCTCTGTGGCTGTGGGATTGACTGCGGCCACGCCCTTCTATTCTGTGGCCCAATGTGTCTTATTTCCCATTGGCTGATTTAAATCTTGTGGGCCCACTGTTTAATTCAAACTTTCCTAATTGATTTTATTCCAGATTTCATCCAATTTTAGAAATTCAATATCTCCTAGAATACATGGCTGAAAATTCCCAAATAAATTTTGTTAGAACCAAAATGATCTCTACTTTCAAGTGGTGCACTTGGATATGTATTAAAATACTTAGTTTGTCCTCAATAATTCCATTAATAAAAATATCTTAAAGATTAAATCCTGATGCTCCATTCCTTCAAAAATTCCCAAACTTTGCCACATCATTTCATAAAATTCCCTTGAGTTACAGCAAAAGTTTCAGGTCCATTTAATTTGATTTGAATAGCCAAATTATGTTTCCAATCTATATGTATCTGAAAATTTCAAAATGTCCAGAAACTTTTCCAGCAAGTTGTCCAAACTTGTAAATTCAATATCTCACAGTAGAATGCTTAGGAAATTATAAAACTGACTTTGTTGAGTCACTCTTGACCTCCTATAAACGTAACACCAACTTTTGGCCAGGTTAAAGTCCCAGATTTCCCATGAAAATTCTGGGAAGTGTTCATCTACATTGAATCTTATACAACAGAGACTCCCATTAACTTAGCCCAATTTTGGCCAGAACCTCACTCATATCACCTAGTGTCCTCTGTAAAATTTCCAGGAGCAGTAGCCATAATTTATATACTTAACTATATTTCCATTCAGCTATGTAATAATACAAATATTGATTCACTTGCATTATTCTTTGCATATCGAATAGTCGCCGAGCTCGAGGAGACCCCCGAGCCACTGTAAGTCATCAACTCGGAGTCTAACTTTAATCCCGTCTTGCAGATGGGCAAGCCCCGATTTGCATTTAACAGCGTTTTAAAATTTTATTTGTATCACACTATATGGGTTAGATTGTATTGTGCATTTGGTCTAGGTTTTCATGGAGTTTTCCACTTGCATGACCAGAGCACCCATGAGAACAGGGTAGATGTTTAAGTCCTTGATGTGTCCATGCTATGCTTAATGCTATAGTTGCTTCGGTAGAAGTCGAGTAGTTGGAATCTACTCGCGAGTTCTGGAATTGGGTTCACACGGGATTGGTCGAGTGAGAGATTCACCAATTGGTTAAATATGAGACCGGGCATGGAGTAGGAGAAGCAGGACATAGGGGCCTATGAGCTATAGTTGTGCCTGTGTCGGTCACAGACTGATCCGTGTGCGGCCCTGTTGAGCAAGTTTGAATGTACCGAAGGCATTGTTGACGGATGTTATATACCAATTTCACCCGCCAATATAACTCAATTATGTAAAGGAAATTTCATTTCTTGCACACATCACCTTTCTATTTAACCTATTTCCACTTGTCCTTGGAGAAAGTAGTGCATGCAGGGATTTTATGCAGAATTAAAGTGAAAAAGGGGTGGATCCCATAAAATATCATTCCAGCCAATCAAACGACGACATGTGGCACCACATGGATCATATGGCCCACAAAAAGAAGTATCTGAGCCATCCAACGGTGTAGCACCAATATCAGTCAATGGGACCCACCTGACAAAGACCTGGAGGAAGCACACCGCAAAAGGAGCCAAGACCAGGTCAGCCGACCCCCCTAGTCGGCCGACTAGGTCCTGGTGCCAAACGTGGTCAAACGCCACATGTTGGCTCCTCCGGGCTTGAAGAGGTTATGGGTGACTGATTCACGCACTTTTGGTGGTGGGAACCGACCCTTCTCCAAGCTATAAATAGGACTCCTCACCCTCACTTTAACACACACCACTTGAGTATTCATCCATTGTATCCACTACTCTCCATAGGTTTAGAGGAGTACAAGCTGAAGAGAGGAGAGTCTCTAGTCCATAGTCCAAGTAGGAGAGGAGTAGAAGGAGTCTCTTCCCAATTCCTAATTGGGAAAGGTATGGCTCTTATATTCCTATTTGTATTTGTGACTTTGCTCTTAATAAAGATGCTATCTTTAGTCTTCTGTTGTTCATATACTTGGATGAAGCGTTTCTTGTTTGATTGTGGATTCCATGTATGTGGTAGGAGTAGTATTTATGATTATGCTATATCATTGTCATTAGATCATCATAAACACTACAACCCCCCACTATAGTCTAATTAGCTATCATATGATTATGTTAACATGAATTACTTATGCTATGAATTAACATTGGTTCAATGATGATTTAGTTCATTGCCTTAGGATGGCTTGTGATGAGAAAGATGAGTCCCGATCTTCTGATAGGTAATGGATAAGTCGATTGATGGAGATCTCGATGTTGATGATCAGAGGCTCTCGAGTAGAACACAAACAGCCCCTGCAATCACTACACCACTGCTCCGTTGGTTATCAACCATGCTTCACACACTTGACCTCGCCACGAAGGCTAATCCCTGCAAGTGCAACCGAGAACAAAAGCAAGAATGAGGTAGAAGCAATCTGAATTGCTAAGTTGCGGGTCTCACAAACTGATGAACAGTGAAACTGTGTACAACAGATTAACCTAAACAAAACCCAATTGTTTATGACGGCCACCATGGAGTATATATAGGTGGGAGGACGTCAAAGGGGGTGTTGGGGTTGTGACCTAACCCCAAGACACGAAAATAAGAGATGTAGACTTGATACAAGGCCCAATGGCCCAATACGGTGGCACAACACCCTGAACTCAATTTTGTTTCGATGTTTTCTGTCGACTCTGAAGGAATTTCGACATGGGACCAGCGGCATTGGAAATTTTATCTTCTCCCCTTTCCGTGCATATGTAGAACGTCCAAAATGGAGTTCGTATGCGTCCTGGGCATTCTTTTAGTGTGAACTACTACTGGACTCCAAGTTGGACAGAGTTCTGAGTTGGGCTCGGTTTCCATCTTCTTTAAACGTATTCTCTTGTCCTCCACGCCCCTAAACCTTCCTCCAATTAATCCTTGAACCTCTCCATGTATCCTAATCACAATTAAATTATTTGGTAGCAATCTATTCTCAAAAATATATAAGGAAACATAAAAGAACGAGCTCACCTTTGAAATTAATTGTTGTGTGTGAACTCTATTGATTGCATCTTGTATGTTCAATGGACTGTTCTTTGTATCCATAGAAGTGATGTCCTCATCATCCTCCCCTCTTGAATTGGAGTATTCCTCGACTTAAATTCATCTTCTCTCATGTGTTGGTCCAAATGTGCAACGCCATCAAATCTTCTTGTATGCATGAAAGGAGGAGGTCAAGGTGGTGGACGACATAGTGCACCATCTTCATGTTCTCCATCAAATAAGCAAGCACATTCACTTGAGCCAGGATACCAAACAAATAAACATTTTACCATGTTTGTATGTGCATTTACAATGTGCATGATCTCATCAACTTGTGCCTAGGCTTCTAAGGTAATGACTTAATATGCTAGCACAGTGCTAGGATAGAGTGTAGGTTGAATGTCTCGTAGACCCATGGATTGAAGAGGTAGGCAGTAGGTGATGACAGTCCTATATGTCATTTGTAATCGTCCATGTTCGGCTATGCCACAGGCTCTTGGCGGGAGTCGTCCTAGTATTGCTAGGGGTAAACCCGTGCCTGATGTGTTAATCCACTTAGCATGAGAATTCATAATTGATATAATCATTAGTAACTAACTTAGGCTATGTATATGTACATTAGAAGCAAAGTAGGAGTATCTACCTAACTCTTTGCCTAGTTCCTCTATTACCTCATTTATCGCCTTAGGATGAAATGCTCTTGTGTGTGTCACACTACTCCAATTCATCATTTATCCATCCTTGCTAGAACCTTTCCTAGATCACCCTAGCCTCTCCAATTGATGATTGATTTACTTCCATCTAGCCTTCCTTTGGTAGAATATAAATGACACCCTTTGGGAATACTCTTAGAGGGGAAATGCAACATCGATAGTTTCCATGCACTTGCTAATTTACATGTATAATAAAAATATATTAACAAGCATTTCTGGCACCACTGCTAGAGATGAATTGTTAGTAGTGCATAGGAACCGTCAACAAGCATTTCTGGTGCTATTGTCGGGGAGGGCAGCCGAAGTATTGCATGATTGAGTGAATAGGATAGGGCCCTGGTAGGTTTAAGTAGGATGACCCTTCTTTGTTTCCACATTTTATGTGAAAACAGGGTAGTGTATGTCTAGTTTACGCTTGCCGGAAAACTTTATTGAAGATCATGAATCCCTTTTGAAAGATCGACCTCATATCATTACTCCTCAGAAGCTTCGAGCGACAAAGCAAGCCAGCGCTACTGCACCAACAATCAAAATGCCAATGGACCAGAAGACCCTTCATGAGTTTTCGACTCCCTCTACTAACAATGTGTCTGTTGGGTCCACTTTAACATTGGAGACGTGAACATCGAAATCAAGACTGACCTTATCACTATGGTGCAAGCCAACCCATTTTGTGGGAAGGCTAAAGAGGATGCAAGTGCTCACCTGCAACAGTTCCTTGAGATCTGTAGCACTTTTAAGATTAAGGACGTATCTCCTGATGTTGTTCGTCTTAGGCTGTTTCCGTTCTCTCTTCTTGGGAGAGCGAAAAAGTGGTTCTACGTGAACCGAAGTGCTGTACACACTTGAGAAAAGTGTTCTACGACATTCCTCACCAAGTTTTTTCTGTTGGGCAAGACCAATGCCCTACGTGGAAGAATTTCCAGCTTCTAGCAAGATGTCAAGGAATCTATTCCAGAGGCTTGGGAAAGGCTCGAGGAGTACATCCTAGCCTATTCCCACCATGGGATGGATGACTGGCTCATCATTCAAAACTTCTACAACGGGTTGATCCCTTCCGCCAGTGACCATGTTGACGTTGCTGCTAGAGGTGCCTTCTTCCCATTGATGGTGCCCAAAGCCAAATATTTGATTGAGAAGATGGTGTCAAACATGGGTTGGAGCGACAAGCGTCTCCATACCCACAGCGAGGCATGCACACCTTGAAAGAGGTGGACATGATCACTGCCAAATTGGACCTCCTTATGAAAAAGATTGATGGACAAAGCAATGGTGAGGTATGTAGCAATGCCTGTGCCTTAGACTCTCACATCACTTGTGAAGTCTGTGGCAACGCGGGCCATTTGGGCAATGACTGCCCAGAAACCCGTGAGGATGCCATATACGTATCCAACAATGGAAACAATAATGGCTATCGTCTAGGAGCTCAACGGTGGGGCCAACCACACCCATTCTTTCAAGGAGGGTACAACAACAATGGCAACAATGGAAATCAACCCAACTTGAGAGAACTTGCCATTGGCCAGCTCAAGATCAATGAGGCTATATCCAAGAAGCTGTCGACCAATGACAAGACCCTAGAAAACATTATGCCAATATTGAAGGACTATCCTCAGCCTTCAAGAATCAATTGAGTTTCAACAAGATGTTGGAAACTCAGTTGGCTCAACTGGCTGCAATTGTTCCTCCAATGGAGAAAGTGAGTGTGTTGGCTACAAGAGGTGGCAAGACCACTCGTGACTCATTATACCCACACAAGAGAAGAGGACAACTACAAAGGAGAAGGAGGATGTCCCAGTTGGCATAAGTGAACCACTTAGTGAGAGAATGGCCAAGCACTTTGAGGACGAAGCCAACAGTGGATGAGCAATTCAACCACTTTGTTGAGATCATCCAGAAAATCCACATCAATGTGCCCTTGATTGACACGATCCAAGTACCCACTTTTGCTTGCTATCTCAAGGACATATTGAATAACAAGCGGCCATTGCCCACCACTGAGTTTGTCAAGCTTAGGGAAGACTGCAACGTAGCCATCCACAATAGGCTTTCAGAAAAGAAGAAGGACCCTGGATGTCCTACAATTTCATGCTCAATTGGGGCTCACCACTTTGACAAGGCCCTTTGTGATCTTGGAGCAAGTGTGAGTGTGATGCCCAAGGTGGTTTTTGACCAGCTGAACTTCACGGAACTTACTTCAACACCAATGCAGCTCCAACTGGCCGATTCTTCAATGTGTTATCTGGCGAGTATCGCTGAAGATGTTCCAATGAAAATTCAGAATTGCTTCATACTCGTGGATTTCATGGTGCTCAACATGGAGGTCGAGAAGGATAAGCCGCTCATTCTTGGGAGACCATTCCTAAGCACAGCGAAGGCTCACATAGATGTGGGAGCTGGAGAAATCCACTTCCATATCAATGGCAAGGAGGAGAAGTTTAACTTTCGCCCAAAGTTGGAGCAATGCTCCATGATCCGTATCAAGTATGGGCCGAATTTTAAACACATTCAAGAGGTTCAAATCACACCTCCAAAAGTGGACCCGCTCATTGCATTCTTGAGGAATTTGATCTATACGGAAAACCCATCTTATCTTCCACGTCGACACCCCAAGAAGACGGAGAAGTCCGAGCCTCCCCAAAAGTCCAAGTCCACCAAGCCGCCAAATAAGGTATGGAGGAAGAAGCAAAACAAGCCGTCCGAGCCCATCCCTTCGGGCCCAGATGTCAAGAAATGAAGAAGGAGAAATATCCATATCATCAGACGGTGGTGAGACCTAGCCAATAGGTTAACTTGGTAGTTATCCTTTTCTTTGATTTTTCTTTTCTCTTCATTTGGTTTTCCCCATTTAGTTTGATTTTCCCTCTGCATATTTGGTTTTCTTACTAAGTTGAGAATCTTATATTCTCAACTATCATTTTTATTTCTTTATTTTCACAAAAAGAAAATTGTTTGGTTTGAAAAAGGAGTTTTTATTCAGAAAACAATTTTTTTGAGCTGCAAAAGTGGTAATAAACCAACGTGCTAATCTCGTAGCCGTTGGGGATCCACCTGCCAAAAGGGGGAACAGGGGGCCCACTTGTCAGTTGGGCCGACCCCCCTGTTCGACCGACTAGGGGAAGGAGCCATTTTGGCTCTCTCTCCTCACTACCAGGATTCTGCCCTATTGTAACGATTACTGCAACAAAAACTAAATCGTTGCAGTAAGCTTGGTCTGTTGCCACAATTCACCAGTTCGTGGCGTTAGGATCTATCGCCACAGAACACAATCATTGCATTAGGATCTGTTGCCATGATTCACAAGTTCGTGGCATTAAGATCTATCGCAACGGAACACAGTCATTGCACTAGGATCTGTTGCCATGATTCACCACTTCGTGGCTTTAGGATCTATCGCCACGGAACACAGTTGTTGCATTAGGATCTGTTGCCACGATTCACTAGTTCGTTGCGTTAGGATCTATCACTACAGAACACAATAGTTGCATTAGGATCTAATGCCACGATTCACTAGCTGATGGCGTTAGGATCTATCGCCATGGAACACAATCGTTCCATTAGGATTTGTTGCCACGATACACTAGTTCATGGCGTTAGGATCTATCACCACGGAACACAATCGTTGCATTGGGATCTATCGCCACAATTCACCAGTTCGTGGTGTTAGGATCTATCGCCACGAAACACAATTGTTGCATTAGGATCTGTTGCCACGATTCACCAGTTCATGGCGTTAGGGTCTATCATCACAAAACACAATCGTTGCATTAGGATCTGTTCCATGATTCACCAGTTCGTGGCGTTAGGATCTATCGCCACGGAACACAATTGTTGCATTAGGACTTTTGCCACGATTGTACTAGTTCGTGGCGTTAGGATCTATCGCCACGGAACACAACCGTTGGCCTCACGATATCACAAAGGAGTGGAATACGGTTCATATTGTAACTGTAATCACTTAGAGTTTGTCGCATCCAGAGGAGTTGTGCACAACAACTCCCGGCTGCAACATACTCCGCTTTGGCTGTGGATAAGGCAATGGAGTTTTTTTTCTTGGAGGACCAAGAAACTAGGGATCTACATAGGAATTGGCATGTACATGAGGTACTTTTTCTATCTACCAGCATAATCTACATCAGAGTAGCCAATGAGATTGTATTTGGAGCCCTTTGGATACCAAAGACCAAGGTTGGGTGTATGAACTAAATATCTCAAGATCCTTTTTACGGCTGTCAAGTGACAGTCCTTAGGATTGGCTTGAAATCTTGCACACAAACATACACTCAACATAATGTCTGGCCTAGATGCACATAAATAGAGTAGACATCCAATCATGGAGCAATATACCTTTTGATCGACACTAGGTCCATCTTCATTGAGATCCAAGTGGCCATTCGTTGCCATGGGAGTCTTTATGGGAGCCTTGTCCATTCCAAACTTCTTGAATATATCTTGAGTGTACTTAGTTTGGCTTATGAACATCCCTTCCTTTTGTTGCCTCACTTTGTAGGATCGAAGAGCACGTGAAAAGCTACCAGAGAGGGGGGGGGGGGGGTTGAATGGTAGATTTAAAAATCTTACGCAGCGGAAACAATTAAACCCCAAACCCTTTCGGCAGAAAAACGATCTGTTAAAGAAATTGTGTGTGAGACTAATCTAAACGTATTTCATCGTGACAAAAGTGATAGATATCATAGATAATCAAGTCACGAAGACAACACAAAAGAAGTCACTCAAATCCATCAAGAAAAACTCAAGTTATGATCGAAGGATCAAACAATGGTCAATCTGCCCTACCCGAGAAAAAAACAGTTCTGGAATGCTGCAAAGAAACTCGTGTAGATCATATAACACAAATCCAATGACCGTGAAATTTTGACAGATTATAAACAATAAAGTTGTGAAGACAACTCAAAAAGAATCACGTCAATTGGATCTGTAAAACTCGAGTTATGATAAAACCACCGACGAAATGTAGTGCTGTCCAAAAACTCGACGAGTAAAACTTGTCTGGAACAAGTTGGACGAACAAGGCACAAAAGTTCCTTCAAGCTACGGATTTTATTCAATAGAACACAAGAGGAAGAGCCCCAAAGTCGTGCACCACGAGCTCTGGGCTCCCTTGCTTATATAACCAGCCATTAGGCCAACCCAATATCAACTAGGACTCCAATCCTACTCAGATCATGAATCGTAACTTTCAATAACTGCTCAAGATTCTTCTATACGCAGATAGAAGAAATCTTAAGACTTCCAAACACCTTAGGAACTTATCCCACATTTGTAAACAACTCAAATTCGTGACCCACACGAAATCCTATCATAACCAACTCAAATCTTTCCATATTTGAGTCAAACCCGACTCAGCCGCAGCCTGAGTCCATAACCTAGTCGGTTGGACCTTTCCGACCAACTCTTTACATCCACATCTCTTCATTACGTCTCGGAACCATGTAGCCACGTCCATGCACTCCTTACACACGTGCAAACATCTTCCAATGACGTCCATGATACCTTCATATGCATTGTTTTGATTCAATCATGCTGCGCAACCTCCTGATTAGCTCAACCACAATTCCTCCTGAATTTGGTTGTTGGAACCTCATATCCTCCCTGAGACTAGACTAATGGATCCCGTTACCAGCCATGTCTTGAACTCAAGCAACACCTGCACATGAATAAACAACCAATCCATACGAGCCCAAGTCCTCGACTTGACTCAAGTTAGTTCCGAACACAACACCCTACGTGAGAACCTCACATAAGCATGTTGCAAAACCACAGTAACACGATATCATCCATATCAACCAAAACGCACCAAAAACTTAGCAAATGAATACTAAGCAATCTTTCCAACAATGTAAAGCAAGTACAAAACATTGCAAATGAAAAGCAGAAGCACTGCGGTCAAGTTCCGGACCATCCCACAGCAAGCCGGAGCTTGAGCCGGAGCTTACCAAAACTAGTACAATGAAGCACCTGCCGGACCTTACCAAAACTGTCGGTGGTTTGGATCCGGCAGATCTCCTAACACTACTAAAGTGTTAGAGAAGTTGTGGTTCGGTGTGGGCGCGTGGAGATTCAAGAAGGTGAATTGTAAATGGCGCAGGAGACAAAAGAATTTACGTGGTTCGGGCCGCCTAAGCGTAATACCCTACTCCACGGGGTGTGTTGATGTTGTATTGGATGTAGCGCGTGTGTCAGCGTGTATGAACGTCTGTGTAAACGTCATCGGCCTGTCCTTTTATAGTACAAGGGCAGGCCATTACAAATTAGCCTAGCCCGACATGTGGCCCCGGCGGTTACTAGTATTGATACTTATTCAACACGTTTAATTGCCCTTAATGACCGGGTAATGGGCTTTGACAGCACCGTTACTGGTAATTAAGGTCGTCCGATCATGTGTCATTAATATGGTATTAATGACACTTAATCGGGTCTTGAAGTCCTTGATTCCCCTTTGAAGATTCGGAGCTGTTGTGGAGTCTTCCGGAGGTTAGAGGCTGAAGATCCGACGGTTGGACACGTGGCAGCATCGGAGCACACTGTGGAGAACAGATGGCTCCGGTGTTACCCGACACGTGTTAGCACCGGAGCTTCCCTCGGTCTGGGGTTAGGTCCGGGGGTGCCACTTCGGTACGTAGCCCGGTGCTTCCCCCTTTGCGAGTGGTAGCTCTGGTTTGATAGTACACGTGGCGACCCTGGGGCTAACCATGTTGGAGAAGCAGGTCCGGACATGTCTGACATGTGGGCCTCCGAAGGTCTTCAAATCAAGTAGATGACTTTCCCTTGAGATCTTTGCAATCCCAAGGGGTATATGGTGCCCAGGGTACCGACAGTGGCCCCCTGGGCCCACCTCCGGGTAAAACACCTTGGGTGCAGTTATTCCGCCGGAGGTGGGTCCATCCTTCAACTTTTGAACTGAGTCTTCAAAGGTCTTCAAATGTGCCGTTGGCGATGGTCCGGAGTTAAATCTTCGCCGTGTGGTGTATCCTGTGTGCGGCAGGTGAGATCTTTGGTGTGCGGATCTCACGCAATTGAAGGCCGCCGGTTCTCGATACGAAAATCGTATCAGTTCTGCGCGCCTTGTCAGGCCGCCGCCTTCGGGCTTCCCGCCTCATGATGGCAACCGTTTGCCTGGGTAATAACCTCGACTTGATTGTCGGGGTAGTCCCAGGCCCTCTTGTCATCGGCTGGGTGGAATTTTTGAGTGGTATCTTCGACTTCCTTGCGGTTTCCATCCAAGTGTCGCAAGGGCTTACTTAAGAAGGAAAGCGCGCACCATTTGGGGTTCTTTACGCCTCTCATCTGATCTTGCGCTCAAACTCCCAACTTGTGCTTCGCTTTTCTTCTCTTGCCTTGCTGTGCCGCGATGGAGTTGGGTCTCCGCGAGAGTCGTTTGAAGACCGACGGCGACCTGAAGAAGGTCCGGGCCCTCATGGGATGGTCCTCGGACTTCTTCAACCGCTCGGTCCGTGCTGGTGGAGAGCTCCCGTTTGAGAAGGAGCACGCCGACGAAATGGTGTACTTCTCCTCGTACGCCATGGTGGGGTTGATCCCACCTTTTTCCTCTTTTTCTTGATGCTGCTAGACTTTTATGGTCTGCAGCTGTATCACCTTGGCCCCCAATCCATTCTTCTTGTGTCTATCTTCGTCCACTTCTGTGAGATGTGGGTGGGCATCCCCCTGCATTGAACTCTTCCGGACCTTCTTCACCGTCCATACCACCGGCAGGAGCAATGAGTACCTTGGCTTCTACTACTTCGTGAAGCGCAAGAAGTGCCCATTCAAGTACCTCCGGTCATTTCCCTCTGGGAAGTGGGATGACTGGAAGAAGGACTGGATAGTCGTCCGGGTGGAGGAGCATGAGAAGCTGGAGCTGCCCGAAGGCCTCCCCAACATCGACACGACAATCTGGAGTGAAGCTCTAGTGCTGGCGGAAGCCTTCAACCCTGCTTTGACCAGGATCTGCCAATGCGTGGAGGGAGGATTGACTCCTCAGGCGGTGTTTTGCAACTTCCTAGTCAACAGGTGGGCACTGCTGAAGAGGAGAGAAAAACTCGCTTGGGCCCTCAACAGCGTGATGGACGACGCCCGGGTCGAGATCGGGCTGAAGTCCAACATGGTGGGGAAAACCTTGGAGTTCCACCTCAAGAAGTTCCAGCACGGCATCGACGTCGAGGGTGACGACTTGACTTCACCATCAGCTTTTCTCCCTCTGAACGTGGAAGTAGAGTTCAGCAGGGAGCTCCGGTGGAAGATGCCTGTGCTTGACGACCTTGGTGTCGTCGAGAGAAGATCAACCACTAGGGTGGCGATCCCTGGAGCTTCCGAGGGTGGCTCCGACCCTGCCCCGAAGCCAAGGGCTGAGGTCGTCGGCAAGGGTAAGGAGCCGGCGGAAGAACCCTTGAGCCAGAAGAGGAAGCTGCATTACGCCGACGGAAGGTCCGTCAGGCCTGCCACCTCTGCATCAGCTCCTTCTCCCTAGAGGGGGAGGTCTTCTACAACCGGGGCGACCGTACCCGCAGTGGGGTCCTCCCGGGGTGCTAGCTCCGGGCATGCGACTCCAGCACCGGGGCCGGTGGTGGCCTCTAGGTCCGGAGGTTCTTCCCGATCGAGGGGGGCCTCGACTAGGGAAACGCCCGTGGCCGCAACAAGTTCCAGGGGGCCTTCTGGAGTTTCCACGCCGGCTATGACCAGCCCAGAACGTCCGAGAAAAAGGTTCCGCGGAAGCTGGTGCGGAAGCCTCCCAAGGTAATTTTTAATCTTTACCTTGGATAGTTGTTTAATTGTAGTAACTATTTTTTAAGTTTCTTCGTCCATCATCTGCAGCGTTCCCAAGAAGAGGAGTGAGGCTCCACCCTCAGCCACAGCAGCTGAAGCTGTGAGGGCGGGAGCTTCTGCTCCAGTCCCGGTGCCGCCCCAAGTGGTGGCTGAAGCTGCGATAGCTCCGGCGCCAGCTGTCGTGGTCATGGACCTCGACTCATCCCCAGAGACTCCCGTGGTAGCGCTGGACCGCGGGAGTGAAGATGCGCCAGCGGCACCTATCCCGGAGGTTGAAGCTTCGGGCCCTGGTGCTGAGATGATGGAAGCTCCGACAGTTGAGCCGGAGGAAGCTGTAATTTCGGCCCCAGAGCTGGAAATTGTCGAAGCTCCGGCGGTCGAGCCGGAGGTGATTGAAGTCCCGGCGTGCGCGCCTGATGTTGAGGAAGTCCCGGCGGTTGGGCCAGCTACCTCAGAAGCACCGGCCGCAGAGCCGGTCGTTGTTGGAGCTCCGGCTGCAGGGCCGATTGAAGATGAAGATCTTCCGGCTCCCGAGCCGGTTGATGCAGAGGCGTCGGAGCTCGAGCCCCCATCGGAGGAGGTGCCAAGGTCGGAGCCAGAAGCGGCCCCTGCTCCAGAAGTGACGATGTCGGAGGTACCCGCGGCTGAGCCGGAGTGCCCTGGTGAAGTTGCTGGCCCCCTGCCTGAGGGGGTGAATGAAGACCTGGCAGCGGGGCCTTCCTCGATGGCTACTGAGGCCATCCTGGAGGATGGCCCTAGTGCCATGGAGACCCAGGGGACCACTCTTGTGGATTGGGACCCAATTTTTGTTTCTGAAAACCCGCTGGAACCAACAGAGGAGACCCCAGCAGGTCCGGAACCTATCCCATTGTCACTGTCTATTGACAACGCATGTTCCAGTCTGCGTCAAGTTCAACTGGCCTTCTTCCACGACAGCAAGGCTCTTGAAGAGGAGTGTTAAACCCTTAGGAGGTGGCGTAACCGGCTCTACTTTGAGACCAAGCTGGCACAGTCGAGGCTAGCAGATGACAAAGAGTGGATCAAGCGGGAGAAGATCCGCCTGGAATACTGGGGCAAATTATTGGATGACAGGGAGAGTATGACTCGCGCCCTCGACGCTCAATCCCGGGAGATCTATGAGCAGGCCAAAGCAGCTAACAGTGCGGCCGATGAACGCCACGAAAGGCTTGAGGCCATTAACACTACACTCATCAAGCGCCGAGAGGCACTTGAAGAGAGGGAGAAACGGCTCGAAGATGAAGAGCAGAAACTCCTAGAGCTGCGGGATGACGTCCTGAGGAGGGAGGAGGAGCTCACCGAAAAGGTGGCTCTGGCTGACAAGGGCCTTGAGGAGCGCGCCAAGAAATTGGAAGAGCGCTGCATTGAGGAGGAGAAGAAGGCCTGGGTGCGAGGGCAGGAGCTCCACGAGCGGGAGTGTTCCCTTGTTGCTAGGGAAAAGAAAGTGAAGGGCAGGGAGAAGGACCTGGTCGACCGCCGGAACAAGATCCACCTCCGGGAGGAGGATCTCGGAAAACTCGAGAAGCGGGTTGCTGAGAAGATTCAGCAAAACGCCAAAGAAGTTGAGCGCCTCGCCCGTGAGAATTCCGAACTGGTGGCGGCCAGAAGATCCTTGGAGGAATTGAAGGGCTTGAGGACTGCGGACTCCCTACAAATTTGGGAGTTCCTGGGCAAGGCCAACGACGCGCTGACACTGATGGGCTTCAGTCCCGTGCGCCCGGATGATCCGGAGCCGGAGCCGGACCTAGCATTGTAGGTGTTGAGCTCGGCAGGTAGCAAGCTATCCAAGGTGGGCGATGCCATCGCGGACCAATTGGAGGTTGAGGGGCAATCCCTGGCGAAGAACGTCGCAGAGTATGTGCTGATGTGCTACACCAGCCGGAACTCCCAATTTCCTCTGGACCCGGTGCTTGAAGGTCCCGTTGAAGGAGAAGGGGAAGCTGCCCGAGCCAACGTGTCGGAGGTTGCCTAGAAGGTCGCTCAATTCTTCCATAGGGTCTAGGACCATCTCCGTAGTTCCCACTTGTATCCTTTCTTCTTCTTCCTCAATTTTGTAATCCCTTGTCTCCAGATGAATGAAATCCCCAAATTTTTGTGAATTTCACTTTTTGTCTTCAACGCTTTTGTCTTCACTTGGCCCCCTGGTAGATGTACACAATTTGATTGTGAACATGTACCAAGAGGATATTGTGCGTTGTTGAAGACTCATTTGCTTTGAACTTGTAGAGTGTAGGTCCGAAATTTTCGATAGTGAAGGCCCCCTGAGGTCAAACTGACTACCACCGGAGCTTAGTAGCTCCGGCAATAGTCCCTATCAACGTATAGAGCATCGATAGTTAGCCCTCCGGGTGTCGGAGCTTAGTAGCTCCGGCACTGACCTTTGCCAACACGTAGCTTGTCGGCAGCAGACTCCACTTGTGGGGTCTTCTCACAATCTTTTGTTTTACGTCGAAGGCTGGCCCCCCTAGCTTTACCGGAGCTTGGTTGCTCCGGTGATGCTAGTTTTCAATGCTTAACATCGATTACAAGCCATTTAGAGGAGTCGGAGCTTTGTTAGCTCCGGTTTTTCTCCATCAACGTGGATTTTATTTTTCCTGCACACTTGAAGCCCAGAAAAATAGTAAAATTCGTTTCTTGCCTATAACTTCGTCGCGGCTTACGATTCTCGAGAAAATTTTAGGTCGAACGCGATTCTAAAGACAATCGAATGCGTTGTCTTTTCTTCCAGATCCAATTGTACTTGGACCCGCCTTACTTCGGCCTGCCTGGGTGTAGGTAGAGTGGCGTACTTAGGGTGCTTGACCAGGCTAAGTCGATAGCACACTCCGGCCCTAGATTGGCTTGGCGGCATTCAGGCGAGTGGGCCATGAACAATATTTGAATCCAAAAGAATCAACAATACAACTCGAATCGTATATGAACCAGTTGAACGAAAATTTCTTAAGAATTGCACGTCTTTGTTATAGACAAGAAAGAGAAAATAAAAAATGTTGAGCCTGTACAAAATGAATGCACGTGGAGTCTGTTTCACCTGAAGATGTCTTTCATTATAGGTCCGGGGTGCAGGGGAAACATGTACACTCTTAGGGTACGGAACCAGACTAAGCGTGTTTAATTTCTCGTTTGACCCAGGGTAGCTAGCCACCCTTTTAGTTCTGAGACTGTGACAAGTGTTGCATGAACTTTGCGGACCTTCCGGGGAAGGTCCGGATGTTCTCCCGGAGGAACTACCCGACTCTATATAATGACTCTATAACATACACCTCAAGTTACTACAGACTCACCTCCGTGATATTAAGTGTAGAACTTACAAAGGTGCTCGATGTTCCAAGGATTTAGGAGAGGTGTCCCATCCTCGGTAGCCAAGCGAACGCTTCCGGGACGGGATACTTTAATCACTCGGAAGGGTCCCTCCCAGCTGGGGGAGAGTTTATTTAACCCTTCTCTGGATTGTATTCTCCGTAGCACCAGATTGCCTTCCTCGAGCTGTCGGTTGTGTACATGCCGCTGATGATAGCGCCGAAGGGCTTGGCAGTATCAGGCATTCCGAACAGCTGCTTGGCACCTTCCCTCCTAAAGGAGGTCTAGGTCTTCACGCCAGAGCTGGTCCTGCGTGGCTTCGTCGAAGGTCCGGACCCGGAGTGAACCCAAGGTGATTTCCGGAGGAAGGATTGCTTCAGCTCCGTACACCAGGAAGAAGGGTGTCTCTCCAGTTGACCGGTTTGGAGATGTCCTGTTGGCCCATAAAGTGGGCGGAAGTTCTTCAATCCAGTTGGCTCCATGTTTTTTCAAGCGCTCATAAGTGCGCATTTTGAGTCCTTTAAGGATTTCAACATTTGCTCTCTCGGCTTGGCCATTGCTTGCTGGGTGAGCTACGGAGGCGTAGCAAACTTGTATGTCGAGGTCTTTGCAATATCCTTGAAATGCAGAGCTTGTGAATTGGGTCCCATTATCAGTGATGATTTTGTTTGGGACTCCAAATCTGCATACAATGGACTTCAAAAGGTTGATAGAAGATTGCTTGTTGATTGTCACAACTGGATTTGCTTCCGGCCACTTGGTGAACTTGTCAATGGCAACGTACAGGAACTTGTAACCTCCGACGGCTCTTGGGAAAGGTCCCAAGATGTCCATCCCCCACACAGCGAAGGTCCATGTAGGAGGTATCATTTGTAGGGGCTGAGCCGGTGTGTGAATTTGCTTTGCATGAAATTGACATGCTTCGCATTTCTTCACCAGCTCAGTTGCATCCTGGAGTGCTGTAGGCCAGTAGAAGCCATGACGAAAGGCTTTACCAACCAGCGTGCGGGAAGACGTGTGGTTCCCACACTCGCCTCCATGGATTTCTGCGAGGAGTTCGCAACCTTCTTCCCTTGTGATGCACCGCATTAGGATGCCATTGGCACCGCGCCGATAGAGATCCCCTTCTACCAACGTGTATCTTTTAGCCAATCTGACTACCCGGTCAACGGATACATCATCGTCAGGAAGGATGTTATCTTTGAAGTAGCTCCGGATATCCAAGATCCATGCATCGGAACTAGCTTGAGCATTTGAGTCTTACGTGCTGGGTTGCTCGGAGCTTTCGGCAGCACCTACGACCCTTGATGGCTGCCATGGTAACAGGGCCATCGGGACCGTCAGCTTCGGGATGCTGATCTCGCCCCCTTCACTCAGTTCGATAGGCTGAGCTGTTGGTTTTGACAACCTCCGGACAAAAATTCCGTCAGGAGCCAGAGCTCCGGTTGACGCTTTTGTCGAGAGTTCGTCAGCTTCAGCGTTATGGGCACGCTGAACATGGTGGAGATCTTGAACTTCGAAGTCCTTCTGAAGCCTCTGGACTTCAAGGAGGTAAGCAGCTAGCTGGAGATTGTTGCAGGAGCATTCACCCTTCACTTGCTTAATGATGAGCTGCGAATCTCCCTTGACCAGCAGTTGCTTGACACCATATGACATTGCCACCTTTAGTCCGTAGATGAGTGCTTCGTACTCCGCCATGTTGTTGGTCGCCTTGAAGTCAAGGTGTACCATGTATTTCACCTTCTCCCCGGTTGGTGCAAGTAGAAGGATTCCAGCTCCGGCCCCCTACTTCTGCATGGAACCGTCGAAGTAGAGGGTCCGGTGAGGCTCGATGAAGGCTGGAGCTTGATGTTCTGGCTTCTGCTCACTGGGGCTCCTAGGGTTTGATGGAGAGGGAGTCTATTCTGCCATGAAGTCTGCCAAGGCTTGACTCTTGACTGCTTGCCTTGAAATGAATTCAAGATCAAATTTGGCCAATTCCGCTGCCCACTTTGCAATATTCCCAGTTGAATTGGGATTATGCAAGATTGCTCGAAGTGGGTAAGAGGTCACCACTGAGACTTTGTGAGCTTGGAAGTAATGGCAAAGCTTCCTGGAGGCATTGCATAGAGCAGCTTATGCACCTCTAGGTATCGAGTCTTGGCATCATGTAGTACTTCACTGATGAAGTACATCGGGCGCTGAATGGTCCGGACCTCCCCGAGGGGGCCCGGAGCTTCCTCTCCACTGACCCGGATCCTCCCGGAGGGATTCGGATTTTCTTCGGGGATCTCCGGATCCTGGCTGGAGGAACCCGGAGCTTCTTCAGAAGCGACCTGGACCCTCCCGGAGGGGTCTGGGTCTTCTGAAGTGACTTCCTGTGGATTCGAGTCTGGGAGCTGGGACTCAGACTCGCTTTCAGGTACCTCCGGACCTTCCCGAAGGGGTCTGGATTCCTGAGTATGAGGTAGCTCTGGTCTCTCCGCGACCAGAACCATACTGACGACTTTGTCAGTTGCTGAAATGTAAAGCAACAAAGGCTCACTAGGGTTCAGAGCTACCAGAATTGATAGGGTGGTGAGGAACTGTTTCAGCTCCTTGAATGCCTTCTCTGCTTCTTCAGACCATTGGAATGGTCCGGACTTCCTCAATAACTTGAAGAAGGGGAGTGCTCGTTCCGCCAGTCTTGAAATGAACCGGCTGAGGGCTGCTAGACATCCAGTTAGCTTTTGGACATCTTTGATGCGGGTTGGTGGCCGCATGTCTTCAATGGCCTTGATCTTTGCCGGATTAGCTTCTATGCCCCGGTGACTTACCAGGAAACCGAGAAGTTTTCCGGAGCTAACCCCGAAGACACACTTGTTTGGGTTTAGCTTTGTGCGGGTGGCCCGCAGCTTGTCGAAGACAGCTTGCAGGGTGTCAAGGAGTGACTCCTTGTTCTTGACCTTGACCACGATGTCATCGATGTACACTTCCACTATGTCTCTAATGAGTTCTTCAAAAGTTTTGTACATAGCTCGTACAAAAGTTGAAGCTGCATTCTTGAGACCAAATGGCATGGCTGTATAACAGTATAATCCATCTACTGTGATGAATGAGGTATGCTCTTCATCTTCCCTAGACATTCTGATTTGATGATACCTAGAATATGCGTCTAGGAAACACAGTAATTCACACCCGGAGGTGGAATCCACTATCTGATCTATTCTTGGTAGTGGGAATGGATCTTTTGGACATGCCTTGTTTAGTGTGGTGTAGTCGATACACATCCGAAGCTTCCCGCCGGCCTTGGGTACAACGACTGGGTTTGCCAGCCATTTTGGATGGAAGACTTCTCGAATGAATCCAACTTCGAGCAATTTCTTCACTTCTTGTCGGATGAAGTTCTGTTGCTCTACGGATTGCTTCTGAGGCTTCTGATGCACAGGTCAGGCGTCGGGGTAGATCTTCAGATTGTGCTCAATCACTTCCCTGGGGATCCCAGGCATTTGTGACGGTTGCCAGGCAAACACGTCGACATTAGCCCGGAGGAAAGTGATGAGCGCGAGTTCCTATTTGTCGTTCAATCCCCCCGATATACGGGTGGTTTGAGCGGCATTGGAACCAATTTGGACGACTTTGACGGGAATGTCGGTGTCGCCGCTTGGCTGCACACGAGGTGCAGAAGTCGAGCCTCGTTGACGAATGCTCGGGGGTTTTGGAGCTTGCTCCTGCCTGGAGTCCTCCTCTTGCGCTGTGGTAAGTGCATGGAGTTCTTCCAGAGCAGTTACTCTGGCAGTACGATCTCCGCGGATCCGGAGAACGCCTACTGGTGTTGGCATCTTCAACACCAGATAACCATAATGAGCAGCTGCCATGAATTTGTACAGGGCAGGCCTACCCAATACGGCGTTGAAGGGTAAGTTGATCTGAGCGACGTCGAAGACCAACTTCTCGGTGCGATACTTCTCCCGTGTCCCGAAGGTAACGGGAAGAGTAATAGCTCCGAGTGGGGTAATAGCTCCCGGACCTACTCTGGAGAAAGGTCGGGAGGGGTGGAGATCCGAAGGTCGGAGCTGAAGCTTGGTAAAAGCTTCGAAGCTTATGAGATTAAGCCCCGAACCTCCGTCTACCATGACATGGTGGAGCTGGATGTTATTGATGGTAGGAGATACCATCAAAGGTAACTGACCTGCTCCAACCATGCTCCGAGGGCAGTCCGAAGCATCAATAGTGATGGCTGTGTCCATCCATTTCCGATGAGGTTCCGGCCTGACTGTAGGAGCTACAGCAGCCATATCCCGACGCATAGTCTTGATGACGCGGCGGGAGGTGATGTCCCATGATCCACCAAAAATGGTGTTCATGGTCTTCCGACGCTCATTGTCGGAGACGTCAGAATCATCGTCGACGGAGGTGTAGACGACCTTCAGGACCTTTTTGGGATCCTGAAAACCTAACTCCTCTTCAGCTGGAGCTTCGTCGACTTTTTGCTTTCCTTCCCTCTGTCGGAAAGGGGATTCTTCCCGGCGCTTGTTGTAGCGCTCGGCAAGGTTTTGGACCTCCCGGCAGTCTTCCAAACTGTGGCTGCCCATTTTGTGAATTGGGCACCACACCTTGGGCTTGCCACCGTCTTCAGAAGACGGTCGAGGTCGCTTCTCGCGGCGTGGCCCTCGTCCACCCGGAGCTGCAGCAGCTGCAACATTGGATGTACCGGCCGACGGCTTCTTCTTGCCGTTGGTCTTTTTCTTCTTCTTGCCATTCCCGGAGGTAGCGGCTTCTTCTTTGAAGGATTTCTTGTGACCCTCTGGAGTTGGTTTGGAGTGCATCTCACGGCCCTCCACAGCTCTGGCACATTTGTCGGCCAAACTGAAGAGTTCCGTGACACTGGTGATCTCCTTGATCGCCAGTTTCTCCAGCATCTTCTTGTCCCGTACACCCTGTCTGAATGCCACAATGACAGAGGCGCTAGAGATAGAAGGGATAGTGTTTCGTACCTGAGAGAACCTCTGGATGAATGATCGTAGGGATTCTCCCCCTTTTTGCACGACTGCAAAAAGGTCCAGTTCAGTGCCTGGTCGGGTGTATGAACTCCCGAAGTTGGCAGTGAACTGCCGGCATAGCTCCTCCCAACTGTTGATGGAGTTGGGTGGAAGGCTCATAAACCAGGACCTGGCGGGCCCAGTTAAAGCCACTGGAAAATAATTGGCCATTACGGCCTCATTTCCTCCGGCTGCCAAAATAGCAGTGGAGTAAATCTGAAGGAATTCGACAGGATTGACGGTCCCGTCGAACTTCTCCGGTAGGTGAGGCCGGAACTTCTGTGGCCACCTGACCATACGCAGATGCATGGCCAGGGCTGAACAGCCTCCTCCTACTCCTTCAGGAGCAGAAAGGTCCTGAGCTTCTCGTCTTTCACGAGCACGCTCAATATGGACTCGGCCGTCCTGTTGGCGGTATCGGCGATCCAGCTCCGCCCGAAGGTCATGAGTTGAAAGCCTGGATACCGTGTGAGTGCGTTGTGCCCCGGAGGGCAATGACGTCACTTGCTGTGATGCAACGCGTCTCCTGTTATTGGAAATGTGCGGACCAAGTCTACCAGACAAAGTCCGCTGCTGCGACGGGGCCCGTCCTGAAGGAGGAGGACCCTGGTTGCTGATGCGTTCGGCTGCTGCTGCAACCAAATGTTCCACATCGGCCCTCCACTGCTCCAGTGCATCTCGGGATGCATCCAGAGGTGGTGGGCGTTGGAGAAGAGCACGCGCTGCATGGAGCGTGTGTTCCGGGTTGTCATGATTTGCCGACGCAGTGATTGATGCCGGTACACCATCGCGTTGCCCAGCTTGATTTGCTGGTGGAGGCGGTGGTGGTGGGAGTGTGACTCCTGCTGGTGCTGAGGCTCCTGCTGGTGGCTGCATATTGGAGGGATTGCCCCCAACAGCTTGAGCAGCAGGTTGACCGTTGGATGATCCAGCAGCTGAGTTCACCATTCTCAAAATCTCAGGCGCCCCCCTACCTGGCGCATCAACTGTCGATGGTTTGGATCCGGCAGATCTCCCGACACTACTAAAGTGATAGAGGAGTTGTGGTTCGGTGTGGGCGCGCAGAGATTCAAGAAGGTGAATTGTAAATGGCGCAGGAGACACAAGAATTTACGTGGTTCGGGCCGCCTGAGCGTAATACCCTACTCCACGGGGTGTGTTGATGTTGTATTGGATGTAGCGCGTGTGTCAGCGTGTCTGAATGTCTGTGTAAACGTCGTCGGCCTGTCCTTTTATAGTACAAGGGCAGGCCGTTACAAATTAGACTAGCCTGACATGTGGCCCCGTCGGTTACTAGTATTGATACTTATTCAACACGTTTAATTGCCCTTAATGACCGGGTAATGGGCTTTGACAGCACCGTTACTGGTAATTAAGGTCGTCCGATCATGTGTCATTAATATGGTATTAATGACACTTAATCGGGTCTTGAAGTCCTTGATTCCCCTTTGAAGATCCGGAGCCATTGTGGAGTCTTCCGGAGGTTAGAGGCTGAAGATCCGACGGTTGGACACGTGGCAGCATCGGAGCACACTGTGGAGAACAAATGGCTCCGGTGTTACCCGACACGTGTCAACACCAGAGCTTCCCTCGGTCTGGGGTTAGGTCCGGGGGTGCCACATCGGTACGTAGCCCGGAGCTTCCCCCTTTACGGGTGGTAGCTCCGGTTTGATAGTACACGTGGCGACCCTGGGGCTAACCATGTTGGAGAAGCGGGTCCGGACATGTCTGACATGTGGGCCTCTGAAGGTCTTCAAATCAAGTAGATGACTTTCCCTTGAGATCTTTGCAATGCCAAGGGGTATATGGTGCCCAGGGTACCGACAACGTCAGAACTTAGCAAAAGCATTCCAGAGCTATCAAATATATGTCGGAGCTATCAAAGACATGCCGGAGCTAAAGATAAAGCTCACCGGAGCTAACCAAAGCTAGTCGGACCTTACCAAGAAGTCGTACCTAGCTTCGAACATAGCTGGAGCTACCCAAAACAAGCCGGACCTACCGTCGGACCTTGCTATAGCTCAGAGCTAGAGTCGGACCTTAGTAGAAAGGTGTTTTGGTGATATTTAAAACTTTTATCGTCAAAGCAAGTATATTCACTACAAGCCAATGTATTCAGCACATATAGGTCTTACAATCTCCCCCTTGATGAATGCATTGGCAACACCATTTAAAATCCAAACATTGGCTTATTCACATAAAAGTTTTGAAAACAATTTCTCCCCCTTTGTAAATCAAAAGTAAAATGAGAAGAAAATCCAAAAATTATTCCAAAAATTATCCCATATTATTTCTCCCCCTTTATTATCTCTCCTTATGCACATATTCTCTCTCTCTTCATGCTTATCTCTCCCCCTTTGACAATGTATTCAGCAAGTCATGAGATATAAACAAATTATCTCTCCCCCTTTAGTTGTTATGAGCATATTATAACATATACATATAAACAAAGCTCATCCAAGTCATACTATCATGTACCTTACATTATCACATCAATGAAATACATAAAGTAGTGTAAGCCATGCTAGAGATCAAATGTAATTTTCAATTTAATCAAGTCATGATCTCACAAACTTAACTATTTCAAAACCTGAAAACATGACACTAGTTGCTGCATTTTATTATTTTTCAAAGCATAAATTTAGATCATATGATATTTGCAAGAGATTATATGCGCATCTACCTTATTCTAACCAACCAAGCCAAGCCTATGTCATTTGACAATCAGAAGCTTAAGGACATGGTTTTAGTCATACACAACTTCTTCCAAGTTCATATCTAAGTACAATGATAAGCTATCTCAAAAGAAGAAGTGCGATGCATGCATATTCTCTTGATCTTTTCTCAATTTATATTTGTTCATAAAAACTCAACATGTGAGTTGATTACTTGATTAATTCTTAATGATTAAAAGCACTTGTGAACATGTAACAAGTTCAAAACAGCAAGAAAGTTCGACCATGAGCAGTTTTAGTGTAAGTAATTATTCCAATTACTAGACATGGCAAAAACTACAAAATGTATAACACGAGTAATGTAGTAAGAACTTTTAGCATGTAAAAGGAATCACAAAGTCATATATGAATGAAATACTATGCTCATATTATTTTAATTTCAGATTCACACATAGACTTCCCATGTTTCAAAAACTCCCTCTCAATTTAAGCCATGAGGATGCATAACCCCTATTTCACTACGAATGCAACAAAAACGAATGAAATCCAAAGGTTTTGTAAAAATGTCAGCCAATTGTTGTTCGATATCTACATGGTGAAGCATAATGTTTCCTTTTTCAACATTATCTCGGAGAAAGTGATATCTAATGTCAATGTGCTTAGTTCTAGAATGTTGCACGGGGTTTTTAGCAATGCAAACGGCACTAGTGTTATCATAGAATAGTGGAACACTATCTAGATCAACCCCATAGTCCTTAAGTGTTTGAACAATCCAAAGAATTTGTGAGCAAGCACTAGCAGCAGCTACATATTCAGATTCGGCTGTGGATTGTGCAACTGAATTTTGTTTTCTAGAGGACCAAGCAACAAGAGAATTACCAAGAAAATGACAAGCATCGGAAGTACTTTTCCTATCAATCCTACAACCCCCAAAATCAGCATCCGAAAAAGCTTTCAAAGTAACGGTTGAGGAAGAAGGAAGAAAAATGCCAAATTCTTGAGTTCCATGTAAGTACCTGAGAATCCTTTTGACGGCTTGACGATGTGAAACACGTGGGGAAGCTTGAAACCGTGCACAAAGACATACGCTGAATTGTATGTCCGGTCTTGATGCTGTGAGGTACAAAAGTGATCCGATCATGCTTCTGTATTCTTTTTGATTCACGAGTTCATCATCAAGTTCAAGTGTTGTTGCCGTTCCCATTGTTGTCCGAAGAGGCTTGCTTTTGTCCATGTTGAAGCCTTAGGAGGTCTTTGGTATACTCCGTTTGATGCACAAAGGTACCCTCCTTGGTTTGCTTGATTTGCAGCCCCAAAAAGTAAGTGAGTTCACCCATCATACTCATCTCAAATTCTGAACTCATCATAGCTGAAAACTTGGACACAAGATCATGAGAAGCACAACCAAAGATAATATCATCCACATACACTTGAACGAATAATGAGTCATTTCCATGTTTAAGCACAAAAAGAGTTTTATCAACCTTGCCCATGGTAAACCCCTTGTCAAGTAAGAATGTTTTTAACCTATCATACTATGCTCTAGGGGCTTGTTTGAGACCGTATAAGGCTTTGGACAGTTTGTAAACATGATTAGGAAAATCTGGATTTTCAAAACCCGGTGGTTGTTTGACATAAACCTCCTCATCTATGTAGCATTTAAGAAAAGCAATTTTAACATCCATTTGATATAACTTAAAACCTTTAGATGCTGCAAAAGCTAACAAAATTCTTATGGCTTCTAATCTAGCGACAGGAGCACAAGTTTCATCAAAATCTAGACCTTCAACTTGAGTGAAACCTTGAGCAACCAACCTAGCCTTATTCCTAACCACAACCCCGTCCTCACTTTGTTTATTTTTAAATACCCATTTAGTTCCAATTAAAGTGTGACCTTGAGGTGGAGGTACAAGTTTCCAAACATTATTTCTTTCAAAATTTTCTAACTCTTCTTGCATGGATATAATCCAAGATTCATTAGTGAGTGCGTGTGATATATCTTTGGGTTCAAAAGAAGCAACAAAAGCAGAATGAGCATGAGAGTTTGGATCGCAAAACCTGGACCGTGTGACTCGTTCGTGCAAGCTTCCAATCATCTGTTGTGAGGGATGATCTTTGTAAAACCGTAGGGGAACAAATGTCTCACAAGCTTCTTCTTCATTAAGTTCATCATAGATTGATGAGCTTGTGACTTGTGGACGATTAGGACCAGCATAGGTGATAGCCGGAGCTTGTTCAATGTCCGGAGCTGGACATGTGTCAACTTCGGAACTACCAGGCAGTATCACCGGCTCTTCTTCATCTTCGAAAATACCCTCCCCCTGAGGATACGGATCTGGTCCTGCAACACCGGAGCTAGTACCTGGGCTAGCTTCATCAAAAGACACTTCACAAGTCTCCACAATTTTGTTAGTGTCAAGTAAAAGCACACGGTAGCCTCTAGTATGAGATGGATAACCAAGAAACATGCCATCAATAGATCTAGGTTCAAATTTATCAAGATTACCATGTTTCTTAACAAAGCATTTGCAACCAAAGACCCGAAAGTGTGTAACACTAGGCCTATGTCCAAACCGGAGCTCATATGGTGTTTTACCTAGCTTAGCACGCAAGAAAACACGATTTGAGACATAACAAGCGGTTGCTAATGCATCAGCCCAAAATTTCCTAGGAGTTTGATATTCATCAAGCATAGTCCTAGCCATCTCAACTAAGGTTCTGTTCTTTCTTTCTACAACACCGTTTTGTTGAGGTACATATGGGGAAGAAAATTGATGATCTATTCTATTTTCAGCACAAAAGTGATCAAAAGATTGATTTTTAAATTCAGTTCCATTATCACTTCTAATTGCTTTTAATGATCCTGGGTGATCAATTGATAATCTAAGAAATAAAGTTCTAAAGTGACTAAAAACTTCATTCTTAGACGCCATAAAGTAAACCCAAGAGTATCTAGAATAATCATCAATGATAACAAGAACATACCATTTACCTCCGAAGGATTGAACACGTGAAGGTCCTACGGTGTCAAGATGCAAAAGTTGACATGGTTCAGTTGTCATGATCATTATGAGAGGGGTATGTGAACCTACAACCATCTTAGCATGTCTACAAGAAGAGCACACAATTTCTTTGTCCCCTTTAAGCTTAGGAAGCCCACATATGCGATCAAGAGCACTAACACGCGTTAGGTGATCAAAGCCTACGTGACCAAGTCTACGATGCCAAAAATATAAGTCCTTTGAATCATTAGCAACTAGACACCTATGCTTAGAGGAAGACATATCAAAATCAGCTTTAAAAACTCTTCCAAACCGAGACATGTTAAAAATAAGCTCACTATTTGAACCTACAACTTTGCAGCAGTTTTTATTGAAAATTATTTCTAGATTTTCATCTAGCAATTGTGCAACAGAAAGCAAGTTATATTTCAAATTTTTGACAAGTGCCACATCCTTCAAAGTGTAGTGATCATTTACTCTAACCGAACCCTTAGCAATTATAGGAGTTGAAGAACTATCGGCAAAAGTAACAGTCTCTACACGTGACACAAAAGAGAGGGAGGAGAACCAATCTTTGTTACCGGTCATGTGGCGTGAGCAACCTGAATCCACAATCCAAATGTTCTCCTTCCTCAAACGTGTAACCTACATAGAAGCACAATACGTCGATGACTCAATAATGGGGTTAGTCAAAAGGTATTTAGGAATCCAGTATTGAGTCACACGACGTGCAGCAGGAAAAACACGCGAAAGCTGAGACAAAACAGCAGGTTTATGAGTCAAAGTTTGAGATTTTTTATTCTTAACTACTGACCTATAAGGTGTTACTTGTGTAGCACAAAAATCAGTAGCTCCGGAGGCAAAAACAGAAGGTCCGGAGGTAAACTTTGAATGTTTTTGACTCAAAACAGAAGGTTGTACATTCGGTTCAATGTGTGCAGCAAATTTTGCATGAAAGTTATGAGATCTAGCAACCATTCTTTCCCTTTTCTGTTGTTTATCTAGTCTATAACAAAAATCTATGACATGACCATCTCTACCACAGAAGGTACAATGAAATTTAACTTTGTGTTCATGTCTAGATGAGCAAGCAATATTTTTATTTGAAACCGAATGAAGCAACACTCCTGCAGATTTGAAAACCACTCCTTTTTGTTTAGGAACTGTTTGAATCGAACCACTTCCTAATTACTTTACAATTTTAGGTGGATGTGCCTTAGCATGAGCATGAGAATCAAAACCTAAACCAGTTTTATCATTGCAAGACTTGGAAGAATACAGCAGTAAGTTTAGGTTCTTATTCCCATTACAAAACCGATCTAATGTCCTATGCATGTCATCAAGTTTATTGGACAGATCAAGGCAATTTTCACAGGAAGTTTTTCCTTTTAGTTTGCAATTTGAACAAAATTTAACTTCATGAGAACGTAAAGCATTGTTAAATATAGAAATTTCATTCATAGCATCTTGTAGTTTCTTATCAAGATCATCACAAGTAGAACAATGCAAATCAATTGTAGAACAACTAGCATCTTTCAAGTTTTTATCATTAAGTGCAGCAAGCTCTTTGTTCTTTTCAATTTCTAACTCAAGTTTATCAAGTGTGGAGGTGTGCGCACTTCTTAATGAGGACAATTGTTCATATATTAAATCACATGAGGAACATGCATCATCACTAGGAATCAAAGTTTTTAAACGGTTGATTTTAGATTCTAGTGATTCAATTTTAGCAGCACTATCCCTAAGCTTTTTGTCCTTTTTCTTAACAATAACAGTGGCACGAGAAATAGCATCACACATTTCTTCACAAGTAGGACATACCTCTGCATTGTCGTTGTTGTGTTCTGCCTCCTCCATACTTGATCTTGACTTGCCCGCCATAAAGCACAAGTTTGCCAAATCATCTTCATCTTCATCACCTCCAATGTCCACGTCACTTGGACTGAATTCTTGAAGCGCGGTGATGAAACTGTTGATCATCTTGCGTCCTATGGTACCTTTCTTCTTCTTGTTGGAATTTCCAGAGGAGGTCCGGACCTTGCTTTGTTTTTCTTCCCGGGTGGTCGGACTTGAAAGGTTAGGGCATTTTGTACGAAAGTGTCCTGTTTTACCACATTCAAAACAGCGTTGAGGTCCGGAGCTTCCTCTCCTTCTAGTTCTCACATTTTGCAATGCTTTTGAGAATCTAGTAGAGATGAGTGCCAACTCCTCTTCTGGAAATTCTTCGATCTGCTCCAGGGTTAGTGAGGACAACAAAGCAAGAGTATTGCAAGATGATGATTGGCCGGAGCTAGACATATCACGTTGTGAAACAAATGCAATAGACTTATTGGGGTTCTTACGTGAGATTATGTCAATTTCATGAGTTTTTAACTTGGAATATAGCACATCTAAAGTAAGTGAACTCATGACAGTAGATTCACGAATAGATGTGACTTTCATCTCCCAAATTGACATATCTAATGCACTTAGCAATTGCCTAGCATTTTCAGCATCTGAAAAATTAACATTGACACTACGCAAGTTGCTGAGAATCTTATTAAAGCGAGCAAAAAGGTCATCAATAGACTCACCGGGTTGCATCTCGCGCATGTATTCTTTCTTGAAAATGTCTTGCCTTACCTCTTTGATCGTGTTGGATCCTTCGTGGTAGTCACAAAGCGCTTTCCACACATCGTATGCAGATCGGAGGTGTGCAACACGGTCGAAGTCGCTTTGTGTTAATCCTTGTATGATCAAGTTCCGAGCCTTGTTGTTGTTGTCGACATCTCTCAGACTTGTAGCTGTAACTTGATCGTTTGATGGCACTTCGTAAGGCTTGTATACCTTCTCCCATATTGCAAAGCCTTGTGCCTGGATGAAAGCCTCCATGCGTGCCTTCCAAACCTGAAAATCAATACCAGCGAACACACAAGGTTTGGCAGAGTACTTCTCCATGATGATTAGTCAAAAACACGTGCAAATCACAAAGATTAGAGAACCGTGGCTCTGATACCAATTGTAGGATCGAAGAGCACGTGAAAAGCTACCAGAGGGGGGTGAATGGTAGATTTAAAAATCTTACGCGGCGGAAACAATTAAACCCCAAACCCTTTCGGCAGAAAAACGATCTAATAAAGAAATTGTGTGTGAGACTAATCTAAACGTGTTTCATCGTGACTAAAGTGATAGATATCAGAGAGAATCAAGTCACAAAGACAAAACAAAAGGAATCACTCAAATCCGTCGAGAAAAACTCAAGTTATGATCGAAAGATCAAACAATGGTCAATCTGCCCTACCCGAGAAAAAAACAGTTCTGTAACGCTGCAAAGAAACTCGTGTAGATCATAGAACACAAATCCAATGACCGTGAAATTTTGAAAGATTATAAACAATCAAGTTGTGAAGACAACCCAAAAAGAATCACGTCAATTGGATCTGTAAAACTCAAGTTATGATAAAACCACCGATGAAAGGTAGTGCTGTCCAGAAACTCGATGAGTAAAACTTGTCTGGAACAAGCCGGACGAACAAGGCACAAAAGTTCCTTCAAACTACGAATTTTATTCAATATAACACAAGAGGAACAGCCCCAAAGTCGTGCACCACGAGCTGTGGGCTCCCTTGCTTATATAACCAGCCCTTAGGCCAACCCAATATCAACTAGGACTCCAATCCTACTCAGATCATGAATCGTAACTTTCCATAACTGCTCAAGATTCTTCTATACGCAGATAGAAGCAATATTAAGACTTCCAAACACCTTAGGAACGTATCCCACATTCCTAAACAACTCAAATTCGTGACCCACACGAAATCCTATCATAACCAACTGAAATCTTTCCATATTTGAGTCAAACCCGACTCAGCCGCAGCCTGAGTCCATAACCTAGTCGGTTGGACCTTTCCGACCAACTCTTTACGTCCACATCTCTTCATCATGTCTCGGAACCATGTAGCCACATCCATGCACTCTTGCACACGTGCAAACATCTTCCAATGACGTCCACGATACCTTCATATGCATTGTTCTTGATTCAATCATGTTGTGCAACCTCCTGATCAGCTCAACCACAATTCCTCCTGAATTTGGTTGTTGGAACCTCATCTCCTCCCTGAGACTAGTCCAATGGATCCCGTCACCAGCCATGTATTGAACTCAAGCAACACCTGCACATGAATAAACAACCAATCCATACGAGCCCAAGTCCTCGACTTGACACAAGTTAGTTCCGAACACAACACCCTACGTGAGAACCTCACATAAGCATGTTGCAAAACCACAGTAACACAATATCATCCATATCAACCAAAACGCACCAAAAACTTAGCAAATGAATACTAAGCAATCTTTCCAACAATGTAAAGCAAGTACGAAACATTGCAAATAAAAAGCAGAAGCACTGCGGTCAAGTTCCAGACCATCCCACAGCAAGCCGGAGCTTGAGCCGGAGCTTACCAAAACTAGTACAATGAAGCACCTGCCGGAGCTTACCAAAACTAGTAGATCCTAGCACCGGAGCTTACCAAAAACTAGTCAAAACTAGTCAACCCAAAACCAGAGCTAGACAAAGTACGTCGGAGCTTAGCAAAAGCATTCCGGAGCTATCAAATATATGTCGGAGCTATCAAAGACATGTCGGAGCTAAAGATAAAGCTCACCGGAGCTAACCAAAGCTAGTCGGACCTAGCTTCGAACATAGCCGTAGCTACCCAAAACAAGCCGGACCTACCGTCGAACCTTGCTGTAGCTCAGAGCTAGAGTCGGACCTTAATAAAAAGGTGTTTTGGTGATATTTAAAACTTTTATCGTCAAAGCAAGTATATCCACTACAAGCCAATGTATTCAGCACATATAGGTCTTACACACTTGGAACCCCAAGAAGTACTTTAGCTCTCCCATCATAGACATCTCAAACCTATCTGTCATAATTTTACTAAACTCCTCACAAAAAGATTTGTTAGTTGAACCAAAGATTATATCATCAACATATATTTGACAAACAAATAGATCATTGTCAAGGTTCTTTGTAAATAGTGTATAATCTACTTTGCCGATCTTAAAGCCATTTTCAATTAAGAAATCTCTAAGACACTCATACCAAGCTCTAGGAGCTTGTTTTAGGCCGTAGAGAGCCTTATGCAATTTAAATACGTGGTCAGGGAACTCTTCATCTTCAAACCCGGGGGGTTGCTCCACATACACCTCCTCCTTGATTGGTCCGTTGAGGAAGACGCTTTTCACATCCATTTGATAGAGCTTGAAATCATGGTGAGTAGCATATGCAAGTAATATTCTAATGGACTCAAGCCTAGCTACGGGAGCAAAGGTCTCATCAAAATCCAAACCTTCGACTTGTGAATACCCTTTGGCCACAAGTCGTGCCTTGTTCCTTGTCACCACCCCGTGTTCGTCTTGTTTGTTACGGAAGACCCATTTGGTGCCGACGACGTTGGACATGGGTCTTTCGACTAGCTCCCACACCTCGTATCTTTTGAAATTGTTGAGTTCTTCTTGCATGGCCACTACCCAATCCGGATCCTTCAATGCATCCTCAACCCTGCGTGGTTCCAAAAAGGACACAAACGAGTAATGCTCACAAAAATTAGCTATGCGAGATCTAGTAGTTACTCCCTTTTGGATGTCACCGATGATGTTGTCGATTGGGTGATCCCTTTGGACGCATTGGTGTACTCTTGGGTGTGGTACTTGCTGTCTTGAATCTTCATGATCATCTTCATCTCCCCCTAAGTGGTTGCCCTCATTGACTTGTTGATCATCTTCACTTTCTTGAGGTTGATATTGTATGGAAGCTCCCCCTTGATCATTGGTCTCCTCTTGTGGTTCGTTTTCCTCATGCATATGTAGAGGTGGCTCTTGTGGTCGAACTTTGCCTAACACCATTCTTCTCAATGCTTGACAAGGAGCTTCTTCTTTATCTAGCACACATGGATCAACTTGCTCCTTTTGGGAGCCATTAGTTTCATCGAACACTACGTCACGTGCTACTTTGACAAGTTCAGGGGTCTTGTTGTAGACACGATAGGCGTAAGTGTTCGAATCATAACCAAGTAAGAAACCTTCATCGGACTTTGAAGCGAACTTTGAAGTCCTAGGCTTCATGTTCAAAATATAACATTTGGAACCGAAAACTCGAAAATATGAAATGTTAGGCTTGTTACCGGTGAGTAGCTCATAGGATGTCTTCTTGAGTAGTCGATGAAGGTAAAGTCGATTTATGGCATGGCAAGCGGTGTTGACCACTTCCGCCCAAAATCGATCCGAGGTCTTGTACTCATTGAGCATTGTTCTCGCCATCTCTATGAGGGTTTGGTTCTTTCTTTCGGCAACTCCGTTTTGTTGAGGGGAGTACGGAGCTGAAAACTCGTGCTTTATGCCTCCTTCATCTAGGTACTCCTCCACTTGTGTGTTCTTGAACTCCGTGCCGTTGTCGCTTCGAATGTTCTTGATTGTGAATGAGAATTCATTTTGCGCTCGCTTGAAGAACTTCTTGAGTACTCCTTGTGTTTCTGACTTATCATGTAAAAAGAAAACCCAAGTGAATTGAGAAAAATCATCAACAACTACTAAACCATATTTGTTACCGCCGATGCTTATGTAGGCAATTGGACCAAATAAGTCCATGTGAAGTAGCTCGAGCAGTCTTGTTGTAGTCATGACGTTCTTTGCGGGATGAGGTGCTCCAACTTGCTTCCCGGCTTGGCACGCACTACAAGGCCTGTCTTTCTCAAAAACAACATCCTTCAAACCTCGGATGTGATCACCCTTGAGGAGTTTTTGAAGGTTCCTCATACCAACATGCGCTAGCCGTCTATGCCACAGCCAACCCATGTTGGTCTTTGCAATCAAGCATGTGTCAAATTCGGCTTTATCCTTGTTGAAGTCAACAAGATAAAGCTTTCCCTTTAACATACCCTTGAATGCAATGGAACCATCACTCCTCCTAGAGACGGTCACACCATCGTTAGTGAACAAGCAATTATAACCTTTGTCACATAATTGAGATATGGACAGCAGGTTATAATATAAAGAATCAACATGTAATACATGAGAAAGAGTGTGTTGTGGTGATATGGCAATTTTACCGGTACCGAGCACCTTTCCTTGACTATTGTCTCCAAAATAGATGCCCTCGCTTGGATCCTCATTTGCTTCATACTAAACGAACATCCTTCTTTCTCCGGTCATATGGTTGGTGCAACCACTGTCTAGCACCCATTTGGATCCACCGGAGGAGTAGGCCTGCAAAAACAAATTATGCCTTGGTTTTAGGTACCCAAGCTTGCTTGGGTCCTTTTAGGTTAGTCACGAGGGATTTGGGCACCCACACATGAGACTTGGTGTTCCCATGGCGTGGCCCAACATAACGAGCATAAAATTTTCCATAATTACTTCTCCTTAAGACATAAGATGCATCGAAAGTTTTGAATAGCAACCGACTAGTCTGGGATGCAACCGACTTCTCATTAAGACATAAGATGCATCGACTAGTCTGGGAGACCGGACTTGTCCGGAGGACCGGACTTGTCCAGATCCCGACCGGACTAGCCTGGTGATCATTTGTGTTGTATTCATTAATTTTTGATTTTCCAGTTTGAAAGAGTCTTCCATTTACAAAGACATTGCTATCCTTGTTATTCTTATAGCTTCTAGCTTGTTGCTTTTCACCATAAGAGTAACCAATGCCATATTTGACATTTTGAGGTCTTGTGACCTAGTATGCACTATGTGCATATTTGATCTTCTCCTTGTCAAATATGCCACTTTGTGAAGGATGCTTGTCCTTGGGAGAGGTTGACTTGTCTTTCAAACTGGTGTCAACTTTACCACATGTACAAGTAGAAGCAACTTCAGTTTTAATGTGTTGAGAAGGTGAGCTTGAAGAGGATGAAGGGTCACCTTGCTTGAGTGACTCAACTTGCACCTCAAGGATCTTGTTAACCTTGATTAGGTTAGCAAGTTCTTCCTTGATTGTAGCATTTGAGTCACTTAACTCCAAGCAAGTTTCCTTGCTTGAAGCTAATTCAAGCTCTAGTGACTTGTTTCGCTCCTTTTCAAGTTCTAGAAGCTTGTCAAGTTCGACATATTCCTTCTTTTGGGAGATAATCATGTCTTCTTGACGATGTATCAACCTCTCCTTCTCAACAAGTTGATCAAGTAAAAATTTCATTTTTGTGGCAATTTTCTTATCTAGTCCAATTAGCATATCTTCATTATCGCTAGCAATGTCGCTATCACTAGAATAGGAATGCACGGAAGAGGGTTTTGTTGTTACCTTGCGTTTACCTTCCTTTGCCATGAGGCAAGTGTCGTTCCCCTTCCATGCGCTGAGAGTAGGAAAGAGAGTGGACTTCTTGGATGTCTTCTCGATGGCTATGCTAGCCATCTCTTCTTCTTCTGATGATCAGGACTCATCATTTGAGTCCCACTCTTTCCCTATGTGCGCTTGTTCGGCTTGTTTCTTCTTCTTGAAGAACTTCTTTGGTTGAGGCTTTGCTTCTTTGGTCTTCTTCTTGTTTTTTTATAGGTGCAATCAACTATAAAGTGGCTATACTCACCACAATTATAGCATGCCCGCCTCAACTTTGACTTTGATCTTTCCTTGTATTTTCCTTCACTTCATTTAGTGCCTTGTCTCTTCTTCATCATCTTCTTGAATTTCTTCATAAATAATATCATGTCATCTTCATCCAAGTCACTGCTCTCATCATCACCATCTTCTTCTAGTTGTGCTTCTCGTGCTTCTTTAGACAAGGGCTTGAGGGTGGACTTCAAAGCAACCCCTTTATTCTTTGCCGAGGTGAGGTCGGCAATTTCCTTGACATGCTTCGCTTGCTATTCCATCATCTCGAAATTGATGATTTTTCCATGTAGCTCATCCGGAGTCATTCTCTTGTATCCGAGGCTTTCTCTAATCATGGAGCATAAGGTGACGTTGCGAGGCATGAAAGCTCTAAGGATGAGCTTCACCACCTCGTGGTCGTTCCACTTCTTGCTTCCATACGATCAAACCTTGTTGATGAGCATCTAGAGTCGGTTGTACATATCTTGAGGCGACTCATCTTCTTCGATAGCGAATCTTCCCAATTCGCCTTCGATCATTTCAATCTTCGCTTCACGCACATGATGATCACCTTCATGTGCAGTTTGCAATGGGTCCCAGACCTCCTTTGCAATCTCGAGTCCATCCACCTTGGTGAACTCGTCCCAACTGAGCGAAGTGGTAACGACTGCCGCGGCTTGAGCATTTCGATGAATTGCCTGCTCTTGGCTTGGTGTGAGCTCTTCGTCGTCGTTCGGGATATCTATCCCTGTGCACACAATATGCCACAGACTTGGATTGAGAGAAATTAGATGCATTTTCATATTTTGCCTCCACATTGAGTAATCACTTCCATCGAAGTGTGGGGCTTTTCCTAGAGGGGTAGAAAAATAATGATTATTGCTAGAATTAAGACAATCGTAGTTGAAAGGATATCGAGAGTAGTTGGTGTGACTACTCCCCTTCTTCTTCTTTTCATCTTCAATTTTCACCTTTCCCTTGGAAAGGGTTTTCTTCCTTAGGAGCGCCTTGAGTTCCAACGTCTCCTCATCGCCATCCTCGAAGTCTTGAATGGCTTCGAGGAGCTTCTCCAATTTTTGGTTCTTATCTTCATCAACCTTCTCTTGGTTATTGCTCTTGTGTACGTCTTTCATGTCCGACATGATCTCTTCAAGCGATTAGTCTCCTTCTTGAAGAACCTTGCTCTGATATAAATTGAATGTGGCCTAGAGGGGGGTTGAATAGGCCTTTTTCAATTTTGTCGGAACCTGCAACACTTAACAACCAGATCAAAACTCGAGGTATCGGACTAGTCCAGTCAAGTGCGGACTAGTACGGTGTATACCGACTAGGTTAATCAAGTTTGATCAATTAATTTGATTCTACGATGTATGCAACGGAAATATACAGTTAATTGAAGTGTTACACGATTATGAACTAGGGTATACCACAAGTCAATCTTATGTTTAATGTTTCAACGTAAAGTAGGCAAGATTGATTGAAACCATAGTTTGATATGATGTATAAGAACGACGAACATAAAGTAAGAACATAAGCAATTTGTCTCGTGGTCTGGTTCCCACAGAGGCAACCTACATCCACGTTGAGGAGTCCACAAAAGGATCGGGTCTTCTCCAACGCTGCCCTTGTCAGATCGACACGAAGGCCAATTCTCTTCACTTATCACAAAGGGGTAAATAACCAAATTCAAGGGGTCTTCTCACACGTTGAGGGCTCCCCTAGATTACAACAAGAACTCCACAAAGAACACACTCAAAAGATTACAATGAAAATCACAGGAGTGTGTTAGGGAATCAAACCAAGAGCTCAAGAGTGATGAATCATGTCTCTCCAATGTTCCAAAGTGTATCCTCAAGGGATTGATATTTGTGGCTTTTGATTTCGTGGAGAGATGTGTTGTTGACACTCTTGGGAGGTGTGACGGGGCAGAGGGTCGAGAGAGATTAAAGTTGGGCCATGCACATCTATTTATATGGGGTTTCTAAAAGTGACCGTTAGGGTTTAGGAATATTGGACAAGTTCGTGGTGGACACCAGACTAGTCCGGTGTGCTATGTGTAGCAAACCCTAAGTGTCTCGAAATATCGGACTAGTCCGGCTAGGAGCGGACTTGTCCGATTTCGCTTCTGGAAATCTTCAGACTAGTCCGATAGTCATCGGACTTGTCCAGATCAGTGAAACCCTAAGTGAATTGGGTGACAAGTCCGCACTTGTAGGACTTGTCCGATTTAGGTCAGAGGGTTTTCGGACTAGTCCGTGCCAATATCGGACTTGTTCGATTTATATCATAACGATATCGGACTAGTCCGTTGTGTGATCGGACTTGTCTGATTTTGTGCAGCTTGTGAAGTGTTTTGAGGACTAGTCCGCATTGGGGAGGACTAGTTCGATTCTAGTCAGAGAGATATCGGACTAGTCCGTGGTGATGTCAGACTTGTCCGATCTTGTGCAGAGAGATATTGGAGTAGTCTGGTGTCAATCGGACTAGTCCAGTCCTGTATAAACTTGTGCAATGTGTTTATTTATTTGTGTTTGAGCTCTTGGGGTGTGTTTCCTTAACACACTCCATACACAATGATCTACTACACTTGTTCCTTGAGCTCTTTTCCACATTGCTCCTCATTCTCCCTTCTTTTTGGCACTTTGCTTATTTTCACATTAAAACATGTGCTCATCTCAACAAAGTGGTTAGGATCTCATTTGCTTGTCATAAATCATCCAAAACCCACAAGGGATTCCTAGATGCACTTTCACTAAGTTTTCGATGACCAGGCAGTCACCACCAGGCAAACCAGCAAAGCCTCGGTGATGAGCGGCATCCAAGTTTCTTGATGAGAAACTGACTGCGGGGGCGGCCCCCGGCATGAATTTTTGGCAGGAAGGATGTTCCCTCGAGGGTTTGAGGATAAAAGGTATACTATCGTCTTGGCAGCCAGCCAGAGGTTCGAAGGAAGCTACACAGCTGGCCGGGTACACGTACGGTCCAGGTGTGCTGGTGTACCTTAACCCCCCGTCGTGTGTCCCCGACCGGTGGTGGTTGGAAGACCCCTGCAGGTATGCTCCGATTCTTGTCCTCCAACTCCATCTAGGTTTCTGATGACATAGGCGGCTCACCACTAGATAAACCAGCAAAGCCTCGATGATGAGCGGCATGCAAGTTTCTTGATGAGAAACTAACTGTGGGGCGGCCCCCGGCATACATGTTTTGCAGGAAGGATGTTCTCATGAGGGTTCGAGGGTAAAAGGTATACCATCGTCTAGGCAACCAGCTGTAGGTTCGAAGGAAGCTGCACAGCTGGTCGGGCACACGTACGGTCCGGGTGTGCTGGTGTAACTTAACCCCGTCGTGTGTCCCCTGTCGGTAGTGGTTAGAAGACCCCTATAGGTATGCTCCGATTCCTGTCCTCCAACTCCATCTAGGTTTTCGATGACGCAGGCGGTTCACCACCAGACAAACTAGCAAAGCCTCGATGATGAGCGACATGCAAGTTTCTTGATGAGAAACTGACAGTGGGGGCGTCCCCCAACATGCAGGTTTTGCAAGAAGGATGTTCCCTCAAGGGTTTGAGGATAAAAGGTATACCATCGTCTAGGCAGTAAGTCGGAGGTTTGAAGGACGCTACACGGCTTGCCGGGTACACATACAGTCCGGGTGTGCCAGTGTACCTTAACCCACATCGTGCGTCCCCGGCCGGTGGAGGTTGGAAGACCCATGCAGGTTTGCTCCGATTCCTGTCCTCCAATTCCATCTAGGTTTCTGATGACGCAGGCGGTTCACCAACAGACAAACCAGCAAAGCTTCGGTGATGAGCGGCATGCAAGTTTCTTAATGAGAAACTGACTGCAGGGGGGCGTCTCCCAGCGTGCATGTTTGGCAAGAAGAATGTTCCCTCGAGGGTTTGAGGATAAAATGTATACCATCGTCTAGGCAGCCAGCCGGAGGTTCGAAGGAAGCTACACGGCTGGTCGGGTACACGTACGGTCCGGGTGTGCCGGTGTACCTTAACCCCCGTTGTTTGTCCCCGGCCGGTGGTGGTGGGAAGACCCCTGTAGGTATTCTCCGATTCCTGTCCTCCAACTCCATCTAGGTTTCTGATGACGCAGGCGGTTCACCATTAGACAAACCAGCAAAGCCTCGATGCTAAGCGACATGCAAATTTTTTGATAAAAAACTGACTGCGGGGGCAACCCCCGACATGCTTGTTTGGCATGAAGAATGTTCCCTCGAGGGTTTGAGGATAAAAGGTATACTATTGTCTAGGAAACCACACGGAGGTTCGAAGGCAACTACACGGCTGGCCGAGTACACGTACGGTCGGGGTGTGCCAGTGTACCTTAACCCCCGTCGTGCGTGCCCAGCTATTGGTGGTTGGAAGACCCCTGTAGGTATGCTCCGATTCCTGTCCTCCAACTCCATCTAGGTTTCCGATAAAGCAGGCAGTTCACCACCAGACAAACCATCAAAGCCTCGTTGATGAGCGGCATGCAAGTTTGTTGATGAGAAACTGACTGCGGGGGCGGCCCCCGACATGCATGTTTTATAGGAAGGATGTTCCCTCGAGGGTTTGAGGATAAAAGGTATACCATCGTCTAGGCATTCACCCGAAGGTTCGAAGGAAGCTACACGGCTGGCCGGCTACACGTATGGTCTGGATGTGTCGGTGTACCTTAACCCCGATCATGCGTTCCTGGCCGGTGGTGGTTGGAAGACCCCTGCAGGTATGCTCTGATTCTTGTCCTCCAACTCCATCTAGGTTTCAGATGATGCTGACGGTTCACCAACAGACTAACCAGCAAAGCCTCAGTGATGAGCGGCATGCAAGTATTTTGATAAAAATTGGCTGCGGGGGCAGCCCCCGGCATGCATGTTTGGCAAGAAGGATGTTCTCTCGAGGGTTTGAGGATAAAAGGTATACCATCGTCTAGGTATCCAACTGAAGGTTCAAAGGAAGCTACACGGCTGATCGGGTACACATACGGTCCGGGTGTGCCGGCGTACCTTAACCCCGATCGTGCGTCCCTAGCCGGTGGTGGTTGGAAGACCCCTACAAGTATGCTCTGATTCCTGTCCTTTAACTCCATCTAGGTTTCTGATGATGTAGGCGGTTCACCAGTAGACAAACCAGCAAAGCCTCGGTGATGAGCAACATGCAAGTTTCTTGATGAGAAACTGTCTGCGGGGGCGGCCCCTGGCATGCATGTTTGGCAGGAAGGATGTTCCCTCGAGGGTTTGAGGATAAAATGTATACCATCGTCTAGGCAGCCATCCGGAGGTTCGAAGGAAGCTACACAGCTGGTCGGGTACACGTACGGTCCGGGTGTGCCAGTGTACCTTAACACCCGTCGTGCGTCCGCGGCCGGTGGTGGTTGGAGGACCCCTACGGGTATGCTCTGTAACACCATCATTTTCTTGCATCACGCCATGCATACATTCATACATAAGTTTAACATTAACCAACATAAAAAAGGAACAAGTTTAAAATTGATTTAGAACAAAACCGCACGTAACAATTCTGGAAAGTGAGGACTAGTCCGATTTTGGTGCGGACTAGTCCGATTTCTCTCTGACTTCAAACGGACTGGTCCGTTTTACTACGGACTACTGTTTTTTATCCCTGGACATTTTCGGACTTGTACGGCCCAGTGCGGACTAGTCCGGTGTTCCAAGAATCCTTGAAAATTCGCTAAGTCCCTGGACTTATCCAGACTAGTCCGGTATTCCAGCGGACTTCTTTGTTTCCTCTCTGACTAAAGTCAGACTTGTCCGATTTTAGTCCAGACTTGTTTTTTTTTCCCCTCTGGATAAGTTCGGACTTGTCCAATGTCCAGTCCGGACTTGTCCGATTTTTCTCTGGACAACTTCGGACTAGTCCGGTCCTTTTCGGACTTGTCTGATAAGTCGCGACTCTGAATTGATCTTTTGTTTCATGACTTGTTTCTTGAGTTTTACGTTAAGTGGCCTAGGGACGCCGTGCCTAACTCTTTTAGAGCCCATGTGGGACTCTAAATCGGCCCCTACTCACCCCCAAACTAAAAATACATCTAACCCAAACCTCCACATCTATATAAACAATCCCACCCCATGGCTTGACATCTATTTGCCACTTTTCCTCCACACCCAAACCCTAGCTCATGATTAGCCACCACCAAGGAGGGAGAAGGAGATCTAGAGCAAGAAGAAGAAAAGGAGGAAACGAAAGAGGATCAAGATCTCCATCAACTTCGCGTTCTTCCTCAACAATCCACCATCAAGTTCTTCATCAACCCTAGATCGTCAAGATCCAAGTGTTGCCTCCAAAATCCTTGATTCTTTGAAGTTCTAAACACCTGTTATACCTTCTACTATCTTTTCCTTATGTGAATTCCACCCCAAATCTCAAAATTCACATCAATCTAGAAAACCCTAATCTGCCGATCTCGCGAAGTGCGGCCGGCCCCTAGCGGACTAGTCCGATTTTCCTAGTTAAATTGTGTTGAATTACTTCGAAAATTTCATCTAATCAAATCCAAACCTGTTAAAATCTATTAGAATTAGTTAGTGAACATTTAAAGCAACTCATTAACAAGTTCCACCTTGCATTTGCATCAATCATGCATGTCATGTCATATTGAGTAATAATTGTGTACTTTTTTATTGTGTTTCTTGTTTGTATGATCTTTGTGCGGATTAGACGGATTTGCGCTAGAGAGTGCCGCGGAGGATCTACAGCACCAAGAGTTTGAAGGCTTTGACCCAAACCAATCCCAAGAGCAAGGCAAGTGTCCTTGAAGCATATTGATCCTGTTTGAAAATAAATGTTTTGTTTGTAAAATTGCATGCTTGTGTCAATTTGATGGGAATCCTATGATAGGAAGTTTACTAGATTTGTTTGACAACCCTTGTCACCTGGAATTCATGGTAGAGAGTTGGGATGGTCTTTTTACCTTTTTGCTTCGCTTAATTAATTGGGATGGGAAGACAACTATACCGCTCAACTTAATTATGTATTTATGAGATTATGATTAACATGAACTGGTTAATATGATTTGGTAATGGGTGATCTAAGCAAGCCTGGTATGTGGATGAGTTTGATGTATGGTGGTTGCTTGCTTTAGATCTAAGGACCGGTTCATGCGAGAATAAGCTAGGTCTACAGTGCCACCACGAGGCCAAGTATGGGTGTGGCGTAGCTGATTAATTAGGGCTTTGCCAGTGCTATCTAGACCATTAAGGATGCTCGGGGAAGGGATAGTTAGATTGGGTTTGTTGATGATTGGTGGGACTACCCTGGGATCTGAATAGCTCAAGAGGGGGCCTTTGGTTGAAGATGTGCTCAGTTGGAGGCATCACCACCGGTGAAACCTCAGTGGGGTCTAAATAGGCTAGTAATACCTTTGTAAAGGCTACTTTGTGATCTCTTGTCCTTACACCAAAGGAAGTGTAATTGGCGTAAAGGAGGTTCTTTAGTGCTGACGGGTGATGAAATAACAAACATGTGGGTAAAGTGGTACAAACTCTACAGAGTGTAATAAACCATCATGATAGCCGTGCTCCCGGTTATGAGCGCCTGGATGACCTACATGATTAGAGGGAACTTGGTATTGGGATGGCTTTTGGTTAAGGTTTGGCAATATGGTTATGGTATTGGTTGGTTATGAGTTAACTTCTGATATCGATTATGGTTATTGGTAATTAGAAATTTGGTATAATGGATGATGGTAATGAATTATAGACTGGTATTATGATGATTACATGGTTTATGATGGGTTATTTCACATACATATAATATATTGCTTTTCAAATGTTTTAATGTACTTTTCAGCACTTAGCCTTTATTATATTCATCATTTGAATCAGCTACATGTCATACTTTTCACACTTGCTGAGTACGACATGTACTCACTCTTGCAATCCCCTTCTAACAGTTGCAGGTCAGGATTGGGAGTTTAATGGCGATAATGCAGAGTTCTAGGCCGTGTCTACTGTCAGCTTGCTTGTGGTGTTGATAGGAGTTGCGTTATACCCTGTTTGCTTAGTTTGCTTAGTTGCTTATTTAGTTATTTCTGCTGCATTAGTTCAAACTTGTCATTAATATCATTAGTGCTTGTATTTGAGATTATTTTGAATTGTGTAATAAAAGTACTTATTTAATAATTTGAGCTGTGGTAATTGTTTGTATATCGTTTGTGATGCACTTGTGTATGTGTGTTGAACATCCTGGGCACACATATACTGCACTTGGTTCATTTTCAGAACCGGGTGTCACAAATTGGTATCAGAGCCACAGGTTGACCGTAGGACGCAGCTTAGATAGAATGGACACTTTAGAGCACATAGGAGCACTCAAGAATCGATGTGTTTTTGTTTGGTGTGCTGTTTGCTATATATCGCTTGCTTGTGTGCTTAATAGATGATTTTGGGATGCTTTAGCATTGCCATTTCCACCTAGGCTAGTTAGTTGTTTAGTTTCATATCGCTTGATGCATATAGTTGGGGACGTTTCTAAATTCTTATCTTTGCTCTTCTTCAGATGGTGAGGACTCGCAACCAGAGGGATGGCAATGATGAGTAGGAGAACAATGGAGCACCTTAGAACAACAATGGACAAGGACCTACTCATCAAGCTATCAATATTGAGCATCTATTGGCTATGCAAAACCAGCTCATGCAAACCATGACACAAACTATGGGATAGTTGCAGGCTGGTAGCGTCAACAATCAGCCCCACATGCCTCCACCACCACCCCCACCTCCTCATAACCGGTCGGGAGAGTTCATGAGGACCAGGCCGCCGACCTTTGCTCAAGTCGCTGACCCTATGGATGCATATGATTGGTTGAAGCCCGTGGAGAAGAAGCTAGCCATTGTCAATGCAGTGACCGGGAGAAAGCGCTTTTTGCTTCTCATCAACTAGTCGGAGCAGCTGCGGATTGGTGGCATTCTTTATGCAATGCTCATGAGAACCAAGAGAGGATTACTTGGGCGGAATTCAAGGAGAGTTTCCGTTCTCATTATGTGCCGGAAGGTGTTATGATCTTGAAGAGGCAAGAATTTGAGAACTTGAGGCAAGGAAGATCAAGTGTGGGTGAATATCTCAATAAGTTCACTCAACTTTCAAGGTATGCGCCCGAGGATGTTAGTCGGGACATCCAGAAACAATACATGTTTATGAGGGGCCTTAACAATGAGATCCAAGTGCAATTGCTCAATTGTGATTATGCTAACTTCCAGAAGCTTGTGGACAGGGCAATTGTGATTGAGAACAAGGTCCAAGAGATGGAACAAGACAACAAGAGGAAGGTGCCCTATCAAGGACAGCAACAAGGAAGTAATGTGCGCCCTCGCTTTGCGCCTCCTAATGCGCCATACTACAGTTCTTCTGCGCCTGCTCAACGCCCTGGATTTGCACCGCGCCCAACTCAGTTTGTGCAGCAGTGCCCTGTCATGCAAGCACCTAGGCCTCCAATGCCTTATGCACCTCGTGCTAATTTTCCTGGTGCAAATGTTCAGAATCAATCTCGTCCCAATAATTCTAGGGGAGTAAAGAAGTGCTATACTTGTGGAGAAGCTGGACACTTTGCGCATCAATGTCCTAAGTCAGGCCTTGGTCAAGGAAGCAATGCACCGAGGAAAAACCCAAGACCCAATGGAGGACCGCCACAAGGGAATCGTGGACAGCAAAATTTTGCTCGTGGCAACGTGAACCATGTCTCTACGGAGGATGATCAACAAGCGGATGATGTGGTCATTGGTTTGTTTCTCGCCAACTCCAACCCCACGACTATGTTACTTGATTCTGGAGCATCACATTCATTCATTGCATCGAAGTATGTTGCCAAGTATAGTTTACCTATCTCTCATATGAAGTTTACTCTATTGGTTAAGTCTCCTGGAGGAGAGATGAGGACAAATATAGTATGTCCAAAAGTAAGCCTTAGAATAAGGGGGGTAGACTTCTTCGCCATCCTTATAGTTTTGGATTCCCAAGGATTGGACATTTTACTTGGTATGGACTGGTTGAGGAAGCACAATGGAGTCAATGAATGTGCCACAAAGACGGTGAAGTTGACCAATGAGGAAGGGATCACCGTAGAGTTTGAAGCATCTCAACACGCACCTAAGCAATTGGAGCTGAACAATATGGATGGTGCCGCAATTGAGGAGATTCCAGTGCTGTGTGAGTTCTTGGATGTTTTTTCAGATGAGTTACCAGGTATGCTACCTGATCAAGACATTGAGTTTGTTATTGATTTAATACCTGGAACTGCACCTATTGCTAAGAGGCCATATAGAATGTCTTCTATGGAATTAGCGGAGCTCAAGAAGCAGATTCAAGAGCAACTAGAGAAGGGTTTTATCCGCCCAACTTCTTCGCATTGGGGAGCACCCGTGCTGTTTGTGGACAAGAAGGATGAATCCCAAAGGATGTGTGTATATTACCGAGCTCTCAATGAGGTAACAATCAAGAACAAGTACACCTTGCCATGCATAGAAGACTTGTTTGATCAGATGAAGGGTGCTTGTGTTTTCTCCAAGATTTATTTGTGGTCGGGATACTTTCAAATGAAGATTAGGCTGTCGGACATACCCAAGACAGCTTTTAGGACACGGTATGGATCATATGAGTACACCGTGATGTCCTTTGGATTGACAAATGCGTCTGCCTACTTTATGTACCTCATGAATAAGGTATTCATGGAGTACTTGGATAAGTTTGTCGTGGTCTTCATTGATGACATTATGATCTACTCGAAGGATGAGAAGGAACATGAGGAACACTTGAGGCTTACGCTGCAGAAATTAAGGGAGCATCAATTGTATGCCAAGTTCAACAAGTGTCACTTTTGGTTGAACGAGGTGTCGTTTTTGGGTCATATCATTTCAGGAGGAGGACTTTCGATTGACCCCGGAAAGGTGAGGGACGTGTTGAAATGGGAACCCCCACAAAACGTAAAGGAGATCTGGAGTTTTCTTGGGATGGCTGGATATTACCGTTGATTCACCAGGGACTTTTCCAAGATAGTCAAGCCAATTACGGAATTGCTAATGAAGGGAAAGGCTTTCCAATGGACTGAAGCTTGTCAAAACAGTTTTGAGGAGCTAAAGAAGAGGCTAACTACAGCCCCAGTTTTGACATTGCCGGGCGTGAGCAAGAGTTTTGATATTTATTGCGATGCATCAAGACAAGGACTTGGATGTGTACTCATGCTATAAGGTCAATTCGTCGCCTGTGCATTGAGGCAATTGAAGAAACATGAGCAGAATTATTCAACACATGATTTGGAACTTGCAGCCATAGTACACAAATTGAAGATTTGGAGACAGTACATCCTTGGACATAGGTGTGAGATTTATACGGATCACAAGAGTCTTAAGTATATTTTCACACAAATGGACCTGAATTTGAGGCAACAAAGATGGTTGGAACTCATCAAGGATTATGATTTGGGAATCAATTATCATCCAGGGAAAGCTAATATTGTGGTCGATGCCTTGAGTAGAAAAGGGGTAAGTCATCAACTCACGGTTCAAGGGCTGCCATCTGAGTTATGTAAGGAGTTTGAACGGTTCAAACTCGGATTCATCAATGAGATGGGGATGATGGAGTTAAATCCGACTTTGGAGCAAGAAATTCGAGAGAGCCAAACGAAGGATGAGGAAATCCAGGAGATCAAGGAAAGGACCCAAGAGGTAAGATAATTTAGATTTGATGAGGATGAACATGGTACTATATGGCTTGGAAAGAGGGTTGTTGTGCCTAATGTGAAGCATATTCGGGAGACAATACTAAAGGAGGAACATGACTCGCCATACTCAATTCACCCCGGTTGTACCAAGATGTACAAAGACTTAAAGACATGTTATTGGTGGGCTAGAATGAAGAAGGACATAGCTGAATATGTAGCGTTGTGTGATGTGTGCCAACGAGTCAAGGCGGAACATCAAAGGCCAGCAGGATTATTACAACCATTGAAGATCCTGGAGTGGAAGTGGGAACAAATTGGAATGGACTTTATAGTTGGATTGCCACGTACTCAGTCCGGTTATGACTCAAATTGTGGATCATTTGACTAACTCAGCTCATTTTGTTCCTGTCAAGACCACCTATACCACAACAAATCTAGCAGAGCTATATATGGAGCACATTGTATGCCAACATGGAGTACCAAGGAAGATAGTCTCAGATAGAGGTTCTCAATTTACATCCAGATTTTAGCAGAAATTGCATGAAGCATTGGGAACAAGGTTGAATTTTAGCTCAGCATATCACCCTCAAACGGATGGACAAACTGAGAGGACCAATCAGATTTTAGAGGACATGTTAAGAGCTTGTGCTTTAAAGCATGGGAAAAGCTGGGACAAGAGCTTGCCATATGCGGAGTTTTCATACAACAATAGTTACCAAGCAAGTTTAAAAATGTCACCTTATGAAGCACTATATGGGAGGAAGTGTAGAACACCTTTATTCTGGAATGAGACACGAGAAACTCAAGTGTTTGGTCCGGATGTGTTGCAAGAAGCTGAGAAGCAAGTCCAAATAATTCGTGAGAACTTGAGGATAGCTCAATTAAGGCAAAAAGGCTATGCAGACAATAGGAGAAGGAAACTAGCATTTGAAGTGGGAGACTTTGTTTACCTCAAGGTGTCACCAATGCGAGGTCATAAGAGGTTTAATATCAGAGGCAACCTGGCACCTCGCTATATTGGACCATTCAAGATTTTGGACAAAAGAGGAGAAGTAGCATATAAGTTGGAGATGCCAGCTCATCTTTCCGATGTTCATGATGTCTTTCATGTTTCCCAGCTCAAGAAGTGCTTGAGGGTACCAGAAGAACAAGTGTCAATGGAAGAATTGGAATTAGAGGCAGATTTGACTTATGCCGAGCAACCGATCAATATCTTGGAAACCAAGGAGAGGGTCACAAGGAACAAGGTGATTCGATGGTGCAAAGTTCAATGGAAGCATCACACAGGATCAGAGGCAACATGGGAGGTGGAGGATGATCTCAAGAAAGAACTTCCCTATCTTTTCTCTTTGGTGTCGAATCTCGAGGGTGAGATTCATTTTAAGGGGGGTAGGTTTGTAACACCCTCATTTTCATGCATCACGCCCTGCATACATTCATACATATGTTTAACATTAACCAACATAAAAAAGGAAGAAGTTTAAAATTGATTTAGAACAAAACCGCACTTAACCATTCTAGAAAGTGCAGACTAGTCCGATTTTTGTGCGAAATAGTCCGATTTCTCTCTAATTTCAAACAAACTTGTCTATTTTGCTGCGGGCTAGTCTATTTTTCTCTCTGGACATTTTCGGACTTGTTCGGCCCAGTGCGGACTAGTCCGGTGTTCTAAGAATCCTTGAAAATTCGCTAAGTCTCTGGACTTGTCTGGACTAGTCTGGTATTTCAGCGGACTTGTTCGTTTTCCTCTCTGACTAAAGTCGGACTTGTCCGATTTTATGCCAGACTTGTCTGTTTTCCCCTCTGGATAAGTTCGGACTTGTCCGATGTCCAGTCCGGACTTGTCCGATTTTTCTTTGGACAACTTCGGACTAGTCCGGTCCTTTTTGGACTTGTCAATAAGTCGCGACTCCGAATTGATCTTTTGTTGCATGACTTGTTTATTGGGTTTTACATTAAGTGGGCCTAGGGACGTCGTGCCTAACTCTTTTAGAGCCCATGTGGGACTCTAAACCGGCCTCTACTCACCCCCAAACTCGAAATCGATCTAACCCTAACCTCCACATCTATATAAACAACCTCACCCCTTTCCTTGACATCTATTTGCCACTTTTCCTCCACACCCAAACCCTAGCTCGTGATTAGCCGCCACAAAAGGAGGGAGAAGGAGATCTCGAGCAAGAAGAAGAAGAGGAGGAAACGAAAGAGGATCAAGATCTCCATCAACTTCGCGTTCTTCATCAACAATCCATCGTCAAGTTCTTCATCAACCCTAGATCATCAAGATCCAAGTGTTGCCTCCAAAATCCTTGATTCTTTGAAGTTCTAAACACCTGGTATACCTTCTATTCTCTTTTCCTTACGTGAATTGAACCCCAAATATCAAAATTCACATCGATCTAGAAAACCCTAATATGCCGATCTCGCGAAGTGCGGACTTGTCCGGTCCCTAGTAGACTAGTCTTATTTTCCTAGTTAAATTGTGTTGAGTTACTTCCAAAATTTGATCTAATCAAATCCAAACTTGTATAAACTTGTTAAAATCTATTAGAATTAGTTAGTGATCATTTAAAGAAACTCATTAACATGTTCCACCTTGTATTTGCATCAATCATGCATGTCATGTCATATTGAGTAATAATTGTGCACTTTTTGATTGTGTTTTTTGTTTGTATTATCTTTGTTCGGATTTAGACGGATTTGCGCTAGAGAGTGCCACGGAGGATCTACAACACCAAGAGTTTGAAGGCTTTGACCCGAACCAATCCCAAGAGCAAGGCAAGTGTCCTTGAAGCATATTGATCCTGTTTGAAAATAAATGTTTTGTCTGCAAAATTGCATGCTTGTGTCAATTTGATGGGAATCCTATGATAGGAAGTTTACTAGATTTGTTCGACCACCCTTGTCACCTGGAATTCATGGTAGAGAGTCAGGATGGGCTTTTGGCCTTTTTGCTTTGCTTAATTAATTGGGATGGGAAGACAACTATACCGCTCAACTTAATTATGTATTTATGAGATTATGATTAACATGAACTGGTTAATATGATGTGGTAATGGGTAATCTAAGCAGTCTGGTATGTGGATGGGTTGGATGTATGGTGATTGCTTGCTTTAGATCTAAGGACCGATTCATGCGAGCATAAGCTAGGTCTACAGTGCCACCACAAGGCCAAGTACCGGTGCGGTGTAGCTGATTAATTAGGGCTTTGCCAGTGCTATTTGGACCATTAAGGATGCTCGGGGAAGTGGTAGTCAGATTGGGTTTGTTGATGATTGGTGGCATCACCCTAGGATCCGAATGGCTCAAGAGGGGACCCTTGGTTGAAAATGTGCTCAGTTGGAGGCATCGCCACCGGTGAAACCTCAGTGGGGTCTAAATAGGCTAGTAATCCCTTTGTAAAGGCTACTTTATGATCTCTTGGCCATACACCAAAGGAAGTGGAATTGGCATAAAGAAGGTTCTTTAGTCGCCGACGGGTGATGAAATCAAAAACACGTGGGTAATGTGGTACAAACACTGCAGAGTCTAATAAACTATCATGATAGCCGTGTTCCCGGTTATGAGCGCCTAAATGACCTACATGATTACAGGGAACTTGGTATTGGGATGGCTTTTGGTTAGGGTTTGGCAATATGGTTATGGTATTGGTTGGTTATGAGTTAACTTCTAATATCGATTATGGTTATTGGTAATGAGAAATTTGGTATAATGGATGATGGTAATGAATTATGGACTGGTATTATGATGATTACATGGTTTATGATGGTTTATTTCACATACATATAATATATGGCTTTTCAAATGTTTTAATGTACTTTTCAACACTTAGCCTTTATTATATTCGTCATTTGAATCAGCTACAGGTCATACTTTCCACACTTGCTGAGTACGACATGTACTCACTCTTGCAATCCCCTCCCAACAGTTGCAGGTTAGGATTGGGAGTTTAATGGCGATAATGCGGAGTTCTAGGCCGTATCTGCCGTCAGCTTACCTGTGGTGTTGATTGGAGCTGCGCTATACCCTATTTGCTTAGTTTGCTTAGTTGCTTATTTAGTTATTTCCGCTTCATTAGTTCAAACTTGTCATTAATATTCATCAGTGCTTGTATTTGAGATTATTATGAATTGTGTAATAAAAGTACTTATTTAATAATTTTAGATATGGTAATTGTCTGTATATCATTTGTGATGCACTTGTGTATGTGTGTTGAACATCCTGGGCACACATATATGGTACTTGGTTCATTTTCAGAACTGGGTGTCACATGCTCTATTTCTTGTCCTCCAACTCCATCTAGGTTTCTGATGACGCTGGCGGTTCACCACTAGACGAACCAGCAAAGCATTGGTGATGAGCGACATACAAGTTTCTTGATGAGAAACTGACTGCAGGGGCGGCCCCCAGCATGCATGTTTGGTAGGAAGGATGTTCCCTCGAGGGTTTTAGGATAAAAGGTATACCATCGTCTGGGCAGCTAGGTGGAGGTTCGAAGGAAGCTACAAGGTTGGTCGGGTACACGTATGGTCCGGGTGTGCCGGTGTACCTTAACCCCAATCGTGCATCCCCGACCGGTGGTGGTTAGGAAGAGCCTTGCAAGTATGCTTCGATTCCTATCCTCCAACTCCATCTGGTTTCCGATGATGCAGGTGGTTCACCACCAGACAAACTAACAAAGCCTCGATGATTAGCGGCATGGAAGTTTCTTGATGAGAAACTGACTATGAGGTCGGCCCTCGGCATGCATGTTTGGCAGGAAGGATGTTCCCTTGAGGGTCTGAGGATAAAAGGTATACCATCGTCTAGGCAGCCAGTCGACGGTTCGAAGAAAGCTACACGGCTGGCCGGGTACACGTACCGTCTAGGTGTGCCGGTGTACCTTAAACCCCGTTGTGCATCCCTTTTCTGTGGTGGTTGGAAAGATCCTTGCAAGTATGCTCCAATTTCTGTCCTACAACTCCATCTAGGTTTCCGTTGACGCAGGCAGTTCACCACCAGACAAACAAGCAAAGCCTCGGTGATGAGCAGCATGCTTGTCTCTTGATAGGAAACTGACTGCTGGGGCGGCCCCCGACATGCATGTTTGGCAGGAAGGATGTTCCCTTGAGGGCTTGAGGATAAAAGGTATACCATCTCTAGGCAGCCAACCGGAGGTTTGGAGGAAACTACACGGCTTGTCGAGTACACGTACGGTCCGGGTGTGCTGGTCTACCTTAACCCCCGTCGTGCGTCCCCAACCGGTGGTTGTTGGAAAACCCCTGCATGTATGCTCCACTTCCTGTCCCCCAACTCCATCTAGGTTTTTGATGATGCAGGCGGTTCAGCACCAGACAAACCAATAAAGCCTCGGTCATGAGCGGCATGTAAATCTCTTGATGGGAAATCCACTACGGGGGTGACCCCTGGAATGCATGTTTCGCAGGAAGGATGTTCCCTCGAGGGTTCACGAATAAAAGGTCTACCATCACCTAGGCAGCCAGACGGAGGTTCGAACGAAGCTACATGGCTAGCTTGGTACACGTACGGTCCGATTGTGCCGGTGTACCTTAACACTCGTCGTGCATCCCCGGCTGATTGTGGTTGGATGACCCCTGGAGGTATGCTCCGATTCCTGTCCTCCAACTCCATCTAGGTTTCTGATAAAGCGGGCAGTTCACCACCAGACAAACTAGCAAAGCTTTAGTGATGAGCGGCATGCAAGTTTCTTGACAAGAAACTGACTGCGGGGGCGGACACCGGCATGCATGTTTGGCAAGAAGGATGTTCCCTCGAGGGTTTTAAGATAGAAGGTATACCATCATCTTCAGCCAGCCGGAGGTTCGAAGGAAGCTACACGGCTGGCTAGGTACGTGTACCTTAACCCCCATCGTGCGTCCCCGGTCGATAGTTGTTGGAAGACCCCTGCAGGTATGCTCCGATTCCTGTCCTCCAACTCATCTAGGTTTCCGATGATGCAGGCAGTTCACCACTAGACAAACCAGCAAAGCCTCAGTGAAGAGTGACATGCAAGTTTTTTGATGAGAAATTGACTACGGGAGTGGCCCCCCAACATGCATGTTTGGCAGGAAGGATGTTCCCTCGATGGTTTGAGGATAAAAGGTATACCATCGTCTATGTAGCCAATTGGAGGTTCGAAGGAAGCTACATGGCTGGACGGGTACACGTACGGTCCGGGTGAGCCGGTGTACCTTAACCCCGTCGTGCGTGGTTGGAAGACCCCTACATGTATGCTTTGATAACTGTCCTCCAACTCCATCTAGGTTTCCAATGACACAGACGGTTCACCAACGGACAAACCAGCAAAGCATCGATGATGAGCGGCATGCAAGTTTCTTTATGAGAAACTGGCTGCGGGGGCGGCCCCCAACATGCATGTTTGGCAGGAAGGATGTTCCCTCAAGGGTTTGAGAATAAAAGGTATACCATTGTCTAGGCTTTCAGCCGGAGGTTCGAAGGAAGCTACACGGTTGGTTGGGTACACGTACGGTCTGGGTGTGAAGTTGTACATTAACCCCTGTCATGCGTCCTCGGCCGATTGTGGTTGGAAGACCCCTGCAGGTATGCTCTGATTCATGTCCTCCAACTCCATCTAGTTTTCTAATGACGCAGGCTGTTCACCACCAGACAAACCAGCAAAGCCACGGTGATGAGCGGCATGCAAGTTTCTTGATGAGAAACTGACTGCGGTGGTGGCCCACGACATGCATGTTTTGCAGGAAGGATGTTCCCTTAAGGGTTTGAGGATGAAAGGTATACCATCGTCTAGGCAGCCAACCAAAGGTTCGAAGGAAGCTACACGGCTGGCCGGGTACACGTACGGTCCGGGTGTGCTAGTGTACCTGAACCCACGTCGTGCGTCCCCGACCGATGGTGGTTGGAAGACCCCTGCAGGTTTGCTCTGATTCCTGTCCTCCAACTCCATCTAGGTTTCCGATGACGCAGGCGGTTCACCACCAGACAAACCAGCAAAGCTTCAGTGATGAGTGGCATGCAAGTTTCTTGATGAGAAACTGACTACGGGGGTAGCACTCGACATGCATGTTTCGTAGGAAGGATGTTCCCTCAAGGGTTTTAGGATAAAAGGTATACCATCGTCTGCAGCCAACGGGAGGTTTGAAGGAAGTTACACTGCTGGCCAGGTATACATACGGTCTGGGTGTGCCGGTGTATATTAATCCCCGTCGTGCGTCCCCGATCGGTGGTGGTTGGAAGAACCCTACAGGTATGCTCTGATTTCTGTCCTCCAACTCCATCTAGGTTTCCGATGACACAGGTGGTTCACCACCAGACAAACCAGCAAAGCCTCGGTGATGAGCGACATGCAAGATTTTTGATGAGAAACTGACTGCGGGGGCGGCCCCCAACATGCATGTTTGGCAGGTAGGATGTTCCCTTGAGGGTTTGAGAATAAAAGGTATACCATCGTCTAGGCAGCCAGTTGGAGGTTCGAAGGAAGCTACACGGCTAGACGGGTACACGTACCACTGCAAGGATTCCGGTTTATCGCAACGAAAAAATTCGTCGCAATAGGTTGTTTTTTGTCGCAATAGAACGCTGTTGCAATGAAAAAGAGCGTGGCGATAGTTTTTACGAATCATCGTAATAATTCCCGCGGCAATAGGTTATTTGCGACGCCTTGGCATCCGTGGCAAATAGTATGGTATTGCAACGATTTTACATCGGTGGCAAATAGGATGTTATTGCAAAATTTTCATGTATTGCGACGATTTAACGTATCGCAATGAATTGTACAGTATTGCAATGGGTTCACGATCGTGCCAAATAATATGGTATTGCAACGATTTCATATTCGTGGCAAATAGTATGTTGTTACAACGATAGTGTTCCGCGGTGATAGATGCTAATGCCACAAACTATTGAATCGTGGCAACAGATCCTAATGCAATGATCGTGTTCCGTGGCGATAGATGCTAAGGCCACGAACTAGTGAATCGTGGCAACAAATTCTAATGCAATGATTGTGTTCCACGGTGATAGATGCTAACGCCACGAACTATTGAATCGTGGCAACAGATCCTAATGCAACGATCGGGTTCCGTGGAGATAGATGCTAATGCCACGAAATAGTGAATTGTGGCAACATATTCTAATGCAACAATCGGGTTCTGTGGTGATAGATGCTAATGCCACAAACTAGTGAATCGTGGCAACGGATTCTAATCCAACGATCGGGTTTCGTGGCGATAGATGCTAATGCCATGAACTATTGAATCGTAGCAACAGATCCTAATGCAACAATCGGGTTCCGTGGTGATAGATGCTAACGCCACGAACTAGTGAATCATGGCAACAGATCCTAGTGCAATGATCGTGTTCTGTGGCAATAGATGTTAATGCCACGAACTAGTGAATCGTGGCAACAGATCCTAGCGCAACGATCGTGTTCCGTGGCGATAGATGTTAATGCCATGAACTAGTGAATCATGGCAACATATTCGTGACGATAGATCCTAATGCCACGAACTAGTGAATCATGACATCAAATCCTAATGCAACGATCGTGTTCCGTGGGGATAGATGCTAATGCCACGAACTAGTGAATCGTGGCAACAATTTCGTGGCGATAGATCCTAATGCCACGAACTAGTGAATCGTGGCAACAGATCCTAGTGCAACGATCGTGTTCCGTGGCGATAGATGCTAATGCCACGAACCAGTGAATCGTGGCAACAGATTCATGGTGATAGATCCTAATGCTATAAACTAGTGAATCGTGGCAACAGATCCTAATGCAACGATCGTGTTCCGTGGCGATAGATGCTAATGCCACGAACTAGTGAATCGTGGCAAAAGACCAAGCTTACTGCAACGATTTAGTCTTTGTTGTAGTACAATCATTGCAACAAGGCGGAATCCTTGTAGTGTACGGTCCGGGTGTGCCAGTGTACCTTAACCCCCGTCATGAGTCCCCGATCGGAGGTGGTTGGAAGACCCCTAGTGGTATGCTCTGATTCCTGTCCTCCAATTTTATCTAGGTTTCCAATGACGCAGGCAGTTCACCACCAGACAAACCAACAAAGCCTCGGTGATGAGCGGCATGCAAGTTTCTTGATGAGAAACTAACTATGGGGGCGGCCCCCGCCATGCATGTTTGGCAAGAAGGATGTTCCCTCAAGGGTTTGAGGATAAAAGGTATACCATCGTCTAGGCAGCCAGGCAGAGGTTCGAAGAAAGCTACACGGCTGGCCGGGTACACGTACGGTCCGGGTGTGCCGGTGTACCTTAACCCCCGTCATGCGTCCCCGACCGGTTGTGGTTGGAAGACCCCTGTAGGTATGTTCCAATTCCTGTCCTCCAACTCCATCTAGGTTACCGATGACGCAGGCAGTTCACCAACAGACAAATAAGCAAAGCCTCGGTGATGAGCGGCATCCAAGTTTCTTGATGAGAAACTGACTGCGGGGGCGGATCACAGCGTGCATGTTTGGCAGGAAGGATGTTCCCTCGAGGGTTTGAGGATAAAAGGTATACCATCGTCTAGGCAGCCAACCGGAGGTTCGAAGGAAGCTACACGGCTGGTCGGGTACACGTACGGTCTGGGTGTACCAGTGTACCTTAACGCCCGTCGTGCGTCCCCGATCGGTGGTGGTTTGAAGACCCCTGCAGGTATGCTCCGATTTCTGTCCTACAACTCCATCTAGTTTTCTGATGACGCTTGCAGCTCACCACCAGACAAACCAGCAAAGCCTCAGTGATGAGCGGCATGCAACTTTCTTGATGAGAAACTAACTGCGGGGCCGGCCCTGGACATGCATGTTTGGCAGGAAGGATGATCTCTCCAGGGTTTGAGGATAAAAAGGTATACCATCATCTAGGCAGCCAGCCGGAGGTTTGGAGGAAGCTACACGGCGGCCCGTGTACACGTACGGTCCGGGTGTGCCGGTCTACCTTAACCCCCATCGTGCGACCCTGAACTTTGGTGGTTGGAAAACCCCTGCATTTATGCTCCAATTCCTGTCCTCCAACTCCATCTAGGTTTTTGATGATGTAGGCGGTTCACCACCAGACAAACCAGTAAAGCCTCAGTGATGAGCTCCGTGCAAATCTCTTAATGAGAAACTGACTGCGGGGTCAACCCCCAACATGCATGTTTGGCAGGAAGGAAGTTCCCTCGAGGGTTTGAGGATAAAATGTCTAGCATCACCTAGGTAGCCAAACGGAGGTTCGAAGGAAGCTACATGGCTTGCTGGGTACACGTACGGTCCAGGTGTGCTGGTGTACCGTAACTCCGATCGTGCGTCCCCGACTGGTGGTGGTTGGAAGACCGCTGCAGGTATACTCCGATTCCTGTCCTCCAACTCCATCTAGGTTTTCGATAAAGCAGGTAGTTCATCACCAAACAAACCAGCAAAGCCTCAGTGATGAGCGGCATGCAAGTTTCTTGACGAGAAACTAACTGCTGGGGCAGTCCCCGACTTGCATGTTTGGAAGGAAGGATATTCCCTCAAGAGTTTTACAATAAAAGGTATACCATCGTCTAGGCAGCTAACCGGAGGTTCAAAGATAGCTACACGGCTGGCCAGGTACACGTACGGTACGGGTGTGCCGGTGTACCTTAACCCCCAACGTGTGTCCCTGCCTGTGGTGGTTGGATAACCCCTGCAGGTATGCTCTGATTTCTGTCCTCCAACTCCATCTAGGTTTCCGATGACGTAGGCGGTTCACCACCAGACAAATTAGTAAATCCTCGGTGATGAGCGACATGTAAGTTTTTTTATGAGAAACTGACTGCGGGGGCGACCCCCAAACATGCGTGTTTAGCAGGAAGGGTGTTGCCTTGAGGGATTGAGGATAAAAGGTATACCATCGTCTAGGCAGCCAACCGGAGGTTCAAAAGAAGCTACACGGTTGGTCAGGTACATGTACGGTCCGTATGTGACAGTGTACCTTAACCCTCGTCGTGCGTCCCCAGCCGGTGGTGGTTGGAAGACCCCTACAGGTACGCTCTGATAACTGTCCTGCAATTGAATCTAGGTTTCCGATGACGCAGGCGGTTCACCAACAAACAAACCAGTAAAGCCTCGGTGATGAGCGACATGCAAGTTTCTTGATGAGAAACTGACAGCAGGGGCGGCCCCCGGCATGCATGTTTGGCAGGAAACATGTTCCCTCGAGGGTTTGAGGATAAAAGGTATATCATCGTCTAGGCAGCCAGCCGGAGGTTCGAAGGAAGATACAGGTTGGCCATACGGTCCGGGTGTGCCAGTGTACCTTAACCCCCGTCGTGCGTCCCCGTCCGGTTGTGGTTGGAAGACCCCTGCAGGTATGCTCTGATTCATGTCCTCCATCTTCATATAGGTTTCCGATGACGCAGTTAGTTCACCACCAGACAAAACAGCAAAGCCTCGGTGATGTGCGACATGCAAGTTTCTTGATGAGAAACTGACTGCAGGGGCGGCCCCCGACATGCATGTTTGGCAGGAGGAATGTTCCGTCGAGGGTTTGAGGATAAATGGTATACCATCGTCTAGGCAGCCAGCCGGAGGTTCGAAGGAAGCTACACGGCTGGCCGGGAACACATACGGTCTGGGTGTGCCAGTGTACCTTAACCCACGTCGTGCATCCCCGGCCGGTGGTGGTTGGAGGACCCCTGCAGGTTTGCTCTGATTCCTTTCCTCCAACTCCATCTAGCTTTCCAATGACGCAGGAAGTTCACCACCAAACAAACCAGCAAAGCCTCAGTGATGAGCGGCATGCAAGTTTCTTGATGAGAAACTGACTGAGGGGGCGGCCCCGGCATGCATGTTTGGCAGGAAGGATGTTCCCTCGAGGGTTTGAGGATAAAAGGTATACCATCCTCTAGGCAGCCAGCCGGAGGTTCGAAGGAAGCTACACAGCTGGTCGGGTACACGTACGGTCCGGGTGTGCCAGTGTACCTTAACCCCCGTCGTGCGTCCCCGGTCGGTGGTGGTTGGGAAGAGCCTTGCAGGTATGCTCCGATTCCTGTCCTCCAACTCCATCTACGTTTCCGATGACACAAGCAGTTCACCACCAGACAAACTAGCAAAGCCTCTATAACACCCTCATTGTCATGCATCATGCATTGCATAAGTCCATATACTTGTTTAACATTAATCCACAAAAAAATAATGAGTTTAAAATGAATTTAAAGAAAAACCACACTCAAAAGTTCCGAGGAGTGCAGACTAGTTCATTTTTGTGCCGACTAGTCCAATTTCTCTCTGACCTTCCTCGGACATGTCCATTTTTGCTGCAGACTAGTCCATTTTTCTCTCTGTGCAACTTTCGGACTTGTCCGGCCCATAGCAGACTAGTCCGGTCATCCCAATTCCTTGAAATTTCGCCACGTCCCTGGACTTGTCCGAACTTTTCCGACATCTAGCGGACTTGTCCGTTTTCCCTCTGACTAAAATCGAACTTGTCCAATTTTGGCCAGACTTGTCTGTTTTTCCTCTGACTAAGTTCGGACTTGTCTGATGTTTAGTCCGGACTTGTCCGATAACTCTCTAACTAACTTCAGACTAGTCCGGCCTCCTGCAGAGTTGTCCGGTGATCGCGATTCCGAGTTGATCTTTTGTTTCACGACGTGTTTTTGGGTTATACCTTAAGTGGGCCTAAGGACATCGTGTCTAACCCTTTTTGGATACCATGTGGGACCCCACACCGGCCTCCACCCACTCCTAACTTGAAATCCATCAAACCCTAGCCCTCCACCCTCTATATAAAGAACCCCATCCCTTGACTTTACATTCTTTTACCTCAATTGGAAGTCCACAAACCCTAGTTCATGGAGAGCCACCATCAAGGAGGGAGAAGGAGATCCCAAGCAAGAAGAAGAGGAGGAGGAAACGAAAGAGGATCAAGATCTCCATCAAGTTTTCGTTCTTCATCAACAATTTACCATCAACTCTAGATCTTCAAGATCCAAGTGTTGCCTCCTGATGAGGACATCTCTCCATTGCATACAATGCAAGGACCGATCACTAGAGCACATGCGCGACAATTGGATCTCCAGGTACGTTCTAGCCTTGTCAATTATTTTTCAGAACTTACGCTTGTTTCCATGCATGTTTTATTGATTAGGAACAATGTAGAGGACCAGCAAGGGCTTTGGGGAGTCCAATGAGTCAAGGAGGAGAAGATAGGACATGCACACCATGGAGGAGCCCAAGTCCAACTCGACTTCGACTCCACCTCGAGTTCCAGGAGCTACCTTCACCAAAATTGACGTCCCGGACACATACGAAGTAGGATTTGGACGTTCTATATATGGTTGGAACTGTGATTTCATAAAGTTTCCAGTGGAACCAGCCTCACCTCAAAATTACTTCTAAGTTGACAGGAACCGGCGAAACAAGTGGGCGTCTAGAATCTGTCCGGTGTTGCGCCACTGTCCTTTGGGCTGCTAGCCCGTGTATCGTGTGGAAGCCCATTAGGGTTGCGTCCAGGGGTCTTTCACGCCCCTAAAATCCTATTTATACAGCAGCCGTCACCACATTAGGGTCGGATTTTGCTTAGATACAATCTGTCATTGAACAGTGTCGCCGATCATCGGTTGTGAGACCCCAATTCGTGATCATTTCAGTTTTGATTGCAACTTCTCTGATCTTGCTTGTGTTATTGATTGCGCTTGCAGGGATAAGCCTTCGTGGCGAGGTCATTCGTGTGACACGGGTGATAACCAACGGAGCAGTGGTGTAGTGATTGCGGGATTTTGATCGTTCGGAGCCTTGGATCGTCAACATCGAGATCTCCACCCAATCAAGTTTACCATACCTCTCGGAAGATCAGGACTCATCCTCCTATCAATTGGTATCAGATTTCCAGGTTCACCGTGAGGTATACTTGTGTGACCTTGAGATTTATTTTGTCTCAGTCCTATCGTCCACAAAAAGCCACAAAAAATTTACTTTCCCTGACCTACAACCCCCGCTAAGCCTTTTGCACAATTTAGTTTCGGAGTCCGTAATTCTGAGTTCGTGTCCTAGGTTGAGTCTGGTTGCTGGTTTAGATTTGTTGTGGTTCAGTTTTGTTTCTTCCATGCACTGCCATCTACAAAAAAAAACCAATCTACTAAAAAATTCCATCAGCTGATTCGTTTCTGTTGCAGTTCCACCACCACCAAAACCTGATTCGGGGTATCCTGCTTAAAACAAGCATAACTTTTCGCTCGAAACTTAAAACTTGAGGCGCATTTTTTTCCCGGAAAGGTCTAAAAGCAATCCACATACGATACACCAGCTACGCCAGTCACGACATTTTCAAAAAAGTTAAAAAAAATTAACAAGGCCCTCATTTCGAACTCCGAAGTTCCAACACCAATTTTTCCAATCGCTCCTGAATTTGTACCGATCACATCTTTCATCGGTTTGAGCTAATACTTGGTGCTGTTTCTATTCTTGTGCCCCTGGTTGAGAAAAAATATCAAAAAAATAAATGGAAAAAAAGATTTTGATTTCTACTAGTGCTTAAAGACAAAAACAGGAGGCTAAGGTGTTTTCTAGTTGTGCTGTTTCTATGTGAGTACAGGATACTTGCTGATATTGCCCTTGTTGTTCACCATCATTCATCCTTGCCTGTACTTGTTGACACAACTGTTCTAATACATTCTTAGGCCAGCAACTAGGTGAAATTCTTTGGACACTTATTCAACATTGCTATTTTTCACTAACTTGTGTGCTACATACATATACTGCATTTGAGCCTTCCAAGCTCCACCTTCTCTCGAGCAGAACAGGTAACCTCTGCAATCACACCCACTCTCTGCTTGCTTTCACACTTGTTGGCCAACAGTGCTGGTAAGAAACTTGTAAGAGCGGGGTAAGACACATCTTACTGATCGATTTTCCACTTCCACTTCGGAGAGCGTAGTAATAGGGTTCTTCACGACACTACAAGGATTCCGGCCTGTTGCAACAATTGTACTGCAACGAATACTAAATCATTAAAGTAAGCTTGGCTTTTTGCCACAATTCACTAGTTCGTGGCACTAGGATCTAGCGCCACGAAACACAATCGTTGCATTAGGATCTGTTGCCACGAATCACTAGTTCGTGGCGTCAGGATGCTAATGCAACAGACCACAATCGTTGCATTAGGATCTGTTGCCACGAATCACTAGTTCGTGGCGTCAGGATGCTAATGCCACAGAACACAGTCGTTGCATTAGGATCTGTTGACATGAATTACTGGTTCGTGGCGTTATAGGATCTATCGCCATGGACCATAATTGTTGCATTAGGATCTGTTGCCACGAATTACTGGTTCATGGCGTTACAAGATCTATCGCCACAGACCACAATCGTTGCATTAGGATCTGTTGACACGAATTACTGGTTCGTGGCGTTACAGCTTTATTGCCACAGAACACAATCGTTGCATTAGGATCTGTTGCCACGAATTACTGGTTCGTGGCGTTACAGCTTTATTACCATGGAACACAGTCGTTGCATTAGGATCTGTTGCCACGAATCAGCAAAAAGTTGCATTTGGACCGTAATGCAACGAAACAGAATCATTGTATTAGGATGTGTTGCCACGATACTCTGGTTCGTGGCGTTAGTATCAATGGACACGGACCTCAATCATAGCAATTAGGATGTGTGTCCACGATTCACTTTTTCGTGGCGTCAGGATGCTAATGCAATGAAACACAATCGTTGCATTAGGATCAGTTGCCACGAATCACTAGTTCGTGGCGTCAGGATGCTAATACAACGGACCACAATCGTTGCATTAGGATCTGTTGCCACGAATTACTGGTTCGTGGCGTTACAGGATCTATCGCCACGGACCACAATCGTTGCATTAGGATCCGTTTCCATGAATTACTGGTTCGTGGCGTTACAGCTTTATTGCCATAGAACACAATCGTTACATTAGGATTTGTTGTCATGAATTACTGGTTCGTGGCGTTACAACATTATTGCCACGGAACATGGTTGTTGCATTAGGATTTGTTGCCACGAATCAGCAAACATTTGCATTTGGACCGTAATGCAATGAAACAGAATCATTGCATTAGGATGTGTTGCCACGATACTCTGGTTCGTGGCGTTACAACTTTATTGCCATGGAACACAATCGTTGCATTAGGATCTGTTGCCACGAATTAACTGTTCGTGGCGTTACAGCTTTATTGCCACGGAACACAGTCGTTGCATTAGGATCTGTTGCCACGAATCAGCAAACAGTTGCATTTGGACCGTAATGCAACGAAACAGAATCGTTGCATTAGGATGTGTTGCCATGATACTCTGGTTCGTGGCGTTAGTATCAATGGCCACGGACCCCAATCGTAGCAATTAGGATGTGTAGCCACGATTCACTTTTTCGTGGCGTCAGGATACTAATGCAACGAAACACAATCGTTGCATTAGGATGTCTTGCCATGATTCACTGGTTCGTGGCGTCAGGATGCTAATGCAACAGACCACAATCGTTGCATTAGGATCTGTTGCCACAAATTACTTGTTCGTGGCGTTACAGGATCTATCACCACGAAACACAATCGTTGCATTAGGATGTGTTGCCATGATACTCTGGTTCGTGGTGTTAGTATCAATGGCCACGGTCCCCAATCGTAGCAATTACGATGTGTGGCCACGATTCACTTTTTCGTGGCATCAGGATACTAATGCAACAAAACACAATCGTTGCATTAGGATGTCTTGCCACAATTCACTGGTTAGTGGCGTTAGGATCTATCGCCACGGGACCACAATCATTGCATTAGGATCTGTTGCCACGAATTACTGGTTCGTGGCATTACAGGATCTATCGCCACGGAACACAATCGTTGCATTAGGATGTGTTGCCACGATACTCTGGTTCGTGGTGTTAGTATCAATGGCCACGTACCCCAATCGTAGCAATTAGGATGTGTGGCCACGATCCACTTTTTCGTGGCGTCAGGATACTAATGCAACAAAACACAATCGTTGCATTAGGATGTCTTGCCACGATTCACTGGTTCGTGGAGTTAGGATCTATCGCCACGGGACCACAATCGTTGTATTAGGATGGAGCTACATGAAGTTGCATCCGAGGACACGGCTTGTATACTCCCATTTCGTGCTTCCATGCATGCTCCTACTTAAGTGTCATGATTTTATTGGCCCTTTCATTTACCTAACATAATGTCTGATTTAACTTCAACCAATTAGATGATGACACATAAGCGCGGAGTACGCATGGAAGCACAAACGGGAGCACCGAAGTTGCATCCCCAGATGGTTGCCACGTACGTTCACGCTCCAAATCTTACAACCAAGGGCACACTGCACAGTTCCCGCGACTGTACCACCCTGCCCTGATGATTGCCACGTACGCAAGCGCGCCGAATCTTGCAGGGCGCACGGGCACACACGAACTCCACATCCGAACTTTGCTCAGCGATCTGAATAACTCGGCGCTCGGCATGCACGATCGATCATCATGCGCACAGATAATATTATGAAATTATCAATTTTGATGATTCAATAATCTCAATCAAGTTTCATCCAACCTACCAACGAAAAATTGGATCGTCCAGTCCATCCAACCAAACATTAATTTGTATGATCCAAGACATAAAGAAATGGATGATCTATCTCCAATCAAACTTCGACGTCAAACCAAACGCAATTGATGACTGAGCACTTTGTCACATGTCACTAGAGTGTACGCACAAATGACAAATACACGGCCTCAACACTGGGTTTAGGGTGCATCATGGACTAACCACATGACCCAATCAAACACTCACGTAATTACCATACACCTGCAAGAGCAACCATCTTGCCGCATCCACCAACGCATCCTGACCCTGCGAAAGGATGACGAGCAGCGGCAGGTGAACATGTTGCAGCGGCGGCGCAATGGAAAACGGTGGCAGCAGACAGTGACGTACCTGGATGTTGGCGTAGTCGACCTCGCACATCTTCCGCTAGTCGTTCACCTTCCGCGGCGAGCTGAACCACACTGGCAGGAACTCCTCAGTTTCGCAGTCGAAGCATGGCTTGGAGAAATGGGCCACCAACGCATCCCAACCTGCGAAAGGACGATGAGCAGTGGCAGGTGAACACCATGCAGCGGCGGTGCAATGGAAAACGGTGGCAGCGGACGGTGACGTACCTGGATGTTGGCGTAGTCGACCTCGCACATCTTCCGCGAGTCGTTCACCTTCCAACGGAAGCCATGCAGGTGCTTCGTCCACAGCCAGAACGCCGCATCTGGCGACGTGACGTTGACAAAGCAGTAGCCCTTGTTGGCCTCGAACCTTGGCAAATGCAGCAAACGAGGTTAAGTATCAATCAGTAAAAGATCGAAGCTTGATTACTATAATCATATATTTCAAAGCATAGGCGTGGTACTTGAAGTCAAATGGAACGTGAATAAAATCGTAAAACCGACTTGACGCGGCCAACTGCAATTTTCGCGCTCTCCTCGGCGCAGTGCTGATCAATGATGTTCATTACTTTTTGCCTCCTGACGACTCAGTGCTGGACTAACGACGCTGATGATCTGCAACATACTCAATGATGTAAAACATAAGGTATTAACGCATCAACAACGGCTAGCAGCAAGCAAATTTAAAAGTATGTTGCGGATCATCAGCGTCCTCAGTCCAGAAGCAGGGTAGAAGCGGCGCCGTGGCCGCCGCGAACTCGAGAACGGATGAGGAGAAGGCTCATCGCCAACGGATCGAGGGGACGGAAGATACACGACCGCTATGGGCGATGAGCCTTCCCCTCGATCCGTTCTCGAGTGGCGGGCCGGCGGTGGGGGCGCAGGGGCAGCGGGCCGGCGGCGGAGCCAGTGGCGCGGCGGCAGGGGCGCGACAAGCAACGTTGTGCGGCAGGGCCGCAAAAAATTTATTTCCGCCCACCTAGGCCCAGAGTCGGGCCTGCCTTTAAGACCATCCGCAATGGTTCACGGTAAAGTGGTGATGGGACGCGGAGCGGTTCCAATTGAATTCAAAGATGCGCATACGGGATGCATAACCTCTGCAGTATTGCAGGTGTAGTAACAGTCACTGACATGTGGGCCGCACAGATAGCCAGACCCACATGTCAGTGACTGTTACTGCACCTGCAGTACCGCAGGTGATTTCAACACATGCGCTGCGCGCGTCTAAGGCGCCTCGGTGACTGGCGCGCACGTAATCTCGGTGCTCCCGGTCGCATCAACCGCCTGTACAAATGGCTACGGCTTGAACGAAGGACGAAACCTTTTATGCGGCAAACAGCAACGTATAATACTTCCTCCGCCCCAACTCAACTCTATTTCTATTTTGGTCGAGCTAATTACCTTTGACAAATGATTTATATGGAATTTATTACCTTCAATAACATGTAGTACTAGATTGTATATTATGGAAATATTTTCATGGTGAATCTAAAAGTATAATTCTTGTATTGTTAAAACAGATCAAAATTGCGTAAATCTGAAAGATAGATTTGACGAAACCTAAGACTTCCCTTTGAAAACGTTTTATACTTTACATTAGTTTTACATATGTAATATGCACATAGGATATATCACTAAATAGTTTTGCAAAAAAAAAACATGCAGGGGAAATATGTTTATCCCATATATATGCTGCTACTACGTAAATTAGGGGTGGGCAAATAAACTGAGACCGAAAAACCAAAACCGATAAAACCGAGACCGGAACTGAAAAGACCGAAATATCGAGTATCGGGTACTTTTCGAGTAGCAAATATAAATAAATGAAAAATAAATGTCGGGTTCGGACGGATGAATTCATTGTGGAGCTACATGTCACGTACTTAATTATACTGAAAATCATCATCTTCGCTGTCGTCCCCCCCCCCCCCACAATGGAGCTACATGACCATCATTGGTATATGTATCGTCGTCGTCGTCGTCTTCATTTTCTGATGCAACTCCATCTACCTCAAACCGATCACCTGACGTTGTCATTATAAGAGTGGAAGCATCGCCGCTGGCCCCCTCAATGTCATTCCTGTCCCATGCGGTCTTATCCTCATTATTGATATCATCAGTAAACAGATCATCATGAAATGTCTCGGCCTTCATCGTCTCACTCACATTATTTTCACTGTCTCCAGGGGGCATGGCAAAAAGGTTCCGTGGCTTCGTTTTAACAACTGTAGCCCATTTAGGATGCTTCACACTTGGAACATAAAAAACTTGTTCTGCTTGCGTGGCTGGAATGTAAGGCTCATACTAGAATCAAAACAGAGTAGTGTCAACATCTATCATTCCATATTGATCCTTTTTGTAGCCTCTACTTTGGTTCTAACTGCTTCCAAAAGGCCGACCAAACCATTACACTGAAACAGAACCACTTGATTTTTTTCAAAATCAACAGCAATGATTTTTTTGATTACTCCAAACAATCATGATCAGTGTCCCGAACAACAATACCACTGTTTTGGGTCCGTAAATCTTTTTCCACATCTGCAGTTCGAAAGAAGAAGCCATTGATGAATAACCAACTAAAAAAACGTGCCCGACGATCAGGTCCTCTAGATAATGCATACAAATAATCGGTTGCTTTGCCTTCTTTGTGTAATGTCGTAATCTGTACACATTAGTATAACAGGGGTTATCGACGACAAACCAATTTCAGAACACATATTTGTTCAATATTTCATCAAAGTGCAAACTTGCATGTACTTACTCGTTTCTGAAACCAATCAACAAACTCATCTCTATGGCGTTTATCAACATCACGAGAATGAATCATTTTCAGTTCTTCAATATGCTCACTGAAAGGGTACAAAATTAAATTAGCCATCTACAATAAGCCATATATATAGTATGCAACATCTGAGTTATACGTTATTACTTGATCCATGGAGCGCCCTCTTCAACGTTAGTAATAAGATAATGCCTAATGTTATGTAGTTCCACCATAGTAAGTTGGTCCCATTTATACCCTTTTTTAGAATTATCAACTTCTGTAAATATGTTAGAATTATCAACAAAAGGTTCATTTGTGGTTGCAGCTTCATGACGTTCTGACCTATTACGCTTGGTGCTGATGTTATCCAAAAACTGACTACAAGAAGTCATACACTCTTCGGCAATATATCCCTCAGCTATAGAACCCTCCGGGTGAGCTTTGTTACGTACATGCCTCTTCAATGTACCAAGGTACCTCTCAATTGGATACATCCATCTATAAGAAACAGGTCCACCCAACCGTGCTTCTTCGGCAATATGGGTTGGAAGATGTACCATGATATCAAAGAAAGCGGGAGGAAACAACATCTCAAGCTTACAAATTGTTTCAGGAATTTGTTTGCTCATCTTGTCCAAATCTGGTTCCGCCAATTCTTTAGAACAAATTCCAGAAAAGAATGTGCTAAACTCAATTAAAGGTGCAACAACCTTTTCAGGCAATATGTTACGTATTGCAATAGGAAGGAGCTTCTGAAATATAATATGGAAGTCATGAGTTTTTAGACCCGATACCTTACATGCTTTTATGTCCACACATCTCTTGATGTTTGAGGCATAACCATCAGGCACCTTCACATTCCCCAAAAACTTGCACAAGGTGGTCTTCTCATCTTTGCCCAAAGTATATAATGCTGGTGGGAATGTGTACTTGCTCTTTATGAACTTTGGATGTTGATCTGGCCGTATACCCATATCCTTCATATCAAGACGAGCTTGTAGACTATCTTTTGTTTTACCATCCATAGCAAGCAATGTCCCCAATATGCTATCACAAATGTTTTTCTCAATGTGCATGACATCCAAGTTATGCCTTATTAGCAATGTCTTCCAATAAGGGATGTTGAAAAATATACTTTTCTTTTTCCAATTATGCCATCTATTTTCCTCGGTGTGCTTTCTCTTATTATTCGTCGGTCCAAAACTCACTTGATCAAAACACTCGTATTGTTGGAGTACTTCGTCACCAGAGAGTGATGTTGGAGCCTCTCTATTCTCTGCCTTGTTGTTGAAAGAACCTTTGTTTCGACGCCATCTGTGATCCTGAGGTAGGAAACGACGATGATCAATGTAACAATGCTTTCGTCCATATTTCAACCAGAAGGCGTCAGTGTTTATATGGCAGTATGGACATGCTAGCTTCCCTTTTGTGCTCCATCCACATAGCATTGCATATGCTGAAAAATCATTTATTGTCCACAATAAAGAAGCTCGCATGACAAATGTCTCTTTCTTTAAACTGTCATGTGTTTCAACACCATCAGACCATAATTTTAGTAGCTCATCAATCAAAGGCTGCAGATACACATCAATGTTGTTTCCAGGTGACTTTGGCCCAGGAATTATCATTGACATCACCCAATAAGATTGCTTCATACACAACAAAGGTGGTAGATTATAAGGGATTAGAATCACAGGCCATGTACTGTAAGAAACATTCATTACTCCAAAAGTATTGAAACCATTAGATGCTAGCCCAAGTCTTATATTGCGAGGATCAGATGAGAAATTTGGGTGAATGCTATCAAAATGCTTCCATGCTTTCGAATCAGCGAGATGGCGTAATATTCCATCATCAGCACGACCTTCCTTGTGCCAGCGCATGTTTGATGCCGTTGATTCTCCCATATAAAACCTTTGTAGACGTGGAATAAGAGGGAAGTAACGTATAATCTTGCATGCTACAAGCTTCTTGGATTTTCCACAAGGTAAAGCCTCTCTTGCATCCCCAGCAGCACTATTTTTCCATCTTAATTCACCACATTTTGGGCAACTATTCAGCAGAGAATAGTCCTTCCAGAATAACACACAGTCATTGACACATGCATCGATCTTTTGGTAGTCCAGCCCGAGGTCACGAACAACCTTCTGAAGTTTATCAAGTGTATTAGGAATGCAGTGGCCCTTTGGAAGCGCAAATGAGAATAGTTGAAGTAACATGTCACAAGCTACTTTGCTCATACCAGTTAAACACTTTATCTGGTAGAACCTGACAATGTAGGATAATTGGGTCAGCTGCAAACAACCTGGATACAACTCCTTTTTGGCATCAGTTAATAAGTCATAGAATTTCTTTGCATCCCCAGTTGGCTCCTGCTGGTTTATAGCATTTTCTTGATCATCAACATCTATTGAAGTACCACCATGATCAGTGCCTCTAAGTAGATTGGACAACATATTTTGCATAGCACCATCATCAGAAATTATCTCCTCATTATTTGCTGATTCCTCAGCAATATTTTCCTGAACTCGTATTTCTCCATGGTGTATCCAACAAGCATAATCCAATAACATCCCATTTCTGAGCAGGTGTAAATGAACTCCCTTGCGTGTCTTGTGGCAAATATTACGACATTTTGTGCAAGGAAAAGGCATGGTTCCTCCTTCACGAGTGCCCTGAAATGCAAAATTTAAAAATGACTTCATTCCATCCTGCCACTCCCTCGTATGCCTGTCTTTTCCCATCCGTGTCTTATCTTCTGACATCGCTTGCTACAATTCAATCAGCCATCAACCTATCCGTAAGAGGATAGATGTACAAGAACACATTATGTGAGCAATTGTATCTAGCTGTTGTTACTCCACGCGCTACGGCCGGCGGATTCTCCTACAAGCGTGGCAGCCGGCGGATGCTCCTCCAAGCGTGGCGGCCGGCGGTTGGTCCTCCAAGCTTGGCGGCCGGCGGATGCTCCTACAAGAGTGGCGGCTGGCGGATGCTCCTACAAGTGTGGCGGCCAGCGGATGCTCCTCCAAGCTTGGCGGCCGGCGGATGCTCCTCCAAGCGTAGCGGCCGGCGGATGCTCCTCCAAGCGTGGCGGCCGGCAAATGCTCCTCCAAGCGTGGCGGCCCGCAGATGCTCCTATAAGCGTGGCGGCCGGCGGATGCTCCTACAATCGTGGCGGCCGGCGTATGCTCCTACAAGCGCGTTGCGGAGAGGGGGCCGGCGTTGCGGGTCGAAGGGTACAGTAATAAAATATTATTTTCGTTTCTTATTTTCCTTCTTCATTTGGCGTGACAAAAATTTCCCGCCGCGGGCAGGTAGGTAGGCAGGATGAAAAAGCTGGGCCGCTTGTTATTTGTGGGCTGAAACTGCGCTGATTCACTTTATATTCAAGCTGGGCCTTCGCGCATTCATGACGCTTGCACAGAGCCGAAGGCCTTGAAAGGTCTGGTCCTATCACTGGATTTTCGTGAGATCCTCAAGGGACGCTGCTTCCGATGTTTGGCCTCTTCATCCTCACATTCTTAAACCCCCCCTCCCCTATTGCTTCCAGGCTCAAGTTCCCGACTGATTCCCATCCATGCTCCCGTGTGTTGCCTGAGAAGTCCTTTGCCTCTGTTGTCGCAACGCCATGCCTCGCAACCATGTTAGACGCGAGCAGGTACCTGCAGGCTCACCGTCCCTGCACCCTCGTGAGGGGCAATGCACGGTGGTCAACAACCTCCTCATGACGATGGAGTTTATCCGTTTGCGCCACCAAGCAGCTATTCTGGGACCCAGAGGAGGTCGCCGCGAGGCGACGCCCATGGAGATCACCCTGGCCATCCATCACCAAATAGAAATCCCGCATTGGGCTTTCACCATGTCCACGTTTAGGGATGGTGAGTTCCTAGTGCGGTTCACCCATGATGACTATCGGGAGCTCGCCATCGAGACGGCAATCATCTCCATGCTGGATGATAACCACTACTTCCGGCCATGGATCTTTGGCGTCGGTGTGCCGATCGTCGGGTGGTTCTTCCACGTGCAGGTTGTCATCGAGAACCTCCCTCTGCATGTCTGGTCTGCGGAGGGCATCAGACAGGTTCTGGGTGACGTCTTCCTCTTTGATCACTTTGATGCTTCCACTTACCACCAGGAGCGTGCTGACCTGTGCACGGTCGTTGGGTGGATGAAAGACCCAAGCCTCCAGCCTCTGGCCAAAATGGCCACCTTCTTTGCAGGAAGTGATGGTCGGACTGGGAGTGACGGCGGGCCGCCGGCGGAACCTTTCAACCATGCCGCAGTGGTCCGGCCCGGCGGCCTAACGACGGAGCTCATCATCCACCTGGATCACTACCTCGACTATACGCCGCTGGTCCACCCCAACTCCCCGACCTCCTCGTCATCAGGCGACTCTTCTGACGGACACTCCTCGGTGTCCTTGAACTCTTCGGGGGACACCTTCCCGCGGCCGAAGAGATTCTACTCGCGGCGTGGGGAAGTGCATGAGGCGGATAAGCAACTCTTTTAGTATGGCTACCAAAGTGTCCTAGGTCATGTGTTACGTTTCCTATGGAAACTAAAAATCCTTTACAAATCCTATCCTTCAAATGGAGCCTATGTTTGAGAGGATTACCACTGGATTAATTTCCGTGAAAAGATTTCCTGTTTAACATTTCGGTTGTCCTTCCTTTTTTCAAACATTTTCTTCCTCGTATTGTCTTCACTTTTTTCTTTCCAGTCCTAGCTATCGGCATGTTGCATTTTCCTGTTACTACTACTTTACAGACCGCTTTGCGGGCCCAGCTGTGGGTGATCACCTGGCAACTCCACCGGTTTGGGGACAAGGAGGGTTTGGCGATCAGAAAATTCGAACTAATTTTGCACAGATAGTACATCCATGAACAAGAACACCAAGTACATTTAACTTATTACTCCCTCCGTCTCAAAATACTTGTCCATTTCGATGGAGGGAGTATCTCCGTCCCAAAATACTTGTCTCTTTGAATGGAGGGAGTATATTACAAACACAAGAAAAGATAAACTACAACTAAAAAAATGAAAAGAAAACACCTAAATACTACTCTACTCAACCTCCACCTCCTCCTCCTCGGGTGGGTCCTCGGGCTCCTGACCCTCCTCTAGCGCCTCGGGCTCCGGCAGCAGAAGGTGACCCAGTCTCAAGGCTGCTGCCACGACAAGGTTGCGACGACCCGCGATGCCGAGCTCGACCGCCATCGTCTCCTAGAGGGAGTCGAGACAAGAGGCCACGTGCGAGAGGCCGAAGACGTAGTGGCCCGTGGTGTCTATTCCAGTACTTTGTGGAAGGGTACCGAGCCCAAGGTGTTCCATGGAGTGAGATGTATCCGTAAATACATCTCGAGCCATGTTGAACAGGAGGGTATCCTTCACGTGCGGCGGCGAGGGGGGGTCCAGCCGCGACCGCTTACTGGCGGTCGAGTCCCTCGGCAGGCTCAGTGGCAGAGGGTTGCTTGAGCTCGAAAGCATTTGCTGTATATTAGCCACGGCTAGGTTTTGTGGAGAGAAGAGAGGATGTTGGAACGGTTGTGCGGAAAAGACGATGGCGCGGGTGACCATCTTATACTCCCTCCATCCCAAGTGAACTCTATTTTTAGGATTCAAAACGCACATTAGTAAACACATAAAATTACCCTAACACCCTTCATCAATACATATCCTCCCACTTTCCATTCAATGCCAGCAAGTTGCTACGGCAACAAAGGACAATAGCTGAAAATGTGCAGAGCACACAGCTGACATGACCATACAGTGAAAGTAAAGTTGAGCTGGGACAAAAAAAATTGGCTGGAAATAACTGCCCACACACCATCCCTCTTCTCCGCGCGTACTAAAAATCACTAGGCGTCTCATCGTCTTCTCCGCGCGTACTAATAAAGAGTAGTAAGACGACACACCATCCTCTACTCCACCACACACACCATCCTCTTCTCCGCGTGTACTCTTCCTCTCCGTCATGCGCGCCCTCATTGGTTCCCTTCGAAGCCCATGGAGTTTCCCTTGCCGCATGATATTGCGGTCCTGATCGCGGGGTGGGTCGCCGCAACCTCCACCCAGCCCATGGACGACCTCTCCAGTTTGCGCGCCACCTGCAAGGCCATGCACGCGGCGTGCCGTGATCCCGCCGTGGGCAGGCGCGTGGCGCTGGAGTGGGAGAGCAGCTGGGAGTGGTTCCAATGGCACGGGAACGGGAGCTACGACGCCCTCGTGGAGCACCTGGCCAACGTGGGCAACCCTCATGCGTGCTACGTCACCGGGTTCGACCGCGTCTTCAACTACAGCCGCGCGCAGGCGCAGCGGGGCACCCAGTTCCTTTCCCGGGCGGCCACGAACGGCCACAAGGTGGCAGCCTATGTCCTCGCCATGCTCTGCTATGGTGCCGACCACGGGGACCGTGACGCCCTCGAGTATATCCTACAGGTCTAAGGCGAGGCCCACGTCGGCGACAACGCGGCCGGGTCCATCGCGATGAAGAGGACCAACACGGAGTGCTGCCGGTGTCGGAATCAAGCCATGCAGAGGCTCGACATTTTCGTGATCTGGAGGTTACTGCGTAGGCCTCCTCCGAGACCGCCGCCGGTGGCGCTGCCCGACATTGACGATTACGTTTGCCGCTGCCCAACAGGGGGGAACCAGGGGCCTGCCCGCTACGGCCAGCGAGGGTGGTACGAGTGGACCGTCTTCTGTACTGAGAACTGTAGGATTGAGCGCGAGTATGACCTGTTATGCCATAATGTGTTGTAGTCTATGGGTTATATTCCCTCCATTCCCTTTTGGATGCGCTACCTCTAGTTCTCCCAACGCCAATGAAAAGTGAACAAAGGGAGTACTGTATATAAAATAGACTTCTATAAGGCATGTTGATGTGTTTCTCCTATATATGCATGCTCGTCTCTGATGAATCTTGCACTTGTTGTGTTTCCCCTATGCGCGATCGTCTTTTGTTTAGCCCCGTTTGCATCAAGGGAAACTCACGGGGCAGTTTAAAGGAATGGATTCCTCCGGAAGTGACACATGTGCTTTAAAAAATCTAGGTTCTATAAATTTTGGCTTCACTAATAATAAAGTTGTATAAATTGCTACTTCTATACAGGTTCGTAATTAAGTACTACTAGATATAAACACAGTGATATAAACAAGGATTAAAATAAAGCATACACATAAAATCTCTTCAACCAACAACACAGTGATATAAAAAAGGATTAAATACTAGATATAAACATCGACGGAACCAAACAATAGTGTTCAACGTACCATTCCAGGCAACAAACTAATTAATTTGACAGTACTAGCTCTTACGCAATCAAAAAACACAAAATAAACTAATCGGCACATCTAGTCCGCACCACATCTCTTCAAGCAGCACCTTCAGTTCGCCAGCTAGCTCCATGCATCGTCCTGCACCACCACCTTGCTTGGGTCTACCTCCATGCATCCTGCATCACGACAACCTTGCTTGGACCACCGTCATTGTTTTCAGCAGCGATTAGTTTATGGCATCATCAAATCTGGAGTAATTTTTCTAGATCATTTGGGGCCGAAAAAATAGTTAACACGGTATATATGAGGAGAAAGATTAGGATATTATATGCTACCTGCGTCGTGGACAACATATCCGACGCTTCATTATCCTGGTCGCCAGGATCTTTCTGCCCCAAGTCATCTGGGGCAGCAGGCGGAGGACCTTGATCATCAGGATAAGGACCTGGCAAGACTGGTCCGTGGCAAGTGTGGGGGTTGCCATTGAAAGGCGGTCCACAAAATCACCCGGAAGGTGGTCCACAAAATCAAGACCTATGACGTAAACTGGTACAGTCCATGAACGTCCTTCCCTGCCGACTTCGTTGCCTCTCCTGAGAACAAGGCTTCGAGGGATGTCAAGTGGATTATTCACCATCACCAGCAGAATGACCCTAGTCGGGTTTGGATCATTTTCATCCCAATGAAGCAACTGGCCAAAACTGGAGCAGGTTTTTCAATAAACCTTCGCTCCTTTAGATCCAGAGGATAACCAAGTAGCAAAATCCAAAACCTTCTAGTAAACGGAGCACGACGCATATTAAGACTTGCCTCATCATGATTTTCAAATCTGAACTCCCGATTCTCGACCACGTGGGGATTTGCTAGGACCAAAGCATCTCTCTCCAGTTTATTTCTTAACTTGTAGTACATGCCAATCCCATGAGGATGTGCACCGTAAGTAACTAGTACGTGCATTCTTGCCTGATCTTGGATGTACACTGCTATCTGGTCCATAAATTCATTACGCTGGGCAGAAGTTAGTACCTCATTTGTGACTGCAACCGCATATTCCTCATCTTTCTTCGAGGTTTCGCCAGATATGTGGCACACGCTTCTGGTCCTTCTCAGAGGACCACCATCTTCTGGGATCATCAGCCGCGGACAAAACCGACAAGGGTCGATGGAGAAGTTTGCCATTAATGAGCGACGAGCGGCGAAGAAACAAATCTGCCTGAGAGAAACAAAAGGTGTACTACTAGTATTTGGAGGTTGCGGTTTCTTGGGAGTCTCCGGAGTACTCCTATATTATAAAGCAAAACAACATGGAACCGCTGCACATCCCCTGCAGTACTGCAGGTGCAGTAGCAGGGGCTGACATGTGGGTCCTATGGACATTGTAATGATGACACCGCGTATAGGGGTAACTTCCGGCTTGTTCCAGTCCGTGCAATAATAACATCTCGAGTCTCGCGACTGTTCAAATTTTTGCAGGAAAACAACATGACAAAACATGAAAAGAAAAAATATCAAAAAAAACAAGAGAAATACAACATCACGACTGGAGATGTTTTTTGATTCACGCACGAAGTGGGTTAAAGGTTAAAACTTGGTGTTGTTAAAGGAGATGTTTTTCGATAAAAGGAGAATTTTTCGATAATACATCAGACACATTATTCATGAACATAAAATACATATTACATTAACATACTACCAACACATATATTACAAACAAGAGTAAAGAAAACATGGACAAAAAACACGTAGAAAAAATAACAAAACTACTCCTAATCCTATTCTACTCGGAGGCCTCGTCCACCTCCACCGCCGCGCGCACCGCGGCCAATGCATCCTCCTGCGGCTCCCCCTCCGCCTCCGACGGCGGCGGCGACTCCTCTTCTGTCTCCACACCGAGCTTACAGGCGACGCTGTGTAGAATCTTCCAGCGGCCCTATACCCCAGCAACCTCCGCGATCGTCTTGTGGAGGGCGTCGAGACGAGTCGCCACAAAGCTTAACCCGAACAAGTAGTAGCCGGTGGAGTCCATGCTGGGGAGCTGGGGAAGCCTCCCAAGACCCAAACAGCGACAGATGAGAGATGTATTGTTAAATACATCCCGCGACATTATGTCCAGCGCTCTTGCATGTTCGACGGCAGAGGACATGTCGTCTTTGACATCTTTAATTCGGCGCGTTAATTCGTCGATGCGGGCTGTAAAGAGGCGGACAGTCTCCTGTAACCAGTCGGGCTGAGGAGATGCGGGCGTCGCCATGAGTTCCACCGGCATTGCCGGCGGCGATGGAAACGGAGAAGGAGGTTCGGAGGACGTCGATGGCCTAGAGCGCTTCGGCGCGGGGCTACCCATTTGTGTGGCGACGGAGGTGCAGAGAAAGAGCGAGAGGTGGTCGACGGTGGCGGTGGGAGAAGTTTGGAGGCTAGGATCTAAGGAGCGGTGCGGTGGAGAAGCAAGAGAACGGTGAGCCTTTATAGCGGGTCGTTGTCTAATAGCGGACGTGTGGTGAGGGGTCCCCGTCTCCAGGCGTCGGTTTTTCACAGGCGGTTTTTAACATTATCTCAGGCGGGTTTTACTTACCAACCGTCTGATAAGATATTTAATCAAGAATATTAATCAAGAAGAAGTAAATATCTTCACAAGCGGTTGGTACTTAATAACCGCCTGAGAAGATGTTTATCTCAATCGGGTATTACTTACCAACCGCCTGAGATAATGCCCGATACTGTTCTTCAGTTTCCTTATCCCTTTCTTCTTTTTTATTTAGATTCCAATATAAATACTCAAACATGTTTAGATTCTGCAAATTGTGTCCAAATTCGATGATTCTTTCTTCTACATTTGTATACATCTACCACCTGAACAAAATATTTTAAAACTTGTATAGCTGACATTGTAATGTTTTTGTAAATATCAAATTAATTTCTACTCACATATTATTCACATTTGTGTATCTCATAAAAAAGATCCTTCACTCAAATTTGTTTGTATGAACATATTTGTATCATTTATACATGTATGAATTTTGTTAATTTTTTTTAAAAGCATTCCAACATGTCAAACTTCAAATGATCCATCATTCTAACTAAATGCTCATATACATATGAGGCATTCATCAAATTATGAACACACATTGATTCAAAAAAATTTAAAAAAAATCTGAAAAAATTCATAGAGGTTGGTATGATGAGTAAAAAAGTCCACTGAAAAATAAATGAAAAAGGCATTATATTCATCAAGATAGAAAAATGAAAAATAGCATTTGTTGTATGTTTTTTATGTTCTGACCAATTTGAAAAGATTTATGAAGTGAAATTTAATGGTAACCTTTACTTATCAATAATATTACAAGAAAGTGGAATTTTTCCTTTTTAAAGGACCCACATTTAATCAAGAATATTAATTAAGAAGAAGTAAATATCATCACAGGCGGTTGGTACTTAATAACCGTCTGAGAAGATGTTTATCTCAGTCGGGTATTACTTACCAACCGCCTGAGATAATGTCCGATACTATTCTTCAGTTTCCTTATCCCTTGCTTCTTTTTTATTTAGATTCCAATATAAATACTCAAACATGTTTACATTCTGCAAATTGTGTCCAAACATTCGATGATTCTTTCTTCTACATTTGTATAAAATTAACATCTACCACCTGAACAAAATATTTTAAAACTTGTATAGCTGACATTGTAAGGTTTTGGTAAATTTCAAATTAATTTCTACTTACATATTATTCACATTTGTGTATCTCATAAAAAAAAGATCCTTCACTCAAATTTGTTTGTATGAACATATTTGTATCATTTATACATGTATGAATTTTGTTAATTTTTTTAAAAGCATTCCAACATGTCAAACTTCAAATTATCCATCATTCTAACTAAATGCTCATATACATATGAGGCATTCATCAAATTATGAACACACATTTATTCAAAAAAATTTAAAAAAATCTGAAAAAATTCATAGAGGTTGGTATGATGAGTAAAAATGTCCATTGAAAAAATGAATGAAAAAGGCATTATATTCATCAAGATACAAAAATGAAAAATAGCATTTGTTGTATGTTTTTTATGTTCTGACCAATTTCAAAAGATTTATGAAGTGAAATTTAATGGTAACCTTTACTTATCAATAATATTACAAGTGGAATTTTGCCTTTTTAAAGGACCCACATTTAATCAAGAATATTAATTAAGAAGAAGTAAATATTTTCACAGGTGGTTGGTACTTAATAACTGCTTGAGAAGATGTTTATCTTAGTCGGGTATTACTTACCAACCGCCTGAGATAATACCCGATACTGTTCTTCAGTTTCCTTATCACTTGCTTCTTTTTTATTTAGATTCCAATATAAATACTCAAACATGTTTAGATTCTGCAAATTGTGTCCAAATTCGATGATTATTTCTTCTACATTTGTATAAAATTAACATCTACCACCTGAACAAAATATTTTAAAACTTGTATAGCTGACATTGTAATGTTTTGATAAATATCAAATTAATTTCTACTCACATATTATTCAAATTTGTGTATCTCATAAAAAAAGATCCTTCACTCAAATTTGTTTGTATGAACATATTTGTATCATTTATACATGTATGAATTTTGTTAATTTTTTTTAAAAGCATTCCAACATGTCAAACTTCAAATTATCCATCATTCTAACTAAGTGATCATATACATATGAGGCATTCATCAAATTATGAACACACATTGATTCAAAAAAATTTAAAAAAATCTGAAAAAAATTCATAGAGGTTAGTATGATGAGTAAAAATGTCCACTGGAAAAATAAATGAAAAAGGCATTATATTCATCGAGATAGAAAAATGAAAAATAGCATTTGTTGTATGTTTTTATGTTTTGACCAATTTCAAAAGATTTATGAAGTGAAATTTAATGGTAAGCTTTACTTATCAATAATATTACAAGAAAGTGGAATTTTGCCTTTTTAAAGGACCCACATTTAATCAAGAATATTAATTAAGAAGTAAATATCATCACAGGCGGTTGGTACTTAATAACCGCCTGAGAAGATGTTTATCTCAGGCGGGTATTACTTACCAACCGTCTGAGATAATCTTCTTCTCAGACGAGTTTGAATTACCAACCGCCTGAGATAATTACCTTATGATACCCGAGTCTGAGAAACATGATGAACACACTACACATTCATTCATTCACACAGTTAAAGAACACAAAAGATACTCATTCATTAACAATATTCAATCACACATCTCACAAAAGAACACACAAGATACACAATATTTACACAAGAACACACAAGAACACACAAGATACACAAGTAATATTCAATCACATAGATGAACAAAGATAAATTTCATTCATTAACAATATTTACAAAACAGAAGCAACTAAAAACAACAAAGAAAAACTAATTAAATCCTAATCCTACTCCTACTCCTCTTCCTCCTCCTCCTCCTCCTCCTCCTCCTCCGACGGTGACTCTAGCGCCGGTGCAATAGGAGATAGGGCCCGTTGCACCGGCTGCACCAGCTGCACCGGTGGTGCAACCCCGAGGTTGCTAGCCGTCGCCTCCACCAGCGTTCTTCGGCCCTCGGGGCCAAGAACCTGGGCCATCGTCGTGAACAGAATGTCGAGACGATCAGCCACCCACGTGAGGGCGTAGAGGTAGTGGCCGATGGTACCCATTCCAGGATACTCTGGAAGGGTACCCAGCCCCAAGGCATGCATGGCGCGAGACGTATTGTTGTACGCCTCTCGCGCCATGAGGAGGCGCTGCTGGGTGTTGATCCTCTCGGGGGAGCTGCAACATGGTTTCTTGCAAGGTGGCTCCCTCGGAGGGCTTGGCGGCGGAAGGTTGGCCATAGTGGTGTTGGGTCGTCGGAGTAGAGGAAGACGAAGAAAAGAAGAGGATTCAAAGTGAGCTACGCGCTTGCGAAGAACTAACGGGTCATAGCGCATCTTTAAGGCCGCGCGGAGTGGAAGATGGAGCAGTTGGTTTACCGCGCATCGAAAGGTCGCGCCTCGGGAAAAAGGAATGTCACGCACGATCATCGACACGTCTTCATAGACGGTTGGTGAGGGGTCTTTATGTAGGCGTTCATCAAATTATGAACACACATTGATTCAAAAAAATACCAATGTAGTAAATATCTTCTCAAACGGTTGGTAAGTAAAACCCGCCTGAGGTAACCATCTTCTCAGGCGGTCGGTACTTAAAATCCGTCTAAGAAAATTGGAGTTTATATATACCCCTTGGCAGCGTAGGAAAAACCTAACCCGCACAAAACACTTAGACGCCGTTAGGTTGCCAAAATTTTGTGTGCCGCCAAGTGTTTGCCCTCGTCACTTCAAGGAACGCCGCCGAGCTTCGCCGTCGCCTCCGAGCTTCGCCCTCGTCACTTCCAGGTACACCCTCATCGTTGAAAAAGAGTGTCTCTTCTCGCCTGCAGCTACCTCGCCTCGCCTCACCTCACCATCCAAATCCAAGTGCCACAATTTGCGATTCTTGATACTAGAAAAAGGCTGGAGGATTTGCTTTTTGTCCCTTGTTTGATCAGTTATAGGTCCGGAGCTAGGCACCGCCTAGTAAAACTCAAGAACGTGGTCGCCACTCTGAACGAAGCTATCCTATTTAGAATAAGAAGATAAAATTGCCATTGCCGGTGAGCAACTTTAACATGCTTGTCACCCTCGCAATGTATAGGAACCTTTTGGTCAGTCGCCTTAAACCCTAGAATGCCTTATCAAATCCTATAATGCTTCCATCTTTTTCTTCATGCAACACTTCATGTAGATTTAATATGCCATTCATTAGATTTTTTGTCTTATTAGTTCTAGCATGGAAAGCCCCAAGAAGACTGGTCCTGGTAGTAACAATAAAGAAGACAATGTGGAGTTTACTGACTCAAGCAGTTCAGGCTCCTATCACAGTCTCGGATCCTTTTCCGAATATAAAAATTAAAAAGACTTCAGTGGATCTAGACCCGGAATATGATCCTGCCGACGAGGTATGGATCATGAATCTTAACTTCAGCAGTTCAAGTTAATGTTGGTTGTCAAGTATACAAAGTCTTATAATCAATCACGAAGACAATGAGGTGACATCGGCTCCTAAAACCGTAGAAGGTTCTCCAATGGATGAATCCTCAACTTCACTCAAGCGGAAATGAGGGCAACGAGGTCCCAGTAAGGGTCCATTGGACCGCATCATGTACATAACAAGGGTCGGTCCAGGTGGGCTTCCCCAAGAACCATTGGATTCAGTTACCAAGTACCGTAATGCATGCGGTTTTCTTGTTAGGGAGGTTGTGCCGATCACAACCAAGAATTGGAGGAAATTACCTGAGCAGACCAAGAATGAGTTGTGGGAAAGGATAAAGAAACAATTCAAGTTCCCAAAAGGCACAGAAGAAGTTGTAAAGAAAGCGACATTGGTCTCTTGCGGCAAGAAGTTTCGATGCTGGAAGAGTGAAATGAATGCTTATGTTAAGGCCGATAAGGTCCCTAGCCCGAGGAAGATGGGAAAAATCACACAAGCTCAGTGGCAAGAGTTTGTTCGTCAAAAGAGCACACCTGATGCTAAAGCTCTAAGTGCAACTAGGTCAGAGCTTGCAAAAAAGAAAAAATACCATCATCGCTTGGGGTCTGCCGGATATGCCCCCAAAGTCCAGAAATGGAATAAGATATTAGACGAAATTACTAGTAAGGGCAATCCTCACACATTAGAAGGGTGCGATAGCAAACTCAATGCTGGGTCTTTGCTCGGTCAGGTTTGACCAGAGAGGGCAAACTTGAAAAGCCCGACTCTCTGAATGAAGTAGAGGATAAAATGAAAGAAGTAATTGAAAAGAAACAGAAGGGTCTCTTCAAGCCGAAGAGGGAGAATAACCAACTTACCGCTATCTTAGGAAACCCTGGACACAGCGGACGGGTTCGAGCGGTCTCTTCTCAAATGTCTTGGCTAGATGGTTTCCCTAAAGATAAAGACACATATAGAAGACGTGAGAAGTTTAAGAAAACACTTGATGAAACGATTGCTCAAAAGGTCAAAGAAAATATGCAAGAAATAATGGAACAACTTAGACAATCAGGACAATTAGTGGCACCGAGTACAGTGATGGTTCCAGTGCAAAAGGAGCAATTAGTATCTCCAACTGCCTACCCTAGCAGCGTTGGTTTCGTGCCAGGCTCAGGGTCAACCCATAAGTTCCCTGTCGATGATATTGCTAACGACAAATCTTGTCGTCTTCTTGTCCTGATGGGCAGAGCAGGGAACAAAACCAAACAGGTTGTCACTGCTATGGCAAAGCCTGATCGTGACTTCAACGGGAATCCACTTCCGGTTTATTATGCTGTGGTGCAAGTTCTTCAGATCATTGATAATGATTATGAAGATTATGAAATAGACCATGTCATACCTGAGGGGATCGCGACTATGGGGCAGGATGTCAACCAATTAATCCTTTGGCACCGACGCGATATCGTGTTGGACGATGAGCCAATTTCTAGCCCCGTCGCATCTCCAAATACTGCAACCCCATCTTCTACGACGAAAGTGCATGAAGATCCACTCCCAGTCCAGGAAGATCCACTCCCCCTATGTCTCAGCAAGGATGATATCCAAGAGCAACAAGTTGGACAACAGCTTCAAGCAATACCAGAGCAAGCTGTTGCTAGTAAAGAGCAACCAGTTGAGCAACAGCTTGAAGTAGTACTAGAGCCAACTGCTGGGAGTAAAGAGCAATCAGTTGAACAACAGGTTCAACAACAAGCCAGTGTCCAACTTCCGACGACTACTCCTCAATCATCAGTGCCTATCAAAGTTACCTCATACGAAAATAAGAAACCTTCATCAGAAGTGTCAAAATATTTGGAAACTATGAAGGAAAATATTATAAAATTGAGTGCATCTCGTTCTTCTCATGAGCCATCATTAGGAGATATCGAGGAGTGGGAAGAAGACACTGTCATGTATAACCGGCGGGTGGCTTTAGTTAAACCAGGAGTTCCAATATACAAGCTTGAGGATGTTCCTCCTGAATTTGAGAATGGGAAGCCGTTCATGACATCCGTACAACTTAGCAAACAACCCGTCCAGCTCAGAAGAATGCATGAGTGGTACATCCTTGCCAGCACAAAATATGGTCTTAATTGCGTCACATTTCGTATTCTAAAAGAAGCATTCTGGAGCACTGGAGTGGATAGACGAGTCATTTTATTTGAAGAGTTGTGTGCCCTTTTCCATCGGGGCCTGCTCGAAATCAACCTGCTGCTCGTCTGGTGCTTGTAAGTGCTCTAATATTTTGTATTTGCTTTTCTTACTACACGCATATGCATTTTATGAGATTATAACAATTTTGGACTTCTTCAATAGGATGCAATACATGGATAATGAAAAGTTGGAGCACAAGACAGGTATCCTTGACCCTACTAGGATTGCAAAGGTGCTATTCGACATCCAGGCGGATCAAGACTCACCAAAGTTCAAACACATGAAAAAAAAGATTTTGAAAAAGCAATCGCAAAACTTAAGAAGGATAAAAGGACAGAAGTTGCGGCTTACGTAGGACATGCGATGTTTAACTTTGTCAGAGACGGCAAGGACCTCGTAAAGGCTCCGTACAACTTTGAGTAAGTTCGACACATGACATTGAAATAGCAATTATTGGTAATTGTTAACACGTGTGTTTGTATGTTTGCAGTAATCACTACATAATGATCTTCATCAAGCCAACGCATGGAATGGCAACAGTCTTGGACTCAGTCGATTTCTCACCAGATCATTACAAAGATTTCCTTTCCATTTTGAAATTGTACGTTTATTCAGTAATTTTAATTTACACACATTTAGAATGTGTTGACAAGTTTTATATGACATTTCTTGTATTACAGCGCTTGGCGGTTTTACGCGGAACGGCTTGGCGGTGGGAGACCTTCCAATACAAATGCATTGGACATTAAAACATATTATGCTTGTCCGAAGCAGCCTGCTGGGAGTGTCTTATGCGGGTATTATGTATGCGAGCATCTTCGGACCGCCGGCGTATATAGAGTGAATCATGAGGATGTAAGTTATCCTTAATGTCGATACCTTATTTTCTTACTTTTGTGTTTCATTTTCATTGTAACTAGCATAGTTTAATACTTATATTCTCTGCTATTCAATATTACCAAAAACATTATTTTCGTATTTTGATTCCAACTTCAAAATTCAATTTCTCATAGTACAACTGCTCCAAAAATACCAAATAAATTCCTGTATACTCTCACTTTGATCTATACTTTGAGATTGTTCAAACCAACACATTCTAAACCTTGTTATGTGTTATATTGCAGCACACAAAGAATCTGAACGAAGAATGGCCGGTTTGTAGAAGTATTCCTAGTGGAGGAGCCGACAGGATTGCCGTTGAACTCTGTCAATTCATTCGTCACGAAATTTTGCACAAAAGAGGGGAGTTCTTTGATGAGGATGGGGCAGCAGCTGATGTGCCAGAACTTTGCGACTATGCCAATAGAAACAATTTTTAGTGAAAACTTGTAAACTTTGAGATGAATTGTATCTGTAACTTGTATATATGTATATTGTTTTAGTGAAATTGACTTCTGTGATGATAATATTGTTGACTTTTGTTCTGTGATGATATTATTGATTTTTGTTCTGTGATTATATTGAATTGATAGAAATTAGAAATAACAGCAGTGGTACGGCATAGGTTATACCAACGCAGGGTTTTTAACCAACGGCTAGGCATGTCTACGAAAAATAATTATCATAGACGGCTAGATACAAGTAAAGAACCATCTGTGATAACCTAATTATCTCAGGCGGTTACAATACAACCTACGAAACAAAAACTTTTTGATCGTCGTACATCTATTGAAACATCAACTAGCATGGATCGAGATCCAGTATACAAAAACATGGATGGTCCTATCGAATCCAACTTTGACAACAAAAAAACGCACGTACGCGACGGTCGTTCATTAACAGAGAATACAAATATATATAACTGATAGTTCATTAAATAACAGACAGAAAACAAAATAACAGATGGAACAGAGGAACAATGACATTGAGTTCATTAACATAAAACAATAGTACTACAAAACAAGAAAAACAACATCACGAAACAAGAAAACCAACATCATAGACCCTTTCTTCCTCCTCGCGTCGAGGGCGCGCGCGCGGCACCGCCGTGGCGGGGCTCGCCGCAGATCTCGCCGCTGGCCTATCCAGTGTGCCAAGTAACTTACGCGCCGCACGAGGTCTGCGGAGAAGTTAAGAAGCTGTGGTGCAGGGACGCGTGTGCGACGTTCCACTTGAGATAGAAGGATCTCTGAAGATCATCTTCCACAGTGGTTTAATTGCGCTGCACGAGGTCTACAAAGAGTTCAGTGCGCGAGAAACAAACCGCTCCCTCGTCTACTCTGCACAGACCATATATAAGGCGCGTCGTCGGTTATGTACAAGCACAGCACTTTTGCACTCCTTTTTTCTTCTTCCATCGTTCCACCTCCTAGCCCGGCGCCGACGAACTACCACAGCCATGGCCAACCTTCTGCCTCCTAGCCCGCTGAGTCAGCCACCCTGCAAGCAGATATGCTGCAACTCCCCCGAGAGGGTGAACCACAACCAGCGCCTCATTATGGAACGAGAGGCGTACAACAGTACGTCTCGGGCCTTGGATGCCTTGGGTCTTGGTACCCTTCCCGAGTTTTCGGGAATGGATACCACCGGCCGCTACCTCTACGCCCTCACGGGTGTGGCCGATCGCCTGGACATCTTGTCCGGGACGATGGCCCAGGAGCTCAGCGCCGAGGACCGTAGTGCCCTGGTGGCGGCGACGGGGAGGAACTTCTGTCGTGGTAGGGTTCCACTGCCGGTGCAGCCGGAGCAATTGGCTCAGCCGGAGCAGCCGGCCCACTCTCCTGCTGCATCGTCGCCGGAGGAGGAGGAGGAGGAGGAGGAGGAGGAGGAGGAGGAGGAGGAGGAGGAGGAGGAGGAGGAGGAGGAGGAGGAGGAGGAGGAGGAGGAGGAGGAGGAGGAGGAGGACGACGACGACGACGACGATGACGACAACAATGACAACGACGACGACGACGATGATGACGACGACGATGATGATGGCGACGACGACGGCGACCACCACCACCACGACGACGACGACGACGAGACGAGGAGGAGGAGTACCGCTTGTCGTGGTTTGAGAAGTTGGGGAAGAGGGCAGAGGAGGCGAGGCCGGCAGAGTAGTTTTAGTAGTTCTTGTACATATTTCTTTTGTAGTTTTAGGAGTTCTTGTACATGTTTAGCTTCAATTCTATTCTTATACATATTTCTCGTGTTTTGTAAATATATATGTGTTCATTCGTGTCAATGAATACTGGTGTGTTAGAATTTCTGGATTTCAATCAAGTGAATGTGCTCTAAGTTTAGTGATGTGTTAATCTGTCACAAGTGAACCGAGCAAATTGGACAAAAAACAAAAGATCTTAGGGTTTGAAGCTCGTCTTGATTTGTAATTGCAAAGCTAAAGGAGACAAACAATGACTTTAAGCGCGTCTCGCATCACTTTGTGATCGATGGACATCCGATCTGTCGCCCATCATTGTCTCCTATTTGGGTTTCTTGCGTAATGTAATTGGTTCATCATGTTTGCGGTCCGTGCATGTTAGACATAGCTAGAATTAAAACACCTCGGTCATGTTTAACAACACTAACATGCATGCATATATATATACCTCAAACAGTACATGACAATCTTTCAACAAAAAGAGAAAACACACGTATAACATCATGAAACATGATCGTGGATCGAGGTCGCACATGCATGTTGAACATAGAACAAAAATATTATTAGACAACAGACAGAGAAGAAAAGAACATATGGAACAGGTGCGAAGGATTAGTCCCACCACGGAAAGTTGAGGCCGGTGCACCGATGTTATAAGGCATGGCGCACAGTTGCAGTTAAAAATCCGAATGAAAGTAATGCGTGCAGGACTAGGCCCATGTTTGCTGCAAGGCGTCTGCTGGCACGGACGCGCGGTCACGAAGTTGACTTAGGCGTGTACGGATGATTTTTTTTTATATAACGAAAAAATTGTTTTTCCCCGCGTGTAAATTTGCTCCTAATGGGACGCGTCGATCCATTGGGACCGAGAGGATGCAAACCGCTGTTTCGAGGAAACCGGGGCCATCGACCGGTTCATAATTAAGCGCGGTTTCCTCTAGCGTCCGATCATCTCGACACGCCCGCTTAGACGACGACCCGCTATAAAGGCTCACCGTCCTCTTGCTTCTCCGCCTCAACACTCCTTAGATCCTAGCCTCTAAACTTCTCCCCCCGCCACCGTCGACCACCCCTCGCTCTTTCTCTGCACCTCCATTGCCACACAAATGGGTAGCCCCGCGCTGAAGCCCTAGGCCATCGATGTCCTCCAAACCTCCTTCTCCGTTTCCATCGCCGCTGGCAATGCCGATGGAACTGATGGCGGTGCCCGCATCTCCGCCCGCGGCGCCTGCACTTCCTCATCCTGATTGGGTTGAGCAGACTCTAAGACTCCTCACTGACCGCATCGATGAACTCGATCCGTGCCTTAAGGTGGCCACCGACGCCAAGTCCGCCACCGCTCATAGCGCACTAGCGCTCAACACTGTGGCGCGGAAGGTCTTTTCCGACACAGGTCACTCGTGTCGCCGTATGGGTCTTGGGACCCTTTCCCTCCACACGAGCATGGACACCGCGGGCCACTACTGCTACGGGTTGATGACTGTGGCCAGTCCTCTCGACGCCCTCCACGAGACGATCGTGGAGGTTGCTGGGGTAGAGGGCCTCCTGAAGATTAAGCACCGTGTCGCCGGGAAGCTTCGTACTTTGAAGGAGGTTGAGGAGTATGAGGCGGCTTGGGCAGCGGCGGCAGCGGAGGAGGCGGAGCAGGCGGCGTCTCTTGAGGCAGAGGTGGACGCAGCTATGGAGGCGGCGACAACGGCAGAGGAGGAGCAGGAGGAGGTGGCAGCGGCGGTGGAGGCGGAGGCGGCAGCAGCGGTGGCAGTGGCGGAGGAGGAGGAGGAGGAGGAGGAGGTGGAAGCGGCGGTGGAGGCGGCAGCAGCGGAGGAGGAGGACGTGGTTTTCTCCCAGTAGAGTAGTATTAGGAGTAGTTTATCTATTTCGTGATCTCTGAGTAGAGTAGTATTAGGTGTAGCTTATCTTGTTCTTGCTGTCTACTACGTGTTTTCCTATTACTTGTTTGTTAATGAAATATGTCTTTATGTTCATGAACAATGTGTTCCATATATGTAGTATTGAAAAACTTCTTTTATCAAAAACATGTCCTATATGTTTGTAACTTGAGACCGTCTATATTTCTTGTGGCTGAATGAATGAAATCCGGTAAACATTATACTTACAAGTAATAGAACTAACAACAGACATGATACATAATTAACTTGATTAGGAAATTACGTCATCTAAATTGCTAACTAGTCCATCGCCTGATGCAACAGGTGCATGAAAAGTACTTTATCCATTGTAACTAATATCCGATGACATTGTTGATATATATATCGTATGTACCTTTGATACTCGTATCACAGGCGGCTTTGGATCGACGGCCTGAAGATTAGACATCACAGGGGAAAAAAAATTTTTCTAGTAGTATATACTATGTATATGTTATCATTTCACTGCGACGAATGTTATATATAAAATGTTGATTGTTTACCTTTACCTAGACCATGGATTTGCCGTCCTCCTTTCGTGGACTTGGGTGTTCTGTATTTGCATGTCGTTTGCATTAGCACAATGATACATTTGGCGATTCATATTTTTGTTCGTATTTTTTTTGGAATGTCCCACTACCACATGACTGCTTTTACATCTCCATGAAAACAAAGATGAACGGCAGGTAGCGGTCCCTCGAAAAATTTTTCGTTCTTCTTGGCGCGCACAATTGAGACTTTCACAATTGAAACTTCACTCCGTGCACCCAAAATTCCAGTCCCGCCCATTTGTAGCTAGCCACGACGAATATAAATGTGCGTCTCCCTCTAATCCTGAAGTGGCTTCCGTTCCCGGCACACATGTTCTCCTCTTAGTGCTGTGTTCCAAACTTGCATTCCTAAGAAATTCCCATGTGAGTGGTGGTGGTGACTGTGGGTACAACGTCGAGCGGCCAAGTTTGACGGGCTCTACCGAACCTTTTCGTCGCCGACCCCGCCCTGCGACATCCCGTACTCCAGTTTTGTGCTACATAAGTTCTACACGATCTATGCCGTCTTTTTATAGAGCTACTCCCTCCTTATCTCTTTAGTTGTCGTCCCAACAGCTGCAGCCAGTTCATTCCTAGTTGTCGTCCCAACTCCTTATATGCTCTTATGTTTCATGAATGTCTAGTATAAAATCTGATTAATGGTGCAATCGTGCAATCAACTATCCTCAATCGTTAGATCTGCATCCTACAGTCGATTCATCTTTTTTATTTTACCCTAGCATCTGATTGCATTCTACTTGTTTCCATATATAAAATACACTACACCTCTGCCCCGAAATAAATGTCGCTCCGACAGTTTATGGTAGTGTATTTCTAGTACATTTCCATGTCAGGAAAGATAACTATTAAAAACCGCATGTACTATGTAATTTCTTGATTTAGAAGTAAATGATGCCAGGGTTATCTTATCAACCACTCCCAATGTTGTACTCTCATTCCTGTGTTCCAAACTTGTATTCCTAAGATTTTCAGTTCCCACGGTTTATACACGTTTTTCTTGTTTTTCTTTCTCGGATTGTACGGTTTTTTTCCTACTCCTTCATTTCGAATTCCCCCGTTCAAAACAAACATTTTCAGTTCATAGCAACCACACCGCCCGATCTAAAATACACATCCTCATGTAATCTGACGTTATCACTGTTACTTACTATATATACTCTTTACTTTAGGAACAAGACACCAAACCGTCATGTCGTCTACAAGTAATCGTGATGGGCAACAAGCACCTGGTATAACTATAAATGTGTTTACTATCAAAATACACATATTTATAACACGTTAATTCCTTTGCATCGTATGCAGAGAATATTGCAGCACCTGATGCTCAGGAACCCCGAGATTCGTCATCCCATGCTGGTACTACGAGTATAAATATGTACCGGGCTCTACTAAAATTTTTAGCATTGCGATTGTAGTTTCCTAGTCCCAGTTAATAGTTAATCAATATATGGGATGGCGTCATTTATTGATGCCTACACATGCACGATGGGCTCTCTTGCCGCCGGCCACTCCGGCACCGGCGACCACACCCTGCTGCTGCTCACTTCAGTGTCCTCCCCGACGCGTCTCCCTCCACCATCGCCACGTCCCATCCTTCACGTGTCATGATGACCCCGCCGCTCGCAAACCCCTGTCGCCACCGGTCACTCTAGCATCAGTCGGCGCCCACGCCCTGCTGGTGAGTATATGTGATGGCGTGATTTATTGATGCCTATACGTGCACGCTGGGCTCTCTCGCCGCCGCCACTGCGGCACCGGCGACCACGCCCTGCTGCTGCTCACTTCAGTGTCCTCAGAAACGTGTCTCCCTCGACCATCACCACGTCCCATCCTTTGTGTGTCATAATGACCCCGCCGCCCGCAAACCCATGTCGCCGCCGGTCACTCCGGCACCGGCCGGCGCCCACGCCCTGCTGGTGGTCACTTCACTGTCCTCCCCGACGCATCTCCCTCCATCTCCACGTCCCATCGTTCGCGTGCCATGATGACCCCGCCGCCCGCAAACCCCTGGCCATTACGGCGTACCTAAATGCTATGCCCCATATGACATGGCATACCCTGGAAAAAATAGTCCAATATCATTAACCCCTGTCCACTAAAAAATGTTAGTATCATATCGTTTAGAGATGCATGTACATGAGGGTTCATTGCTGCTAATATGATCTCAACTCCGTTTTTTACACTGCCAAATGTGTTGCTGATGTCTGGTAATTAACGCAAGACTATATTCATGTATCCGTTTTAGTAGCACGTTAGGGCGAGATGCTAACATGCAGAGCAAAATATCAGTATGCAATCCACCTAAATTTAATTCCTAGATCCGCCACACTGCCCTCCTAGCCTTGAGACTTGCTCCGGGGTGATATCAATGGACGCAGATCACCTGACTTATACGTTTTTACTGCACGTGATGCAGTAAAGATCCAACAGAATAAAATCGTTGGATCTTTACTGCATCGCCTGCAATAAAAACGTAAGTCACGTGAGATCACTGGTGTGATCTGGACGTCGATCCTCTGACTTAAATGTGGTCACTGCACTGCCAGACCGAACCCTAGCTTTGTTAAACGTCGCAAGCTGCCCGCCTCATCTATCTTGCATCCTCTACCTGCTAATATCGCTGACGTCCATGACTCGCCCTGCCACCAATTCGCCTCGAGACGCGCTCCTACTGATGTCGGTCAGACCGAACCAGTAGTACTACAGAGGATGAGCACCCGACAAACCCTCTCTTTCTCTAGCATCGCCAACTGCTGTCTTGCCTGCTTCACAGCTGGACTGAAAATCCCCTGCAGTACTACGGGTGCTGTAGCGCCACTGACTACTGCCTCATGCCTGATTGTAGGGTATGAACAGCAACAAAGAAGTCAACAAGTCGATGCATCGCCCAATATGGAGCAAAATTCTTTTGCGACGCGGTGTTCCCACACTCGTATTTGACGCACTCGTCCTGAAGATGGTAAAACATCAGACTTCTTCTTCTTTCACACTATTTGTACATGATACTAGGCCTGGTCAGTTGCTAATTTGCTTTAAACGTTTACCGTTTAAATGACACTAACAGAAGGAAAGAAGTTTGGAAGAGGGGTGGCTAAAGGACTTAAGGTTGCTAAATTGCGCTATCTATCATCTGCAAATAGAACGAATGATTAGAATTGGAAGCTATAAATTCAGTGGTCCGATAGGTTGGGTGCTGCGGTTGGTCCTAATCAGCGGCACTTTGTCGATGATGTAGTTATTACAACAGAAAAAATGCACCCCTCGCTGGTGTAAGTAAGTGGGCAGAGGTTGGCAATACTTCAAAGAGCGATATAGTGAGAGACATTCTGGTCAGTGTTGTGACACCCCACATAAGTATTTTTTCTAGCGACCTCCATCTTGTACGTTTATAACAGTGTGATATACAATGTACAGAATGCCTGGGACTTGGAGGACACAGATGATACCAGAAGAAAAATACTGAAGATTGCTGGTGAGCACTACAAGGGGTGGCGATCAACATTGCATGCCACCTATAAGAAGTATTCGACCGAGGAGGAACGTATACAAAACAAGCCTGTTGACGTAGCAGATTCCGATTGGTTGGCGCTTACGGACTATTTTGGGTCCGAGCGATTCAAGGTCAGCTAGCTTTCTAATACCTTCATATCCTACAAAAACTATTTGATAACACCCATTCGTGAAATTAATTCTTAAAATTGCAGTCAATAAGCAGAACCAATTCACGAAATTGAAGTACTCAAACGACAACACACTTGCTTGGCTCGATATCCTACGCCGAACTTAGTTACGAGAAGGTATGAAAACTAAATCATGATTTTACTTTGCACTGCAATCATTCAATCAAATTTTACTTGTATTTGATGTAGCGAGACCCAGAGACCGGAAAAAAACCTGATGACATAGAATTGTGGGAGGCAAGCCATGTGAAGAACGGTCAATGGGCAAACGAGCAGGCGGAAGCTGTACATGTGAGAAACACTTCAAATAGTCCCCATTTAAATAAATATTTGCAATGTACATGTGACTTCTTTTTGTATATAGACCCAGGCACGTGCCCAAATCAACGTCAAGGAAGCTGAGCTGGGAGTCCCAATCCTAGATGAGGAAAGAAACAACATCTTCCAGCTTACTTATATATCCGCAACCGGTTCTGGAGGATCACAGTTTCGGGGGCGTGGTTATATGGCACTAATGTTTCTGAAAGACTGCGTATCCAGAGGTCTGACCAGCTCGGCCAGCAAGTTTGATCCTTGCAAAATAGAAATGAAGACCTCAGCTCTCAGGTGCAAGAGTTGGAAGGAAGAAATGATAATATGACCTCCCAGATGGATGGCTTCGTCCAGGCAAATGAATAGCTCAACCAGGAAGTCCGGGCTTTACATGATCAGATGGCAGCCAATTCTGCACGGCAAGAAAAGGAGCTAGCAGACACGCGCAGAATGATGGAGAGCTTGCAAAATCAACAACAGCTAGTAGCAGCTCCACAAAAGCCTCCTGCTCACACCAAGTCGAAGCTGGATGTTCAAGAAACTATTCCTAGTACTACAACTCGCCGCGGTGCTATTTTAATGGGTGCAATGTTGCAAACTGAAAAAACTGTAAATAACATCGTCTCGCAACAATGCAAGGGTCCTTGAGCGTTGCATCAATTGCTGGATGTTTGTTGTTAAGTTGACAGACGTATCGTGTGCGAATAAATTGATTCTGTTGCCACTAATTTTCAAACCTGGTGCATTAGGATTCTAGTGCCTCTAATTATAAAACGTGGCATTAATAGATTATTGAGAAGAAAATAAACTGTTGCAATAGGAAGCTAGCTATTGCCACAAATTATAAAACGTTGCACTACAAACATTTGGCTACGACCAAAAAAGCGTTGCACTAGACTGCTATTGCCACCACCCAGAGAACGTCGCATTATGACCCTGTTGCAACAGATTTGAATATGTTGCATTACGAACCTATTGCCACACATCAGAAATCGTTGCAATACAATATTGTTGCCATGATTTTGAAATCGTTGCAATACCGTACTATTCGCCATGAACGTGAAATCGTTGCAATACCGTATTACTGGCCACGGCTGTGAAATCGTCGTGATACCATATTATTCGCCACGAGTGTGAACCGTCACGATACCGTACTATTCGCCACGGAAGTGAAATCATTGCAACATTGTAGTATTCACCATGAATGTGAAAATGTCGCAATACGATATTATTCGTCACGAGTGTGAAATCGTCGCGATACCGTACTATTCGCCGCGGATGTGAAAACGTCGCGATACCATATTATTTGCCATGAGTGTGAAATCGTCGCGATACCGTACTATTCGCCACGGATGTGAAATCGTTGCAACACCATACTATTGCCACGAATGTAAAAACATTGCCATACCGTAATATTCGCTACAGATGTGAAATCGTTGCAACACCGTACTATTCGCCGCGAATGTGAAAACGTCGCGATACCATACTATTCGCCACGAGTATGAAATCGTCGTGATACCGTACTATTCGCCACGAGTATGAAATCGTCGCAATACCGTACTTATTGCCACAGATGTGAAATCGTCGCAATACCGTACTTATTGCCACAGATGTGAAATCATCGCAAATAACGTACTATTCGTTGCAATACGTTAAATCGTCGTAATAAGTTAAACCGTTGCAATACCATACTATTTGCCACGAACATGGAGTCGTTGCAATACCATACTTTTTGCCACGAATGTGGCATCGTTGTAACACTGTTATTTTCGTTGCAATACGTTAAATCGTCGCAATACATTAAACCGTTGCAGTACCATACTATTTGCCACGAACGTGGAGTCGTTGCAATACCATACTTTTTGCCTCGAACGTGGCATCATTGCAATACCGTTATTTTCGTTGCAATACGTTAAATCGTCGCAATACGTTAAACCGTTGCAATACCATACTATTTGCCACGAACGTGGAGTCGTTGCAATACCATACTTTTTGCCACGAACGTGGCATCGTTGCAACACCGTTATTTTTGTTGCAATACGTTAAATCGTTGCAATACATTAAACTGTTGCAATACCATACCGTTTGCCACGAACGTGGAGTCGTTGCAATACCATACTTTTTGCCATGAACGTGGCATCGTTGCAACACCGTTATTTTCGTTGCAATACGTTAAATCATCGCAATACATTAAACCATTGCAATACCATACTATTTGCCATGAACGTGGAGTCATTGCAATACCATACTTTTTGCCACGAATGTGAGATCATTGCAACACCGATATCTTCGTCGCAATACGTTAAATCATCACAATAGGTTAAACCATTGCAATACCACACTATTTGCTACGAACATGGAGCCATCGCAATACCATACTATTTGCCACGGATGTCAAGTCGTCGCAATAACCTATTGCCACGGCTGTTATCACCACAAGTCGGAAAAACTATCGCGACGTTCTATTTCGTTGCGACAACAACCTATCGTGGCGAATTTCGAACTATTGCAACGATTTTTTTCGTCGCAATAAACCGGAATCCTGGTAGTGCGATCTTTTTGTCTTTGTTTCTGTTTTGTACTAACAATGACAGGAAAGAAGCCTATGGATAAGACCTCTGGTTCTACACCTCCGGATGATGATGAGTGTGTGTCCCATATGGAACAAAGGGACATGATGCGGGCAATGACCGAAGCTTTCAACAATTACCAAACCATTACAACAGCCACCTTTCAGAGGCTCCATACAAGTGTTGCTGTTCTGACCACACGGTTGGACGAGATGGAGACTCGTCTTCCCCAACAAGCTACACCCTCCATCATGCTTGATACTGATGCACATGCTCCCTACGACACAGAGGATGACTTCAATAATGACGAGGTTGATGCACAGCAGCGCCGTCGCCCTCGACGAAATCATCAAGGTATAGGAGGTAGACCTCGTCCTCATGCTCCTGAACAAGATAATGATCCTTACGCTAAGATTAAGTTTTCTATTCTACCATTTTATGGATCTTATGATGCTGAGACATACTTGGATTGCGAGATGAGGCGGAACAACACCTTCACGCCACAACAGATTTCAGTGTCATCCAAAGAAGCACCCTCCTCGAGCGTACGTGCTTCTACACCACCCTCCACCGGTGTTGAACACAGCAGCACCGCACCTTCTACATCACGGGGACAAGATAACAGCAAGTCCCAGATGCCTCCAGGTGTTGCAGCAAAAGCGGCTGCACCCAACAATTCGTCAAGTCGCACCTCCGACATCAAGTGCCACTGCTGTCAGGGACTTGGTGATAGGATCTTGGTTCCTGATCTTTCGATAAGAATAGGAGGGTTCGATTTGTGGAGGAGAAGACATTGGCGATCCGACTACACCGTCCCCAAGATGATGCGCCTTAGCGATCGGTACACCGACTCCAAAGTTGTATTGATCTTGCTGGCGCACAATCAACCTGACCACGAGGGCCTTTGTTCCTGCAAGCAATCGAATCACACGCAAGAACAAGAAGAACAAGCACTTATCAGTTGAATCAATCTAAAGTGGGGTTCTGGATACAAGTAGACGGGCGATCTAGTCGACACGCGCATGTACAAGGAAGCAGTAGAAGCTAACTTACGAATAAACAAAACCCACCAGCTAATGAGGGTGGCGGCTACTATTTATTACCTCCCTAGGGTCGTGAGAAACCCTAATCATGAGTACCTAATGGAGTCCAAACGATACATGGGCCATGGGCCCAATTTTAGTGATGCACACCATAGACAGAAAAGGTCTTGGTATTAAAATAACGATTGCGGCCGACTCCGAATAGATATGGACATGAGGACAGATCCGTTTGAAAGTATACTTGATAATATTTCGAGGAAGTACTTGAATGCCCAGATTGGAGTCTGTATGAAGTTGTGGTGGCCGTCACAAGTTGGCGCTGTTCTGCTGTCCAAATCCCGTCCGCGCGAATTCCCTACCCATTGGCTCCTCTCCATTGTTCCTAAGCAAAACAAGAAAGCACGTAGTTCCACGGTCTAGATAAGATGGACATAAGGCCAAGAACGAGTTCAACTCATAGTTTAGTGGATGTGCACGAGCGCGGGTGATCGGACCAGAAACCGGTAGCTGAGTTGGTGTGGATGTATCGAGGGTGTTGATGTCCTTATCATCCTCTCCTTCTTGTATTTGAGTCATCCGCGACTCAAGCTCATCTTCTTCTCCCAAATATGGCTTCAAATCTTCAATGTTAAATGTGGGACTAACCGCAAAATCCGCAGGCAACTCGAGTTTATATGCATTACCATTAATCCTTTCCAACACTTTGAATGGACCATCAGCTCGAGGTAAAAATTTAGACTTTTTCAAATCAGGAAACCTATCCTTTCGCAAATGTAACCAACTAAATCACCAGGTTCAAAAGTGATAGGTTTCTTTCCCCTACTACCAGCAAGTTTATACTTGGCATTCATGCACTCTATATTCTTCTTAGTGGTTTCGTGCAATTTTAAGATCAATTCAGCACGATGTTTAGCATCAAAATTCACTCGTTCCATTGAAGGAAGATGTAATAAATCAATAGGAGCACGGGGTACAATTCCATAAACAATCTCAAAAGGGCATTTCTTAGTACTAGAATGTAGGGAACGATTCTAAGCAAACTCAACATGAGGCAAACACTCTTCCCACATTTTTATATTCTTTTTCAAAACAACCCTAAGCATGGTAGATAAACTTCTATTCACAACCTCAGTTTGACCATCAGTTTGGGGATGACAAGTAGTTGAAAATAAAATCAGTCCCCAATTTTGCCCATAACGTTCTCCAAAAATGGCTAAGAAACTTAGCATCACGATCTGAAACTATTGTGTTTTGCACACCATGCAACCTAACAACATCTCGGAAAAACAAATCAGCAACATGTGTAACATCATCACTTTTACGACAAGGTATGAAGTGTGTCATTTTAGAAAATCTATCCACAACAACAAAGATGCTATCCCTCCCCTTCTTTGTTCTAGGCAGTCCTAAAACAAAGTCCAGGAATGTACAAACCATGTGGATTAAGTCGTGACTTAGCTTTTTGACATGTCGTGCAGCGAGCAACGAAGCGCTCCACGTCTCGCCACATCCTTGGCCAAAAGAAATGACCAACAAGTATGCCCTCCGTCTTTTTCACTCCAAAGTTCCCCATCAGCCCGCCTCCATGCGCTTCCTATAACAACAACAAACGAACGGAGCTAGCTGAAATGCATAACTTGTTAGCTCTAAACACATATCCATCATTGAGGACAAATTTATTCAATGTTTTTCCATCTTTACATTTCAGCAATACATCTTTGAAATCAGCATCATGTTCATATTGATCTTTAATCGTTTCTAATCCAAAAATTTAAAGTCAAGTTGAGATAGAAGAGTATAACGTCTAGATAAAGCATCAGCAATAACATTATCCTTTCCCTTTTTGTGTTTAATGACATAAGGAAAAGACTCAATAAATTCCATCCACTTAGCATGCCTACGGTTCGGTTTCCCTTGACTCCTAATATGCTTTAGTGATTCATGATCAGAATGGATAACACATTCTTTGGTCCGCAAATAATGATGCCATGTTTCTAAAGTTTGTACAAGAGCATATAATTCCTTATCATAGGTAGAATAATTCAGAACAGGCCCACTCATTTTCTCACTAAAATATGCAACAGGTTTTCCTTTTTGTAACAAAACACCACCCAATCCAATCCCATTAGCATCACATTCAAGCTCAAAAGTCTTAGAAAAATCAGGAAGCTGGAGAAGAGGTGCATGCGTCGACTTATCTTTCAGTATGGTAAAGGTGTTATCTTGTGTGGTGCCCCAAGAAAAAGGCATCCCCTTCTTCGTAAGTTCATTCAATGGAGCAACAATGGTGCTGAAATCCATCACAAAGCGACGAAAGAATCCAGCCAGCCCTAGAAAGCTCCGCACCCGTGTGATGGTCTTTGGTACAGGCCACCCCTGAATAGCCATTACCTTGGCTTGATCAACATCAATTCCCTGTGGAGTAACAACATAGCCAAGGAAAGAGACTCGATCCGTGCAAAAGGTGCACTTCTCAAGATTACCAAATAATCGTGCCTCACGCAAAGCATTAAAAACAGCACGTAAGTGATCAAGATGTTCATCCATGGATTTGCTATAAATCAATATATCATCAAAATACACAACAACAAATTTTCCAATGAATGCACACAATACCTCATTCATTAACCTCATGAAGGTGCTAGGTGCATTAGTTAACCGAAAAGGCATGACTAACCACTCATATAAACTGAACTTAGTTTTGAAAGCAGTTTTCCATTCATCTCCTAGTTTCATGCGAATTTGGTGATAACCACTACGCAAATCAACCTTTGAGAACACAACAGCACCACTCAATTCATCAAGCATATCATCTAAGCGTGGAATAGGATGACGATATCGAATGGTGATATTGTTGATTGCTCTACAATCCACACACATACACCATGATCCATCCTTTTTAGGTACTAGAATAACTGGAATAGCACAAGGACTAAGAGACTCACATACATAACCTTTGTCGAGTAGTTCTTGTACTTGGCACTGAATCTCCTTTGTTTCTTCCGGATTTGTCCTGTATGGTGCACGGTTGGGCAATGAAGCACCGGGAATGAGGTCACTCTGGTGCTCAATCCCTCGAAGTGGTGGTAGTCCTGGTGGTATTTCACATGGAAACACATCAGAGTATTCTTGAAAAATGTTAGCAACAGCAGGAGGCAAAGAATGTTGCAATTCGTAAAGGGAAATCAAAGCATCTTTGCATACCAAAGCATAGGCAACAGAGGTGGAAGCAATCAGTTCATTAATATCAGATTTGGTAGAAAACAAGCATTTTCCCTTCAGAGATATCTCATTTTTCTTATCAAACACAGATTTGGCATTGTTATTGTTCTCAACGTTAGCATGGTTCTGAGATTTAGTTTTCCTAGCTCTAGTAACATCATCTTGCACAATAGCTTCACGAGACATAGGATGCAACACAATTTTTTATCGTGGTAAAGAAAAGAATACTGATTTGATCTACCATGATGCATAGAATCTCTATCAAATTGCCAAGGTCTTCCTAGCAGAATATTACAAGCTTGCATAGGCACAACATCACATTCAACAACATCCTTATATGATCCAATAGTAAAATTGATTCGCACAAGTCTAGTTACCTTTGCCTTACCACTATTGTTTAACCATTGAATGTAATAGGGATGTGGGTGCGGTTTGGTGCTTAGTGCCAGCTTGGTCACCATGTCACTGCTGGCCAAGTTGTTGCAGCTACCTCCATCAATGATCATGCGGCAAGATCGCTCTTTTATGACACACTTTGTTTGGAATAATATGTGCCTTTGATTTTGTTCTGCTTTCTCTATTTGTGCACTAAGCACACGCTGCACAATGAGACTATCATAGTGTGCTGCATCTTCTGCACCAATATGCTCTTCTTGATGTTCATCGCTACCTGCATAGTCAGATGCAAGCAAAACACATGTATCATCATCAAAATCGCTAGCAGATGAGTACTCATCGTCATCTTTAACAATTAGAACATGTTTGCTTGGGCAGTCACGCTGCACATGGCCAAAACCCTTGCACTTGTGACATTGAACGTCTCTAGATCATCCAGTTGATGCTATGGAAGAAGCACTCTCGGTGGGCTTTTGGGTGGTCTTTACTACTGAGCTAGTGGAAGAAGCACTTGGCTTGTTGCCGGAGGAAGAAGGTGCTGCCCGACCTGGTGAAGAAGATGGCGGGGAAGCACGCCCAGTCGAAGGAGTAGTTGTGTGTGGTTGCCATGAGCTAGTCTTTCCCGCAGAAATATTAGTTCTAGAGCTAGCTCGTCATCCCTTTTAGCTTTACAAGCAATATGAAACAAACGGGTAACATTATTGTAATCTTTATAAGCATGTATGTCCTGAATTTCACGGTTTAAACCACCCCAAAATCTGGCCATAGCTGGTTCCTTATCCTCGTCTAAATTACAATGCAACATACCCATTTGTAATTCCTGAAAATACTCTTCTACACTTTTAGCTCCCTGTCTCAATTGTTGTAACTTATTTAACAGATCATGTGCATAGTAAGAAGGAACAAATCTAGCCTGCATGAGCCATTTCAAAGCATCCCAAGTTTGTGGTATGTTATTAGGATTTTTCTTGCCATGTTCTATCCACCAAACAGAAGCAAAATCAGTAAACTCACTAGTGGCTTCTCTAACTCTTGTGTTTTCAGGAAACTCATGACATGCAAATTTTTTATCAACAGAAATCTCCCAAGTAATATATGCATCAGGGTCATATTTACCATCAAAATGAGGTATCATAAATTTGATCTTGTTAAAAGTATCATCATGATTGCGTACCACACGCCGACGATGTCTACCCATACCTTGACGGTTGCGTTGTAGCCGGCGCCGTAGCCTAGCTTCCTCATCTTCCCCAATCTCTGTATCTGCAGAATAGTCATCTTCATTGTCACGTACAATACTAGGAGCATTGCTCACCAGTCCATCCGCGGTGCGTCCACGATCCCTCTCCTCAAGACGCTGCAGGATGGCTCCAATAGAGGTGTTCAATGTTTGAATGGAAATTTCCAACATGCTGATTTTGGTGTTGGTGTCGATCTGCATATTTTCCAATTGACCAAGGCGGTCACTGGTAACACGAAAATCCTCATCAAGCGCTTTTGTGCGTAGCCGCACTTGGCGTTCGAAGTGTTGTATAATTCCCCGTGTGTGAGGTGAATGCACGTCTTCGTTTGTATTTGTTCCTCCTGCCATGGTTAGTAGAAAAAAAGAACAATCCAATATAAAAGGGTAACGTTATCCCTAGATACAAATGTGCTGGTGGAGATAACTCGCTCACTCTCAACCTGTTCAATCAAGCTCTTACCTGTTCTTACCAAGCTCAGCAAGAAGATGATGGCAACCAGCAAGTAATGAACAACTTCAAGAGCAGGTGTCAATCTATGGCTTTCGGTGGCTGAACTAGAAAAAGGAGCAAACTTTCACCACGTTAATCACAACAAGCTGAATAAATGTTCTACGATAGTACTGTGCTGATCTTAGTCTAGACCGTACTAGAGACGCGAGCCGAGACACCAATGTCGTCACCAAAAACACCCCAAACAACAATCTGATTTTTTTTCTTTTTTTTCGTTTTTTTCTTTTGTTGGGGTGGTCACCCAAACTCTCTCTAGATGGAATCAGAAGACCCTAGAACAAAATTTGCACATGTGGCTTTTGATCTTGCACTTGCCCTTTTTTTCTTCTATAATTGCTTGTGGCTTTTGTGCGGCTTTTGATTTTGCACTTGCCTTTTTCTTGTTGTCAAACTCAAATTACTAATCTGAACTCGAAGTAGCAATCTGATTCGAACTCGAACAAGTAATCCAACTCAAACTCGAACTAGCAATCCGACTCAAACTCGAAGTAGCAATCGGATTTGAACTCGTAATCCGACTCAAACTCGAACTAGCAATCCGACTCAAACTCAAGGTAGCAATCTGATTCAAACTCAAACTAGTAATCCGACTCAAACGCGAACTACGAATTTGACTCGAACTAGGTGATCGAATGTGACACGAACTCGAAACTCTAGTGGTGCAAAACTAAAGACCAGCAACTTGACTCGTCAAAGCAACCATGAACTCAACAAGTCTTGACTAAGTAGAGAAAGTAAAAGGCACAATGGTCTAGGAATAATGGAAAAAACAGATCTAGTATTTTTTGGGCTTTTTTGTACTATAGGATGATAACAGCGGAAAGAAAAGTAATGGTAGCACTCTCACCAATTAACCTTGCTCTGATTACCACTTGATAGGATCTTGGTTCCCGATCTTTCGATAAGAATAGGAGGGTTCGATTTGTGGAGGAGAAGACGTTGGCGATCCGACTACACTGTCCCCAAGACGATGCGCCTTAGCAATCGGTACACCGACTCCGAAGTTGTATTGATCTTGCTGGCGCACAATCAAACTGACCACGAGGGCCTTTGTTCCTACAAGCAATCGAAGAACACGCAAGAACAAGAAGAACAAGAACTTATCAGTTGAATCAATCTGAAGTGGGGTTCTGGATACAAGTAGACGGGCGATCTAGTCGACACGCGCGTGTACAAGGAAGCAGCAGAAGCTAACTTACGAATAAACAAAACCCACCAGCTAATGAGGGTGGCAGCTACTATTTATTACCTCCCTAGGATCGTGAGAAACCCTAATCACGAGTCCCTAATGGACTCCAAATGATACATGGGCCATGGGCCCAATTTTGGTGATGCAGCACCATGGACAGAAAAGGTCTTGGTATTAAAATAACGATTGCGGCTGACTCCGAATAGATATGGGCATGAGGCCAGATCCGTTTGAATGTAGACTTGATAATATTTCGAGGAAGTACTTGAACGCCCAGATCAGAGTCCATATGAACTAGTGGTGGCCGTCACAAGTTGGTGTTGTTCTGCTGTCCAAATCCCGTCCGCGCGAATTCCCTTCCCATTGGCTCCTCTCCATTGTTCCTAAGCAAAACAAGAAAGCACGTAGTTCCACGGTCTAGATAAAATGGACATAAGGCCAAGAATGAGTTCACCTCATAGTTTAGTGGACGTGCACGAGCGCGAGTGATCGGACCAGAAACCGTTAGCTGAATTGGTGTGGATGTATCGAGGGTGTTGATGTCCCCATCACTTGGCCATATGCAACAAGATTGCCCCAGCAAACATGCATTGCCACTGCTATTGGTGGGTATGTTAGTGCTTCTGATATTAGTGCAACTAACGTTTCAGGTTCTGATGATGGTGCTGAGGAGGTTCTTGGTACATCTGCGACCAACAACTATAGGACTTTGATTGTTCGAGAGACCATGATACAGCTTTGAGTGCCACGGTTCGAGAGGATGACAACCGCCAACATCACAACCTTTTCAACCTGTTTCTCGTCATCAAGGACTGCCTTGTACATATCATCATTGATGGTGGTAGCTGCAACAATTTGGTGAATGTTGAGGTGGTCAAGAAGCTTGGCTTGACCACACGAGAGCATCCCCACCCTTATCACATTTAATGGTTTAACAACAATGGTAAGGTAAAGGTAACACAAACAGCAAGGAACATTTTTCCATTGATTCTTATCATGATTTTGCTGATTTTGATGTGGTACCTATGGATGCTTGCTCTCTTTTGTTGGGACGTCCTTTGGAGTCTGATACTAATGCTATTCACCATGGTCGATCTAATAAGTATACTCTCATGCAGAAGGGCAAGAAAATTGTGTTGCTTCCTATGAGTTCCACTGAAATTGTGCAATTTGAGCAGGAGAAAAAGAATAATGCTAAGCAAAAGGGTGTTTTCAATTCTGAAATTCAGCAACCTATTAAGCTGAAAAATCCTATTTTTCTTGCAACTAAATCTGATCTTGATGATTTATATGTCTCTAATGGAACTTGCTATGCTTTAGTGTGCAAACATGCTTTACGTTCCATTGAGGATACATCCATTGTTTTGCCACCTGCTGTTGCTAACCTTTTGCAGGAATATATGGATGTTTTTCCATCAGAGATACCCCCTGGATTACCACCTGTGCAAGGCATTGAGCACAAGATTGATTTGATTCCAGGGGCGAGCTTGCCAAACCGTGCCGCCTACAGTACCAACCCCTTGCTCACAAGTCCAAGATCTTCTGGACCGCGAGTACATTCGTGAGAGCTTTAGTCCTTGTTCTATTCCTGTTCTTTTGGTTCAAAAAAAAATATGGCACTTGGCGCATGTGTGTTGATTGTAGAGCCATCAATAACATTACCATTCGTTATCGCTATCCTATTCCTATATTGGATGACATGCTTGATGAGTTGAGTGGTTCTGTTATTTTCTCCAAGATTGATTTGCTTAGTGGGTATCATCAGATTCGTATGGCTTTAGGTGATGAATGGAAAACTGCCTTTAAAACTAAATTCGGACTTTGTGAATGGTTAGTCATGCTTTTGGTTTAACTAATGTGCCCAACACTTTCATGAGGTTGATGAACGAGGTTTTACGTGCTTTCATTGATAAATTTGTGGTGGTTTACTTTGATGATATCCTTATTTACAGCAAGTCATATGATGAGCATATTAAACATTTACGTGTTGTTTTTAATGTCTTGCGCGATGCATGTTTATTTGGTAACCTTGAGAAGTGCACCTTTTCACCGATCGTGGGTCTTTTCTTGGTTATGTTGTTACTTCGCGGGGCATTGAGGTGGACGAGGCAAAGATTCTTGCTATCACGAGCTGGCCACTTCCGACTACGGTCACACAGGTTTAGAGTTTTCTTGGTCTCGCAGGTTTCTACCGGCATTTCGTGCGGGATTTCAGCACCATTGCGGCACCTCTCCACGAGTTGACAAAGCATGGAGTGTCGTTTTGATGGGGACCAGCACAACAACAAGCTTTTGATGTTCTCAAGTCGAAGCTCACACAAGCACCATTGCTGCAACTTCCTGATTTTGAGGAGACCTTTGAGCTTGAATGTGATGCGAGCGGCATTGGCACTGGAGGAGTGCTAATTCAAGGAGCTAAAACTGTTGCTTTCTTTAGTGAAAAATTGCATGGGCCTTCACTGAATTATTCTACATATGACAAAGAACTTTATGCTTTAGTGTGTGTCTTGCAAACTTGGCATCATTACCTATGGTCTAAAGAATTTGTCATACATTCAGATCATGAGTTTTTGAAGTATCTTAAAGGACAAGCTAATCTGAACAAACGTCATGCTAAATGGATTGAGTTCATAGAGTCATTTCCTTACATCATTAAATATAAGAAAGGGAAAGACAATGTGATTGCCGATGTGTTATCTAGACGTTATACCATGTTGTCCCAACTTTCTCATAAAATCTTTGGTTTGGAAACAATAAAGAGGTTATATGCTACTGATTTGGACTTCAAAGATTCCTTTGAAAATTGTAGAGAGGGAATAATGTGGCAAAAATTCCTGCTGCGTGAAGGCCTTCTCTACAGTGCTAACAAGCTGTGTGTTCCAGCTAGCTCCATTCGTCTTTTATTGTTGTAGGAAGCGCATGGAGGTGGTTTGATGGGACATTTTCGTGTTAAAAAAACAAAGGATGTGCTGGCCGATCACTTCTTTTGGCCATAAATGAGGCGTGATGTGGAGCACTACGTTTCACGTTGCACAACATGCAACAAAGCTAAGTCTCGACTTAACCCACATGGTCTTTATATGCCTCTTCCTGTTCCTAGTGCACTTCGGGAGGATATTTCTATGGACTTTGTTTTAGGATTTCCTGGAACAAAGAGGGGGAGGGATAGTGTCTTTGTGGTTGTTGATCGTTTCTCTAAAATGGCTCATTTTATACCCTGCCAAAAGATCGATAATGCTTCACATGTTGCTAATTTGTTCTTTAATGAGGTTGTGCGTTTCCATGGTGTTCCCAATACTATTGTTTCTGATAGGGATGCTAAGTTTTTGAGTCACTTTTGGAGAACTTTATGGTATAAATTAGGAACAAAGTTGCTGTTTTCTACTACTTGTCATCCACAAACTGATGAGCAAACGGAGGTAGTTAACTGTACCTTATCTACTATGTTGCAGGCTGTTTTGAAAGACAATTTGAGGTTGTGGGAGGAGTGTTTGCCACATATTAAGTTTGCTTATAACAGGTCTATTCACTCCACAACCAAGTTAAGTCCGTTTATGGTAGTATATGGTTTCAATCCTTGTGCTCCAATTGATTTGCTACCTTTACCACATACTGAAATTGTGAACTTAGATGCTACACAATGTTCTGAATGTATTCTTAAGTTGCATGAAACTACTAAGTTACAAATTGAAAAGATGAATGAAAAGTATCGCATTGCTGCAAGTAAAGGTAGGAAGGACGTAAAATTGGAACCCGGCGATTTGGTGTGGGTTCATTTGAGAAAAGATAGGTTCCCGGATTTGAGAAAGTCCAAACTAATGCCACGTGTTGTTGGACCTATTAAGGTTCTTGAGAAGATAAATGAAAATGCATATAAACTTGAGTTGCTTCCTAAGTTTGGGGTTAGTCCCACATTTAACATTTCAGATTTGAAACCATACTTGGGTGAGGAAGATGAGCTTGAGTCGAGGACGACTCCAATTAAAGAGGGGGAGGATGATGAGGATATCTCTCCTTTGCATACAATTCAAGGACCGATCACTAGAGCACGTGCGCGACAATTGGATCTCCAGGTACGTTCTAGCTTTGTCAATTGTTTTTCAGAACTTACGCTTGTTTCCATGCATGTTTTATTGATTAGGAACAATGGAGAGGACTAGAAAGAGTTTAAGGGAGTCCAAGGAGTCAAGGAGGAGAAGATAGGACGTGCACAGCAAGGAGGAGCCCAAGTCCAACTCGACTTCGACTCCACCTCGGGTTCCAGGAGCCGCCTTCACAAAAATTGATGTCCTGGACACATACGGAGTCGGATTTGGACGTTCTATATATGGTTGGAACTGTGATTTCATAAATCTTCCAATGGAACCCGCCCCACCTCAAAATTCCTTCTAAATTGATGGGAATTGGCGAAACAAGTAGGCGTCCAGAATCTGTTCGGTGCTGCGCCACCGTCCTTTGGGCTGCTGGCCCGTGTATCGTGTGGAAGCCCATTAGGGTTGCGTCCAGGGGTCTTGCACGGGCTATTTATACAGCAGCCGTCACCATATTAGGGTTGGGTTTTGCTTAGATACAATATGTCATTGAATAGTGTCGCCGATCATCGGTTGTGAGACCCCAATTCGTGATCAATTCAATTTTGATTGCAACTTCTCTGTTCTTGCTTGTGTTCATGATTGCGCTTGCAGGGATAAGCCTTCATGGCGAGGTTATTCGTGTGACACGGATGATAACCAACGGAGCCGTGGTATAGTGATTGCGGGGTTTCGTTCGTTCGGAGCCTTGGATCATCAACGTCGAGATCTCCACCCAATCAAGTTTACCATACCTCTCGGAAGATTGGGACTCATCCTCCTATCAACTCCAAAACCCTTGATTCATTGGAGTCCTAAACACCTGGTACAACTTCTACTCTCTATTTTTCACGTGAATTCAACCCCGTTTCTCCAAATGCACGTCGATCTAGAAAACCCTAATTCGCTGGCTCTGCGAAGGGCGGATTAGTCCGTCCCTGCAGCGGACTAGTCCGGTTTGGCTGTCTATTTTCTACTGAATTAAATCTAAATTGATTTGAATCAATTCTGAACCTGTCCAAACTTGTTAAAAACCATTAGAACTAGTTATTAAACATTATTAACAACTCATTAATAGTTTCACTTCGTATTTGCATTAATCATGCATGCCGTGTCATATTGAGTAACATATGTGAACTTATTGATTGTGATTCTTATCTTGTATGTTTATTGCATGGTTTAGACGGTATTGCGCTAGAGAGTGCTGTGGAGGACCTCCAGCACTAGAATTTTGAAGACTTTGATCCCAACCAAGCCCAAGAGCAAGGCAAGTGTCCTTGAACATATTGATCCTATTTCGACAATAAATGTTTTGTTTTCAAAACTGCATGCTTGTGTCAATTTTATGGGACTCCTATGGAAGGAAGATTACTGGTTTTGTTTGACCACCATTGTCACCTGGAATATATGCTAGAGAGTTGGGAAGGGATTTTACCTTTTTGCTTCGCTTAATTCATTGGGATGGTAAAACAACTATACCATTTAATTATGCATTAATGAGATTATGGTTAATATGACATGATAATGGGTGATCTAAGCAAGCATGGTATGTGGTTTGGGTTGGATGCTATGGTGGTTTCGCTTGCTTTAGATCTAAGGGCCGGTTTGTGGAGCAACCATCCAGGATTTACAGTGCCACCACGAGGCCAAGTATGGGTGCGGTGTAGCTGATTAATTAGGGTATTGCTAGTTTTGCATGGACCATTTGGCGCATCGGGGAAGGGGAGTCGGATTGGGTTCGGATATGGTTGGCGGGACTCCCTAGGATCCGAACGGCACAAGAGGGGGCCCTTGGTTGAAGATGTGCTCAGTTGGAGACATTGCCACCGGTGAAACCTTGGTGGGTTTGTACATGCTAGAATTCCCTTTGTAAAAGATATTTTTTGATCTCTTGGCCACACACCGACGGAAGTGTGAGATGACATAATAGAGGTTCCAGTCGCTGAAAAGTGATGAAATCACAAACACGTGGGTAAAGTGATACAACCTCTGCAGAGTGTCTTAAAACTATTATGATAGCGGTGCTCCCAATCATGAGCAACCTGGACCCTCACATGATTAGAAGGAAATTGGAATTTGGGATGGTTTGGTCACGGTTGGTACTAGTTATGGTTAATAATATTGTTATGACTTGTTATGGACTGAATTACGATATTGGACATGGTTAATGGTAATGGTAAAATCTGGTATAATGGTGATGGATATGGAAAAATGGACTTGTACTATGTTAATAATTATGGTTTATGATGGGTTTACTTCACATACGTATAATATATTGCTTTTCAATTGTTTTAATGTACTTTTAAGCACTTAGACTTTATTATATTCGTCATTTGAATCAGCTACATGTCATACTTTCCACACTTGCCGAGTACGACATGTACTCACCCTTGCAGTTCCCCCACCAAAAGTTGCAGGTCAGGATTGAGAGTATAACGATGATAAAGAGGAGTTCTAGGTCGTGTCTACCGTCAGCTTTGCCTGTGGTGTTGATTGGAGCTGCGCTATCCCTTATGCCTATTTGCTTAGTTTGCTTAATTAGTTTATTTTCGCTGCATTAGTCCAAACTTGTCATTAATATTCATCAGAGCTTGTATTCGAGGATATTCTGAATTTTGTAATAAAAATGCTTAATTAATCTTGTTCTGTGGTAATTTTCTGTATATCCTTTTGTGAATGCACTCGTGTATGCGTGTTGAACGTCCTAGGCACACATGCATTCACTTGGTTCATTTTCGGAACCGGGTGTCACAAATTGGTATCAGAGCCACAGGTTGACCGTAGGACGCAGCCTAGATAGAATGGACACTTTAGAGCACATAGGAGCACTCAGGAATCGATGTGTTTTTACTTGGTGTGTTGTTTGCTATGTATTGTTGCTTGTGTGCTTAGTAGAGGATTTTGGGATGCTTTAGCATTGCCATATCCACATAGGCTAGTATAGGTAGTTTTTAGTTTCATAGCCATTGATGCATATAGTTGGGGACGTCTTCTAAATTCTTCTCTCTTGCTTTTCCTCAAATGGTGTGAACTTGCAACCAGAGGGATGTCAATGATGATGAGGAGAATAATGGAGCACCTCAAAACAACAATGGGCAAGGACCTGCCCAGCGAGCTATCAATCTTGAGCAGCTTTTGGCTATGCAAAACCAGCTCATGCAGACCATGATACAGACTATGGGACAGCTGCAGGCTGGCAACAACAACAATAAGCATCACATGCATCCGCCGCCACCCCCGCCGCCTCATAACCGATTGGGAGAGTTCATGAGGACTAGGCCATCGACTTTTGCTCAAGCCGCTGACCCTATGGATGTTGATGATTGGCTCAAGTCCGTGGAGAAGAAACATGCAATAGTCCAATGCAGTGACCGGGAGAAGGTTCTATTTGCATCTCATCAACTTGTTGGAGCAGCTGCCGATTGGTGGGACTCATTGTGCAATGCCCATGAGAACCATGAGAGGATTACTTGGGCTGAATTCAAGGAGAGCTTCCGTTCTCATTATGTGCCGGAAGGTGTTATGATCTTGAAGAGGCAAGAATTTGAAAACTTGAGGCAAGGAAGGTCAAGCATGAGTGAATACCTCAATAAATTCACTCAACTCTCAAGATATGCGCCCGAGGATGTCAATCGGGACAGCCGGAAACAATACTTGTTCATGAGGGGCTTGAACAATGAGATCCAAGTGCAATTGTTGAATTGTGATTATGCAAACTTCTAGAAGCTAGTGGACAAAGCAATCATTGTGGAGAACAAAGTCCATGAGATGGAGCAAGACACCAAGAGGAAGGCGCCATATCAAGGATAGCAACAAGGAAGTAATGTGCACCCTCGCTTTGCACCACCCAATGCGCCTTATGTTGACGGCTGTTATATACCAATTTCATCCGTCAATTTAACTCAATTATGTGAAGGATTTGTCATTCCTTGAACACATCACCTTTCTATCTAACCCAATTCCACTTGGACTTGGAGAAATATGTGTATGCAACATTTTATGCAGGAAATGAGGAAATGTAGAGGGACCAATCCTATAAAATATCATCCCTGCCAATCAGGTGATGACACGTGGTATCCCATGGATCAAATGGCCCACGAACAGAAGTATCCGAGGAGATCCAACGATGTATCACCCATATACATCAATGGGACCCACCTGACAGCCACCTGGAGAAAGCACACGAGAAACGGTGCAATGACCAGGTCGCTGAACCAGGGGGTCGGCCGACCCGGTCTTTGCACCAAACTCGGTCAGCCTCCACGTTTTGGCTCCTCTCGGCTCCCTGGAGTCAATGGTGACTGATTTGCGTGCTTTTGGTGGCGGGAACCGACCTTAATACTAGTATAAATAGGACCCCCTACCCCTCACTTCAACACACACCACTTGGGCATCATTCTGTTGTATACACTATCTTCCATAGTCCTTAGAGGAGTTAGGATGTAGAGAGGAGAGCCTCTAGTCCCAAGTCCAAATTGGGAAAGGAGTAGAAGGAGTCTCTCTTCCCAATTCCACATTGGGAAAGTTATGGTTTATTTATTCTTTCTTGTATTTGTGACTTTGTGCTCAATAAAGATATTATCTTTAGTCTTCTTTTATACGTATACTTGGACAAAGCGTTTCTTGTTCGATTGTGGAGTCCATGTACGTGGAAGGTATAGTCTTTATGATTTCACTCTCATGATCACATCTTATGGTCATAAACACTATAGACACCCACTATAGTCTATGTAGTTATGATATGATTAGGTTAATATGAATGACTTATGCTATGCTTCAACATTGGTTCAACAATATTTAGATTAGTCATTGCCTTAGGATGGCTTGTGCATTGGCTCCTAAGGTATTTGCTTAGTATGCTAGCATGGTGCTTGGGTATTTAAGTAGCGTTGGATGTCTCGTAGACCCACAGATTGAAGAGGTAGGCAGTAGGTGGTGACAACCCTATCTTTCCTTTGTAATCCTCCATGTTCGGCTATGCCACAGGCTCTTGGCGGGAGTCGCCCTAGTATTGCTAGGGGTAAGCCCATGCCCGATGTGTTGCATAGCATTGCATCGGAATTCATCATTGATATGACTATTAGTATCTACCTTAGGCTATGTATATGTATTAGGAGCATTGTAGGAGCAACTCTCTAACTCTCAATCCAATCTCCCTCTAGGACCCATTTTACCCTATAGAATAGATTGCCTAGGTGTGTGTCACACTACCCCTATTATCAACTTACCCCTGTCCGGATAATGGATTAGTATCCCATAGCTTGACCATAAGAGTAGTATATACTTTACTCCATTGCCTTCCTTTGGGATAAATACGATACTCTTGGGAATACTCATGGGTGAAATACTACAACGGTATCTTTTGTGTGCTTGCGGATCTCATCTCTTTACTGGAGATGATCCGTGATGTTAAGAAATACCAACAAGCATTTCTGGCGCTGTTGTCGGGGATGATTTGTTAGTATATCTTAGGAGCCGTCAACAAGCATTTTTGGGGCCGTTGCCGGGCAAGGCAAAGGAAGTGAAGGATAGCTATCTCTCATGATTAAGCTATAGGTACTAATAGTTATTAGACAGGATTACCCTTGTTTGTTTTCTCCTTTGTGTGAAAACAGGGCAGTGTTGGCCAACCCATTGTATGGGATGGCCAACAAGGAAGCAAGTGCTAAACTGCAAGATGATTTAAGGCGTACTTCAACAGATGTCCGCTAGGCCACACCATTGCCTTTTTGCGGGAGGATTTCAGCTTTCAGTAGGAGCCAAAGTCATCCATACCCAAGCTTGGGGAAGGCTCCAAGAAGTTCTTCTTGGTTTGCCTCCCCCATGGGGTGGATAGCTGGCTCTTCATCCAACACTCGTGTCATGGGTTGGCTCCACCAATCCATGACCACATTCATGCTGGAGCTGAAGGAGTCCTATTCTCATTCAACATGGATGAGAAGAAGGTCTCCACTCAAGGGGTGAATTGAAGAATGCTCGAGTCCCCATAGCTTGTCATGCACACCACTTCACAAGGTGGACATGCTAGTTATGGAACTACACCTCCCATTGAAGTGTCATGAATATCCAAGTCGTTGGAGATTTGTTTGGATAATCCAAGTCGTGGATATTCACATGATTTGTGAAAATCCATGTTGTCGGTACCCTAAAAACCGTACACCCCTTGAGGTTATAAAGATCTCAAAGGAAAGTCATCTACTTGGTTTGAAGACCCTCGGAGGCCCACATGTCAGACATAACCGGACCCGCTTCTCCAACATGGTTAATCCCTGAGTCGCCACGTGTACAACCAAACCGGAGCTACCACCCACAGTGGCCCCCTGGACCTACCTCCGAGGAAGATCACTGGGGTGAAGTCATTCTGTCGGAGGTGGGTCCATCCTCACGACTCTTGAACTGAGTCTTCAAGGGTCTTCGAAGGTGCCGTTGGCAGGGATTTATAGTTAGATCCCGCCGCGTGGTGCACCTCGTGCGGCAGATGAGATCTTTGATGTGCGGATCTCACGCAATTGAAGGTCGCCGGTTCCCGATACAAAAACCGTATCGGTTCCGCGCGCCTTGTCAGCCTGCCGCCTTTGGGTTTCCCGCCTCGTGATGACAACCGTTCGCCTGGGTAAGAACCTCGACTTGATCGTCGGGGTGGTCCCGGGCCCTCCTGTCATCGGCTGGGTTGAATTTTTGAACGGTATCTTCAATTTTCTTGCGGTTTCCATCCAAGCGTTGCGAGGGCTTACTTAAGAAGGAAAACGCGCACCGTCGGGAGTTCTTTACGCCTCTCATCTGATCTTGCGCTCAAACTCCCAACTCGTGCTTCGCTCCTCTTCTCTTGCTTAGCCGTGCCGTGATGGAGTTGGGTCTCCGCGAGAGTCGCTTGAAGACCGACGGCGATTTGAAGAAGGTCTGGGCCCTCATGGGGTGGTCCTCGGACTTCTTCAACCGCTTGGTCCGTGCCGGCGGAGAGCTCCCCTTCGAGAAGGAGCGCGCCGGCGAAATGGTGTACTTTTCTTCGTACGCCATGGTGGGGTTGATCCCGCCTTTCTCTTCCTTTTTCTTGATGCTGCTAGACTTCTACAGTCTGCAGCTATACCACCTTGGCCCTCACTCCATTCTCCTCGTGTCTATCTTCGTCCACTTCTGTGAGATGTGGGTGGGCATCCCCCCCTGCATCGAACTCTTCCGGACCTTCTTCACCGTCCACACCACCGGCCGGAGCAATGAGTACCTTGGCTTCTACTACTTCGTGAAGCGCAAGAAGTGCCCATTCAAGTACCTCCGGTCGTTTCCTTCCGGGAAGTGGGATGACTGGAAGAAAGATTGGATAGTCGTCAGGGTGGAGGAGCACGAGAGGTTGGAGCTGCCCGATAGTCTGCCCGGCATCGACACGGTGATCTGGAGTGAAGCTCCGGTGCTGGCGGAGGCTTTCAACCTTGCTCTGACCAGGATCCGCCAATGCGTGGAGGGAGGATTGACTCCTCAAGCGGTATTTTGCAATTTTCTGGTCAACAGGTGGGCGCCGCTGAAGAGGAGGGAGAAGCTCGCTTGGGCCCTCAACAGCGTGATGGACGACGACCGGGTTGAGACCGGGTTGAAGTCCAACATGGTGGGGAAAACCTTGGAGTTCCACCTCAAGAAATTTCAGCACGGCATCGACGTCGACGGTGATGATTTGACTCCCCCGTCGGCCTTCCTCCCTCTGAACGTAGAAGTGGAGTTCAGTAGGGAGCTCCGGCGAAAGATGCCCGTACTTGACGACCTTGGTGTCGTTGAGAGAAGATCAACCACCCGGGTGGCCATCCCCGGAATGCCCGAAGATGGCTCCGTCCCTGCCCCAAATCCAAGGGTCGAGGTCGTCAGCAAGGGCAAGGAGCTGGCGGATGAACCAGAAAGCCGGAAGAGGAAGCTGCAGCATGCCGACGGAAGGTCCGTTAGGGCCGCTACTTCCGCTTCGGTTCCTTCTCCCCGGAGGGGAAGGTCTTCTACAACCGTGGCTACCGTCCCCGTGATGGGGTCCTCCCGGAACGAGACCGTTCCTGCAGTGGGGTCCTCCCGGAGCGCGTCTGTTCCCATGGTGGCATCCTCCCGGGGTGTTAGCTCCGGGCGCGCGACTCCGGCACCTGGGCCGGTGGAAGCCTCCAGGTCCAGGGGTCTTCCCGATCGAGAAAGGCCTCGACCCGGGAAACGCCCGTGGCCGCGACAGGTTTCGGGGGGCCTTCTGGAGCGTCTACTCCGACTATAGCCAGCCCAGAACGCCCGGGAAAAAGGTTCCGCGTAAGCTGGTGCGGAAGCCTTCCAAGGTAATTTTTAATCTTTACCTTGGACAATTATTTAATTGTAGCAATTGTTTGTTAATTTTCTTCGTTCATCATCTGCAGTGTCCCCAAGAAGGGGAGTGAGGCTCCACCCTCAGCCACAGTGTCTGAGGCCATGGGAGCTTCTGCTCCTGTCCCGGTGCCGCCCCAAGTGGTGGCTGAAGCTGTGACAGCTCCGGCACCGGCTGTCGTGGTCATGGACCTCGACTCATCCCCAGAAGTTCCCGTGGTAGCGCCAGACCACGGGAGTGAAGATGCGCCAGTGGCACCTGTCTCGGAGGTTGAAGCTCCGGGTGCTGCAGTGATGGAAGCTCCGGCTGTTGAGCCGGAGGAAGTAGTAATATCGGCCTCGGAGCCGGAAATTGTCGAAGCCCCGGCGGTTGAGCCGGAGGTGACTGAAGCCCCGGCATGCGAGCCGGAAGTTGAGGTAGTTCTGGCAGTTGGGCCGGCTACCTCCGAAGCACCAGCCGTTGAGCCGGTTATTGTTGGAGCTCCGGTCACAGGGTCGGTCGAAGTTGAAGATCTTCCGGCTCCTGAGCCGATGGTTGAAGAGGTGATGGAGCTCGAGCCTCCCTCGTAAGAGGTGCCCTGACCGGAGTCAGTAGCAGCTCCTGCTCCGGAAGTGACGACGTCGGAGGTACCTGCGGCCGAGCCGGTGTGCCCAAGCGAAGTCGCTGGCCCCCTGCCCGAGGGGGTGAACGAAGACTTGGTGGCGGGGCCTTCTTCGATGGCGACTGAGGCCATCCCAGAGGATGGCCCTAGTGCTTTGGAAACTCAAGGGTCCACTCTCGTGGAGTGGGACCCAATTTTTGTATCTAAAAATCCGCTGGAACCAGCGGAGGAGACCCCAGTAGGTCCGGAACCCATCCCGCTGTTGATGTCTATCGACAACGCCTGTTCTAGTCTGCATCAAGTCCAATTGGCCATCTTCCACGACAGCAAGGCTCTTGAAGAGGAGCGCCAAACCCTTAGGCGGTGGCGTAACCGGCTCTACTTCGAGACCAAGCTGGCGCAGTCGAGGCTAGCGGATGACAAGGAGTGGATCAAGCGGGAGAAGACCCGCCTGGAGTACTGGGGCAAGTTGCTGGATCACAGGGAGAGCATGACCCGGGCCCTAGACGCTCAATCCCAGGAGATTTACAATCAGGCCAAAGCAGCCAACAGTGCGGCCGAGGAACGCCATGAAAGGCTGGAGGTCATTAACACTGCACTAATCAAGTGCCGAGAGGCACTTGAAGAGAGGGAGAAACGGCTCGAGGATGAAGAGCAGAAACTCCTTGAGCTGCGGGATGGTGTCCTGAGGAGGAAGAGGAGCTCGCCGACAAAGTAGCTCTGGCTGACAAGGGCCTCGAGGAGCGCACCAAGAAATTGGAAGAGCGCTGCCAAGAGGAAGAGGAGAAGACCTGGGTGCGAGGGCAGGAACTCTATGAACAAGAGTGTGCCCTTGTTGCCCATGAGAAAAAAGTGAAGGCTAGGGAGAAGGACCTGGTTGATCGCCGGAACAAGATCCACCTGCGGGAGGAGGAGCTCGGAAAACTCGAGAGGCGGGTTGCCGAAAAGATTCAGCAAAACGCCAAAGAAGTTGAGCGCCTCGCCCGTGAGAATTCCGAACTGACAGCGGCCAGGAGATCTTTGGAAGAGATGAAGGGCTTGAGGACTGCGGACTCCCTACAGATTTGGGAGTTCCTGGGCAAGGCCAACGATGCGCTGACGCCGATGGGTTTCAGCCCTGTGCGCCCGGATGATACGGAGCCGGAGCCGGACCTTGCGCTGCAGGCGTTGAGCGCAGCAGGTAGCAAGCTCTCCAAGGTGGGCGATGTCATCGCGGACCAACTGGAGGTTGAGGGGCAATCCCTGGCGAAGAACGTCGCAGAGTATGTGCTGACGTGCTACACCAGCCGGAACTCCCAATTTCCTCTGGACCCGGTGCTTGAAGGCCCCGTCGAAGGAGAAGGCGAAGCTACCCGAGCTAGCGTATCGGAGGTCGCCCAGAAGGTTGCCCAGTTCTTCCATAGGGTCTAGGACCATCTCTGTAGTTCTCACTTGTATTTTCTCTTCTTCTTCCTCAATTTTGTAATCCCTTGTCTTCAGATATAATCTCTTGTCTCCATATAAATGAAATCCCCAAATTCTTGCGAATTTCACTTTTTGTCTTCAACACTTTTATCTTCACTTGGCCCCCTGGTAGATGTACACAATTTGATTGTGAACATGTACCAAAAGGATATTGTGTTTTGTTGAAGACTCATTTGCTCCGAACTTGTAAAATTTAGGTCCGAAGTCTTCGATAGTGAAGGCCCCCTGAGGTTGTCGGAGCTTAAAGGCTTCGGCATTGTCCATCGCTGGAGCTTGATAGCTCCGGCAATAGTCTCTATAAACACGTAGAGCATCGATAGTTAGTCCTCCGGGGTGTCGGAGCTGAGTAGCTTCGGCAGTGACCTTTGCCAACACTTGGTTTGTTGGCAGCAGACTCCATTTACGGGGTCTTCTCACCATCTTTTATTCAGCGTCGACGGTTGGCCCCCTTAGGGGAATCGGAGCTGAGTTAGCTCCGGCCTTTCTCCATCAACGTAGACTTTATTTTTCCTGCACACTTAAGCCAAGAAAAATAGTAAAATTCGTTCCTTGTCTATAATTTCATCGCGGCTTACGATTCTCAAGAAAACTTTAAGTTGAACGCGATTTTAAATACAACCGGATGCATTGTCTTTTTCTCTAGATCCAACTGTCCATGGACCCGCCTTACTTCGGCCTGCCGGGGTGTAGGTAGAGTGGCGTACTTAGGGTGCTTGACCAGGCTAAGTCGATAGCACACTCCAGCCCTAGATTGGCTTGGCGGCTTTCAGGCAAGTTGGCCATGAACGATATCTGAGTCCAAAGAATCGACAATACAACTCGAATCGTATATAAACCGATCGAACTAAAATTTTTTAAGAGTTGCACGTCTTTGTTATAGACAAGAAAGAGAAAAATAAAAATGTTGAGCCTGTACAAAATAAATGCACGTGGAGTCTATTTCACATGAAGATGTCTTTCATTATAGGTCCGGGGTACAGGGGAAACAAGTACACTCTTAGGGTACGGAATCAGGCTAAGTGTGTTTCATTTCTCATTTGACCCAGGGTAGTTAGCCGCACTTTTAGTCCTAAGACTGTGACAAGTGTTGCATGAGCTTTGCGGACCTTTCGGGAAAGGTCCGGCTGCTCTCCCGGAGGAACTACCCGACTCTGTACAATGACTCTATAACATACACCCCAAGTTATTCAAGACTCACCTCCGTGGTATTAAGTGAGAACTTACGGAGGTGCTCGATGTTCCAAGGATTTGGGAGAGGTGTCCCATCCTCAGTAGCCAAGCGAACGCTTTCGGGACGGGATACTTTAATCACTCGGAAGGGTCCCTCCCAGCCGGGGAGAGTTTGTTTAACCCTTCTCTGGATAGTATTCTCCGTAGCACCAGATTGCCTTCCTCGAGCTGTCGGTTGTGTACATGCCGCTGGTGATAACGCCGTAGAGCTTGTTTGGGACTCCAAATCTGCTTACAATGGATTGCAGAAAGTTGATAGCAGATTGCTTGTTGATTGTCACAACTGGAGTTGCTTCCGGCCACTTGGTGAACTTGTCAATGGCGACGTACAGGAACTTGTAACCTCCGACGGCTCTTGGGAAAGGTCCCAATATGTCCATCCCCCACACGGCGAAGGGCCATGTAGGAGGTATCATTTGTAAGGGCTGAGCTGGTGTGTGAATTTGCTTTGCATGAAATTGGCATGCTTCACATTTCTTCACCAGCTCAGTTGCATCCTGGAGCGCTGTAGGCCAGTAGAAGCCATGCCGAAAGGCTTTACCGACCAGCGTGCGAGAAGATGCGTGATTCCCACACTCGCCTCCATGGATTTCCGCGAGAAGTTCGCAGCCTTCTTCCCTTGTGATGCACCGCATTAGGATGCCGTTGGCACCGCGCCGGTAGAGATCCCCTTCTACCAGCGTGTATCTTTTAGCCAATCTGACTACCCGGTCAGCGGATACATCATCGTCAGGAAGGATGTTGTCTTTCAAGTAGCTCCGGATCTCCGAGATCCATGCATCGGAGCTAGCTTGAGCTTTTGAGTCTTGCGTGCTGGGTTGCTCGGAGCTCCTGGCAGCACCTACGACCCTTGATGGTTGCCATGGTAACAGGGCCATCGGGACCGTCAGCTTCGGGATGCTGATCTCGCCCCCTTCGCTCAGTTCGGCAGGCTGAGCTGTTGGCTTTGACAACCTCCAGACAAAGATTCCGTCAGGAGCTGGAGCTCTGGTTGACGCTTTGGTCGAGAGTTCGTCAGCTTCAGCGTTATGGGCACGCTAAACATGGTGGAGATCTAGGACTTCAAAGTCCTTCTGAAGCCTCTAGACTTCAAGGAGGTAAGCAGCTAGCTGGAGATTATTGCAGGAGCATTCACCCTTCACCTGCTTGATGATGAGCTGTGAATCTCCTTTGACCAGCAGTTGCTTGACACCATATGACAGTGCCACCTTTAGTCCGTAAATGAGTGCTTCATACTCTGCCATGTTGTTGGTTGCCTTGAATTCAAGGTGGACCATGTATTTCACCTTCTCCCCAGTCGGTGCAAGGAGAAGGATTCCAGCTCCAGCCCCCTGCTTCTGCATGGAGCCGTCGAAGTAGAGGGTCCAGTGAGGCTCGGTGAAGGTTGGAGCTTGATGCTCCGTCTTCTGCTCACTGGGGCCCCCAGGATTTGATGGAGAGGGAGTCCATTCTGCCACAAAATCTGCCAACGCTTGACTCTTGACTACTTGTCTTGAAATAAATTCAAGATCAAATTCAGCCAATTCCGCTGCCCACTTTGCAATATTCCCAGTTGAATTGGGATTATGCAAGATTGCTCGTAGTGGGTAGGAGGTCACCACCGAGACTTTGTGAGCTTGGAAGTAATGACGAAGTTTCCTGGAGGCAATAAGAACTGCATAGAGCAGCTTATGCACCACTAGGTATCGAGTCTTGGCATCATGTAATACTTCACTAATGAAGTACACCGGGAGTTGAACGGTCTGGACCTTCCCGGAGGGGTCCGGAGCTTCCTCTTCATTGATCCGGATCCTCTCGGAGGGGTCCGGATTTTCTTCAGGGACCTCCGGGTTCTGGCTGGAGGAACCCGGAGCTTCTTCAGAAATGACCTGGACCCTCCCAGAGGGGTCCAGGTCTCCTGAAGCGACTTCTTGTGGCTTCGAATCTGGGAGCTGGGACCCAGACTCGCTTTCAGGAACCTCCGGACCTTCCCGAAGGGGTCTGGATTCTTGAGTATGGGGTAGTTCTGGTCTCTCCGCAACCAGACCATGCTGACGACTTCGTCAGTAGCTGAAATATAAAGCAACAAAGGCTCACCAGGGTTCGGAGCTACCAGAATTGGTAGGGTGGTGAGGAACTGTTTCAGCTCCTGGAATGCCTTCTCTGCTTCTTCGGACCATTGGAATGGTCTGGACTTCCTTAATAACTTGAAGAATGGGAGTGCCTGTTCCGCCAGTCTTGATATGAACCGGCTGAGGGCTGCTAGACATCCAGTTAACTTTTGGACGTCTTTGATGCGGGTTGGTGGCCACATGTCTTCGATGGCTTTTATCTTCGCCGGATTAGCTTCTATGCCCCGGTGACTTACCAGGAAACCAAGAAGTTTTCCGGAGCTAACCCCGAATACGCACTTGTCTGGGTTTAGCTTTGTGCGGGTGGCTCGTAGTTTATCGAAGACAGCCTGCAAGGTGTCTAGGAGTGACTCCTTGTTCCTGACTTTGACCACGATGTCATCGACGTACACTTCCACTACTTCTCTAATGAGTTCTTCAAAAGTTTTGTACATAGCTCGTACAAAAGTTGAAGCTGCATTCTTGAGACCAAAGGGCATGGCTGTGTAACAATACAATCCATCTACTGTGATGAATGAAGTATGCTCTTCATCCTCCCTAGACATCCTGATTTGATGATACCCAGAATATGCGTCTAGAAAACACAGTAATTCACACCCAGAGGTGGAATCCACTATCTGATCTATTCTAGGTAGTGGGAATGGATCTTTTGGACATGCCTTATTTAGTGTGGTGTAGTCGATGCACATCCGAAGCTTCCCGCCGGCCTTGGGCACAACGACTGGGTTCGCCAGCCATTTTGGATGGAAGACTTCTCTTATGTATCCGGCTTCGAGTAGCTTCTTCACTTCTTGTCGGATGAAGTTCTGCCGCTCTACGGATTGCTTCCGAGGCTTCTGATGCACAGGCCAGGCATCGGGGTAGATCTTCAGATTGTGCTCAATCACTTCCCTGGGAATCCCAGGCATTTGTGACGGTTGCCAAGCAAACACGTCAACATTAGCCCGGAGGAAAGTGATGAGCGCGAGTTCCTATTTGTCATTCAATCCTCCCGATATACGGGTGGTCTGAGCGGCATCGGAACCAATTTGGACGACTTTGACGGGAATGTCGGTGTCGCCGCTTGGCTGCACACGAGGTGCAGAGGTCGAGCCTCGTTGGTGAATGCTCGGGGGTTTTGGAGTTTGCTCCTGCCTGGAGTCCTCCTCTTGCGCCGTGGTGTGTGCGTGGAGTTCTTCCAGAGCAGTTACTCCGGCGGTACGATCTCCGCGGATCCGGAGAACGCCAACTGGTGTTGGCATCTTCAACACCAGGTATCCATAATGAGCAGCTGCCATGAATTTGTACAGGGCAGGTCTACCCAAGATGGCATTGAATGGTAAGTTGATCTGAGCAACGTCGAAGACAAACTTCTCGGTGCGATATTTCTCCCGGGTCCCGAAGGTAACGGGGAGAGTAATAGCTCCGAGTGGGGTAATGGCCCCCGGACCTACTCCGGAGAAAGGTCGAGAGGGATGGAGATCCGAAGGTCAGAGCTGAAGCTTAGTGAAAGATTCGAAGCTGATGAGGTTAAGCCCCGAACCTCCGTCTACCATGACATGGTGGAGCTGGACGTTATTGATGGTAGGAGATACCATCAAAGGTAACTGACCTGCTCCAACCATGCTCCGTGGGCAATCAGAAGCATCAAAAGTGATGGAGATGTCCATCCACTTTCGATGAGGTTCCGGCCTGACTGTAGGGGCTACAGCGGCCATATCCCACCGCATAGTCTTGATGACGCGACGAGAGGTGATATCCCATGACCCACCGAAAATGGTGTTCATGGTCTTCCGACGCTCGTTGTCAGAGACGTCAGAGTCATCATCGACGGAGGTGTAAACGACCTTCAAGACCTTTTTGGGATCCTGAAACCCTAACTCCTCTTCAGCCGGAGCTTCGTCGACCTTTTGCTTTCCTTCCCTCTGTCGGAAAGGAGATCCTTCCCGGCGCTTGTTGTAGCGCTCGGCAAGGTTTTGGACCTCCCGACAGTCTTCCAAACCGTGGCTGCCCGTTTTGTGAATGGGACACCACATTTTGGGTTTGCCACCGTCTTCAGAAGACGGTCGAGGTCGCTTCTTGGGGCGTGGCCCCCGGCCACCCGGGGTTGCAGCAGCTGCAATGTTGGATGTGCCAGCCGACGACTTTTTCTTGCCGTTGGTCTTCTTTTTCTTCTTGCCACCCCCGGAGGTAGCGGCTTCTTCTTTGGAGGATTTCTTGTGATCCTCCGTGGCTGGTTTGGAGTGCATTTCACGGCCCTCCGCAGCTCTGGCACATTTGTCTGCCAGGCTGAAGAGTTCCGTGACGCTGGTCCAGGGGGCACATCTTCCGTGACGTTCACGTACACACAAGGCTAGAGACAGACACGCGCCTCATACGCTCATGACAAGCTCATACTGCTAATACAACACCAACACACCCGTGGAGTAGGGTATTACGCTCAGGCGGCCCGAACCACGTAAACTCTTGTGTCTCCTATGTCAAACACCTACTCACCTTCTTGAATCTCTGCGCGCCCACACCGAACATCAAACTCCCCTATCACCTTAGTAGTGTAGGGAGATCTGCCGGTTTCAACCGCCGACACATGTCATCATGGGACGCGTGGGAATTATTTCCCTAAGACCCATGAGGACCATTTTCAAACAACAACTCCAATGGCTACCATTCACAAGGCGGTAAAGGGTGGAATTAACATCACTCTTGTATTCAAGGAGGCTATGGCTTTCCAAGGGATTTAAGTTCAACTAGCCTACCTTGAAGTATCTTGGCCAAGAAGAAATCAAGACAACATTCACATGAAGATATTGGCCAAGGACAATAACTTAAGGAGCATTAAAAGTCCAAGATATCCCACATCACTTGTTGGGATTTCCACACTTCAACCAAACCTATTCAACCTAGGGCAAGTGACATTGTGGATAAAGCGTTTCTTGTTTGATTGTGGAGTCCACATGTCATCATGCCCAAGGACGCCTTTGATCCATGATCAAGGTATGGGTTGATTCAATGGAATATCAATATGGTCAGAGTGGCACCCCTAAGAAGGACAAAGCCTCACCATGCTCATGAAGGAATACATTCAAGAGGGAGAACCTGTCACTACAACAACATGTCTATATCAATACAATGGGGAGAGTCTAGGGCCACCATGTGGCCCACATGTCCAAATGATAGCCAAATGAGCTTGGCATGTTAAAACAGAAGAAATCGTCCACATCTTCAACTCTGGGATTGGACAACAAATCATCGCGCTGAACAGAACGGAGGTAAGTCCTACTCATCGAACTTCAAAAATTTGGTGAGTCCTTACCAATAGGTTAATTGGTAGTTATAACTCACCGGACTTCAAAAATTCGGTGAGTCCTTGCCAATAGGTTAATTGGTAGTTATCTCATATTTATTTTCCAAATTGCATCAACCCTTGCATTTGCATGTTTGAAATTCCACACTTGCATGTTGGAAAGTAAAATTTCCAACCATCATAAAACTAAAAATTTGAATTAGAGGAGAAATTTAATTGGATATGAACTACGTGCATGACCACTTGAATTTATCTTCCTAGTTCAAACAAAAAAGATTTGCTTTGACCCTCATTGCATTTACAAGTTATTTCAAGCTGGGCAAGACAATTTGAAAATTGGGTTCAATTTGCTTTTGGCTAACATAACCCGTTTTCGAGTTGTTTTGTGTGTTCATGATTAAAGTGTAGCTAGGTCAAAATTGTGAAGAGGTGGTTTGGCAAGAAAGTGAAAGGTTTCATGAAGCTCAAGTCACCATTGGGAGGATTTGAGAACACTTCTCTCCTTCAAACTCATTTTGAGTTTGAGGAAGAGAAATGTTCAAGAGGATGACCCAATGGAGGAGCCAGAACCAAATCCATCGCCAAATTCAACCTCAAGATGGCATTTTACATCAACCATCAAGCCTACGCCAAAAATCAAGGTTGTGAGTTTCTCACACAAAGACCTTCGTCACCAACTAATCCCCAAATGAGGTATGAGTTTAGAATTTTCCATTGTTTGGTTTGCCATAGAATTCAATGTATTTGCTTGCATTTGTGAGGAAGGTTGGCACTTCCTCATCATTCAATTCTCAAGCATCCTCACAAGAGTAAGCGTGGGTATTGACTTTTGGATCTCCAAAAGGAAATCCCACCTTACTTGGAAAAATCTCAAACAAGTACATAGAATCCTTTAATAATTGTTTTGTAAACTTAGTCATTTTTGTCGAGGTTTAGAAAACAAAACTTTTGGGCATAACCTAATTGGTGAATTGGCATATAGAAGCTTGGGCATAGTGGCAACCATAATTTTTAATTGAGCTTCATGCATAGATGGTGTCACTAGATTTCAAACTCCTAGGAATAAGTGATATCCTTGCTCTAAAATTGAATTGCATTTTTTGAGGAGTCACTAAATTTTAAATTCCTAGTGAAGTTCAGGAGGATAAAATTGAGAATCTTGTTTGTCATGGTCTAAATGATAAAATTTGCTCTTGAAAGCTAAGATGGTTAGAAACTTTAAAAGATGTAGGGATCCATATAGTATATTTCTATCACATGTATTGCTATGAGTATGAGCTTTAGAAAATACGCAACATGAATTATCCATAAAGCTCCACTCTTATCAATGAATAACACATTGATCATAGATACACTTGACATTGGATCTAGTGCATATTTGATTTTGTTCTTCCCCGTATGTACAAATGAAAGTTCAGTTACCTAACACGAACATTCATTTGTACAAGTATCGGGAGCTAATCATCCCTCTCTATTCAAGAGTGGAAGTTTGCAGGAGTAATATTACTCTGAAGGCATTCAAGAAGTTGATTGTTGGGATCCCTAGAGGATCCCATTTCAACATCTCTTGGCCAAGGAGTAAATGAGGATGGTTGCAACCTATCGGAAATTATGCCCGAAGGTCAATCATAACTATACGAGGCTAGAGATTTGAAATGGGAACGCTCCATGAGCAACCAATGAGCTGCCACGAATTGAAGTGAGCATTATGCTCTCAACTATTTTAAGCACTCATTCAACCTCAAGGGATTTGCCACCATCATTGGGTACAAGTTATTCCTATATGGCTAAGAGCTATGATGTACCATGACCAAGGAATGACAAGATCACACCCAATTTATATTGGGTGCAAGTTGTCCCTATGTGGCTAGAAGGTATGTCATGCCTTAGCCAAGGAACAACAGATCACACTCAACCCATGTTGAGTGCATGTCATTCCTTTGTGGTTCTAGGTATGTTGTACCTTACCCAAGGAACAACTGATCATACCCAATGCATGTTGGGCACATGTCACTCCCTTATGGCAAAAAGATATGATACACCTTAGCCAAAGAATGACGAACATACTCAATGTATGTTGAGTGCACGTCATTCCTTTGGATCTAAAAGGTTATCTTTATCTTAGCCAAGGAATGGCAAATCACATCCAACACATGGAGATCCTGATGTGCGGACGATCAACATCGAAAACACTCTATTCAACCACACTCATGGTGTCCATGGGAGGCAACACAACAATCAACACTCAACCCTCCATTGTCAAAGCCATGCTGCAACAAGGATAGGCCAATTCATGGCCTACCTCCGTCATTAGGGTTTCAACCCCTATCACGGACCTTGATCAAGAATAAGCTTTGGGGAGGACCCCCACTTGAGGTAACTTGTATCACACCCACTACATTTTTTCAAATCATCCACCTTGCATTTATTATATATATATATATATAGGTTAGATTTGCTTTCATCAAATAAAGATGTGCAGTAAGAATGATTTAAAATTCACATAGATGAAATGATGAATAGTTGCTCTATTTTATTTTCCTAAGTCTCTAGTTTACAACTTGCTACTCTCCGAATATTGCTTTCATTGGTTTGAAATACTTTTACCTTAATTTGGAAGTTGTGGGTACCAAAAGCTTAATCTAATTCTAGGTTGTTGCAAGATTAGAATTAGCAATAGGACGGCTAGCCCTAGTTTGAAAGTAAAACTTAGATTTCCGGAGAAATTCTAAAAAGATTTAAGTTTCACTCAATTGATTGAAAATACCTACCAAAGCCATATGATGTTCACATATAGACAAAACCTTATGCATATGCTATTTCCTTTCACATTGAGCCTAGTCAAACTAGTATAGACCTATGTAAGAAATCATTCAACTCTTTTTGAATTCAAGACTTCACTTGCACATTCTATACTTCTACACTAGAAGTAAGCAAAACGTCCATCATATCCACCATACCACAACAAAAAGAGAAACTCCATGTTATTCATGTTTAGCACTCTCTTCAAAATTCATTGCAAAGAAACGGAGTAGAAGACATGGCTACAAAAAAAGCATGCTTACCTCATAAGCATGAGAAAAAAAAGAGAAAAAAAAAGTAGCCATGTTTCATCCCTGCAAAAGAAAGAGAGATTATACCAAAAAGGAGTTATCTCAAGTATCCACCTCCACTTCCACTCCATCACACATGCACTAGTCTTGAATCAAAAAGTTTTGATTTGAATTCTCCTAAGGCTTACTCTTTTGACTTAGCAATATATGTGATGCAAATATGCCTACTCACTTTCCTTGCCAAGCTCCACATAGAAGCCATATTAAATGAGTAGGAATAGTAGAGGCACAATGCTTTGGTGAGGAAATATTTCCACTATCTACAAAGGAGTGATTGAGAGAATCAAATTGAGGTACTTAATATCTAAATTGAATTCTCTGGGGGTTTAAGTGGAACTTGATTTCTAGGCTATGTTTGCTCCATTTGCTATTCTACTTTTCAACTACTCATGAATATGAAAAAGCTTAAGCCCCATGATAACTTAAGAAAGGTAGGGTATCATAGCCAATTTCTGCAATACTAGGTACAATATCTTGTTGTACATTAGATACTTTTGAAAATAAGACATTGTAGCAACTCCTGATCATCAACCTAAAGTCTTGACTTTGCTTGGGATGAGCAAAGGATAAGCTTTGGGAAGTTTGTTGACAGCTGTTATATACCAATTTCATCCGTCAATTTAACTCAATTATGTGAAGGATTTTTCATTTCTTGCACACATCACCTTTCTATCTAACCCAATTCCACTTGGACTTGGAGAAATATGTGTATGCAGCATTTTATGCAGGAAATGAGGAAAATGTAGAGGGACCAATCCTATAAAATATCATCCCAACCAATCAGGCAATGACACGTGGCATCCCATGGATAAAATGGCCCACAAACAGAAGTATCCGAATAGATCCAACGGTGTATCACCCATATACATCAATGAGACCCACCTGGCAGCCACATGGAGAAAGCACACGAGAAACGGTGCAATGACCAGGTCGGCCGAACCAGGGGGTCGGTCGACCTGGTCTTTGCACCAAACTCGGTCAGCCTCCACGTGTTGGCTCCTCCCGGCTCCCTGGAGTCAATGGTGACTAATTCGCGCGCTTTTGGTGGCGGGAACCGACCTCAACACTAGTATAAATAGGACACCCTACCCCTCACTTCAACACACACCACTTGGGCATCATTCTATTGTATACACTATCTTCCATAGTCCATAGAGGAGTTAGGAGGTAGAGTGGAGAGCCTCTAGCCCCAAGTCCAAATTGGGAAAGGAGTAGAAGGAGTCTCTCTTCCCAATTCCACATTGAGAAAGGTATGGCTTATGTATTCCTTCTTGTATTTGTGACTTTGTACTCAACAGAGATATTATCTTTAGTCTTCTTTTATACGTATACTTGGACAAAGCGTTTCTTGTTTGATTGTGGAGTCCATGTATGTGGAAGGTATAGTCTTGATGATTTCACTCTCATGATCACATCTTATGGTCATAAACACTATAGACCCCCACTATAGTCTATGTAGTTATGATATGGTTAGGTTAATATGAATGACTTATGCTATGCTTCAACATTGGTTCAACGATGTTTAGGTTAGTCATTGCCTTAGGATGGCTTGTGCCTTGGCTCCTAAGGTATTTGCTTAGTATGCTAGCATCATGCTAGGGTATTTAAGTATTGTTGAATGTCTTGTAGACCCATGGATTGAAGAGGTAGGCAGTAAGTGGTGACCGCCTGATCTGTCCTTTGTAATCCTCCACGTTCGGCTATGCCACAGGCTCTTGGCGGGAGTCGCCCTAGTATTGCTAGGGGTAAGCCCGTGCCCGATGTGTTGAATAGCATTGCATAGGAATTCATCATTGACATGACCATTAGTATCTACCTTAGGCTATGTATATGTATTAGGAGCATTGTAGGAGCAACTCTCTAACTCTCAATCCAATCTCCCTCTAGGACCCATTTTACCCTATAGAATAGATTGCCTAGGTGTGTGTCACACTACCCCTATTATCAACTTACCCCTGTCCGGGTAATGGATTAGTATCCCATAGCTTGACCATAAGAGTAGTATATACTTTACTCCATTGCCTTCCTTTGGGATAAATGCGATACCCTTGGGAATACTCATGGGTGAAATGCTACAACGATATCTTCCTTGCGCTTGTGGATCTCATCTCTTTACCAGAGATGATCTGTGGTGTTAAGAAATACCAACAAGCATTTATGGCGCCGTTGCCGGGGATGGTTTGTTAGTATATCTTAGGAGCCATCAACACCTTATTACAGCTCTTCTGCGCCTACTCAACGCCCTGGTTATACACCGCGCCCAGCTCAGGTTGTGCAGCAACGCCCTGTCATGCAAGCACCTAGGACACCAATTCCTTATGCACATCGTGCCAACCTTCTCGGTGCAAATGTTCAGAATCAAGTTCGTCCCAATAATTCTGGTGCAGTTAGGAAGTGATATACATGTGGAGAAGCAGGACACTTTGCCATGATGTCATAAGTCAGGCCTTGGTCAAGGAAACAATGCTCCAAGACAGAACCACAAAACCAATGGAGGAGCGCCACAAGGCAACCGTGGAAAGCATAATTTGAACCATGTCTCTACGGAGGATGCTCAACAAGCGGATGACATAGTTATTGGTATGTTTCTCGCAATCTCCAACCCAACAACTATGTTATTTGATTCCGGAGCATCGCATTCATTCATTGCATCGAAATATGTTGCCAGGTATAGTTTGCCTATCTCTCATATGAAGTATACTCTATTAGTTAAGTCTCCTGGAGGAGAGATGAGGAAAAATATAGTATGTCCAAAAGTAAGTCTTAGAATAAGGGGGGTAGACTTCTTTGCCAACCTCATTATTTTGGAGTCTCAAGGATTGGACATTATACTTGGTATGGACTGGTTGAGGAAGCACAATGGAGTTATTGAATGTGCCACGAAGATGGTAAAGTTGACCAATGAGGAAGGGATCACCATATAATTCAAAGCATCTCAACACGCACCAAAGCAATTGGAGCTGAATCACCTGGACGGTGCCGCAATTGAGGAGATTCCAGTGGTGTGTGAATTCTTGGATGTGTTCTCGGATGAGTTGTCAGGTATGCCACCTGATCGCGACATTGAATTTGTTATTGAATTAATACCTAGAACTGCACCTATACTAAGAGGCCATATAAGATGCCTCCTAAGGAGTTAGCGGAGCTCAAGAAGCAGATTCAAGAGCGACTAGAGAATGGTTTTATTTGCCCCAGCTCTTCATCTTGGGGAGCACCCGTTCTTTTCATGGACAAGAAGGATGGGTCACAAAGGATGTGTGCGGATTACCGAGCTCTCAATGAGGTGACCATCAAGAACAAGTACACCTTGCCACACATAGAAGACTTGTTTGATCAGATGAAGGGTGCTTGTGTCTTCTCCAATATTGATTTGAGGTCAGGCTACTTCAAATGAAGATTAGACCATCGGACATACCCAAGACAGCTTTCAGGACACAGTATGGATCTTATGAGTATACCGTTATGTCCTTTGGATTGACAAATGCACCTGCGTATTTTATGTACCTCATGAATAAGGTCTTCATGGAGTACTTGGATAAGTTTGTTGTGGTGTTCATTGATGACATAATGATCTACTCGAGGGATAAGAAGGAACATGAGGAACACTTGATCTTACGTTGCAGAAATTGAGGGAGCATCAATTGTATGCCAAGTTCAGCAAGTGCCAGTTTTGGTTGAAAGAGGTGTCATTTTTGGGTTATATCATCTCGGGGGGGGGGGGGGGGGGAGTATCGGTTGACCCAGTAAAAGTGAGAGATTTGCTAAAGTGGGAGCCACCGCAAAATGTAAAGAAAATAAAGAGCTTTCCTGCAATGGTTGGGTATTACCGTCGATTTATCAAGAACTTTTCCAAGATAGCCAAGCCAATGACGGAACTGTTAATGAAGCGGAAAGCTTTCCAATGGACTCAAGGTTGTCAAGAAAGGTTTGAGGAGTTGAAGAAGAGGCTAACAACAGCCCCAGTCTTGATATTGCCGGATGTAAGCAAAAGTTTTGATATTTATTCTGACGCCTCAAGACAAGGACTTGGATGTGTGCTCATGCAAGAAGGTCAAGTGGTCGCCTAAGCATCGAGAAAATTGAAGAAACATGAGCAGAATTATCCGGCGCATGATCTCGAACTTGCAGCCGTGGTACATGCCTTGAAGATTTGGAGACATTATATTCTTAGTCATAGGTGTGAGATTTACATGGACCACAATAGTCCCAAGTACATATTCACACAAACAGACCTGAATTTGAGGCAATGAAGATGGTTGGAGCTTATCAAGGATTATGATATGGGAATCAACTATCATTCAGGAAAGGCTAATGTGGTGGCCGATGCTTTGAGCCGGAAAGGAGTAAGTCATCAACTCACGATCCGAGAATCACCATCTGAGTTATGTAAGAGTTTGAACGGTTGAATCTCAGATTCGTCAATGAGATGGGGATAATTGAGTTAAATCAGACCTTGGAACAAGAAATTCGAGAAGGTCAAACAAGGGATGAGGAAATTCAGGAAATCAAAGAAAGGACCCAGGAAGGGAGAGAATTCAGGTTTGATGAGGATGACCATGGTACTTTATGGCTTGGAAAAAGGATTGTTGTGCCCAATGATAAGCATATCCGAGAAACGATATTGAAGTAGGAACATGACTTGCCATATTCAATTCATCCCGGTTGTACGAAGATGTACAAGGACATGAAGACATGCTATTGGTGGGCTAGCATGAAGAAGGACATAGCTGAATATGTAGCATTGTCTGATGTGTGCCAACGAGTGAAGGTAGAACATCACAGGCTGGCCGAATTATTGCAGCCATTGAAGATTCCAGAACGGAAGTGGGAAGACATTGGAATGGAATTTATAGTTGGTTTACCGCGTACCCAGTCCAGTTATGACTCCATATGGGTGATCATGGATCGGTTAACTAAGGCAGCTCACTTTATTCCCGTCAAGACCACCTTTAATGGGGAGAAGATGGCTGAACTTTATATGGAAAGAATAGTATCTTTGCATGGAGTTCCAATCAAGATAGTGTCGGATAGAGGTTCTCAATTTACCTCCAGGTTTTGGCAGAAATTGCATGAAGCATTGGAAACAAGGTTGAATTTCAGTCTGACGTATCACCCTCAAACCGATGGACAAACTGAGAGAACAAATCAGATTTTGGAGGATATGTTAAGAGCTTGTACCTTGAAGCATGGAAGAAGTTGGGACAAAAGCTTGCCGTATGCGGAATTCTCATATAACAATATTTACCAAGCAAGCTTTAAAATCTCACCCTATGAAGCACTTTATGGGAGTAAGTGTAGGACACCTTTGTTCTGGAATGAGACAGGAGAAAATCAAGTGTTTAGACCTGATATGCTGCAAGAAGTCAAAAAGCAAGTCCAGATTATTCGTGAAAACTTGAGGGCTGCTCAATCAAGGCAAAAAGGCTATGCGGACAATAGGAGAAGGAAACTAGCCTTTGAAATAGGATATTTTGTTTATCTCAAAGTATCACTCATGAGAGGTCATAAGAGGTTTAATATCAGAGGCAAGCTAGCACCTCGATACATTGGGCCATTCAAGATTTTGGACAAAAGAGGGGAAGTAGCATATAAGTTGGAGATGCCAGCTCATCTCTCAGATGTGCATGATGTGTTTCATGTTTCCCAGCTAAAGAAGTGCTTGAGAGTACTGGAAGAACATGTGCCAATGGAAGAATTGGAATTAGAGGCAGATTTGACTTATGTTGAGCAACCGGTCAAAATCTTGGAAACCAAGGAGAGAGTCACAAGGAACAAGTTCATTCGATGGTGTAAAATTCAATGGAAGCATCACACAGAATCAGAGGCAACTTGGGAGCTAGAAGATGATCTCAAGAAGGAATTTCCCTATCTCTTCTCTTCCGCGTCGAATCTCGAGGGCGAGATTCATTTTAAGGGGGGTAGTTTTATAACACCCTCATTTTCATGCATCGTGCATTGCATAAGTCCATATACATGTTTAATATTAATACACATAAAAAGGAATGAGTTTAAAATGAATTTAAAGAAAAACTGGACTCAAAAGTTCCGAGGAGTGCGAAGTAGTCCGTTTTTGGTGCGGACTAATCCGATTTCTCTCTGACCTTCCTTGGACATGTCCGTTTTTGCTGCGGACTAGTCCGTTTTTCTCTCTATACAACTTTTGGACTTGTCCGGCCTATAGAGGACTAGTCCGATCATCCCAATTCCTTGAAATTTCGCCAAGTCCCTAGACTTGTCCGGACTTGTCCGACATCTAGCGGACTTGTTTGTTTTCCCTCTAACTAAAATTGGACTTGTCCAGTTTTGGCCAGACTTGTCTGTTTTCCCTCTGACTAAGTTTGGACTTGTCCGATGTTTAGTCCAGACTTGTCCGACAACTCTCTGACTAACTTCGGACTAGACCGGCCTCCTGCGGACTTGTCCGGTGATCGCAATTCTGAGTTGATCTTTTGTTTCATGATGTGTTTTTGGGTTTTACCTTAAGTGGGTCTAAGGACTTCGTGTCTTACCCTTTTTGGAGCCAATGTAGGACCCCACACCGGCCTCCACCCACCACAAACTCAAAATCCATCAAACCCTAGCCCTCCACCCTCTATATAAACGACCCTACCCCTTGACTTTACATCCTTTTGCCTCAATCGGAAGTCCACAAACCCTAGTTCGTGGAGAGCAACTATCAAGGAGGGAGAAGGAGATCTCGTGCAAGAAGAAGAAGAGGAGAAAACAAAAGAGGATCAAGATCTCCATCAAGTTTTCGTTCTTCATCAACAATTCACAATCAACATTTCTTCATCAACCCTAGATCGCCAAGATCCAAGTGTTGCCTCCAAAACCTTGATTGATTGGAGTCCTAAACACTTGCTACACCTTGTACTCTTTATTTCTCACGTGAATTCAACTCCGTTTCTCCAAATTCACGTCGATATAGAAAACCCTAATTTGCTGGCTCTACGAAGGGCGGACTAGTCCGACCCTGTAGCGGACTAGTCCATTTTGGATGTCTATTTTCTGCTGAATTAAATCTAAATTGTTTCAAATCAATTCTGAACCTGTACAAACTTGTTATAAACCATTAGAACTAGTTCGTAAACATTATTAACAACTCATTAACAAGTTTCACTTCGTATTTGCATTAATCATGCATGCCATGTCATATTGAGTAACATATGTGCACTCATTGATTGTGATTCTTGTCTTGTATGTTTATTGCGCGGTTTAGATGATTTTGCGCTAGAGAGTGCTGCGGAGGACCTCCAGCACCAGAATTTTGAAAACTTTGATCCCAACCAAGCCCAAGAACAAGGCAAGTGTCCTTTAACATATTGATCCTGTTTCGACAATAAATGTTTTGTTTTCAAAACTGCATGCTTGTGTCAATTTGATGGGAATCCTATGGTTGGAAGTTTACTAGTTTTGTTTGACCACCCTTGTCACATGGAATATATGCTAGAGAGTTGAGAAGGGCTTTTACCTTTTTGCTTCGCTTAATTAATTGGGACGACAAAACAACTATACCATTTAATTATGCATTAATGAGATTATGGTTAATATGAACTGGTTAATATGACATGATAATGGGTGATCTAAGCAAGCATGGTATGTGGTTTGGGTTGGATGCTATGGTGGTTTCACTTGCTTTAGATCTAAGGACCGGTTCGTCGAGCGACCATCCAGGATTTACATTGCCACCACGAGGTCAAGTATAGGCGCAACATGGCTGAATAATTAGGGTATTGCTAGTTTTGCAAGGACTATTTGGCGCATCGGGGAAGTGGAGTCGGATTGGGTTTGGATATGGTTGGCGAGACTCCCTGGGATCCGAACGACACAAGAGGGGGCCCTTGGTTGAAGATGTGCTCAGTTGGAGACATCGCCACTGGTGAAACCTCAGTGGGTCCGTACATGCTAGAAGTCCCTTTGTAAAAGCTATTTTGTGATCTCTTGGCCACACACCGGCGGAAGTGTGAGACGGCATAATAGAGGTTCCAGTCACTGAAAGGTGATGAAATCACAAACACGTGGGTAAAGTGGTACAACCTCTGCAGAGTGTCTTAAAACTATCATGATAGTCGTGCTCCCGGTCATGAGCAACCTGGACCCTCACATGAGTAGAAGGAAATTGGAATTTGGGATGGTTTGGTCATGGTTAATAATATGGTTATGACTTGTTATGGACTAAATTATGGTATTGGACATGGTTAATGGTAATGGCTAAATCTGGTATAATGGTGATGGATATGGAAAAAATGGACTTTGTACTATGTTAATAATTATGGTTTATGATGGGTTTACTTCACATATGTATAATATATTGCTTTTCAAATGTTTAATGTACTTTTCAACACTTAGCCTTTATTATCTTCGTCATTTGAATCAACGACATGTCATACTTTCCACACTTGTTGAGTACGACATGTACTCACCCTTGCAATTCCCCCACCAACAGTTGCAGGTCAGGATTGGGAGTATAACGATGATAAAGCGGAGTCTAGGTCGTGTCTGCCGTCAGTTTTGCCTGTGGTGTTGATTGGAGCTGCGCTATCACTTCTGCCTATTTGCTTAGTTTGCTTAATTAGTTTATTTCTGCTGCATTAGTCCACACTTGTCATTAATATTCATTACAGCTTGTATTTGAGGATATTCTGAATTCTGTAATAAAAGTGCTTAATTAATCTTGTTCTGTGGTAATTTTCTATATATCCTTTTGTGAATGCACTCGTGTATGTTTGTTGAACGTCTTGAGCACACATATGCATTCACTTGGTTCATTTTCGAAACCGGGTGTCACAGCCTCGGTGATGAGCGGCATGCAAGTTTCTTGATGGGAAACTGACTGCGGGGGCGGCCCCCGGCATGCATGTTTGGCAGGAAGGGTGTTCCCTCGAGGGTTTGAGGATAAAAGGTATAACATCATCTAGGCAGCTAGCCGGCTGTTCAAACGAAGCTTCGTGGAGGTAGCCATCTAGGAAGCTTCTTGTGGCTTCGTGTAGCTTCGTTCGAACCTTTGTTTGGCTGCCTAGACGATGGTATACTTTTTATCCTCAAACCCTCGAGGAACATCCTTCCTGTCATACATGCATGTCGGGGGCCGCCCCCGCAATTAATTTCTCATCAAGAATCTTGCATGCCGCTCATCACCGAGGCTTTGCTGGTTTGTCTGGTGGTGAACCGCCTACATCATCGGAAACCTAGAGGGAGATGGAGCACATGAATCAGAGCATAACTGTAGGGGTCTTCCAACCACCACCGGTCGGTGATGCACGACGGGGGTTAAGGTACACCGGCACACCCGAACCGTACGTGTGCCAGTGAAGATGGAACTCAACAGTCTCACTGTTCATGGATAGAAAAAAGGAAGAAGAAAAAGGATGGCGCGCGTTTTGATCCATGAACCGTGAGACTGCTGATTTCCATCTTAATTGTCCAGTTCCCAATTCCGCTGATCTCTCCAGCATGCATTCACAATAACTAGTCTCTAGTGGTTGGACCCAGGGTATGCCGTGGACCACCCGACATACCTAGTGGGTGCGCCCCTGAGAAAAGTTGTTGTTGTTGTACATGGTGTTTGGTTCAGACAATGCAACTTGTGGTCATCATGATAAGTATTAAAAAATAGAAAGTATATCAGATTAAAAAATCTTCATTACTTTCTTTACTCGGGGATCGGACCTGTCAAATTTGGAAACTCCTCCACTCATATCGTAACTGCATCAGTTATATATCCACGTCCATTTCCAAAATCAAAACTAGAGGTGTAGACGAAGGTTTGCACAAGAGAGAAGTCGCACTGCGCCACCGCAGATGGCAACACTAGGGACGACAAGGAGAGGACCCAATGGTGTGGACTCAGTGTACAACGTGACGTTCAAGGACGATGTAATAACCACCACCGTGATGTCCTCCAGCAAGGCCGTGGAGAAATGGCTCGATGAGGTCCTCTCCATGGACCATCGATGCCTTCGCAAGCTAATCATCGGCTCGACGTTGAGTGGTGCCCCAGCTACTCCACTGACGAGAACCCCGTTGCCGTTCTGAAGCTCTGTGTTGGCCGCTGCTGCCTCATCTTCCAGGTCATCCACGCTGACTACTTCCCCGACGAGCTGAAAGATTTCCTCGACGATTCCGATTACGGCTTCGTCATCGGCATGGTAGAAGGGGTTAAATGAAAATATGTAATAACTGTAAGATGTAGATCCAACGGATGAAAATCTTTGATTACACGATTGCACCAAAACTTAAATTGCATCTAGGGCTGTCAACGAGTGAAACTCGAGCGAGCTTGTCTTTCTAGCTTGAGTTTAATAAAACACTGAGTCTATCTCAAGTCGAGCCCAAAATTGATGTATATACAATAGAATCTACTAAATTTAGGATTCACAACTAATAGAGTAGGAAGGTGGACGTACGATGTTGCACATTATTTATTGTTTCTATCATATATAAAAATTGTGTCCCACAAAACATTTTTAATAGAATTATATAGTTTAGTTAATCATTCATACGTATCATAGATGACAACAATAAATGAGCTTACTCAAGCTTTTCGTGCTGAGCTCATCAAGCTCGCAAGCTCAAGCTTGGCTCGTTTAGAATTGGCACAATACTCAACTTCATCCTCAAACTTTCAATCAAAACTCAGTTTGGTATTTGAACTTTCAAATGGGTCAATTTAGTCCCTCAACTTCACACAAGTGATTCACCATGAAAAATATTTCCATAATATACAATTCACATGTTATTGAAGTTAATAAAATCCATATAAATCATTGGTCAAAGGTAAGTTTGACCAAAACTAGAAATAAAATTGAGTTGGGACGGAGGAAGTATTATGTAGTGGTTTGCCGCATAAGGTTTGGTCCTTGAAGCAGTAGCCAATGTACAGGCGGCTGATGCGACCGAGCACACCGAGCTTACGTGCGCGTCACTTTTCGAGGCGCCTTAAATGCGCGCAGTGCATGCGCATCTTTGAGTTCAATTCAAACCGCTCTGTGTCCCATCACCTCTACTGCGCGCCCAGACTGCTACTATGCTATAAGATCACCCGGGAATGCCATCGTCTTCTCCGCACAACCACTCTTCCTCTCTTCCCAAAACCGCGCTAAGAACACCATGGCTGATAAGAAAACACTGCCGCCAAGCCCGCTGAAGGACGCCAAGGGGAAGCGTCCCCGACCAGACTCCCCCCCCCCCCCGGACAACATGGAGTGGGCTCTTCGGATGATGGAGCGCGATGTATTTGACAATACATCGCGCTCCATGCGCCGCCTTGGGCTTGGTCCCTTTACAGAGCATACTGGAATGAGGACCACGCGCCACTAAGTGTTCGACATGAAACCCTTGGCCGGTCGCCTCGACGTCCTCTGAGACACGCTGGCGGTCGAGCTCGGCATCACCAGCCGTGACAACCTGGTGGTGGCAACATCCAAAAATCTGGGCTTGCCGTCTCCACCGCGAGAAGCGCCCTCGCCCTGCCAAGAGCCCAAGAAGGAGGAGAAGAATAAGAAGTAGTTTTTTTCCTTGTTTTTAGTTGTGTTGTTTTTCTTTTCTTGTTTCTAGTTCATGTTTCTCTTTTTTCTTGTTTGTAATATATCGTCTTAAGGTAATGAACTTTATTTTGCTGTTCATTGGTGCGCAAAAATAGTTTTAATGTTGTTGTTCTAACGATAAACTAGTGGACTATTTATCTCTTTTATTTTTTTAGAATGGAATATATTTCAACTTCCAACTCTATTGAGCTGGAGATCCAGAAAGTGACTTACACCTAGTTATGTGACAGCACCAGGGAGAACCTTCCCCCCTCACCCTGTGCCCACTCTCTACGTTGAAACCCAACACGAATCCAACATAATGAGCGGTCAAACCGTCACAGCCTACTACATCCAGCTAAGCAAAGTACGTAGTAAATCACAAAAGACGCTAGAATAGTTTCTAGAGTATCAACTTTAGCCCAGATTAACAAAGCTAAACATAACAGACCACATGTCCTAGAAGAAGCATAGCTGAATAGCATCGACTCCATTCACGATCATTTTTGGAGTGCTTTTCACTTCTCTCCAGTGCATCACTTCTGGTCCACAGCACCCCCCGGATCACCGATCACTCCAGGTGCCAGTAACATCAACCAGAGCCCTCTGTTCCTTTTGGAGCCTGATCGCTGTCCGAAGCATAGTGTTCGCCCCTCAACGGTTCGTCTCCTGCATGTCTTCACCATACAGACCTGCCCAATAGAATAACTAAGAACAGGCATGACCCATAATCTCCATTTTTTAACGGTTCATCAAATTAATCGCATGCCTTGTACAATATAATTTCCAACATGTTGTACTCATCCTTTCGAAGAAACGACAGCCGTAGGCGCTAGCCGCTACGTGTTCTGATTTTAGGAACAAATGAACACACTTGTGAAAACACGTACACCACATCCAATCCTCAACGTCATCAAATTAACATGATCCTCAACAAGGGGAGCACCGTCTCTCCACGATGTTGTGCCTGGTGTTGCACACACGACTCTCACCTCATGCCGACCACGTATCCTGATCCAAGCATACAAATTCAAATAAAGGAGGGCTAGAAGAATGGTAGAAAAATAATATAATAAAAAAGGAAGAAGAAAATGGATGGTGCGCGTTTCGATCCATGAACCGTGAGACTGCTGACTTCCATCTTCATTAGCCAGTTCCCGATTCCGCTGATCTCTCCAGCATTCATTCACACTAGCTACTCTCTTGTGGCTGGACCCAGGGTATCTTGTGACCCACCCGGCATACCCAGTGGGTGCGTCCCTGAGAAAAGTTGTTGTTGTACGTGGTGTTTAGTTGAGACAATGCAACTTGTGGTCATTACGATAAGAATTCAAAAATGGAAAGAGTTTTTTTGATGGGAAGGAGACGACTGAACAACAACTACTTTTTGAGATAAAGGAGACGGACCGTACTTGGACTTTTGCGGGAGGCCCCGCTTTGATCTCTTGAGGGGTCTTGGATGCCTATTTTTCTTTGGTTCTGTTTTAGGTGTCTTTCGTTTTCTTTTTTGGTGCACAACTTGTGCATCAGTATGTTTCTGTATGACTCTCACTTTGTACCTTTTATTCTTTAATTATGATAATGGCTGAGCGATGGCTCAGAGCTTTCTAAAGAAGCAAAATAAAAAGAGTATATCAGATTCAAAAATCTTTATTACATTCTTTACTCGGGGCTCGGTGGCTGAGCGACGGCTCCGAGCTTTCTAAAGAAGCAAAATAAAAAGAGTATATCAGCTTCAAAAATCTTTATTACTTTCTTTACTCGGGGCTCGGGCCTGTCAAATTCGGAAACTCCTCCATTCATATCATAACTGTATCAGTTATATATCCATGTCCGTTTCCAAATTTCAAACTAGAGATAGAGGAAGGTTTGCACAAGAGAGAAGTTGTGTCGCACCGCCGCAGACCGCAACCGTAGGGACAAGGAGAGGACTCAATGGCGGGGACTCAGGTGTACAACATGACGTTTGAGGACGACGTGATCACCACCACCATGGCATCCTCCGGCGAGGCCGTGGAAGACATGCGCGACGAGGTCCTCTCTATCCACCATCGGCCCCTTCACAAGCTCGTCGTCGGGCTCGACGTTGAGTGGCACCCCAGCTACTTCGCCGACCAGAGCCCCATCACCGTTCTCCAGCTCTGTGTTGGCTGTTGCTGCCTCATCTTCCAGGTCATCCACACTGACTACTTCCCCGACGAGCTGGAAGATTTCCTCCGCGATCTTAACTACTGCTTCGTCGGCGTGGGCATGGAGGGTGACGCCGATTGACTTTGGAAGAACTGGCAGCTGAAGGTGTCCAAAACGGTGGACCTGGCCGAGATCGCAGTAGAGGATATGGATCGCTCGAGCCTCTGCTGCGCGGGGCTGAAGGACATCACGAGCACCGTGATGGGCACGGACATGGAGAAGCCTTACCAAGTGAGGACGAGCAACTGGGAAGCCTACAATCTGTCCGGCGAGCAGATGAACTATGCCTGCATTGAAGCCTTCGTCTCCTTCGAGGTCAGCCGCAAGCTGCTCTCCAACGACTATTGATCTAACCACCGAGTTTGCAGACCAGCTACCTTCGATCATCCCGACATGGAATTCGCAGGTGCAGCGCTCAAGTTCTAGCTTTTCTGCTTGTGCGCTCAATCTCTCATAAAATTATTATTTCTTACAGAAACACTATCTTGGATTGGGTTCATCTCACATGTGTGCCCAATTGTTGTCGGGTCTACATGTCAGCTGCAGTAATAACTGCAGGACAGAGGATTTCATCATCACTGTCTTGACATTTAAGTTAATGTTTTAGTAGTTTCTGTGATGATTGTTCAAAAAAAAAGAGAATAGTTTTTGTGATGGAAGAATTAGCTGGAGTCTATTTGTCATGTGTCTAAAATTTGAGAAACCTTTAGGCAACAGATCATTAGAAGTAATAATTATTGTCATTAGTCACTTATTTTGCAATTAATCATTAACCATTAATTTTAGGGATTATTGTTATTTTAGCCCAGATTTGAAATGCAATTGTGATTTTATCCTCCAAATCAAGAGTTTTTTATTTTACCCCTGCTTTTTAAAAATGAAGTCTCCGTTTACCCCTCATTCTTAACACCGGTTAGTCTCACAGGATTAAATGATTTTAAAAATAAAATAAAGATTAGGAAATTTAAAAACACCGCAATACCCTTTTCTACATGTACTGTTCATAATGATGAAATATTGTTAAACTACTACTAAAATTTGGTCAAAATGCTACTGAATTTATATTAAAATGTTATCAAAACATTACCAAAATACTGCAGAAATATTGTTGAAATTACAGAAAAAATCATGGCAAAATTTTACTAAATACATGATGAGGACATCTCAACAGTGGATACACATGGGGACCTACAAGGACCAATCACGAGAGCACGAGCACAGTTACTAAATCAACAGGTGAACTCGTTTCTAAATACCTACCCATGTGAATTTGAGAATGGATTGCTACATAATGATTTAAATTGTATTAGAAACCACGGAGGAGATCAACAAGTGAGGATAGAAGGCCTTGGGAATGTGGAGAACCAGCTGGGACGTCCACAAGTTGATGCAACAAGTTTACAACTCGTACTCGAGTTCAACTCGGAGGCTAGAAGCAGTCCACCTTAAAACGGACGCCCAGGATGCATACGGACTCCGTTTTCAATGTTCTACATATGCATGGAAAGAGGAGAAGATAAACTTTCTAATGGATCTGGTACCATGTCAAAATTTCTCAGGAGTCAACAGGAACCATCGAAACAAGTTGAGTCCAGATTTTTGTCTGGTGTTGCGGCCCCGTATTGGACCATTGGGCCTTGTATCAAGTATACATCCCTTATTTTCGTGTCTTAGGGTTAGTTCACGACTCCAACACCATTTATAAGACCTCTCACCTATATATACTTCATAGTAACCATCATGAACAATTGGGTTTTGCTAAGATTAATAATATTGCCGTTCTATGTTTTGTGAAACCCCAACTTCACGATTTCAGATCACGTCTTCTACGATCTTGCTTGTGTTCTCAGTTGCACTTGCAGGGATTAGCCTTCTTGGCGAGGTCAACTGTGTGTAGCACGGTTGATAACCAACGGAGCAATAGTGTAGTGATTGCACTGGGCTTCTGTGTTCTACTCGAGAGCCTCAGATCATCAACGTCGAGATCTCCATCAATCGACTTATCCATTACCCATCGGAAGATCGGGCCTAAACCTCCTCATAAATTGGTATCAGATTTCCAGGTTGCCCATTAGGTAATTCTTTGATCCATTACATCAGTTTTGTTTTTCATACCTAGAATCCACAAAAAAAGCAACAAAAAAACTTGCAGTTTAGTAGATCTGTTCATTACTTTGAGCCTTTGCAACTTTTGTTTTCAGTTTGATTTTGTTGAGTTTGTGTCTGTGGTTGAGTCATATTGCTGGTTTATAAAGTGTTTGGCCTTAGTTTGAGTTTTGCATTGTGTTGATTCATCCTTTTGAATCACGTCATCACGTCCAAATTAGATTCATCTCTGTCCAGTTTAGTATTTTCATCATATCTCGCTCATACGAACTCGGATGTTTGTGTTCTTGTACTTTCTCTAAAGCTTGAGAAGTTCTCCATAACTTTTGTATTCATCAATTCCCCATAAAATAGAGTTATCGAGGTCAAAATTGCATTAGAACGAATTTGTTATTGACCTAGAAATTCTGAACAGTCTATATTTTGGGGTCAATATCTCATATTTTTCTGATCCAAAATAGGTCTTCCATATACTAAAATTAAAGAAGAGAGATAGATCTATAATCTTGTTTTTCAAAGTTTTTAGATTTGGGGCCTCCAAATGTGCTTAGAAGATTGAGCAGAAAATCTGTAATAGACCTACGAGATATCTTTGATTGCTTTGCATTGTGTTCTTCTTTCGCAGCACATTCTGAAAAAAACACAAAAGAAAAAGGCAAGTGCAAAAAAAAGATACAAAAGCCGCACGAAAAAAGAAAAAAAACAAAGAAAAATAAAAACGGAAGTGCTTGGATCCTTGTGTCCTATAGTTTTGTTTCATATCTTGCTAGCTTGAACTACTGGGAACACATTTAGGCCAGGAACTTTGACAAGTACTTTGGACACTTATTCAACTTTACTATCTGATTGCATTGTTTCTAATCCTTGCTACATATAAAGTGCCATCCAAGCTCCACATCCTCTTGAGGAGGACAGGTTACCTTTGCAATCAACTCACGCTTTATTGGTTTTTCACTCCGGCCACCGTTTGCCACCTGCAATGTCGGTAAGAACACTTGTAAGAGCATGGTAAGACACTTGAGAGTTTGTGATTCTACTTCCCCTCCGCCATTATCCTTTGTAGTTGATAGGGATAACATCTTCTTGTTGTCTTTTTTACTACTAACAATGGCAGGAAATAATGGTGACGGAATTTCAAATACTGACTTGCGTAACATGACGAACAATATGGCAGAAGTGTTTACGAAAAACACTGCATCAACAGAGGAATCATTGGCGCACTTTACTTGCCAACATGACGACCTTGCTTTTTGGATGGGTAATCTTGAGGCTCAAATGCCTCTCATTGGACATGAAGATGTTGCTTGTGATGATATGGACGATCATAATCATCAACCACGACTTCCACTCTATCGTCGAGGTATGGGAGGTAATAATCACCATAGCAATTATAACCGTCCTCCTGATGACCCTTTTGCTAAGGTAAAATTTACTATACCCTCCTTTTCTGGTGCTTATGATGCTAAGGCTTATCTGGGGAGATGACAGTAGAGCAAAAATTTAATGGTCATCTTGTTCCTGAACAACATAGAGTTTGTCAAGCCACTAGTGAGTTTAAGGATTTTGCTATCATATGGTGGAATGAACTTGTTAAAACTAGAACTGATCCTCCAACATGGGATAGATTAAATGAAGCTATGCGTGTTTGTTTTGTGCCTCTTTCTTTTCAAAGAGACCTTCGAAAAAAATTACAGCATTTAGATCAAGGTAACATGTCTGTAGAAGAATACTATCAAGAGCTACAAAAGGGTATGTTGCGCTGTGGGATAGCAAAGACATAGATGATAAAATAGCTTGCTTTTATGGGGGGTTGAGATGTGAAATTAATTGTTGATTACAAGGAATATGATACTGTTAACAGATTATTTCAGCTTGCTATGTTGGTAGAAAAAGAATTGCAGGGCCGCCAACAGCAGCAACAACGAACGAGGACCACCCTCATGTCGCGTTCGACATCTACACCATCCAAAACAGCACCATCTGCAAATTTCCGTGCAGCCACTACACCATCCAATGGCGGCCAAAGAACTAAATCTGCTGATCCACCTTCTCGCGTGCCAGAGGGCAGCAAGTCAACATCATTCCATCCTTCATCTTCCACTCCTACGAGTCATACTTCTGACATTAAGTGTCACCGCTGCCAAGGACTTGATCACATGATGAGAGATTGCTCGAGCAAACGAGCATACATAGCACGCGACGATGGCAGGTATGAGATCTTGAAGATGAATATTCTCTTGCTACTAACGTTGCAGGACATACAAATGACGAATAATCCAATGGAGAGGTATTTGGTACAGCAGAGACGGAGAACTTTAGGAGCATCATTGGGCAGCGTGCCTTGAGCATCAAATTGGAGGCCGACGACAGGATACAGTGACACAACCTGTTTCACATGTTTCTCATCGTCAAGGACTACCGTGTACACACTATAACTGATGGAGGCATCTGCAATAACTTGGTGAACATGGACGTAGTCTAGAAACTTGGTTTGACAACAAAAGCACACTCTCATCCATACCACATTCAATGATTCAACAACAGCGGTAAGGTTCAGGTAACACAAACAGCAAGAATAAGTTTTTCAATTGGTTCTTACAATGGTTTTGCTGATTTTGATGTTGTGCCTATGGATGCATGTTCTCTTTTGTTGGGTCGTCCTTGGGAATTTGATATGGATGCTATTCATCATGGTAGAACTAATAAATACACTCTCATGCATAAAGGAAAGAAAATCACTTTGATTCCTATGACTCCTGCTGAAATTGTGCATTTTGAGAAGAGTAAAATTCGTGATGATAAAGCAACAAAACTAGAATCTGAAAAACAGCAAGTCATTAATTTAAAATCACCTTCATTGCTCGCAACTAAATCTGATTTTGCTGATTTTTTTATGCAAAGGGGGTGTGCTATGCTTTAGTATGCAAAGAAGCCCTGTTTTCACTTCATGAATTGTCTATTGCATTGCCCCTGCTGTTTCTAACCTTTTGCAGGAGTTTGAGGATGTGTTTCCCTCCGAGATACCCCCTGGTTTACCACCCATGAGGGGCATTGAACTCAAGATCAACTTAATTCCAAGAGCAAGCTTACCAAATCATGCAGCGTACATAGCCAATCCAAAGGAGACTAAAGAAATTCAGTGTCAAGTCCAAGATCTTTTGGACCGCGGGTACACTCGTGAAAGCCTTAGCCCTTGTTCCGTTCCTGTTCTTTTAGTTCCTAAGAAAGATGGTAGTTGGCACATGTGTGTTGATTGTCATGCAATTAATAACATCACCATTCGATATCGTTATCTATTCCTCGCTTAGATGACATGCTTGATGAATTGAGTGGTGCTATCATCTTCACAAAAATTGACTTGCGTAGTGGTTACCACCAAATTAGAATGGCACTAGGAGATGAATGGAAAACTACATTTAAAACAAAATTTGGACATTATGAGTAGTTAGTCATGCCTTTTGGTTTAACTAATGCACCTAGTACCTTTATGCGATTAATGAACGAGGTTTTACGTGCATTCATTGGAAAATTTGTGGTGGTTTACATCGATGATATTCTCATTTACAGCAAGTCATATGATGAACATCTTGATCATTTACGTGTTGTTTTTGCTGTTTTGAGAGATGCACGCTTGTTTGGTAACCTCGAAAAGTGCGTCTTTAGCACCAATTGAGTCTCGTTTCTTGGATATGTTGTTTCCTCGCAAGGAATTGAGATGGATGAGACAAAAATTGTCGCAATCACTAGCTAGCCAACTCCAACAACCGTCACACAGGTGCGTAGTTTTCTTGGTCTTGCAGGTTTTTATTGCCGCTTTGTGCGGGATTTTAGCACCATTGCAACACCTCTACATGAGCTAACAAAGACGGGAGTACCATTTTGGTGGAGCGAACAGCAGCAACAAGCTTTTGATGCTCTCAAATTGAAGCTTACACGAGCACCATTGCTACAACTTCCTGATTTTGACAAGACCTTTGAGCTAGAATGCGAATTTTGACAAAAACTACAAGGACCAATCACGAGAGCACGAGCGCAGTAACTAAATCAATAGATGAACTTGTTCCTAAATGCCTACCCATGTGAATTTGAGAATGGATTGCTATGTAATGATTTAATTGTTATTAGAAACCATGAAGGAGATCAACAAGTCAGGAGAGAAGGCCTTGGGAACATGGAGAACCAGCTGGGACGTCCACATGTTGATGGAATAAGTTTACAACTCGGACTCATGTTCAACTCGGAGTGCAGAAGCAGACCACCTTAAAACGGACGCCCAGGATGCATACGGACTCCCTTTTCGACGTTCTACATATTCATGGAAAGAGGAGAAGATAAACATTCTAATGGCTCTGTTCCCACGTCAAAATTCCAAACTTTCTAATGGCTCTGGTCCCATGTCAAAATTCCTCGGGAGTCATCAGGAATCGTCGAAACAAGTTGAGTCCAGGTTTCTATCCGGTGCTGCGCTACCGTATTGGGCCATTGGGCCTTGTATCAAGTATACATCCCTTATTTTTGTTTATTAGGGTTAGGTCACGACTCCAACACCCTTCAAATGTCCTCCCACCTATATATAGTTCATAGTAGCCGTCATGAACAATTGGTTTTGCTAAGATTAATAATATCGCCGTTCTACAGTTTGTGAAACCCCAACTTCATGATTTCAGATCGTGTCTTCTACGCTCTTGCTTGTGTTCTCAGTTGCACTTGCAGGGATTAGCCTTCTTGGCAAGGTCAATCAGCACGGTTGATAACCAACAATGTAGTGGTGTAGTGATTGCAGGGGTTTTCTGTGTTCTACTTGAGAGCCTCAGATCATCAACGTCGAGATCTCCGTCAATCGACTTATCCATTACCTATCGGAAGATCGGGCCTAAAGCTCCTCATCAATACATACTCAATATGTTAATTTGAATATATTGATATATGGGTAAAATTACAACCATAAATTAAAAGTAGGGATAAAATCACAAAGGTGTTTACGTCTTTTTTCTCATACTTAACACCATTAACAGCCACTAATAGAGTAGGGGTGTACTTTGCCTTCATTTCAAAAAAAACAGGGGTAAAATCACAAACTCTCAATTTGGAGGGTAAAATCACAATTGCACTTCAAACCAGGGATAAAATCACAATAGCCCCTTAATTTTATAGGTTAGGCAATTACAAATTAACATAGTCCTTACAATTATGGAATTACATCTACTCCCTCCATCCCAAATTACTTGTCACTCTTTTTAGTTCAAAAATGAACAAATTAATTAAAGAGCAACAAGTAATTTGGGAGATGGAGTACATATTAATAATTTCAAATAAGTAAGAAACTTACTTCACCCTTCTTCAATTCCGGCCGGTCGGTCGGCTGGCGGCGGCACCGCCACTGCAAGCTTCGAGCGCTGCTGCCCCGAGCGTGCACCACCGCGCGCCGTGCCCCGCCTCCGCATTCCACTGTGAGGCTACAAATTGCGAGCCAAAAGGTCGACACCGCATGCCATCGGTCCGGCCTCCGCCTCGCCATCGCCTCAGCGTGCCGCTGTCTCGGCGCGCTGCCTTCGGCCTCCGTACTGCTACCGTCAGTTAGATCAGCAGTGCGGGATGAGGCGAGGGCTTTTAAAAACATGGATGTTATTTCACATGCATCGAGGTCTTTCACATGATCGATAGTTGTCTTTCACATGCATGTTCGTTGTCCATGCATGCTCTGCCCCAAACATGATCAACGAGCCTCGAACATGATGATCTCTCACCAAAAAGAGAAAACACGTAACGTCATCAAACATGATCGATGTCTTTTACATGGATGTTAGATGTCCATATGAATGCTACGCCCCAAACATGTATTCTAATAATAGAATATTTCCTACCATGTATTGATATATATATATATATATATATTTATATTTATATTTATCATATTCTCTACCATGCATGTGTATACTCTCAACCTAAATGGCAGTTTATCTACCACACTAATGAAGAATATTATCCTGTCATCAATAGAGACAACAAACTATGTTTGACAGGAAGGATGATCCCTCGAGGGTACAAGGATAGAATGTGTACCACCATCTAATAAGCACACAACTCTTACTACGTACGTGGTTCATCAAATTAATCGATCGCATGCTGCCATGTATATAGTATATTTTCTAACATGCATGCGCTATACTCGTCTTTTGAAGAAACGACAGCCGTAGGCGCTAGCCGCTACGTGTTCTGATTTTAGGAACAAATGAACACACTTGTGAAAACATGTACGCTACATCTGATCATCAACGTCATCAAATTAACATGATCCTCAACAAGGGGGCACAAAAATCCTCAACACTTGATCAAAAATGCTTGATTGCGAGTCTCTTTCACATGCATTATATTCATGTCCACCATCATATATGATCACGACAATTATCATCGGTTCGATATGGACTCTCGGTCGGCAACGGTCGGATCCTTAAAAAAAAAGATATGGACTCTCGATCGATTGTCAGGCGCGTTCACGTCGATCTTCCGCACTTCTTTGAAAACGTTCGCACGGAATGTTACGAACACCGCGTGACGGACCTGCAAAGTATGTCAGGTGGGCCATTGCATACCCTAGGCCCTTTGCGTGTCAAATTAAAAAACTGGCTGATGGGACGTGTTGAGCCTTTGTGATAACCGATAGGAGGCAAATTTCGGTTTGGAGTAACTCCGACCATCAATTGAAAAGCACGGTTTTTGAAGCGTTCGATCATCTCCACTCTCGCGCTTAGACAACGACCCACTATAAAGGCACACTTTCCTCTTGCTTCTCCGCCGCACCACTCCATCGATTGTAGCCTCCAAACTTCTCCTCTTTCTTCTCCGCCACACCACCATCGACCACCTCTCGCTCTATCTCCGCACCTCCATCACCGCACAAATGGGTAGCCCCGCATTGAAGCGCTCCAGGCCATCGACGTCCTTTGAACCTCCTTCTCCGTTTCTGTCGCCCTCACGAGACGATCGAGTAGGTGGCTGGGGTTGAGGGCCGCCAAAAACTTCTGCAAACCGTCGCCTGAAAGCTTTAGACTCAATTGCCGGAGGAGGAGGCGGCGGCAGCGGCGGCGGCGGCAGCGGCGGCGGAGAAGGAGGTGGTGGAGATCTCATTCGACTCTAAGTAGAGCAGTATTAGGAGTAGTTTTTATTTTTCTTGTTTTCTATGTGCTTTCGTAGTTCTTGTTTGTAATATATGTGTTGTTTTTATGTTAATGAAAAATGTCTTTTCTGTTCATGAATAATGTGTCCTATGCAGTATTGAAAAACAACTCTTTTCTGAAAAAGGGGCGAGAGAACTGGTGTTCAATGTCTAGCCAAGAATTTGTTGTGTTGTGACAATCGATGATTCTTGGTTGGGACTCCAGTGAGTGTGGTTGAGGCTACGTTTCTCTTCTTTTGTGTTCTTTCACTCAATTTTTTCATCTGTAGTTGGCGGTTTACGTACTACAATTGTTATCATCATCTTTCTAAAAAGAAGACCGATGGTGACCGATTTTACATAATCTTAGCCCGTGATTGATCTGGCAATCAAACTTCACCAAGGCTAAGATTACTGTTGTCTTCATACTAAAATTTCATGTAGGACATACTTATAAATTAACAATAAATGGGTGGCCACTTATCAGTTTGGGGTTCGATCTCTGAATCGGGCTCCCGATGTTCTCATCGGTGCATGTCTACAATAAAATTTTAGTTATTGCCTCTCACGCGTGGAGGCACAGAGTGTGACATATCTTTCACGCATCGGATTTTAATGATTTCGGTGATCTCTTCAAGGACGCGATTTCAAGAAGTTGCTCGTGTCGACGTCTGGTTCTTGGGACCATTCCTGTCCACACCAGCATGGACTCCGTAGCGCCGGCCACTACTGCTTCGAGTTAAGATTTATGGCTGCTCGTCTCGACGCCCTCCATGATACGATCACAGAGGTGGCTGGGGTGGAGGGCCGCCGGCACCTTCTGCACACTGTCGCCCAGAAGCTTCAGACTCAGGTGCCGGAGAAGGAAGAGGCGGAGGCGGTGGCGGGGGTTGAGGAGACCTCCTCTGTGTAGAGTAGGATTAGGAGTAGTTTTTCTTTTTCTTGTTTTCTATGTGTTTTTGTATTTCTTGTTTGTAATATATGTGTTGTTTTTATGTTAATTAAAAATGTCTTTTATGTTCATGAACAATGTGTCCTATGCAGTATCGAAAAATATCTCCTGTTTGTTTGTAACTAGGGACCATTTATATTGCATGTGTCTAAAAGACTAAAATCTGGTAAAAATTCAGGCAACCTTAGATATCACTAATCCGGTAAAATTTCATAATTGACGAGATTTTTTTTATAGCTCATACATTGACAAAAAATCGTGGCGCATGTGAAAATGTATTTTTAGTAGTAGTATATACTATATATTATCATTTCATTGTGATCAATGTTATAGAATGTTGATTGTTTACCTTTTACTATACCATGGATTTGCCATCGTCCTTTTGTGGACTTGGGTGTTCTATATTTGCATGTCATTTGCATTAGCACACATACATTTGGCGATTCATATTTTTGTTCATATTTTTTGGAATGTCCCACTAGCTAGCGCATGACTACTTTTAGATTTTGATCTCCATGCATGGCAACAAACATGAAGGGGAGCTAGCGGTTGCACAGCGAGCAAGCAACTAGGCCATACTATAATTAAGAAGCGAGCAAGTTGTCCGAAGAAGTCTACCCCTCTAGCTACATGCACCATGTGTAACAATCGATGCGACATGACATGTAATTAATCATGATTGCATGCATGCGCAAGGGCACGACTAGCGTCAAATTCTCCACGCCCGCGAAATTTTTTTCGTTCTTCTTGGCGTGCCACAATTGAGATTTTGACAATTCAACTTTCACTCCCTGCGCCTCCAATTTCAGTCCTGCCTATTGTAACCCTATTTCAGCAACGATGAGTATAAATGGAAACATTGGCCTCCGTTCCCGACACACCGCTGCCCCGCCCATCCGGTGATCTCGCAGTACTCCAAATGTGTTGTCTCTCTGTCCTGTGTTCCAAACTTGTATTCCTAAGAAATTCTCGTGTTTTCATTTCCCACAGTTTTTACAAATTTTCTCTCCATAGATCTCGTAGTGACGCATCGAAAATCTTGGTGGTGGTGACTCATGGGTACAACGACGAACGACCAAGTTTGACGGGCTCTACCGAACCTCTTCATCGCCGACACCTCCCTGCGACATCCCAGACTCCAGTTTTGTGCTAGGTAAGTTCTACACGATCCATGTTGTCTTTTTATAGAGCTATATTGGCTAGATTCTACATGATCCATGCAGTTTTGGGCTAGTTAAGTTCGACACGGTCCATGCTGATATACGAAGATTAAATAAATTAACAAAGAAGAAATGTGCTCTTATGTTTCACGACTTTAGTTATATATATATATATATATATATATATATATATATATATATATATATATATATAGCATATACTACATCTGTCCCGAATAAATGTCGCTGTGACAGCTTATTACGGTAGTGTATTTCTAGTTCAATTCCTGGCCGGGAACGACAAAAATTAAAAATCGGATGTAGTATGTAATTTCTGGATTTAGAAGTAAATGACGCACGTGTTATCAAATCAACCACTCCAAATGTTGTACTCTTATTCCTGTTTTACAAATTTATATTCCTAAGATTTTTAGTTTCCACAATTTTTACACTTTTTCTTTCTTGTGGCTTTCTCGATTGTACATTTTTTCCTATTCCTTCATTTCTAATTCGTCCATTCCAAACAAACAATGCCAGTTTATAGAAACCACATTGTTCGATCCAAAATCTACGTCGGTCATATAATTTGATGTTATCACTGTTATTTGGAATGTACTTACAATGCTCTTTACTTTAGGAACAAGACATCAAACCGTGATGTCGTCTACAAGCATTCATGGTGGCCAACAAGCACCTGGTATAACTATAAATGTGTTTACTATCAAAATTAAAAAGTTTTAGAAAACATTAATTCCTTTGCATTGTATGCAGAGAATATTGCAGCACATGATGTTCAGGAACCCCGGGATTGTTCACTCCCTGGTACTACGATGCATGAACCAGCAACAGGTATAGATATACAAACCAGAAATACTCCTTCCGTCCCAGCGTAACTTTACTTTTTGATCATAAAAAATGTCCCACTCCAACTCTATCGGTAGCTTCCAACTACCCATATCACATCACATTACTACCTGCATCTCTACCGTGCCATTTGTTTTTGCGGAGCATGTTAGTTTTTTACTCCTTTGGCATTGAATTTGGAGCATTTTGAGAGACTACGTTATGTCCTTTAAATGTATTGATGATGGGTATCATAGTCATTTGCATTCTTTCCTAGGCTCTACTAGTTGTTTTAGCATGCCCTACAATTCTACATTTTTAGTCTTTATAGTTAACAATTCATTAGCCTGTGTGATGGCGTGATTTTTTTATGCCTCCACGCTGTGCTCTCTCACCGCCGGCCACTCCGGCCAGCACCGGCACCCATGTCCTGCTGCTGGTCACTTCAGTGTCCTCCCCGACGCGTCTCCCTCGCCTATTGCCACGTCCCATCCTTCGCGTGCCATGATGACCCCGCCCGCAAATCCCTGACCATTACTCGCCCTGCCACCAATCCTCCTCGAGAGTTGCTCCGAGTGATCTCGGCCAGACCGAGCCCTCGCTTTGTTAAGCGTCGCAAGCTAGGACTATGCAGTACTGCACCCGCAGTAGCTGCCACTAACAAGTGGACCCAATGTCTCATGGGCCCACATGTCAGTGGATGCTACTGCAGGTGCAGTACTGCAGAGGATTTCAATCCCATAAGTTGCATGCCTTATCTATCTTGCATTCTCCACCTGCTACCGCTGGCGTTCATTACTCACCCTGCAACCAATTCTCTTCGAGACACGCTCCAGCTGATGTTAGTCAGATCGAATCGGCTAACCCTATCTTTGTCTAGTCTAGCGTTGTCAGCTGCATGCATGCCCACTTAGTCTTGACTGCTTTGCTGTTGGACTGAAAATCCTCTGCAGTACTACGAGTGCAGTAGCACCACTGACATGTGTACCTGATGGCTCATTTTAGGGTATGAACGAAAACAAAGAAGTCAACAATGTACTCCCCCGATTAAAATAGTTTTCGTTCAAACAGTCCTAACTAGTTTTTAATTCATTTGTTGGTCTGACGCGACAATTAATATAAATCAGGAGGGCATAATACAGAACAAAATGCTGTTGGATCGCGGTCGCCCCATGCTCGTATTTGCCGCACTCGTACTGAAGATGGTACGAATATCAGACTTTTCTTCTTTCCACAATATTTGTACATGATACTAAACTTGGTTAGGCAGTAATTTGCTTTAATCGTTTACCATTTGAATCAATGTAACAGAAGGAAAGAAGTTTGGAAGAAGTGTGGCTAAAGGACTTAAGGTTGCCAGAATACGCTATGCATCCCAAGTTAGTAGAACAGAGCATGTGAAGCTACCAATTCAGTTCTCCACTAGGTTGTGTGATGCGGTTGGTATTAATCAGCGGCACTTTGTTGATGATGTGGTTATGTTTACAAAAAAACATGCATCCCTCAATGGTGCAAGGAAGTGGGCAGAGGTTGGCAATAGTAACAAGAGAGATATAGTACAAGACATTCTGGTTAGTGTCATCACACCTCACACAAGTATTTTTTTCTTGCAGTCTCCATCTTGTATGTTTACAGCAACTTGTTATACAATGTACAGAATTCCTGGGACATGGAGGACACAATGGAGAGCGCAAGAAAAATTTGGAAAATTGTTGGTGAGCGCTAAAAGGGGTGGCGCTCGACTTTGCATGCCACCTATAAGAGTTATTTGACCGATGAAGAACGTATACGAAACAAGACTGCTGACGTACCGGCGCCCGAGTGGTTGTACCTAATAGAATATTTTGGTTCTGAGTGATTCAAGGTCAGCTAACTTTTTAATAGCTTCGCATCATACGAAAACAATTTGATTTACATTCATTCGTGAAATTAATTCTTAAAAGTATTGCAGTCAATAAGCAGGACCAATTATCAAAATCGAAGAAGACAAAAGATGAATCACTTGCTTGGCTCCAAATCCTATGCCCCAACTTAGTTACAAAAAGGTATGAAAAATAAATCACGCTTTTACTTTGCGCTGCAATCAATATGTATACATACATGTTGAACTTTACTTGTATTTTATGTAGCGAGACCCAAAGATAAAAGAAGAATCCGATGACATACAACTGTGGGAGGCAAGCCATTTGAAGAACGGTGACTGGGCAAACGAGCAGGCAAAAGCTGTACATGTGAGTAACACTTCAAACAATCCCCAATTGAATAAATATTTGCAATGTACCTGTGACTTTTCTTTTCGTATATAGAGCCAGACACGTGCCCAAGTGGATGACAAGGAAGCTGAGCACAGAGGCCCAATTCCAAATGAGGAGAGAAACCACATATTCCAATGTTGTTAAAGATCCTCAATCAGTTGTGCAGGATCACAGGTTCGGGGGCGTGGTTGTATGGGTAACCCTACTGGTCCTGAACGTGAATGTATGCGTATCCAGATGGCTGAACACCTCAACGACCAAGTTCGAAACTTACAAGATAGAATTGCAGGCCTCAATCACCAAGTGCAGGAGTTGGAAGGAAGAAATGATAGCTTAACCACCCAGATGGACTGCATAAACCAGAAGAATGAAGAGTTAAACCTTCAAGACCAGAATTTAGAAGGTCAGATAGCAGCTGATCGTGAACAGAGAGCTCAGGAAATAGAGGACATGCGCCTCTCAATGATGGCTGAAGTGCGCAAAATGATGGAGACCACTCCACAAAAGGTCCAACAAAAGGGCCGCTAAAAGCCATATGTTCCAACAATTAGTCCCAATCAACTTGGGCAAACTTTTAACATCCAAACACATCGCGTGAGTAATAATACTTGAGTGTTGTTATGCGTGTTGCAATATCAAATGATGGATGTTCATTGTTAAACTCGTGATTCTATTGCCACTAATTATCAAACCTGGTGCATTAGAATTCTACTGCCACTAATTATAAAATGTGGCCTTACGAATTTCTTGTCACGAATGATAAATTGTTGCAATAGGAAGCTATTGCCATGAATTACAAAATGTTGCAGTATAAACATTTGGCCACGACTCAAAAAACATTGCACTAGACTGCTTCTGCCACCACGCAGAAAACGTTGCATTACAACACTATTGCCACAAATGAGAAAATGTTGCCTTACACCTCTTTCACCACAAATCATTAAACATTGCATTACAATCGTACTGCCAGAGATTAGAAAAAGCTGCATTATGAACCTATTGCCACAGATCAGGAATTGCATTAGAAACCTATTGCCACATATCAGGAAACATTGCATTATGAACTTATTGCCACATATAAGAAATCATTGCAATACCAAATTATTTGCCATGGATGTGAAATCGTTGCAGTACCATACTATTTCCCACGGATCTGAAATTGTTGCAATATAGTACTATTCACCACATTTGTTAACTCGTTGTAATAACATACTATTTGCCACGAACGTTAAACCGTCGCAGTACCATACTACTGTCACAGCTGTGACATCGTTGCAATACCATACTATTTGCCGCGAATGTGAAATCGTTGCAATACCGTGATATTCGTTACAATACGTTAAATCGTCGTAATACGTTAAATCATTGCAATATCGTACTATTTGCCACGGTTGTGAAATCGTTGCAATAGCATACAATTGCCACGAATATGGAATCGTTGCAATACCCTGCTATTCATTGCCACGAATGTGAAATTGTTGCAGTCACATACTATTACCACAAATGAGAAATCGTTGCAATACCATGCTATTCATTGCAATACGTTAAATTGTCACAATACGCTAAATCGTTGCAATAACATACTATTTGCCACGAATGTGAAATTGTTGCAATACCATACTATTACCACGAATGTGGAATCATTGCAATACCTTGCTATTCATTGCAATACGTTAAATCGTCGCAATACTCTAAATCATTGCAATAACATACTATTTTCCACAAATGTGAAATCATTGCAATACCGTACTATTTGCCACAATCGTGAAATCGTTGTAATACCGTACTATTCGTTGCAATACATTATATTGTCGCAATACGTGAAATCATTGCAATAGCATACTATTGGCCACCGATGTGAAATCATTGCAATACCATACCTATTAGCCACGGATGTCAAGTCGTCACAATAACCTATCGCCACGAGACTTATTTCACAATTCGTAAAAACTATCGCCATGCTCTTTTTCGTTGCAACAGTGACCTATTGCAACGAAAAACAATCTATTATGACGATTTTTTTTGTTGCAATAAACCGGAATCCTTGCAGCGCCTCCAACAGCTACATTTGGTACCCTAGTGACCGTTGGGGAATGCACACTATAAATGGTGGCCGTGAGGGGGCACTTCTCCTCACACTTCACCTCATTTCATACCTCCCCAAAGTCACTCTTGCTCACATTATTTTTCTTGCTCTTCATTGAAGTGCTCTTGATCAATTCCCAAGTCAAAAAGATTTGCTTTTGCTTGCATTTGCAATTTTCTCTCAGGTTCTTTAAGGGAAAATTCGTCGGGGTTTTTACTTTTGCTAACATCACCTCTTTCGAGTTTTTGCCTTGTTGTGTTCTTGTTTGTTGTGGCCACGAAAGGAATGAAGAGGTTGTTTGGAAAGAGGAAGGAGGCTGGAAGCTCAAGCCATGGTGGAGACTCAAGTGCACGCCCCTCTTCCGTTGCTACACCAAGTTCATGGAGAAGGAGTGTAGGTGAGGACACTCCCATGGGTGAGAGGAGCAACCCTCATTGACTTCTTCACGACGACGACCTCGACATACAAAGTGAAGTTGAAGATCAAGCACGCAAGCTCCTCCAAGATCGTGAGTTTTCTCATACAAAAGCTTATGATCCGGATTTGATCTCCAAAATAGGTATGGATTCTGAATTCTTTTCCATTTGGCATGCACTAGGATGGGAAAACTTTGCTCACATAGAGGAGAAAGGTTATCGTCTTCTCTCCATACAATTCCTTTGCACACTCAAGATAGGATTTGATGGTATTTGTCGGTACCCTATGTACCAGATACCTCTTGGGATCGCAAAGATCATAAGGAAACTCCATCTACCAGATTTGAAGACCTCCGAAGGCCCCACATGTCAGTCATAACTGGACCTGCTTCCTCGACATGGTTAGTCCCAGGGCCGCCACGTGTATCATAAGACCAGAGCTATCGCCCACACATGGGAAAGCTCCGGACTAGATACCAATATGGCACCCCCGAACCTAACCCCAGACAGAGAGAAGCTCCGGTACTAACACATGTCCAATAGCACCAGACCTACCCGTCCACGACAGTAAGCTCCAGAGCTGCTACGTGTCCAAATCGCCGGACCTTCAACCTCAACAATCAGGCTGGTGGACCCTCCAATGGCTCGAACCTTCAAGGGGCAATCAAGGACTTCAAGATCCGATTAAGTGTCATTAATACCATATTAATGACACACGATCGGAAGGCCCTTAATACCAGTAACGACGCTGTCAAGGCCCATTACCATGCTATTAAGGGTAACTAATCTTATTAATTATGTATTAAACATTAGTACCTGCCAAGGCCACTTGTCGGGCCAGGCTAACTGTGTAACGACCGGTCTTTGTACTATAAAAGGACTGGTCGACGATACACAGAGGGACCCCTCTGGACACTCTCTCTTAGAGCTCTCGAGACACTTACGCTCTCACACATACTCACTCGCTCAATACAACATCAACACACCCCGTGGGGTAGGGTATAACGCTCAGGCGGCTCGTACCACGTAAACCTCTGTGTCAATTTGCCACCATTTCTTGAATCTCTGTGCGCCGATTACCGAACTACAAACTCCACGGACTACCAACAGTAGTGCTGGGAGATCTGCCGGATTCAACCACCGATAGTTGGCATGCCAGGTAGGCGTGCCTGAGATTTCAAGAACGGTGAACTCAGCTGCTGGATCGGCCAACGGCAACCCCGCTGCGCAACCTGCTGGAGGCAACCCCTCCAACATGTAGCAACCAGCGGGTGCCCCGACTCCAGTAGGAGTCATGCCACCGCCGCCACCGCCTGCACCAGCAAATCAAGCTATACAACAGGACGGAGCATCCGCATCGGTCACGGCGTCAGTGAATAAAAACAACCCCGAACACGCGCTCCATGCAACGCATTCCCTTCTCCAATGCCCACCACCTCCGGGTGCATCCCAGGGTGCAATGGAGCAGTGGAGGGCTGACGTGAAACACTTGGTTGCAGCAGCTGCCGATCGCATCAGCAACCAAGGTCCTCCCCCCTCGGGGCGGGCCCCATTGCAGCATCGGACCTTGTCGGGCAGACTTGGTCTGCACGCTTCCCAAAATAGGAGGCGTGTTGTGTCCCAACAAGTGACGTCGCTGCCTTCCAGGGCGCGACACACTCATATAGTAACGAGGCTTTCAACTCACGACCTCCGGGCGGAGCTTAATTGCCGTTATCGTCAACAGGACGGCCACGTCCATATAGAGCGTGCTCGCAAAAGGCGAGAGGCTCGAGATAGTCCCGCTCCCGAGGGAGTAGGAGGAGGCTGTTCTGCTCTGGCTATGCACCTACGCATGTTCAGGTGGCCACAAAAGTTCCGGCCTCACCTGCCGGAGAAATTTGACGGGACTGTCAATCCCGCTGAGTTTCTCCAGATTTACTCCACTGCAATCCTTGTAGCCAGAGGTAACGAGGCCGTAATGGCCAACTACTTCCCAGTGGCTTCAACTGGGACCGCCAGGTCCTGGTTCATGAGCCTCCCGCCCAACTCCATCAATAGTTGGACGGAATTGTGCCAACAGTTCACCGCCAATTTCGGGAGTTCATACACCCGACCAGGCACTGAACTGGACCTTTTCGCTGTAACACAGAAGGGGGGAGAATCCCTGCGTTCCTTCATCTAGAGGTTCTCCCAGGTACGAAACATTATTCCTTCTATCTCCAACACCTCTGTTATTGTGGCATTTAGATAGGGCGTACGAGACAAGAAGATGTCTGAGAAGCTGGCGATCAAGGAGATCACCAGCGTCACGGAGCTCTTCAACTTGGTTGACAAGTGCGCCAAAGCAGCGGAGGGCCGTGAAATGCACTCCAAACCACCTCCGGGGGACAACAAAAATATCCTCCAAGGGCGAGGCCACTACCTCCGGGAGTGGCAAAAAGAAGAAAAAGTCCAACAGCAAGAAAAAAGCCGTCGGCTGGCACACCTACTGCTGCAGCTGTTGCAGCTCCGGGTGGCCGGGGGCCACGCCCTGAGAAACGACCCCGACCTTCATCTGAAGATGGCGGCAACTCCAAAATGTGGTGTCCTATCCATAAGTCAAATGGCCACAACTTCGAAGACTGCCGAGAGGTCTAGAATCTTGCCGAGCGCTACAACATGCGCCGAGAAGAAGTTCCATTCTGACAAAGGGAATGAAAACAGAAAGTCGACGAAGCTCCGGCTGAAGAGGAGTTAGGTTTTTAGGACCCTAAAAAGGTCTTGAAGGCTGTATACACCTCCGTCGATGATGATTCTGACGTCTCCGACAATGAACGTCGGAAAACCATGAACACCATCTTTGGTGGTTCGTGGGACATCACCTCCCGCCGTGTCCTCAAGACCATGCGGCGGGACATGGCTTCGGTAGCTTCCACCGCCAGGGCGGAGCCGCACCGGAAGTGGATGGATACCGCCATCACTTTCGACGCGTCGGACTGCCATCGGAACATGATTGGAGCTGGCCAACTCCCATTGATGGTATCTCCGACCATCAACAACATCCAACTCCACCATGTAATGGTGGACGGAGGTTCGGGGCTGAACCTCATAAGCTTCAAAACTTTCGTCAAGCTTCAGCTCCGGCCTTCGGATCTTCACCCCTCCCGACCTTTCTCTGGAGTAGGTCCGGGGGCCATAACCCCACTTGGTGCCATTACTCTCCTCGTGACCTTTGGGACTCGGGAGAATTATCGCACTGAGAAGTTGGTCTTTGATGTTGCTTAGATCAACTTACCCTTCAACGCCATTCTGGGCAGACCAACCTTATACATGTTCATGGCTGCTGCTCATTATGGCTACCTGGTGTTGAAGATGCCGACACCATCTGGTGTTCTCTGGATCCACGGAGACCGCACTACCGGAGTGACTGCTTTGGAAGAACTTCATGCGCTTGCTATAGCGCTAGAGGAAGAGTCCAGGCAGGAACAAGCTCCAAAATCTCTGGGCATTCATCAACGAGGCTCAACCTCCGCACCTCGCGTGCAACCAAGCAGCGACACTGACATTCCCGTCAAAGTCGTCCAAATCGGTTCTGATGCCGCTCAGACCACCCGTATATCGGGAGGTCTGAATGACAAATAGGATCTCGCGCTCATCACTTTCCTCCGGGCTAACGTTGACTGTTTGCCTGGAAACCGTCGCAAATGCCTGGGATCCCTAGGGAAGTGATCGAGCATAATCTGAAGATCTATCCTAACGCTCGGCCTGTACATCAGAAGCCTCGGAAGCAATCAGTAGAGCGACAGAACTTCATACAACAAGAAGTGAAGAAGTTGCTCGAAGCTGGATTCATCCGAGAAGTCTTCCACCCAAAATGGCTAGCAAACCCAGTCGTTGTACCCAAGGCCGGCAGGAAGCTTCGGACGTGTATCGACTACACAACACTGAATAAGGCATGTCCAAAAGATCCATTCCCACTACCTAGAATAGATCAGATAGTGGATTCCACCTCCGGGTGTGAATTACTGTGTTTCCTAGACGCATATTCTGGGTACCATCAAATCAGAATGTCAAGGGAAGATGAAGAACATACTTCTTTTATCACAGTAGATGGATTGTATTGTTATACTGCCATGCCATTTGGTCTCAAGAATGCAGCCTCAACATTTGTATGAGCTATGTACAAAACCTTTGGAGAGCTCATCAGAGACGTAGTGGAAGTGTATGTTGATGACATCATCGTCAAAATCAAGGACAAGTAGTCACTTCTTGACACCTTGCAAGTTGTCTTCGACAAGCCGCGGGTCACCCGCACAAAGCTAAACCCAGACAAGTGTGTCTTTGGGGTTAGCTCTGGAAAGCTTCTTGGATTCTTGGTGAACCACCAAGGCATAGAGGCGAATTTGGCGAAGATTAAAGCTATTGAAGATATGCGGCCACCAGCCCACATCAAGGATGTCCAGAAGCTGACTGGATGTCTGGCTGCCCTCAGCCGGTTCATCTCAAGACTGGCGGAACGGGCACTACCCTTCTTCAAGCTATTGAGGAAGACCGGACCATTCCAATGGTCTAAAGAAGCAGAAAAGGCGTTCCAGGAGCTAAAGCAGCTCCTCACCACTCTACCAACCTTGGTAGCTCCGAACCCTGGTGAGCCTTTACTGCTTTATATTTTGGCAACTGACGAAGTTGTCAGCATGGTCCTGGTTGTGGAGAGACCAGAACCCTCACGAGCTCAGGAATTTAGACCCCCCCCCAGGAGGGTCAGGAGGTTCCAGAAGGCGAGTCTGGGTCCCAGTCCCCAGACTTGGATCTACAAGGAGTTACTCTTGTCGAACAAGAGGATTCGGACCCCTCCGGGAGGCTCCGGGTCACTCCAGAAGAAGCTCCGGATTCCTTCAGCAAGGACCTGAAAGTCCCCGAAGAAGGTCCAGACACCTCCAGGAGGGTCCGGGTCCATGAGGAGGAAGCTCCGGGCCCCTCTGGGAGTGTCCGGACTGTCCAATGCCCAGTGTACTTCATCAGCGAAGTACTCCATGATGCCAAGACTCGATACCTAGAGGTGCATAAGCTTCTCTATGCAGTTCTTATCGCCTCCAGGAAGCTTCGCCATTACTTCCAAGCTCATAAGATCTCAGTGGTGACTTCTTACCCACTGCGTGCGATCTTGCATAATCCCAATTCCACTGGGAACATTGCAAAGTGGGCAGCGGAATTGGCTGAGTTTGACCTAGAATTCGTCCCAAGACAAGCGATTAAGAGTCAAGTATTGGCGGACTTTGTGGCGGAATGGACCCCCTCTCCATCAAACCCTGGGGGCCCTAGTGAGTAGAAGCCGAAACTCAAGGCTCCTGTCTTCACCGAGTCTCACTGGACTCTCTACTTCGACGGCTCCATGCAAAAGCAGGGGGCCAGAGCTGGAGTCCTTCTCCTCGCTCCAACCGGGGAGAAGGTAAAATACATGGTCCACCATGACTTCAAGGCGACCAACAACATGGCGGAGTATGAAGCACACATTTACGGACTAAAGGTGGCACTATCATATGGTGTCAAGCAGCTGTTGGTCAAGGGAGATTCGCAGCTCATCATTAAACAGGTGAAGGGTGAATGCTCCAGCAACAATCCCCAACTAGCTGCTTACCTCCTCGAAGTCCAGAGGCTTCAGAAGGACTTCAAAGTCCTAGACCTCCACCATGTCTAGCGTCTCCATAACGCTGAAGCTGACGAATTCTCGACGAAAGCAACAACCGGAGCTCCAGCTCCCGACGGAACCTTCATCCGGAGGTTGTCAAAACCCACAGCTCAGCCCGCCAAACTGAGCAAAGGGGGCGAGACCAGCATCCCGAAGCTGGCGGTCCCAATGGCCCTGTTACCATGGCAGCCATCAAGGGTCGTAGGTGCTACTGGAAGCTCCGAGCAATCCAGCACTCAAGACTCAAATGCTCAAGCAAGCTCCGATGCCTGGATCTCGGAGATCCAGAGCTACCTGAAAGATAATATCCTTCCTGACGATGATGTATCCGCTGACCGAATTGTCAGATTAGCTAAAAGATACACGTTGGTAGAAGGGGATCTCTACCGGCGCGGTGCCAACGGCATCCTAATGTGTTGCATCACAAGGGAAGAAGGTCGTGAGTTCCTCACGAAAATCCATGGAGGCGAGTGTGGGAACCACGCGTCTTCCCGCATGTTGGTTGATAAAGCCTTCCGGCATGGCTTCTATTGGCCTACAGTGCTCCAGGATGCAACTGAGCTGGTGAAATGTGAAGCATGCCAATTTCATGCAAAACAAATTCACACACCGACCCAGCCTCTACAAATGATACCTCCTACATGGCCTTTCGCTGTGTGGGGGATGGACATCTTGGGACCTTTTCCAAGAGTAGTCGGAGGTTACAAGTTCCTGTATATTGCCATTGACAAATTCACCAAATGACCGGAAGCAACTCCAGTTGTGGCAATAAACAAGCAATCAGCTATCAACTTCTTGCAGTCCATCGTATGCAGATTTGGAGTCCCGAACAAAATCATAACAGATAATGGGACCCAATTCACAAGCTCTGCTTTCCAAGGATACTGCGAAGACCTCGGCATCCAAGTCATCTACGCTTCCGTAGCTCACCCGGCAAGCAACGACCAAGCCGAGAGAGCAAATGCAGAAATCCTAAAAGGACTCAAGACGCGCACTTATGAGTGCCTGAAAAAACATGGAGCCAACTGGATCGAAGAGCTTCCGCCCACTCTATGGGCCAACAGGACAACTCCAAACCGGTCAACTGGAGAGACACCCTTCTTTCTGGTGTACGGAGCTGAAGCGGTCCTTCCTCCGGAAATCACCTTGGGGTCGCTCCGGGTTCGGACCTTCGACGAAGCCACGCAAGACCAGCTTTGGTGGAAGACCTTGACCTCCTTGAAGAGGGAAGGTGTCGAGCAGCTGTTCGGAATGCCCGATACTGCCAAGCCCTTCTGCGCTATCACCAACATGTTCACAACCGACAACTTTAGGAAGGCAATCTGGTGCTATGGAGAATACATTCCAGAGAAGGGTTAAACAAATTCTCCCCCAGCTGGGAAGGACCCTTCCGAGTGATCGAAGTATCCCGTCTCGGATGCATTCGCTTGGCAACCGAGGATGGTACACCTGTCCCAAATCCTTGGAACATTGAGCACCTCCGTAAGTTCTACGCTTAATATCACGGAGGTGAGTCTGTAATTACATGTGATGTATGTTATAGAGTCATTGTGCAGAGTCGGGTAGCTCCTCCGGGAGGACAGCTGGACCTACCCCGAAAGGTCCGCAACGTCCATGCAACACTTGTCACCGTCTCAGAACTAAAAGTGAAGCTAGCTACCTTGGGTCAAACGAGAAACGAAACACACTTAGTCTGGTTCCGTACCCTAAGAGTGTACTTGTTTCCTCTGTACCCCGGACCTATAATGAAAGACATCATTGTGTGAAAACAGACTCCACGTGCACAGGCTCAACATTTTTTATTTTTCTCTTTCTTGTCTATAACAAAGTTGTGCAGTTCTTAAGAAACTTTAGCTCGACTAGTTCATGTACAATTCGAGTTGCATTGTCTATTCTTCCGGTCCAAACATTGTTGATGGTCTACTCGTCTGAATGCCGCCAAGCCAATCTAGGGCCGGGGTGTGCTATCGACTTAGCCTGGTCATGCACCCCAAGTATGTCACTCTACCTACACCCTGGCAGGCCGAAGTAAGGCGAGTTCAGAAACGATTGGACCTGAAGGAAACAAGACGGCGCTCTTGATTGTATTTAGAATTGTGTTCGACCTAAAACTTTCTCGGGAATAGTAAGCCGCAATGAAGTTATAGATAGGAAATGGATTTTACTGCTTTTCTTGACTTCAGTGTGCAGGAAAAATAAATATTTCATGATGATGGTGAATGAAGCCAGAGCTGCCAAGGCCCCAACATCCTCTAGGTGGATTGTGGTCGATGTTCAAACATTGATATCGAGCGTCGCTGGAGCTACTCAGCTCTAGTAAAGCTAGGGGGCAAACCGTCAACATGAATAAAAGATGGTGGAAAGACTCTATAGTGGAGTCTGCTGTCGACACACCACGTGTTGATAGAGGTCACTGCCGGAGCCACCAAGCTCCGACACCCCAGAGGACTAACCGTCAACGCTTTATGTGTTGATGGAGACTACTGCCGGAGCTACTAAGCTCCGAGGATGGTCAATGCCGGAGCCACTAAGCTCCGACAACCTCAGGGGGCCTTCACTATCGAATACTTCAGGCCTACATTCTACAAGTTCGAAGCGCGCGAGTCTTCAACAACTGTTACATCTTCTTGGTACATGTGCACAATCAAATTGTGTACATCTACCAGGGGGCCAAGTGCGACAAAGGTGTTGAAGACAAAAAATGAAATTCACAAAAAACTTGGATTTCATTCATCAGGAGACAAGAGATTACAAAATTAGAGAAAAAGAAGAGAGGATACAAGTGGGAGCTACAAAGAGATGGTGCAAGACCCTATGGAAGAACGAGGCGACCTTTCGGGCACCTCCGATATGCTGCCTTGGGCAGCTTCTCCCTCTCCTTCGATGGGGCCTTCAAGCACCGGGTCCAGGGGAAATTGAGGGTCTCGGCTTGTGTAGCACGTCAGCACGAATTCTACGACGTCCTTCGCCAGGGATTGTCCCTCAGTCTCTAGCTGGTCCGCGATGACATCGCCCATCTTGGTGAGCTTGTTGCATGCCGAACTCAACGCCTGCCATGCCAGGTCCAGCTCCGGCTCCAGATCATCCGGATGCACGAGACTGAAAACCATTGGCGTCAGCGCGTCGTTGGCTTTGCCCAGGAAGTCCCAAACTTGTTGGGACTCCACAGTCCTCAAGCCTCGCATCTCCTCCAAGGATCTTCTCATCGCCACAAGCTCTGAATTCTCACAAGCAAGGCGCTCAACCTCTTTGGCGTTCTGCTGAATATTTTCAGCAACTTGCCTTTCGAGTTTTCCGAGCTCTTCCTCCTGGAGGTGGATCTTGTTCTAGAGGTCGACCAGGTCCTTCTCCCTGCCCTGCACTTTCTTCTCCCTAGCAGCAACAATGTCCTCCCTCCTGTGGAGTTCCTGCCCACGCTCCCAGGCCTTTTTCTCCTCTCTCTCGCAGCGCTCCTCCAATTTCTTGGTGCGCTCCTCGAGACTCTTGTCACCCAGAGTTAGCCTCTGAGTGAGCTCTTCCTCCCTCTGCACGACGTCGTCCCGCAACTCCAGGAGTTTTTGCTCTTCATCCTCGATCTTTTTCTCCTGCACCTAAAGAGCCTCCTGGCGCTTGACGAGACTAGCATGGATGGCGTCGAGCCTCTCCTGGTGATTGTCCGATGTGCTATTAGCAGCTTTGGCCTGCTCATAGATGGCCCGGGACTGGTTGTCAAGGGATCGCATCATGCTTTCCCTCTCATCCAGCAGCTTACCCCAGTATTCCAGGCGGACCTTCACCCTCTGCACCAACTCCTTGTCGTCAGCCAGTCTCGACTGCGCCAGCTTCGTCTCGAAATGGAATTGGTTGCGCCACCTCCTAAGAGTTTGGCGCTCCTCCTCGAGGGCCTTGCTGTCATGGTAGAAAGCCAGCTGGACCTGACGAAGACTGGAGCAGGCGTTGTCAATAGACAACGACAGGGGGATCGGGTCAGGACCTACCGGGGTCATCTCCACCGGTTCCAGTGTGTTCTCCGTGACAAAAATTGGGTCTCACTCTACAAGAGCGGTCCCCTGAGCTTCTACAGCACTAGGGCCGTCCTCCGGGATAGCCTCGGCCGACGCCAAGGAAGGTCCTGCAGTAGAAGTTTTGACCTCCGGAATTGTCTCCGAAGGTCCCGCCGCCAGATCATCAACAACTGACCCGTCAGGCGGGGGGTCAACAGCTTCATCTTGGCACCCTGGCTCAGATGCGGGCACCTCCGAGACCACTGCTTCCGGGGTGGTCGTAGAAGATTTCGCCGGAGCTAAAGCCACGTTCGGCTCCGACAATGGCGCCTCCTCCACCGCCGGTTCCGGTGCTGACGCCTCGACCATCATGGGATCGAGTACCGGCGCCTCTACAGCAACTGGCTCAGGCGCCAGTACTTCTTCCACGAGCGGCTCTATCGCCAGAAGTTCTGCAGCAACCGGCTCTACCGCCGGAACTTCCTCGACAGCCAGCTCAAGCGCTGGAACTTCATCAACACTCGGCTCTATCGTCGGGACTTCATCAACCACCGGCTCGACTGCCGGGGCTTCAACAACATCCGGCTCTAGGGCCAGAATTGCAGCTACCACCAGCTCTGAGGCTGGAGCGTCCATCATTTCAGCATCCAAGCCTGGAGCTTCAACCTCCGGGGCTGGTGCCGCTGGTACATCTTCATTCCCGTGGTTCGGCGCTACCACGGGAGCTTCTGGGGATGAGTCGAGGTCCAAGACCACGACAGCCGGCGCCAGAGCTGCCGCAGCCTCAGCCACCTCTTGGGGCGGCGCTAGATATGGAGCTGGAGCTTCTGCCTGCACAGCCTCAGCTGCTGCTGCAGGAACCAGAGCTTCAGCCCCTTTCTTGGGCACTCTGTGAATGAAGGACGAACACACTCAAAATGCAGTTACAACAAAAAACAATCAACTGAGGTAAAAAATCAAAAATTACCTCGAAAGGCTTCTGCACCAGTTAGCACGGAACCTCTTTTTCTGACGCTCGGAGCTGGACCATGTCGCCACTGGCGTGGTGGCTCCGGAAGGTTCCCCGGAGCTCGCTGCTGCCGTCGGCGTCACTCGGGTTGAGACCCCCCTCGACCGGGAAGGACCTCCAGACCCAGAGCCTTCAGCTGGCCCTAGTACTGGAACCGCATGGCCGGAGCTAGCGCCCCGGGGAGATGCTGATGCTGGAGTAGTTGCCGCCGATGAAGACCTTCCCCTCTAGAGAGAAGGAGTCACTGCGAAAGGAGCAGGCCTGACGGACCTCCCGTCGGCATGCTTCGGCTTCCTCTTGCGGCTCGAGGGCTCGACCAACTCTCTGCCCTTGCCCTCGACTTCAACTCTCTGTTCCGGGGCGGAAGGGGGACCACCTTCGGAAGCTCCGGAGATCACCAATCTGATGATCGAACGCCTCTCAATGACACCAAGGTCGTCAAGCACCGGCCGTTCGCCGGAGCTCCCTGCTGAAGTCCGCCTCCATGTTCAGATGGAGAAAAGCCGCTGGTGGAGTCAAGTCGTCACCTTCGACGTTGATTCCGTGCTGAAACTTCTTGAGGTGAAACTCCAAAGTTGCACCCTCCATGTTGGACTTCAAACCGGTCTCAATCCGGTCGTCGTCTAGCACACTGTTGAGAGCCTAAGCAAGCTTCTCCCTCTTCTTCAGCGGAGCCCACCTGTTGGTCAGGAAGTTGAAAAATACCTCCTGAGGAGTCATCCCTCCTTCCATGCACTAGCGGATACTGGTCAGAGCAGGGTTGAAGGCGTCCTATAACACCAAATCTTCACTCCAAATTGCAGTGTCGATGTTGGGGAGGCCTTCAGGCAACTCCAACTTCTCATGCTCCTCCGCCCTGATGACGATCCAATCCTTCTTCCAGTCGTCCCACTTCCCAGAAGGGAACGACCGCAAGTACTTGTACAGGCACTTCTCGCGCTTCAGAAAATAATAGAAGCCAAGGTACTCGTCTCTCTTGACGGTGGTCTAGACAGTGAAGAAGGTGCGGAAGAGCTCAACGCAGGGGGGAATGCCCACCCACATCTCGCAGAAGTGGACAAAGATCGACACTAGAAGAATGGAGTGGGGGCCAAGGTGGTACAGCTGCAGACCATAGAAGTCTAGCAGCATCAAGAAGAAACAGGAGAAAGGTGGGATCAGTCCCACCTTGGCGTACGCAGAGAAGTACACCATGTCGCCGGTGTGCTCCTTCATGAAAGGAAGCTTGCCAGCGCGGACCAGGTGGTTGAAGAAGTCAGGGGACCACCCCATGAGGGCCCAGACCTTCTTCAAATCACCGTCAGTCTTCAGTCGGCTCTGGCGAAGACCCAACTCCATCGCGATACAGCGAGGCGAGAGAGGAAAGGCAAGCGAAAGTTTGGAGGATTTGAGCGCAAGTTCGAATGAAAGGCGTAAAGAACCCCAAACGGTGCATGCTTTCCTTCTTAAGTAAGCCCCCACAACGCTTGGATGGAAACCGCAGAGGAGACGATGATACCATTCAAAAACATCACCCTGCCAATGACAAAGGGGCCCGGGGCCACCTCGACGATCAAGTCAAGGTCCCTACCCCAGGGGAACGGTTGTCATCATGAAAGGCGGGAAACCCGAAGGCGTCAGCCTCACAGGGCGAGCGGAACCGATATGATTTTCGTATCGGGAACCGGCGACCTTCAATTGCGTGAGATCCGCACGCTAAGATCTCACCTGCCGCATCTAGGATATGTCACGCGGCGGTGGTTTAACTGCGAACTACCGCCAACGGAACATCCGAAGACCCTTGAAGACATGGCTCAAAAACCGAAGAATGGACCCACCTCTGGCAGAATGACTTCTTCCAAAAGGTCTCTCCCAGAGGTGGGCCCAGGGGGCCACTGTCTGTACCCTACGTATCGGATACCCCTTGGGACCGCAAAGATCATAAGGAAACTCCATCTACCAGATTTGAAGACCTCCGAAGGCCCCACATGTCAGCCGTAACTGGACCTGCTTCCCCGACATGGTTAGTCCCAGGGCCGCCACGTGTACCATAAGACCGGAGCTATCGCCCACACATGGGAAAGCTCCAGACTAGATACCAGTATGGCACCCCCGGACCTAACCCCAGACAGAGGGAAGCTCCGGTACCGACACGTGTCCAACAACACCGGACCTACCCGTCCACGACGGTAATCTCCAGAGCTGCCATGTGTCCAAACCGCCGGACCTTCAACCTCAACAATCAGGCTGGTGGACCCCCAACGGCTCGGACCTTCAAGGGGCAATCAAGGACTTCAAGACCCGATTAAGTGTCATTAATACCATATTAATGACACACGATCAGAAGACCCTTAATACCAGTAACGGCGCTATGAAGGCCCGGTACCACGCTATTAAGGGTAATTAATCTTATTAATTATGTACCAAATATTAGTAACTGCCAGGGCCACTTGTCGGGCCAGGCTAACTGTGTAACGACCGGTCTTTGTACTATAAAAGGACTGGTCGACGATACACAGAGGGACCCCTCTGGACACTCTCTCTCAAAGCTCTCGAGACACTTACGCTCTCACACATACTCACTCGCTCAATACAACATCAACACACCCCGTGGAGTAGGGTATTACGCTCAGGCGGCCCGAACCACATAAACCTCTGTGTCAATTTGCCACCGTCTCTTGAATCTCTGCGTGCCCATTACCGAACTACAAACTCCACGGACTACCAACAGTAGTGCCGGGAGATCTGCCGGATTCAACCACCGACGGTATTACTTTAGGTTATTTCAAAAAGAATACAATATCCTATTGAAAGAATTAAGTGAAATCCTAGGCTTCCATAGACGATGTTTGCTAGATTTAGACGCTTTGCCTAAGTTTAACAAACATAGTTTTTGGCAAGATTTAACTTGCGAGGTCAGATGTAGTGCACCTAGGAATAGCCACTTACACAACCCTACTTTACGCTTCATGCATAGATGGGTGGCTATGACTATGTTCCCTAGAGGAGACGTAAGGATAGTGCGTGATGATGAGTTGAAAATTTTATTTGCCATGATTAAAAAGATAGAAGTTGCTCCAGTTATTGCCATGATGACACAATGGTTAGATTACATTCAAGAACAGTGACAATTGAATGCACTTAATTGATTACTCGTATTGCTACTAGCATAGGAGCACTAGAATATTCTTCATTTGAGTATATTGAAAATGAAAGAGAATTAATTGATGAAGATTATTTAGTGCACGTACGTACCCTTAAGCATGATCAAGATGGATCTTTGTTATTTTATATCCCGACTTTGTCAATGAAATTCTGTTACCTAACCTGGATTATCATTTGTACAAATGCCAGAGGCTAACCATTGACCTTCTTCCCGTTGAGGAAGCACGAAGAAGTGATGTCTCTGGTAGGGTAACTAGAAGCCGCGCAAAAAGAGCGGCCATGCCCCCAACATTCGCCATTGTCCATGAGTACGAAGAGGAAGAGAACCCCACGGGTGATGCACCCGGATGGACTCAACCTCCATCGTATGAGACCGAAGGTCCGTCTTGGCATGGATGGTCAGGTGCCACATGGGAGCCACCTCTATCCACTTCAAGCTCTAGCAGCTTGCCTCCAACGTCCATGAGAAGATGTCATTCCTCTTCGGCTAGAAGTCATCGTGACTATAGCCAAGGAATGACGGATCTCACTAGACGTATGGAAGAGCTTGAAGTGAGAACGGATGACATCTACAACACTCTCCAAGGTCATGTCCAAGGTACCCAAGATTGGCAACAACACATGGACCTCAACTCCACTCTACCATAACAACAAGCCGATCTCGCGACATACTTAGTTTCCATCATCCACCTTGCATATAAAAAAATGCAGGATAGATTTGCTTTCAAATAAAATAAATGATGTGCAATAGCAATGGTTTGGAATTCACATGAATGAAATGATGAATAGTTGCTCTGTTTTAATTTTCCTAAGTCCCTAGTTTACAACTTACTACTCTCCAACATATTGCTCTCATTGGCTAAAATTGCTTTTGCCTTGATTTGGAAATTGTGGGTAGAAAAGCTTAATCCATTCCAAGTTGTTGTGAGATATGATATAGTGATAAGGCTGCTATTCCTAGTTTGAAAGTAAAACTTAGATTTCCGGAGAAAATCTAAAAAGATTTAAGCTACTCTCGTTTGATTGAAAATACCTACCAAATCTATATGATACATTACATTGATAGACCTTATGCATATGCTATTTGTCTTCACATTGAGCTTTGTCAAACTAGTATAGACCTATGTGAGATTTCAATCATTACTTTTTGAATTCAAGACTTCACTTGCACATGCTATACTTCTAGAGGAGTATAGGCTGTAGACAGGAGAGTCTCTAGTCCATAGACCAAGTAGGAGAGGAGTAGAAGGAGTCTCTTCCCAATTCCTAATTGGGAAAGGTATGGCTCTTATATTTCTATTTGTATTTGTGACTTTGCTCTTAATAAAGATATTATCTTTAGTCTTCTATCGTTCATATACTTGGATGAAGCCTTTATTGTTTGATTGTGGATTCCATGTATGTGGTAGGAGTAGTATTTATGGTTATGCTATACCATTGTCATTATATCATCATAAACACTACAAACCCCCACTATAGTCTTATTAAATATGACATGATTATGTTAATATGAATCACTTATGCTATGAACTAACATTGGTTCAACGATGATTTAGTTCATTGCCTTAGGATGGCTTGAGCCTAGGCTTCTAAGGTAATTACTTAATATGCTAGCAGGGTGTTGGGATAGAGAGTAGCGTTGAATGTCTCGTAGACCCACGGATTGAAGAAGTAGGCACTAGGTGGTGACAACCCTATATGTCCTTTGTAATCCTCCACGTTCGGCTATGCTACAGGCTCTTGGCAGGAGTCGTCCTAGTATTGCCAGGGGTAAACCTGTGCCTGATATGTTAATCCACTTAGCATGAGAATTCATAATTGACATTATCATTAGTAACTAATTTATGCTATGTATATGTACATTAGAAGCATAGTAGGAGTCTCTACCTAACCTTTTATCCTAGTCCCTCTTTACCTCATTTATCCTTAGGATAGAATGATATTCTATGTGTCACACTACTCCCATTTATCATCTATCCATCCTTGCTAGAATCTTGCCTAGATCACCCTGGCCTCTCCACTTGATGATTGCTTTACTTCCATCTCGCCTTCTTTTGGGAGAATATAAATGACACCCTTTGGGAATACTCTAGGAGTGGAAATGCTACATCGATAGTTTCCGTGCGATTGCGGATTTACATGTATAATCAAAAATCTATTAACAAGCATTTCTGGCACCACTGCTAGAGATGAATTGTTAGTAGTGCGTAGGAACCGTCAACAGTGCCTTGAGCTGGCGGACTTCCTCGTCATCATCGGGATCATCTTGAAGCAAATCGACGTTCTTCGTATTGTCATCTCCGTCGACAATCACTGAAACCTTGTTTTCACCCCTTCGGACCATCTTCTCTCCGAGTGGTTAGACCCTTGATGGAGAGACTTGATCTGATACCAATTGAAAGTTCCCTAGAGGGGGTGAATAGGCGAAACGTCCTGAAATGACTTAATAAATCGAGATCAAATTACAGATGTCAGACTAGTCTGGGCTAGGACTGGACTAGTCAGTACTGTGCACAGTGAAACCCTAAAAACTTAGTTTTTGTTGGTTTTACTTCAATTTTAGTTCAACGAAAAGTGGATACACAATCTAGCAATCTAATACATGTTTGATTGACAAGTATAAGAGATTAGAATGCAAGATTATGTTGATGAACAATATGACGAATAAGATGAATCCTAAAAGCAATTCTAGTGATGGGCAAAAAGTAAAGCAACACAAGAGACAAGTTTTTATCCCGAGGTTCAGCTCCACGATGAAGCCCACATCCCCTTTGAGAAGTCCACAAAAGACCGGGTCTCACTTGACCCAAATCTCACGAAGCAACCACAAAGGACAACTTTTTCTCCTCTAATCACAAGGGGAAAATACAATGTCCTTGGGGCTTCTCACAAGTTGAGGCTCCCACAAAGCACAAGAGCTTCAAACACACGAATCTCGACAGCCACAAGTCAAAAAGACACAACACCAAGTGCAAGAGATCAAATCGAGAGCCAAAGCACGAAGTTCTTCCTTCTTCCCTTGTCCCAGACCCTAATCCACTCAAGATTTGGTTCTAGAGGGCAAGTAGGCAGGTAAGAAGGCTTAGGAAGGCTCAAGAATGCTAGTGGTGGCTCTAGGGTTTGAGAGTTCTAAGTCGGAGGTCAGGGTCCCTTTTTATAAGGGTCCAGAAAGCTAACTGTTTCCACCCACTAAAGTTCGGACTAGTCCTGCCAGGGGCCCGAACTAGTTCGGCCCAACGGGACCACTCGACGTCACACCTCTGCAAAGTGGTGACTTAACGCTAATGTTTGAATTTCAAACGGTCATGGAACATAGGACTAGTCTGGCCAAAAACGGACTAGTCCGAACTACAATGAAATGTCTTAGTCCATCTAAAAACTGACAAGTCTGGACATACCGAACTAGTCTGACCTACAGGTGCGGACAAGTTTGGCCAACAGGACTTAGCATCATAAACCCTTTTTTTCATAACCACGGACTAGTTCGGCTCACAACAGACAAGTCTGAAGTACAACAGTAACCTTTAGTCTGGCTGAAAACGGACTACTCTGGCAAGCCCGGACTAGTGTGGCCAATGTGCCAGATAAGTCCGGCCTCCCGACACTTAGCTCAAAAAACTCTCACCAAGTGTACAACGGACTAGTTTGTCCACAAATGGACAAGTCCAAAGTACAACAAAAACTTTTAGTCCATCCTAAAACGGACTAAAATGACTCACCCGAACTAGTCCGGCCTGGAACCCGAACAAGTCCAACCACTAGGGTTTTCTCTCATCAAGGTTTCTCGCTTAGGTTTTCTCCCAATGACTTTGAGCCCTCTTCTATGATCACAATGAGCTTGATACACACACTCTCGCACACAATAGGCTAGTCTAAACTCAACACATAAGAAACCCTAATTTCTATGCTTGAGTCTTCGACGCTCGTTTCAATCTTTTCCTTTTTGAGGTTATTTCTTCCATTTCAATTCCAGACCTATGCTTAAGATCAACTAAGCTCATTAGTCTCTTAATTTGTCGTCATCAATCATCCAAAACCCACGGGTATGCCTAAATGCAATCTCAATAGTCCTCATCTATTAAGTATCGGGCTGTTGGAATATATTCAATTAAAGCATTTTCTAGAGCCCCTACTTTCATAGCAATGCGGGTAATTAATGAAGTACATTCCATTGTTCCCGTTGTTTTATGTTTTCTAACCATTGTGACATTATAGCCTTAACAGGAGCAATTTTAATCTTCTAACCATGGCATAAAGGGTCCTAAGTTCATCATCACACATAATCCTAACATCCCCTCTAGGAAACATAGTCATAGTCACCCATCTATGCATGAAACGTATAGTGGGATTTTGAAAGTAGCTATTTCTAGGGTTCCTAAATACTACCTCACTAGTCAAGTCTTTGTTTGTTAAATTTAGGCAAAGCGTCTAAATCTATTAAACAACATCTATGGAAGCCTAGGAGTTCACTAAATTCTTTCCATAGGATAAAGTATTCTTTTTGAAAGAAACCTAAAAGAAACACCTTCAAATCCTATTTTAAGGGTGCATAGGAATTGAATAGTGAGGAGGTGTGAACCTTTCTCATCTATTTGAGCAAAATTATCCCATCCTAATGCATGCCAAACGGTCAAGAATTCGGAATACATACCTATTTTGGAGAGTAGTGCCGGATTGTACGCCTTTGTATGAGCAACCTCATGATCTCGGAGGATGTTGTAGGTTTGTCTCTTAACATCATGCCTCAAGTCGAGGTCGTTATCATTGTGGAGGCGGAGCAGAGCATCATCTTCCTCCATCAGAACATCGTCGTGCGCACCTCTCCACTGTGGACTTGGTGTAGGCTTGGGGAGAGGTGTGAGCTTGAGTTCCTCGCACAGATTGAGCTTGATGAAGGTCCCTTCCTCTTCCCAAACAACTTCTTTATGCTCTTCATGGCTGCACAACTTGAGAACAATCAAAACAAACTCGAAATGGGATACGTTCGTGAAAAACAAAGCAGGAACCCTGATGAATTGTTTTGTCAACTTGAAAGCAGCTTGCAAATGCAAAATGCAAAAATGCAAATGGATATCAAAGCAAATATTTTTGGCTTGAAATTGGGATAAGTGTTTCAATCAAAGAGCAAAACAATTCTTGATCAAATGAGAGAGTGAGTTGGGGAGGTGAAAATGAGATGAACTGTGAAGCAACACACTCATCCGGGCATGTATAAATAGTGTAGAAGCCCCTAACGGTCACAAGAGGAAAGAATGTAGCCGTTGGAGGAAACAGAGCCAAAATGGCACTCTCTCCTAGTCGGCTGACCAGGAGGGTCGACCGACCTGTAGGTGGGTCCCCTAGTTCCTCTTTTGGCAAGTGGTTCCCCAATGGCTATATTTCTAGATGTTAGGTGAATTGACCACAAAATTGCTCTGAAAAATTGTTGGACAAATAAAACTTCCCAAATCCAATATTTCTATTTTTTTCTAAAAATTAAAAATAAATCAAAGTTGAGACTACAAAATTCCCAACCCTCTAGAGAAAAATCAACATGCTATGGGAAAATGCAAAAATCCAAATGGAAAAAATTCAAATGATGATGAAAACTAAAAAATAAGATAACTACCAAGTTAACTTATTGGCGAGGTCCCATTCAAAAATCCGATGAGATGAATTTTTCTCCGCCTTCTTGAAGCTCATTTTTCAAACTCCAGCCCCGAAGAAGTTGGCACGGTTTGCTCGCCCTTGCTTCTTCCGCCACACCTTTCTTGGAGTCATAGTGGACTTGAGCCGTTTAGACGGCCCTGGCTTCTCCATCTTTCTAAAATGGTGGTGTGCGCAAAAAGATGGAGTCTCCTCATAAATCAATTTTCTCATGAAGGCAATGAGGGTGTTCACTTGAGGTGGTTTAACTTTGAACTTCTTGATGTGTTTAACATTCAGGCCATACTTGATTTTGATCATGGAGCATTGCTCCTTCCTTGGATGAAAGTCAACCTTCTCCTCCCTGCCGTTGATATGGAAGCAGATTTCTCCAGCTCCCACATCGATGCGAGCATCCGCGATGGTAAGGAAAGGGCGCCGAAGAATTATAGGAGTTTCCTTCTCGACCTATATGTCGAGCACCACGAAGTCCAAAAGTATGAAGCAGTTTCGGATTTTCACTGGGACGTCTTCGACGATACCTGCTGGGTAGAGGACCTATGAATTGGCCAGCTGGAGCTGCATTGGCATTGGAGATAGCTCGATGAAGTTCAGCTTGTCGAAGACCACATTTGGCATGAAACTAACACTTGCACCGAGGTCACAAAGTGCCTTGTCAAAGTGTTGTATGCCAATGGAGCAGAATATAGTAGGGCATCCTGGATCCTTCAGCCAGTTGCCCTCCGACATAGAGATCATGTTGACATTCTCTACGGGAGGTTCGGGTTGTAGTGTCATCTTTCCATTCGGTAATGGTGGGTTGACAGCTTCCAATTGAGTTAATTGGGTCTCTAACATCTTGTTGAAGCTCACGTGGTTCTTGAAGGCAGAAGTTAAGCCTTCAACCTTGGCACTGATGCTTTCTAGGGTCTTGTCATTAGCCGATAGCTTCTTGGATAGGGCATCATTGGCTAATGGCAAGTTCTCTCAAATGTGGCTTATTCCCATTGCCCTTTTTATTGTTGTTTCCCCCTTGAAACAAAGGGCACGGTTGGCCCCACCCTTGACCTCTTAGACGGTAGCCATTGCTGTAATTCCTGTTGTTGGCTAAGTATAAGGCATCCTCATGGGTCTCAGGGCAGTCACTCCCCATATGACCCGCGTTGCCACTTGTAGGATCGAAGAGGACGTGAAAAGCTACCATATGGGGGGTGAATGGTAGATTTAAACTTTTTCAGCGGAAGCAACAAAAACCCCTCGGCAGAAAAAACGATTTGTTAAAGAAATTATGTGTGCGACTAATCTAAAAATGTTCAACCATGACAAAAGTAGTAGATATTTAGATAATCAAGTCACAAAGACACGACAACAAGAATCACGGAATTCTGTCAAGAAAAACTCAAGTTACAATCGAAAGATCAAACAAAGGTACTTCTATTCTACCAAGTAAAAAACAGTTTTGCAATACTGCAAAGAAACTCATGTAGATCAAAAACAACAAATCCAATTACCGTGAAAAAAGATGATAGGAAGTCAAGTTGTGAAGACAACCCAAAAAGAATCACGTCAATTGGATCTGTAAACTCGAGTTATGATAAAACCACCAAAGAAAGGTAGTGCTATGCAGAAACTCAATGAGAAAAACTTGTAGACTTGTTGTCGGACGAACAAGGCACAAAAGTTCCTTCAACTATGATTTTTTACTGATCAAAATGCAAGAGGAACAACCCCAAAGTCATGTATCACAAGCTCTGGCTTCCCTTGCTTTTATAACCATCGCGAATGCCAACTCAACTCTAACTAGGACTCTAATCCTACTCTGATCACGAATCGCAACTAACCAACTGCTCAAGATCTTCCTATTCGCAGATAGAAACAATCTCAAGACTTCCTAAGTAACTCAAGAACGTATTACATATAACTAAAACAACCTAACTTCATGTCCCACATGAAAACTATCATAACCAACTCGATACTTTCCATATCCGATGCATAACCGACTCCGCCGCAGCCGAAGTCATCATCTGATACGATCCGATCCTTCCAACTAGATCTTTACTTCCATAATACTGTCTTCAGAACCATGTTGCCATGTCATGCATCGCATGCATACGTGCGAACACCTTCTTTCGACATCCAGGTTCCTTCATGTGCACTGCCCTTGATTCAATCACCCAGCATGACCTCCTGATCAGCTCAACCACAATTCCTCCCGAACTTGGTTGTTGGAACCTCATATCCTCCCTGAGACTAGTCCAATTGATCCCGTCACCAGCCATGACTAGAACTCAAGCAACACCTGCACATGAACAAACAACTGACACTTCCGAGCACAAGTCCTTGACTTGACTCTCATTAGTTCCGAAACCACAACATCTTACGTGAGCACCTCACATAAGCATGTCACAAACCACAGTAAAAGTGGACATTTTTATAATAGCCAAAACGCAACAAAAACTTAGTAAATGAGCACTAAGCAACTTTTCAGAATGTAAAACTAATTCGGAACAATTTAGAGAAACAGTAAAATTAAGTTCCAAAACTTGCAAAACCTAACGGGAGCTAAAACAAAGTCCGTCGAAATACAACCAATAGGAGTTTCCCAAAGTTAGCAGAACAGCATCTGCCGGAGCTTACCAAAACTAGTCGGAACTAGTCAACCAAAAAGCCGGAGCTACAAAAAGCAAGTCAGAGCTTAACAAAAACATGTTGGAGCTATCAAAGATATGTCGGAGCTAAAGATAAAACTCACTGAAGCTACCCAAAAACATGTCAGACCTAAACAAAGCAAGTCGGACCTTACGTCGGACCTTGCCGGAGCTACCCAAAACAACTCGTACCTATCGTCGGACCTTGCTGGAGCTCGGACCTAGAGTCAGATGTTGTTAAAAAGGTGTTTTGGTAGTATTCAAAACTTTTATCGTCAAAGCCAATGTATTCAGCACACATAGGTCTCACAATCTCCCCCTTGATGAATGCATTGGCAACACCACTTAAAATCCGAACATTGGCTTATTGACATGAACAGTTTTGATTGAAAACAAAATTCTCCCCCTATACATATTTCTTCCCCTTTGTAAATCAGAAAGAAAATGAGAAGAAAAACAAAAAAAATTCTCCCCTGAGAAGAATCGTGCCAAATCATGTCAAAACACTTGTGAAGGTGTGCAATGTGTGATCAATTTCTCCCCTTTTGACAATGTATTCAGCAAGGTACAAAAGATAAATTTTAATTTTTATGAGCATATTATCACAAATACATATAAAATAAAGCTCATCCAAGTCATACTATCAAGTAACTTACACTATCAAATCAATGAGATACATAAAGTAGTGTAAGCCATGCTAGAGATCAAGTGTAATTTTCAATTTAAGCAAGTCATGATCTCACAAACTTAACTATTTCAATACTTGAAAGCATGACACTTGTTGCTGCAATTTTATATTTTTTTAAGCATAAATTTTGATCATATGACATTTGCAAGAGATTATATGTCGCATCTGCCTTATTCTAATCAACCAAGCCAAGCCTTTGTCATTTGACAATCAGAAGCTTAAGGACATGGTTTTAGTCTTACACAACTCCTTCCAAGTTCATATCTAAGTGCAATGATAAGCCATCTCAAAAGAAGAAGTGTGATGCATGCATGTTCTTTTTATCTTTTCTCAATTTTTCATTTGATCATAAAAAATCAACATGAGAGTTGATTACTTGATTAATTCTTTGTGATTAAAAGCACTTCTGGGCATGCAACAAGTTCAAAACAGTAAGAAAGTTCGATCATGACCAAATTTAGTGTAAGTAATTATTACAATTACTAGTCATGGCAAAAACTACAAAATGTATAACATGAGTAATGTAGTAAGAACTTTCAGCATGTAACAGGAATCACAAAGTCATATATGTATGACATACTATGCTCATATTATTTTTTATTTCAGATTCACACATAGACTTCCCAAGTTTCAAAACTCCCCCTCGATTTAAGCCATGGGGATGTGAAAGAAGGCTAGAATAATTGCTTAATTAACCAATGGTCTAGGTACATATTTATAGATACATAGATGGGCCGGTATACAGGCTAGGCCCAAACACATAACTCAACACAGTGCAACATCCCCCCGTAGTCCCAACATCTAGCCACAACAGATGTTGAGACTGGACCGAAACTCAGAAAACAAAGTCGACGGGAGTCCCTTCGTGAAGATGTCAGCAAACTGTGATGTCGTCGGCACGTGGAGAACTTGAACCTCATCGCGTGCAACCCGCTCACGAACAAAGTGAAGATCAATCTCCACATGTTTCGTGCGCTGGTGCTGGACGGGGTTGGTGGAGAGGTAAACGGCGCTAACATTATCACAGTAGACCAACGTGCTCCGAGCGACAGGGGAGTGGAGCTCCTGAAGTAACTGCTGGAGCCAAGACGCCTCTGCTACGCCGTTAGCCACGGCGTGGTACTCCGCCTCAGCACTGGAGCGAGAAACCACGGGCTGCCGCTTCAAGGACCAGGAGATAAGATTCCCCCCCCAGGAAGACGGCGTAGCCAGAGGTGGAGCGGCGGGTATCAGGGCACCCCGCCCAGTCAGCGTCGGTGTAGACCACCAACTCAGAAGGCGAGTCACGTCGAAGTAGAAGGCCGTAGTCGAGGGAGCCGCGCAGGTACCGAAGAACCCACTTCATCGCTACGAGATACGTCTCCTGCGGATCATGCATGTGGAGACACACCTGCTGAACCGCGTACGAGATGTCCGGCCTGGTGAAGGTGAGATACTGCAGGGCACCTGCAAGACTCCTGTAAGAGGTGGGGTCGGCGACCGAGGCACCGTCGGCCGAAGCCAGCTTCGCCTGGGTATCCACGGGAGTGGAGCACGGCTTGCAATCAGCCATGCCCGCTCGCTCAAGGATATCCAGGCAGTACTGGCGCTGGTGGAGGAACAGAGCATCCGGATGGTGCTCGACCGCAACGCCCAGGAAGTGGTGGAGCTGGCCGAGGTCCTTCATCGCGAACTCGCGCTGCAGGGCGGAGATCGTGCGCTGAAGAAGAGCCGGGCTGGACGCCGTGAGGACAATATCGTCCACGTACAGGAGGAGGTAGACAGTGTCACCCTCATGCTTGTAAACGAAGAGCGAGGTGTCCGACTTGGCCTCGACGAAGCCAAGCGAGGCTAGGAAGGAGGCGAACCGGTTGTACCAAGCTCGAGGCACCTGCTTCAGCCCGTATAGGGACTTGTTCAGCCGACAGACCAAGTCTGGACGGGTTGAATCAACGAACCCTGTCGACTGACTGCAGTACACCGTCTCTGTCAGCGTCCCATGAAGGAAGGCGTTCTTGACGTCCAGCTGGTGGACAGGCCAAGAACGCGAGAGAGCCAACAACAGAACAGTCCGTACTGTCGCTGGCTTAACCACCAGACTGAAGGTCTCATCGTAGTCCACTCCAGGGCGCTGAGTGAAGCCCCGAAGTACCCAACGAGCCTTATATCTCTCCAGGGATCCATCCGCCTTCCTCTTATGCGTGAAAACCCACTTGCCTGTGACAACGTTGCCACAAGGAGGACGAGGAACAAGGTCCCACATCCGGTTGGCAAGTAGGGCCGCATACTCCTCCTCCATAGCGCGGCACCAGTGAGGGTCAGCGAGGGCGCTACGAACGGAGGTCGGTATAGGTGATACCGAAGAGGAAGTGGATGGTGTCGGTGTCGTCGAAGAGAGTACCACTCCGGAGAACCTCTCAAGAGGCCGGAGAACCCCAGCGGCACGTCGAGTCACCATCGGGTGAACGTGTCCTGGGTCCCGGTGTAGCGACGGTGGGTGGTACACCGAGGGCTCTGGACGCACAGGCGTAGAGGCACCAACCAGCTCTCATCGCTGGTAGACAAGAGCAGGGTCGGCGAACCATGGAACAGGGGCCGCGCGTGGCGCAGTAGGGGACGCGGGAGCCGGAGTAGTCGTCGGGTCCCCGCACGGCACGGGGTCGAGGCCGGAGACGCCGAGGCCGCGCGTGGCGCAGCTGTAGGGGTCGTCGGGGCCTTGTGTGGCGCAGAAGTCGAGGCTGGAGACGCTGAGGCCGCGCGTGGCGCAGCCGTAGGAGACGTCGGGACCTCGAGTGGCGCAGGAGTCGAGGCCGGAGACACTGTTGCCGCGCGTGGCGCAGCTGTAGGAGGCGTCGAGGCCTCGCGTGGTGCAGGAGGCGAGGTCGGAGACGCCGGAGCCGCGCGTGGCGCAGCAGGGGACGTCGGTGCCGCACGTGGTGCGGCACTCGTCCCCAGCGTCGACGGAGCCTGGGCACCAACCCGCACTTGTCGCTGGTAGACGAGAGCAGGGTCAGTGAACCGTCGTGTCATGGCTGTAGGAGGCACAGCCGGAGTCACCACAGGTGTCGGTGCTACATAGAGTGCAGCTGGCGACGTCGTGGGAGCCACCTGGGAGCTGGTGGGTGATGTACCTGCAAAAAAGGGCCAAGGCAGCTGTGGTGGAGCAGCCTCGATGTCAGTAGAAAAAAGAGAGTCTAGCTCTGCAGTTGAACCAGAGGTGGAGGAAGAAAAGGGGAAGGATGACTCATCGAAGACGACGTGTCGAGAGATCAAAATGTGGTGGGTAGAGAGGTCGAGGCACCGGTATCCCTTGTGCTCAAGGGAGTACCCAAGAAAGACACACCTAGTAGAGCGGGGTGTAAGCTTATGTGGAGCAGTGGCGGAAAGATTAGGGTAGCAGGCGCACCCGAAGACACGGAGGTGGTCATAGAGAGGGGTAGTGCCATACAGGGCAAAGAAAGGAGTCGGTGCTCAAATCGCCTTGGTAGGAAGGCGATTAAGGAGGAAGGTGGCAATGTGAAGTGCCCCTACCCAGTATCGAGCGGGGATAGATGCCTGAAACATCAAGGAACACATGACATCATTAGTGGTGCGAAGCATGCGCTCAGCCTTGCCATTCTGGGGGGATGTGTATGGGAAAGACATGCGTAGCTATGTGCCTTGTGTATGAAGAAAGTCACGGAGTCGCGAGTTGTCAAACTCTCGTCCGTTGTCACACTGGAGAGCACGAACAGTACGCCCAAACTGTGTGGAAACCCAAGTGAAGAAGTGAGAGAGGGTATCAAATGTCTCAAATTTCAGACGTAAGGGAAAAGTCCAAGAGAAATGTGAGAAATCATCAAGTACCACCAAATAATATTTAAAACCCGAGACACTGCTAACAGGAGATGTCCACAAATTGCAATGGATAAGATCAAAAATATGTTGCACATGAGACACAGAAGTGGGAAAGGGAAGCCGAACATGGCGACCAAGCTGACAAGCGTGACACAATGACTCATGTGTGCCCCTAGTACACGATATAACTGAACTACTAGACAACTTCGACATAGCATCAGCACCAGGGTGACCAAGCCGGCGGTGCCAAGTAGAGGACGAAGTTGTCGTAGCCAGAGCAAAGGATGAAGACGCAGCGGAAGAAGGAAGTCGAAGAGTGTACAGGGGCCCCGGACTATCACATCGAAGAAGAAGACGCCGGGTGGAAAGATCCTTCACAGACAAACCAAAAGGATCAAACTCAACAGAAATATTATTATCAGTGGTGAAACGACGAATGGAAAGCAAATTTTGAATAATGTCTGGAGCAACGAGAACATTATTAAGATGGAATGAACCCGGAGAAGCTGAGTCACCTACAGAGGTGACTGGAAGAACGGATCCATTGCCAACAACGATCGATGAAGGAAACGAGGGATGAGGTGGGTGGGTAGAAGAGAGAATACCAGCATCTAGGGTGGTGTGGTAGGGGGCGCCAGAATCAGCCACCCAATCAGTAGTCGGTGGTGTAAGGTGCATGGTGCTGAAGGAAGACACCAAGTCCTGACGGTCCCACCCCATGTGCGGCTCCTGGAGAGGTGCTGGTGGCTCCGAGTACCCAGCGGGGTAGGAAACAACGCCGTAGGATGGAGTTGGCGATCCAGCCGCAGGGCGACCAGGTCCACCATAGCCCGGATGGGCTATGTACGCCGCCTGAGGACGTGGCTGGCGCGGAGTGGAGGAAGTTGGTGGCGCCCCAAGAAGACCCGGAGACGGTCCAGGCCACATAGAGATCTGGCCAGTCCACGGGTTGTACGGTGTGGGCCAGGGCGCACCTCCCTGGCCAGTGCCACCAGTACCACTACCAGTAGGAGCAGTAGACGTAGGAGTGCCGCCAGCACCTCGTCCTGTGCGCCTTCCGCTGCGACGTCGACGAGTACCACCCCAGAGCCAGCAGAGGCACCCGGGGCGGTGGGTGGAGTAGGTGGTTGCGGTAGTGGTCCCCCAGAAGACGGTGGGCGTGAGGGTTGCCCAGAGCCATAGAAGGCCCTGGCAGACCCAGAGGTAGCAGATCCACCAGTCGTGATCTCCTCAAGCTCGAGATCAGACCAGACCTTCTCAAAGGTCGGTGGCGGCTCCATACGGAGAAGCCAGAAGCAAAGATGGTTGAAGTGCTCGTTCAGGCCGTGAAGGACCCGAAGTACTAGAGTGCTGTCAGCGACCGGCTCGCCAGGGTCGCGCAAGGAGTCAGCGATGCCCTTCATCTCTCCACAGTAGGCCGAGATGGAGCGGTCTCCCTGCACTGTAGTCTGGAACCGTGCGTTAATGTGAAGAGCCCAAGTCGCACGGTTCCCCAAGAAGTGGTGCTCCAGTATCTGCTAAGCCCGGCGTGCGGTCCCCCCACTGCGCTGTCGGACAAGCTTGTACAGATCATCGACGAGAGTGCCAAGGATCCAGGCAAGGACCAGACTGTCCATGCTGATCCAAGAGTCATCCCAGGGGGCGTCGTCCTACTGGACGTGGTCCACAAGCTGGTACCGCCGTAACGTGAGGAGGAACTCATTACGCCAGCGGGCGTAGGTGGTGGAGGTACAACTCAGAACAGTCGGCACTAGTGTCTGAATGTTCTGAACTCCAGCCGCCTGGGCTTGTAGGGCGGTGGTGAGCGACGCCGAGTATGCAGAGTGCACACTGGTGTCCGAGGTGGGCTCGTACGTCACGCCCGGCGGTCGGTGAGCGCTCTCCTGGATCTGGTGCGAGAGAGCAGCCGCCGAGGCGCGCTCCTGCTCTAAGGCAAGAGCGAGTGCCCGCTCGCGATCGCGAGAGGCAGCCAGAGCCGCAAAGACACCGGAGGTGTCCGCGGCCGTCGTGGTGGTGCTGGTGACGCCGTAGAGAGGATCAGTGGCCGCAGCAGATCCGGAGCCCGTCATGAAGGCGATGGCAGTGGGGCCAGCAAGTGGGCCGCCGGCGACAGGACCAGTCGCAGCGCCGTACGCAGGCCGGGTCATGTCGATGAGGGGCGCGCCCGCTGCGGGACCAGTGGCAGGCGCACCAGCGCAGGGGAGGGAGCCGGCCAGGGACGGAGCGGCGCCGGCCAGAGATGGAGGAGCAGCCGGCGGCGGCCGGGCCAGGGGCGCGCAGACCCAGGGGAAGGAGGCGGCCGGCGGCGGCTGGGTCAAGTGCGCACCGGCGCAGGGAGGGGAGGCAGCCGGCGGTGGCCGCGGCAGGGGTGCGCCGGCGGCCAGGGGGTGGGTGCCGGCGGCGGCGGCCGGGGGGAAGGCACCGGCGGCGGCGGCCAGGGGAGGGGCGGCCCCGGCAGCGGCCAGGAGGGGGTTGCCGCCGGCGGCGGCTAGGGGGATGGCGCCGGCGGCGGCAGCCAGGGGAGGGGCAGCCCCGGAGGCGGCCAGGAGGGGGGTGGCGGCGGCGGCGGCGGGAGGGGCGCCGGCGGCGGTGGCCAGGGGAGGGGCAGCCCCGGCGGCCAGGAGGGGGGTGCTGGCGGCGGCGGCGGCAGGAGGGGCGCCGGCGGCGGCGGCCAGGGGAGGGGCGCCGGCCATGGGGGGGCGGCGGCTAGGGTTAGGGTTAGGGTGGTGGGGATTAGGGTTTGGCTAATGATACCATGAAAGAAGGCTAGAATAATTGCTTAATTAACCAAAAGTCTAGGTACATATTTATAGATACATAGATGGGCTGGTATACAGGCTAGGCCCAAACACATAACTCAACACAGTCCAACAGGATGCATAACCCCTATTTCACTACGAATGAAACAAAAAACGAGTGAAATCCGAAGGTTTTGTAAAAATGTCAGCCAATTGTTGTTAGGTATCTACATGGTGAAGCACAATGTTTCCTTCTTCAACATTATCACGGAGAAAGTGATACCTAATGTCAATGTGCTTTGTTCTCGAATGTTGCACGGGGTTTTTAGCAATGCAAATGGCACTAGTGTTATCACAAAACAGTGGAATACTATCTAGATCAACCCCATAGTCCTTAAGTGTTTGAACAATCCAAAGAATTTATAAACAAGTGTTAGCAGCAGCTACATATTCAGATTCGGCTGTGGATTGTGCAACTGACTTTGTTTTCTAGAGGACCATGCAACAAGTGAATTACCAAGAAAATGACAAGCACTCGTAGTACTTATCCTATCAATCCTACAACCCCCAAAATCAGCATAAAAAAAAGCTCTCAATGAAACGGTTGAGGAAGACGGAAGAAAAATGCCAAATTCTTTAGTTCCATGTAAGTACCTGAGAATCCTCTTGACGGCTTGACGATGTGAAGCACGTGGGGAAGCTTGAAATCGTGCACAAAGACATATGCTGAATTGTATGTCCGGTCTTGATGTCGCGAGGTACAAAAGTGATCCAATCATGCTTCTATATTCCTTTTGATCCACGAGTTCACCATCTTCATCAAGTCCAAGTGTCATTGCTGTACCCATTGGTGTCCGAATAGGCTTGCTTTTGTCCATGTTAAAGCACTTAAGAAGGTCTCTTGTATACTTCGTTTGATGCACAAAGGTACCTTACTTGGTTTGCTATATTTGCAGCCCCAAGAAGTAAGTGAGTTCACCCATCATACTCATTTCAAATTTTGAACTCATCATTGCTGAAAACTTGGACACAAGATCATGAGAAGTACAACCAAAGATAATATCATCCACATACACTTGAACGAAGAGTGAGTTATTGTCATGCCTAAGTACAAAAAGAGTTTTATCTACCTTTCCCATGGTAAAAACTTTTCAATTAAGAAAGATTTTAACCGATCGTACCATGCTCTAGGAGCTTGTTTTAGACCATACAGGGCTTTAGTTAGTTTGAAAACTTGATTAGGAAATTTTGGATTTCAAAACCAGGTGGTTTCTTAACATAAACTCCTCATCTATGTAGCCATTAAGAAAAGCACTTTTTACATCCATTTTATATAACTTGAAACCTTTTAATGTGGCAAATGCTAATAAAATTCCTATGGCTTCTAATCTAGCAACAGGAGCAAAAGTTTCTTCGAAACCTAAGACTTCAATTTGTGTGAAACCTTGAGCAACCAATCTAGCTTTATTCCTAATTACTACACCATCCTCACTCTGTTTGTTTTTAAACACCCATTTAGTTCCGATTAAGGTGTGGTTCTGAGGTGGAGGTACAAGTTTCCAAACATTATTTCTTTCAAAGTTTTCTAACTCTTCTTGCATGGTAATAATCAAGATTCATTAGTGAGTGCGTTTGATATATCCTTGGGTTCAAAAGTAGCAACAAAAGCAGAATGAGCATGAGAATTAGGGTCGGAAAACCTGGATCTTTTAGCTCGTTCATGCAAGCTTCCAATTATCTGTTGCAGGGGATGATTCTTGTAAATCCATAGGGGAACATATATCTCACAAGCTTCTTCTTCACCAGGTTCGTCGCAGATTGATGAGCTTATGGCTTGTGGACGATCAAGGCCAGTAGAGGTGGTAGTCAGAGCTTGTTCAAAGTTCAGAGCTGGACACGTGTTAGCTTCAGAACTATGAGGAGTATCACCGAATCTTCTTCTTCTTCGAAAATACCCTCCCCCTGAGGATATGTATCTGAGCCTGAAATATCGGTGCTAGTACCTGGGCTAGCTTCATCAAAAGAAACTTCACAGGTCTCTATAATTTTTTTAGTTTCCAATAAAAGCACACAGTAACCTCTAGTGTGAGATAGATAACCAAGAAACATGCCATCTTCGGATCTAGATTCAAATTATCAAGATTTCCATGTTTCTTAACAAAGCATTTGCAACCAAAAACCCTAAAGTGTGAAACACAGGGCCTATGTCCAAACCAAAGTTCATAGGGTGTTTTACCTAGTTTAGTACGCAAGAAAATATGGTTTGAAATATAACAAGCTATTGCAATTGCATTTGCCCAAAATTTACTAGGAGTTTGATATTCATCAAGCATGGTCCTAGCCATCTCAACTAAGGTTCTTTTTTTTCCTTGCTACAGCACCGTTTTGTTGAGGAACATATGTTGAAGAAAATTGATGTTCTATTTCATGTTCAGTACGAAAGTGATCGAATGATTGATTTTTAAATTCAGTTCCATTATCACTTCTGACTGCTTTTAACAATCCTGGGTGATCAATTAATAGTATAAGAAATAAATTCCTAAAATGAGTAAAAGCTTCATTCTTAGATGCCATAAAGTAAACCCAAGAGTATCTGGAATAGTCATCAACAATTACAAGCATGTACCATTTACCTCCAAAGGATTGTACACGTGCTGAACCAACGGTTTGAGGTGCAAAAGTTGACCAGGTTTAGTTGACATAGTAATTGAGAGAGCAGCATGTGAACCTGCAACCATCTTAGCATGTCTACACGAAGAGCATACAATATCTTTGTCTGCTTTGAGTTTAGGCAAACCACGTATGCGATCAAGAGCACTAACACGAGTGAGGTGATCAAAGCCTGCATGCCCAATTCTACGATGCCAGAAAAATAAATCTTTTGAATCATTGGCAACTAGACACGTATGCTTAGAAATTGACATATCAAAATTAGCTTTAAAAACTCTTCCAAAACGAGACATGTTAAACAAAATCTCACAATTTGAATCTACAACTTTGCAGCAATTTTTAGACAAAATTCTTTCCAAATTTTCATCAAGCAATTGAGAAACAGAGAGCAATTTGTATTTCAAATTTTTAACAAGTGTCACTTCTTTTAAAATGTAGTGGTCATTTACTCTAACCGATCCTTTAGCCATAATAGGAGTCGAAGAATTACCGGCGAAAGTAACATTTTCTACACGTGACACAAAAGAGATGGAGGTGAACTATTCTCTGTTACCAGTGATGTGGCGTGAGCATCCTGAATCCACAATCCATATATTCTCATTCCTCAAGCTTGAAACCTACACATAAGGACAATACGTCGTTGACTCAATACTGAGGTTAGTCAACAAGCATTGGGGAATCCAGTACTGAGCCATGTGACGTCCAGTAGGAACAACACGCGAAGGCTGTGACAAACTAGCAGATTTATGAGTCAAGGGTTGATGTTTTCTGTTCTTAACTACTGATTTAAAAGTTGTTACTCATTTAGCACAAAAACCAGTAGCTCTGGAGTTAAGAGTTGTAGTTCCAAAGGAGAAAGTTGAAGCTCCAGATGCAAAGACTGAAGTTCCGAAGGGAACAACAGAAAGTCTGGGAGCTCTCGGAGCTATCGGAACTACTGGAGCTGCCTTTGCAGATTTCTTACCAGAAGGTCCGGAAGCTACTTTTTCAAATTTTTGACTCATTAAAGAAGGTTGCATGTTTCTAATTTTAGGTTTAGCATGAATAGCAGATTTAGCATGAAAGTTATGAGATCTAGCAGACACTTTATCCTTTTTAATTTGTTTTGCTAGTCTATAACATAAATCTACGACAAGACTATTTTTATCACAATAAGTACAATGAAATTTCATTTTGTAATGATGTCTATATGAGCATCCAGTATTAGAAACAGAATTAGAAAGCACTCCTGCAGATTTAAAAATCACATCCTTTTGTTTAGGGATAGTTTGATTAAACATCTTCCAAATGATCTTACAACGTAAGATGGATGTGTTTCAGAATAAGCATGGGAATCAAAATCTAAACCAGTTTTATCATTGCAAGGTTTAGAAGAATTTAACAGCAAGTTTAGATTCTTGTTCCCATTGTAGAACCGCTCTAGTATCTTATTTTTATTGTCAAGTTCTTAAAACTAGGCAGTTCTGACATGAAGTTTTTCCCTTTTAGTTTACAATTGAAACAATATTTAACTTCATGAGAACATAAAGCATTGTTCATAATGGAAATTTCATTCATTGCATCTTTTAGTTACTTGTCAAGATTGTCACATGCAGAACAATGCAGATCATCTGTAGGACAAGAAGCATATTTTATGTTTTTAACATTAAAATCAGACGGCTTTTTGTTCTTTTCAATTTCTTCATCAAGTCTATCTAGAGTGGAGAAGTGTGCACTTCTTAATGTGTATAATTGTTCATAGATTAAGTCACATGAGGGACATGCATCATCACTAGGAATCAAAGTTTTTAAGCGGTTGATTTCAGATTCTAGTGATTCAATTTTAGCAGCATTATACCTAAGCTTTTTGTCCTTTTTCTTGAAAATAATAGTTGCACGAGAAATTGCATCACAGATTTCATTACAGGTAGAACATACCTCATCGTGTTGTGTTCTGCATCCTCCTAACTTGATCTTGATCTTGTTTTGCCCACCATGAAGCATAAGTTGGCCAGCTCATCATCATCTTCATCACTTCCAATGTCTACATCACTTGAACTGAGCTCTTGAAGTGCGGTGATGAAGCTATTTATCATCTTGCATCCTATGCAACCCTTCTTTTTATTGTTGGAGTTTCCAGAGGTGGTCTTGACCTTGTTCTGCTTCTCTTCACGGGTAGTAGGACCTGAAAGGTTAGGGCATTCTGTATGAAAGTATCCTGTCTTACCACATTCAAAGCATTGTTGGGGTCCGGAGCTTCCTCTCCTTCTGGTTCTCACATTTTGCAATGCTTTTGAGAAACGAGTAGAGATGAGTGCTAGCTCCTCTTCTGGAAATTCTTCAATCTGTTCTAGGGTTAGTGAAGATAGCAAAGCAAGAGTATTGCAAGATGATGATTGGCCGGAGCTAGGCATATCAGGTTGTGAAAAGAATGCAATAGACTTATTTGGATTCTTTTGTGATAAAATGTCAATTTCATGAGTTTTTAGTTTAGAGTAAAGCACATCTAATGTAAGAGTACTCATGACAGTTGATTCATGAATGGATATTACTTACATCTCCCATATTGTCATGTCTAATGCACTAAGGAGTTGCCTAGCATTCTCAGCATGAGAAAAGTTTACGTTGACACTACGTAGATTACTGAGAATTTCATTATATCGAGCAAAAAGTTGATTGATGGACTCACTAGGTTGCATCTCAAAGTGCATGTATTCCTTTTTGAACATATCTTGTTTTACCTCCTTGATTATGTTGGAGCCTTCATGATAATCACAAAGAGCTCTCCGAACATCGTATGCTGATCGGAGGTGCGCGACATGATCAAAGTCACTTTGAGTGAGTCCCTGAATGATCAAGTTGTGGGCTTTGTTGTTGTTTTCAACGCCCCATAGATTCATAGCCGTAACTTGATCGTTTGGTGGCACTTCATAAGGTTTCTATACCTTTTCCCATATCGCGAAGCCTTGCGCCTGGACGAAAGCCTCCATGCGTGCCTTCCAAACCTGAAAATAAATACCACTAAACACACAAGGTTTGGTGGAGTAATTCTCCATGATGATTAGTCAAAACATGTGCAAATCAAAGATATTAGAGCACCCTGGCTCTAATACCAATTGTAGGATCGAAGCGCACGTGAAAAGCTACCAGAGGGGGGTGAATGGTAGATTTAAACTTTTTCAGCGGAAACAACAAAACCCTCGGCAGAAAAATGATCTATTAAAGAAATCATTTGTGCGGCTAGTCTAAATGTGTTCAACCGTGACAAAAGTAGTAGATATTTTAGATAATCAAGTCACGAAGACACTACAACAAGAATCAAGGAATTCTGTCGATAAAAACACAAGTTACGATCGAAAGATTGAACAAAGGTCAATCTGTTCTACTGATTAAAAAATAGTTTTGCAATACTGCAAAGAAACTCGTGTAGATCCAAAACCACAAATACAATGACCGTGAAATTTTTAAAGATGATAGAAAATCAAGTTGTGAAGACAACCCAAAAAGAATCACGTCGACTGGATCTGTAAATATCGAGTTATGATAAAACCACCGAAGAAAGGTAGTCCTATGCAAAAACTCGATGAGAAAAACTTGTAGACAACAAGTCGGATGAACAAGGCACAAAAGTTCCTTCAACTATGAATTTTTATTGATCAAAACGCAAGAGGAACAGCCTCATAGTCGTGTGTCACAAGCTCTGGCTTCCCTTGCTTTTATAACCAGCCCGAAGGCCAACTCAACTCTAACGAGGACTCTAATCCTACTGTGATCACGAATCGCAACTAACCATAACTGCTCAAGTTCTTCCTATTCGCAGATAGAAACAATCTCAAGACTTCCTAACAAACTCATTAATGTATTCCATATTCCTAAAACAATCTACCTTCGTGTCCCACACGAAAACTATCATAACCAACTCGATACTTTCCATATCCGATCCATAACTGACTCTGTCACAGCCGAAGTCATCATCCGATACAATCTGATCCTTCCAACCAGATCTTTCCTTCCATAATCCTGTCTTCAGAACCATGTTGCCATGTCATGCATCGCATGCATACGTGCGAACACCTTCTTTTGACATACAATTTCCTTCATATGAACTGCCCTTGATTTAATCACCCTGCGTGACCTCCTGATCAGCTCAACCACGATTCCTCCCGAACTTTGTTGTTGGAACCTCATCTCCTCCCTAAGACTAGTCGAATTGATCCCGTCACCAGCCATGACTTGAACTCAAGCAACACCTGCACATGAACAAACAACCGATACTTCCGAGCACAAGTCCTCGACTTGACTCTCACTAGTTCTGAAACCACAACATCTTACGTGAGTACCTCACATAAGCATGTTGCAAACCAAAGTAAAAGTGGACATTTTTATAACAGCCAAAAGGCAAAAAAAAACTTAGTAAATGAATACTAAGCAACTTTTTAGAATGGAAAACTAATTCGTAACAATTTATAGAAACAGAAACTTGCAAAAGCTAATGGGAGCTAAAACAAAGTCCGTCGAAATACAGCCAATAGGAGCTCCCCCAAAGTTAGCAGAACTAGCATCCGTCGGAGCTTACCAAAACTAGGAACTAGTCAACCCAAAAGCCGGAGCTAGAAAAAGCAAGTCAGAGCTTAACAAAGACATGCCGGAGCTATCAAAGATATGTCGGAGCTAAAGAAAAAACTCCCCGGAGCTACCCAAAAACAAGTCGGACCTAAACAAAGCAAGTCGGACCTTACGTCGGACTTTGCCGGAGCTACCAAAAACAAGACAGACCTATCGTCGGACCTTACTGGAGCTTAGACCTAGACTTAGACCTTGTTAAAAATGTGTTTTGGTAGTATTCAGAACTTTTATCATCAAAGCCAATGTATTCAGCACACATAGGTCTCACACCACTAACTTCACAAGTCATGTGAGAGCCCAAGGCTTGGAAGGTGCCAAATATTTCGCCATTGGCTTGACAGTCCGACTTCTTCATTAGGAGGTCCAATTTGGCAGTGATCATGTCCACCTCTTTCAAGGTGTCCATGCCTCACTGTTGGGGTTGGAGACGCTCATCACTCCAACCCATATTGAAACCATCTTCTCAATCAACTCTTTAGCTTTAGGCACCGTAAGTAAGAAGAAGGCTCCTCCAACAGCAGCATCCACATGGATCACAGGCTGATGGAGTCGGCCCATTGTAGAAGTTTTGGATGATGAGCCAATCATCCATCCAATGGTTGGGACAGGCTAGGATATACTCGTGCACCCTTTCCCAAGCCTCGGGAATGGATTCCTTGGGCTCTTGCTGGAAGCTTGAAATTCTTCCAATTAGGGCATTGGTCTTACCCAATGGGAAGAACTTGGCAGAGAATGTTGTAGAACACTTTTCTCAAATGTTTACAGTGCTTCGTTTGCGTAGAACCACTGCTTCGCTCTCCCAAGGTGGGAGAACGGAAACAGTCAAAGACGGATGGCATCAGGTGTGACATCCTTGATCTTGAAAGTGCTACAAATCTTAAGGAATTGTTGTAGTTGAGCACTGACATCCTCGTTGGCTTTCCCACAGAAGGGGTTAGCCTATACCATAGTGATTACGCCAGTCTTGATTTCGATGTTCACGTCTCCCGTGTTGATATTGGGCCCAATAGGCACATTGTCAGCAGAGGGAGCCGAGAAATCATGAAGAGTCTTCTTGGCTATTGGCTTGCAGCGTGATGGTGTAGAGATGATGGGTTTCCTAGCTGACAAGATCACCTGAGGAGGAAAGACACGACATGGAACTCTTCTCAGTAGTGACTCAGAATCTTCTATGTAGTCTGCCGGCAAACAGAAACCGGTCATACACTACCCTATCTTCACATCAAAGAATGCGAAACAAATGAGGTTTACCCTACTAAAAACTTACTAGAATCCTATCTACCACATGATCATACAAATATTCTGTGCCTTCCCCAGCAACAGCGCCAAAGATGCTTGTTGGCATTTCTTAACGTCTACAGGTCATCCTAGCAGCAAGGCTAGTTTTGCAGAGGCACTAGACTAACCTAAGCCAAAGCAAGATGTGTTCCGCAAGCGCATGGAAAGTACCACTGTACCATTTCACTCGAGAGTATTCCCTAGGCTATCATATTTGTTTATCCCAAAGGAAGGCAAGGTAGAAGAGTGGCAAGGTCAAGGATAGAAGAGGGTGTTCTAGTAAGGGATCCAGTAGGATGGATAAATGAAGTGATGGGGTAGTGTGAAACACACCTAACCAAAATACTCTAAAGGGTAAGAACGTCCTAGTGGAGGCTAAGTTAGGGATGGAGATACTCCTACTGTGCTATAAGTATTCATATACATAGTCAACTAGTGTACATATGGGTATGCTAACAATAAGTACTAGGGCTTAGTGGTCTAACACATCAGGCACGAATTTACCCCTTACAATATCAGGACGATTCCCGCCACGAGCCTGCATCATAGCCGAACATGGGGGATTACGAAGGACGGATAGGACTGTCACCACCTGTCGTCTACCCATACAAACCGTGGGTCTAGGAGACATTCAACGGTACTTAATTATCTAAGCACCATGCTTACATAACAAGTAAATACCTTAAGAGTTGCAGTACAAGTACCTTCCTAAGGCAATGACTAAACTGAACATCGTTGAAACAAACATTGGGACCAAGCACTAAATTACTCATATTAACATAATCATATTAATACCTAATTAGATTATAGTGGTGGTGTATGATGTTTATGATAACATGATATGAGCATTATGACTAGATCATAGCAACATCTACACCTATCACATACATGGACTCCACAACCAATCAGGGAACACTTCATCCAAGTATATGAATAAGTAAAGACTAATGATATTAATATAAAGCATAATGTCACAAATACAAGAAAAGATACATGAGCCATACCTTTCCAAATTAGGACTTGGGACTACAGGCTCCTCTCTACAACATAACCTCCACTAAGGACTAAGAGAGCACTAGTGTAATACAAGAGAAAATGCTTGATTGGTGTGTGGAAGAAGTGAGGCACCCCCCTATTTATACACGAAGTAGAGGCGGTTCCTGCCACAATTAGCATGAGAATCGGTCTTCACCGCCTTCAGGGAGCCATGAGGAGCCAACACATGGAAGCTGACTGGGTTTAGCGCTAGGGCCAAGGCGGCCGACTAGGGGGGTCAGCCGACCTGGTCCTAGCCCCCCTTCAGTTGTGCTTCCTCTTTGTGACTGGTATGTGGGCCTATGTTCCATCCCTGCGTGATTTTCCATTGGATTCCCTCGGATATGCCTGGGAATGGGTCCATGGATCCATGTGATGCCACATGTCATCACGAGATTGGCTTAGGTGGCACCTTTCAGGATTGCTCCCCTGACTCTCCATCATTTCTGCATAACAACTCCTGCATGCACTATTTCTCCAAGTACAAGTGGGATTATGTTAAATCTAACTATGATGTGTGTAAGAAATATTTATTACTTCACATAATTGAGTTATATTGGCGATTGAAATTGGTATATAATGACCGTCAACATGGTGATGACTGATTCGCGCGCTTTTGGTGGCGAGAACCGCCTCTACTCCCTGTATAAATAGGGTAGTATCCTCACTTCACAAACCCACCACTCAAACATTCTCTCATTGAATACACTAGTTCTCTCTAGTCCTTAGTGGAGGTTAGGTTGTAGAGAGGAGCCTCTAGTCCCAAGTCCAAATTGGGAAAGGTCTGGCTCATGTATTTTTCTTTCCCTTTTTGACTTTATGCATTATAATATTATTATTATTAGTTTCTCTTTATTCATATACTTGGGCAAAGCGTTTCTTGTTTGATTGTGGAGTCCATGTATGTGCTAGGTATAGATGTTATTATGGTCCAATCGTAATGTTCATATCATGTTATCTTAAACATCATACACCACCACTATAGTCTAATTAGATAATAATATGATTATGTTAATGTGTATATGATAGTGCTTGGTCCCAACATTGGTTCAACGATGTTTAGGTTAGTCATGTCCTTAGGAAGGTACTTGTACTGCAGCTCTTAAGGCATTCACTGAACATGTAATCGTGGTGCTTAGATAGTTAAGTAGAGTTGGATCTCTCGTATACCCACGGGTTTTAAGGGTAGACAGCAAGCGGTGACAGCCCTGTCCGTCCATCGTACTCCCCACGTTCGGATGCCACAGGCTCTTTGCGGGAATCATCCTGGTTTTGCCAGGGGTAAACCTATGCCCAATGTGTTGGACCACTAAGCCCTAGTATGCATCGTTATCATACTCAGGTGTACACTAATAGGCTATGTATATGAGAAATTAGTTTACAATAGGAGTAGCTCCATCTCATAACTTGACCTTTACTAGGACATTGTTACCTATTATAGTAGATTGCTTAGGTGTGTGTCACACTAACCCCACTACATCATTTACCCGTCCTACTGGAATCCTCAATAGGACACCCTACTCTTCCTATGATCTTGCCACTCTTCACTTGCCTTCCTTTGGGATAAAATAAATAAAATACCCTAGGGAATACTCTTGGGTAAAATGCTACAGTGATACTTTTTGTGCACTTGCAAAACTCATCTTGCTTTGGCTTAGTTTAGTTTAGTGTCAACTACACATCTAGCACCGGTTGCTAGGATGAACTGTAGACATTAAGAAGTATCAACCTGTACCTAGCATTTTCCAAATGCAGAAGTGTCCTACAAAACGGACCCAGGCGCTAGTGACTGTTGGGGCACCGCATCGTGGACATAGACTCGGTCCATGTAGTTCTGGGTCAATGGTCCATGTGAACCAGGATCACTTAGGTTTCGTGAGAGGGACAGGGGCTAGCATGGTACCCGTGTGCCTGCATGGCATCCACACGATAGCCACGTCGACTAACGGCGATAAGGTGGTGCCCTTGTGGCAGCCACATCAGCTGACAATGGTGACGGCGGTGAGCCATCGGCGGCTCGCCGAAGTTGCATCGTGCTTCGAAGTTTGGCTAATAGATGGTACGGTGGTGCTCTACACAGTGCGCTGGTTCCATTGGTGCCAACGGTGATGATCGACGATGGCTAGAGCGACGCTGGCAGCGAGTCGAAAGCGACGCTATGACGAGCTCCTCGGTTTCGCTTCCCTTCCGTTTCCTTTGCTATTTTGGCACCTACACGAGCTGCGAGACTTGGGGAGTCTTTCACAGGGTCGGGCCAAAGGTGAGGTGCGACGTTTACTATGACGACACATTGGTTTTGTACCTCCTGTGGCTTATTCTCCCAACTTAAGATGTATACGCGTTCTACGGACTAAGAGCGACACGTTGGGCAAAGTCATTTAGACGGAGGAAGCCTCTAGCTCGCCAGAAGCTATGGCGCGGCGCGGTGCTGGCGAGGGTTCCTTGTTTTCTAATGGGGATACTCTATTCTACTTAACATCTAATGTTCTACACGTTCTAGGTAATGAGGAAGTTGCTAGCACTATTAATTTAGTTACCTCGGTTCCTACGCTTTGGAACGGTCGATGTCACCGGTCGAGAGGTGGAAATGGGGGCGGCAGAATTCGCCCTTGTCGTCGGGTTCCTTGGCTCAGGGAGGCAGTCATGGCGTCGTGCAGGTATGTGCGTCTTCATGTGTGTAAAAATAGGGGTCTCGGGGGCCTTTTATAGCCGAGTAAGGGCGGTTCACCGTGATGGGTCAGGCGGCGTTATGGGCAGCACTAGGGTTTAGGCCCTTGCTGCTAGCCGCAGGTTTCTGGTGGGCCGAATGATAGCGAGCTTATCCTTCCAACTGGGAGCGAGTTGACGCGGGCTGTATGGCGGCAGCATGGGGCAATGTCGCATCCCCGGTTTCCGATGCGCGAGCGAGGAAGAAGGACGGGGACAGAGGAAATGGGCTTCGGCCGTGCGCGTGGCGAGGCCGATTAGCTGTGCCGTGCGGGTGAGGGTGGAGGCCTTGCCCCTAGGAGCCCAACTCGGGTGTTTTTTCTTTTCTATTTCTTTTCTTATTGCCATTTTATTTCAGTTTGAATTCTTTTGGTTTGAATTTGATTAGGGTTTTGAATCCCTCCCTCCTAAGGTCTTAGTTTTTATTTTGGAGTCTAGTACGGCTTTGAAGTTAACTTTCAGACGTTTATGATGGGTTTTATTTTTGACTTGTCTGGTTAAATCTTAGAAATTTAAATTAGGAGTGATTTTTATTTGCTTCAAATTTTGGGTTGTTACACGCGGGCGGGCCCCCCAAGTGTTCGAAATGCACCGTAAGGTCTCTAGTGCACGAGAAGTTCCTGCTCTGGACGAGCAGACATGCCTTGACATGCCGAAAAGCCTGGTGAAGGATCAGGACGAATGGCAGTACCACCCTAGAGTTGTAGGGTCTCGCTCCATGGATTACTTGGAGTGGGAAATACATCATCATTCCTACATGTTGTTGGTCGGTTCTGTTTACGTCTGTTCTAGCCCTAGTTGGAGGATGAGGTGACAGAAGTAGGGGCGCCAGAAGTGAGGGTGCTGGAGGTAGGACCGCCTGGAACGATGGTGCATGCAAGAGGGCCGCCAGACAATTCGAGCGGTGGGGTGCATCTCACTCCTGTTGTGGTGGTATCCAGGGCATTGGCGCTCCCTAACATGCACTTTTCATCTTAATCTCTTCAAGCTGGAGGTCTTGTGAACCTTGAAGAAGGTGAGAAAGGTGCGCTGTCTCTTGAGATGGGATGCCATGTGGGAGAATCGCTCATTCAGGCCGTGAAGCATCGTGAGAGTGAGGTTGTGTGAGACCTATGTGTGCTGAATACAATAGCTATTTTGATAAAAGTTTTGTATATTGCCAAAACAACCTTTTTAACGATATCCGACTCTAGGTCTGAGCTCCGGCAAGGTCTAAAAATAGGTCCGACATGTTTTGTGTAGCTTCGGTAGGGTCCAACAATAGGCCCAACATGTTTTGGGTAGCTCCGGCAAGGTCTGACAATAGGTTCGACATGTTTTGGCTAGGTCCAACATGAGGTCCGAAAAACTTTGGCTAGGTCTGTCGCAAGGTCCGGTTAGCTTTCGCAAGGTCTGTTTAGCTTTGGCTAGGTCCGGAGCAAGGTCCAGTTAGCTTTGGCAAGGTCTGGTGCAAGATTGCAGTGGTTCTGCTTTTAACTTGCAATAATTCAAACTTGCTTTACTCTTATGTGAAGTTGTCTTATTATTATTTTACTAAGTTTTTGAAGTGTTATGGTTGTTTACAGTGATTAATGTTTTGATATGGTTTGCAACATGCTTATGTGAGGTGCTCACGTAAGGTGTTATATTTTTTGGACTAACGAGAGTCAAGTCGAGGACTTGGGCTTGCAAAGGATGGTTGTTTATTTATGTGCAGGTGCTGCTTGAGGTCAAGACATGGCTGGTGACAGGATCTATTGAACTAGTCTTAGGGAGAAGATGAGGTTCAACAACCAAGTTCGGGAGGAATTGTGGTTGAGTTGATCGGGAGGTCACGCAACATGTTTGGGTCAAGAACAATGCATATGAAGGTATTATGGAAGTCATTTGAAGGTGTTTGCACGTGTGAAAGGAGTGCATGGACATGAAACATGGTTCCAAGGCATGATGAAGAGAAGTGGACGTAAAGAATTGGTCAAAAAAGTCCAACCGGCCGGATTATGGACTCAGGTTGCGACTGAGTTGATTTTGACTCAAATATGGAAAGATTTGAGTTGGTTATGATAGGATTTCGTGTGGGTCACGAAGTTGAGTTGTATTAGGAATGTGGGATAATTTTCTAAGGTGTTTCTAATTTTTAAGATTGCTTCTATCTGTGTATAGAAGAATGTTGGGCATTTATGAAAAGTTTCGGTTGAAACTGAGTAGGATTAGAGTCCTAGTTAGGATTGGGTTGGCCTTAGGGCAGGTTATATAAGCAAGGGAGGCCAGAGCTCATGAAGAGGCGACTTTGGGTGGTTCCTCTTATGTTTTTATTGATAAATTTCTTAGTTAAGAGGAGCTTTTGTGTCTTGTTCATCCGACTTGTTTCAGACAAGTTTTTCTCGTCGAGTTTCTGCACAACACTACATTGCATTGGTGTTTTTATCATAACTCGAGTTTTACAGATCCAATTGATGAGATTCTTTTTGTGTTATCTTCAAAACTTTATTATATATCATATGCTAAAATTTCACGATCATTGGATTTGTGGTTTCTGATCTGCACGAGTTTCTTTGCAGTGTTGCAGATCTGTTTTTACTCGGGTAGAACAGCTTGACCCTTGTTTGATCTTTTGATCATAACTTGAGTTTTTCTCGACGGTTTTTCGTGATTCTTCTTGTGACATCTTAATGACTCGATTCTTCACAAATTATATCGGTTTTGTCACGATTGATCAAGTTTAGAATAGTCGTACACATGGTTTCTTAACAGATTGATTTTCTGCCGAGGGGTTCTCGTTGCTTCTGCTAAAAAAGTTTTAATCTACCATTGACCCCCCCTATAGTAGCTTTTCATGTGCTCTTGGGTCCTACAATTTGTATCAGAGTCACGGTGCTCTAATCTTTGTTATTTGCACGCATTTCGACTAATCATCATGGAGAAATACTGCATAAAACCTTGTATGTTTAGTGGTATTGATTTTCAGGTTTGGAAGGCACGTATAGAGGCTTTCATCCAGGAGAAAGGCTTCACAATATGAGAAAAAGGTGTACAAGCCTTACGACGTGCCGCCAAATCATCAAGTCACATCTACGAACATGAGAGATGTCGACAACAATAACAAGGCACACAACTTGATCATACAAGGACTGACTCAAAGCGACTTCGATCGTGTTGCACACCTCCGATCAGCGTACGATGTGTGGAAGGCACTATGCGACTACCACGAACGATCCAACACGATCAAGGAGGTAAGAAAATATATGTTCAAGAAAGAATATATGCACTGCGAGATGCATCCCGGTGAGTCAATTTATGACATCTTTGCTTGCTTTAACAAAATTCTCAGCAACTTGCATAGTGTCAACGTTAATTTTGCAGATGCTGAGAATGCTAGGCAATTACTAAGGGCATTAGACATGTCAATTTGGAAGATGAAAGTTATGTCTGTTCGTAAATCCACTGTCATGAGTACACTTACATTAGATGTGATATATTCCAAGTTAAAAACTCATGAAATTGAAATAATCTCATGTAAGAATCCCAACAAGTCTCTTGCATTTGTTTCACAAAATGACATGCCTAGATCTAGCCAATCTTCATCACGTGGTACACTTGCTTTGCTGTCCTCTCTAACCCCTGAACAGATTGAACAGTTTCCAGAGGAGGAACTTGCACTCATCTCTACTCGGTTCTCAAAAGCATTACAAAATGTGAGAACTAGAAAATGAGGAAGTGCTAGTTCTCAATGATGCTTCGAATGTGGTTTTCGTACAAACTGCCCTAACCTTTCAGGTACTGCTTCCCGTGATGAAAAGAAAACAAGGATGAAGCACTCCTCTGCAAACAATAAGAAAAAGAAGAAGGGTTTTACAGGTCGCCAATTGGTAAACAGTTTTATCTCCGCACTTCAAGAACTTGGCTCGAGCGCCATGGACATCGCAAGTGATGAAGATGAAGAGATTTTGGCAAATATGTGCTTCATGGCGGGCAACTTAAGATCAAGTATGGAGGAGGCAGAACACAACAGCGATGATAAAGAGGTATGTCCCACTTTCAAAGAAATGTGTGATGCTATTTCTCGTGCCACTGTTATAGTTAAGAAAAAGGACAAAAAACATAGGAACAATGCTGTTAAAATTGAATCACTAGAATATGAAATTAATTGTTTAAAATCATTGATTCCTAGTAATGATTCTTGTTCCTCATGTGAGCTTATATATGAACAATTGTCCTCTTTAAGAAGTGCGCACACCTCCACACTTTATAAGCTTAAACATGCAATTGAAAAGAGCAAAAAGCTTGTTGCACTTAATCATAAAAACTTGAAAGATGATTGTTGTTCTACAATTGATTTGCATTGTTCTACTTGTGATGATCTTGATAAGAAACTACACGATGCTATGAATGAGATTTCTATATTGAACAATGTTTTACGTTCTCATGAAGTTAAATATTATTATAATTGTAAACTAAAAGGAAAAATTCATATGAAAATTGCCTAGACTTGTCTCAGAAACTTGATAATATGAATAGGACACTAGAGCAGTTTTGTAATGATAATAAGAACCTAAACTTGCTGTTGAATTCTTCCATGTCCCGCAATGATAAAACTGGTTTAGGTTTTGATTCTCATGCTCATGCTAAGGTACATCCACCTAAAATTGTAAAGTCATTAGGAAGTGGTTTGATTTACACAGTTCCTAAACATAAAGAAGTGGTTTTCAAATCTGTTACGGTGCTATATCATTCAATTTCAGATAAACATGTTGCCTGCTCATCTAGACATGAACACAAAGTTAAATTTCATTGTACCTACTGTGGTAGAGATGGTCATGTCATATATTTTTGTTATAGACTAGCTAAACAACAGAAAAAGGAAAGAATGCAAGCTAGATCTCATAACTCTCATGCAAAATTTGTTGCACATACTGAATCGAAAGTTAGAAACATGCAACCTATTGTAATGAGTCAAGAACATGCAAGGTTTGCTCCCAAACCTAATATTTTTAGTGCTACTGTAAGACCCTGATATTCGAGTCTTGGCAAATTAAAAATTTAAATAAGAATTTACAAATTTATAATAAGAAGAAAATTATTTTATAAAAGAAAAATATAAAATATATGCATATAATCTTGCACTTGCATTCATCCTCCAGTATTGAAATTCATTTATTAAGATTCATACATTGAAAGCAATTAAATTGCCATAATGAATATGGAAGGAATGAAATAAAGGAAAGAAAATTTAATATGAAAGAAAAAAACAATAGTTAATAAGAATAATAAAATAAAAGAGAATATAAAAAATTAACAAAGAAATAATAATAGAAGATATAAATATGACTAAGTAAATAAATAAATAAAATTATATGTAAATAACAAATAACATGAAAATAAAAGATAATAATAAAAATTATAAGTATAAAAAATAGAAATATAAATAATAAACAAATAGAAAATAATAATTAATAAGAATAAAATAAATAAATAGAAAATATAAATTAAAAAGAAAATCAATCCAGTGTTTCACGGGAGGCTCCCACCGAGGGCTAATGCCCTGGATGCACATCTCTACCACAAGCCAATAAAAAAAATGAAATTTCTTGAATCTTATGGATGTTTTTAGAATTTTCCATAAGTTTTTGGAACCTTCTAGGATTTTCCAAGGGAACCTTCTGGAAGTTTCTAGGGGGAAGCTTCTGAAAATCTTCATGTGTTGGAAGGTTCCCGGCGAAAGCCTCCATGACCATATGTGACTCTCCCGGATGTCCTCGCCCGGTAAGCTAGCATCGCCCGCCTATATAAAGGCATGAGGGCTCCATTCTGCATGCCGCCCCCTGCCCACGTATTTTCCAGGTACGTAAGTAGATAGCTAGCTCTCGGTACAGAAAAAAAAAACCTAGCCGCTAGAGCAAAGGAAGAGAGGTCGGGAGAAAAGGAGAAGAAGAGAAGGAGAAAAGGAAGGAGTCGCCGTCCCCCGGAGATCGTCGCGCCACCGTCTACTTCGTCTACACTATGTCTCCATATCACGACTGTCGAGACTAGCTACACTCACGGTAGATCTAGACAAGTATTTTAATTCCAATACTTGAACGGAATTACATGTAGGATTAAATTTATTCAACGGTCATTAATCATCGCCAAATCTTCATAAATCAATCTGAAACTTGCAAGTTATATCAAATCCACCAAGATCAATATATACATATTCTAGATTTGATGATCTATATTTTCAGTAATATTTAATCTGGTTTCTAGATTTAATAAATAGGATTTAAAGCTAATTAACTCATAAAGTATCAAATTAAATCCAGAAAAATTCCAAAAAATATAGAATAAATTACAAGAAGTTACTAGTAATAATTCCAGCATATTTAATGTTCTGAAATAATTGTTGTGCTTCTGAATTAATTGTAATTGTCGAAGTGTTGCTACGACACTTCCCCCGGTGCTACTAAAGCGTCATACGCGAAGGTTCGTATTCGGTTGGGGCGCGCGTAAGATTTTAAACGAGATGGCGACGTAGAGGATTTTTATGTGGTTTGGGCCGCCTGAGCATAATACTCTACTCCACGGGGTGGTTGTTGAAGAGTTTGTGTGCGTAGTATGCGTACGAGCTTGAGCTGGCTTGGTTGGCCTTGTCTCTACCGTGCAGTGCAACCCTTTAATATGTTAAGGACTGGCCGTTACATGGTCTGTCTAGCCCGACAGGTGGCCCTAGCTATAATTAGTCACCTATACACGATCTACATGTATAATTTGTGATTAATTGTGTGATAACATGTCTTAATAGCGGCGTTACCATCCTTGAAGGTCCTCTAATCATGTGTCATTAATACTGAGTTAATGACACGTTAATTAGGTCTTGCAACAGCTTTTTTAATAGCCTCTTGGATATCTGCGCCGTTGAAGATCCATCAGTCTTCCTGTTGCAGGCTTAGGCCCGAAGGCTCGACAAATGGCAGCTTGGAAGCTTTCCTCTGTGGGGAGGTAGGTCCAGAGCTACTAAACACGTGTCAGCATCGGAGCTTTCCTGTATTGGGGGTTAGGTCCAGGCCACTGGACACGTGGCACGACCGAAGCTTCCCTATGAAGGGAGTTAGATCCGGCCCTGCGATACACGTGGCAGTGCTGGAGCTACCCAAATGAGGGAGGCAGTTCCATTGCTGCGGGACACGTGGAGCCTTCAAAAGTCTTCAACTTGGACGAGGGAACTCTTTAGATTTTCTTGCGGTATCGTGGGGTACCCGGTACGCTAGGTACCGATAGTGGCCCCCGAGCCCACCTCTAGGAGAAACCCTCTAGGTGATGTTTTTCTACCAAAGGTGGGGCCATCTTTGATTCCCACATTGCGGCTTCAAAGCTTCTTGGTGGGCGGTTGAGGTGATGGCAAAGAGTTACGCAGCCGTCGCGTGGCCCTTTTTCACTCGGCGCGTGGGATCCTGGTGTGTAGATCTCACGTAATTGAAGGTCGTCGGTCCCCAATACGAAATTCGTACTGGTTCCCAATGTAATCTTTATAGCACTATCAGGCTGCTGCCCTCGGGCTTCCAACTTCTCATCATGACAACGGTTCGCTTGGGGTAACTTTTTAAACACAGTGGACTCGAGTCCCCTTGTCATCGATAAGGTCATTCGTGATTCGGGTCTGGATGTAGTTTCCATCCAAGCGTTGTGGAGCCTTACTTAAGAAGGAAAGTCTGCACGGTTAGAGGGCCCTTCGAACTTGCGCTCAGAACCACTCAACCTTTGCATAACTTTTCCAACTTTTGCTCCGCTTTGCCGCTATGGAGTTGGATCCTCCCCATAGCAAGATCACGAGTGATGAAGATTTGGCGAGGGTTCGGACCTACATGGGGTGGTCCAGTGCCTCCTTCGACAACTCTATCCGCTTCGGCAAGCTTCCCTTCAAGAAGCAAAGTGTTGAAGAGATCGTCTTCTTCATGGTGTACGCCATGGTGGGGCTGATCCCACCTTTTTCAAGCTTTTTCCTGATGTTGTTGGACTTCTACGGGCTCCAGCTTCATCATCTCGGCCCTCACTCATTCTTTCTAGTGGAAACCTTCGTCCACTTCTGCGAGATGTGGATGAGTGTGCCGCCAAGCATCAAGCTCTTTTGGACCTTCTTCACGGTCCACACTACGGGAAGGGGAGTGAGTTGATCGGCTTCTACTACTTCGTGAAGCGCAAGAACTGTCCCTTCAAGTACATTGAAGAACTTCCCCTCCGGAAAGTGGGACAACTGGAAGAAGGACTGGGTGTCATCACAGTGGATCATCACGGCGGGCTGGAGTTGCCTAAGAGCCTCCCCAATGTCGACACCGACGCCTGGAATGCAGCTGCGGTATTGTCTGAAGCATACAAACCCGTCCTGACCATGATCTGGCAATGTGTGGAGGGTGGAGTGACCCCCTAGATGGTCTTCGGTAACTTGTTGGTCAACAGGTGGCTCCGCTGAAGATGAGGGAGTGGACCGCATGGGCTTTCAACAGTGAGATGGATCAAAATCGGATCGAGTCTGGTCTTCAGACTAACTTGGATGATGAAGCTTTGAAGCTCCATCTCCAGAAGCTTCAACACGGAGAAATCAACAAGGAGGCCCTAACTCCACCAGCGGACTTCCTTCCTCTAAACATGGTTCCTGAGTTTAGGAGAGATCTTCGAAGGGGGATGCCGGAGCTTGATGACCTTGGCCTGGTGGAGAAGCATGAGACCATCGGGATTTCTATTCTCGGAGCTTCGGAAAGGATCGCTCCCACTGCTCCAAGCTAGAAGGTCGATGACGTCGACAAGGGCAAGAGCAAGGGCAAGGAGTCGGCCGAATCTTCCAGCTGAAAGTGGAAGCTGAGACATGTTGATGGGAGCTCCCTCAGGTCATCTCCGTCTTCAGTAGCCTCTTCACCCTGGCCAAGCCGGGCATCAACAACCACGCCTTCTTCAGAACCGGCGTCAACGGGGGGCGCTAGCTCCGGCAAGTCGACCCCGACTCCAGTGCCGACTACGGGCTCCAGGTCCAGAGGTCCTTCCCAGCCAAGGGAGGTCCCAGCTGAGGTGACTCCAGCTCCTGCGGCAAGCTCCCGATCGAGGTGCGGGGTCTCTGCCTTACGAGGTCTGGTGGGTTCCAACTCCGAGGCTTAGAAGAACAAGTTTCACAGCGACTGGAGTGGAAGCCTCCCAAGGTAAGCATTGTCTTCTTACCTTGGATTGCTATTTTTATGTTTTCCATGTTTTGAAGTTTTTGATCTTTTATTTCCAGGGTGCCGAAAAAGAACACTGAAGCTTCGACCCCTGCTGCAGCAACTGAGGTTGTGCAGGCATAGGCTCTTGCTTCGACCCCTGGGCCTCCCTACATGGTGGCTGAAGACACGATAGCTCCGACATCCGCTGTCGTGGAAACAGGTCCAGCAACAACACCAAAAGCTCCTGTGGTAGCTCCGGACAATGTGGGAGAAACTCGTGAAGAAGCGCTGACGGTTTCAGAGCCGGCGACGGAGGATCCTACATCGGAGCCGGAGATGGCAGAAACTCCGGCCTTTGAGCCGGAAGTGGCTGAGGCTCCGGCATCGGAGCTAGAGGTAGCTGAAGTCCCTGCATCTGAGCCAGAAGTGGTGGTAGCTCCGGACGAAGCCACAGTGGCAGCCCCGGAGGTGATTACCTCGGAGGTGTCCATGTCGAAGACAGAGCACCTTGATGAGTCGGCGGCAGGTCCTCCACCCACCGAGCCCACAGTTGTAGATCCAGCAGGGGGACCTTCCTCATCAGCTCCGGAGGTCGAAGTTCCTATTGTGGGACCTTCCTCGGCCACGACGGACGCAGAAGAGCCCCTAGAAAGCAGACCCAACACAGTGGAGCAGCAGGGGACCACTCTAGTGTTGTGGGAACCATTATTTGTTTTTAAAGACCCACTGGAGCCTACGGAGGCGCTTCAGGCGGGCCCGGAGCCAATTCCCCTAGTGTTGTCTATTGATAACGCCTGCTCAAGTCTTCGCCAAGTCCAGCTCGTCTTTGATTATGAGAGCAAGACTCTCGAAGAAGATCACAACACCTTAAGGCGTTGGCACAACAGGCTTCATTTCGAGACGAAGCTAACACAATCGAGGCTGGCAGACCAGCGAGAATGGGTGGAGAAAGAGAAGGCCCGGCTGGCACGGTACGACCGCATGCTGAATGAGGAGGCCATGATCAAGGCCCTCGACAAGAGAACCCAGGAGGTGTTCGAGCATGCCAAGGAGGCCAATGAAGCAGCTGACAACCACTCAGACAACCTCGACAAGCTAAATGAGGAACTCCTCAAGCGCTGGGAAGCTCTTGACGAGAAGGAGGAAAAGCTCCTAGAGAAGGAGGAAGACCTCATAAAGAGGGAGGAGGAGCTCACCCAGATGCTGTCACTGGGAGAGCAGAGTTTGGCTAACCGCGCCAAACAGTTTGAATAACATTGCGTTCAAGAGAAAGAGAGGATTTGGCAGGTGGGACAAGAAGTCTCCAAGAGAGAGACTGACGTCTCCGCTCGGGAGGAAAGAGTGAAAGGCAAGTAGAAGGACCTGGCGGACCGTTGGAACCGCATCCACCTCCGGGAGATGGAGCTTGCTGACCGACAAAAGCATGTGGCCGAAAGGATCCAGCAACATGCTAAGGAGGTTGAGTGCCTTGCCCAGGAGGGTTCGGAGCTTGCGGGCTTTAGAAGGTCGCTGGAGGAACTAAGGAGCTCGAGAGCAACTGAGTCCCAGTAGGTCTAGGACTTCCTAGGGCATGCTAATGAAGCTTTGGTGCCGCTTGGCTTCAGTTCGGTACATTCGGCCTACCCGGAGCCGGAGCTGGACAAGGCGTTGGTGGTGTTGAGCTCTGCTGGCAACAAGCTAGATGCAATGGGTGATGTCATCGTTGACCGGCTGGATATGGAGGGGAAGTCCTTGACCAAGAACGTCGCCGAATATGTGCTGACATGTTTCAAAAGCCTGGACCTTCAACTGTCTCTAGCTCCGGTGATCGAAGGACCAGTTGTTGAAGAGAAAGATGCCGTTAGGGCCAGCATTTAAGAAGCTGCCCAGACAGTTGCCTCATTTTTCCATAGGACTTCCAGTAGCTTGGGCTTTTCTTTTCTTTTGCCTTCAATTGTAATCCTCCAATTTTGAATCAATGAAATCCAATCTTTTAAGTAAATGAATTCCATTTTGTATGTGTGTCTTCGATGCATTGTCCTTTATATTGTTGGCCCCCTGGTAGATGTACACAATTTGATAGCGAACATGTACCAAAAGGATTTGACAATGCCTTGATGACTTCACTTCTCGCTCGCAGCCAAAATGATAGCTCCGAGTTCCGAAGTTTACCTCCAACATCTCTAGGGACCCTTTGTTACGTTGACGGCGGCCCCCTGGAAGTTGTCGGAGCTAGGTAGGTCTGACTGTGCCCACTATCAACGCTTAGAAATGTCGATGGCGGGCCCCCTGGGAGTTGTCGGAGCTTGGTAGGTCTGACGACGCCCACTATAAACGCTTAGAAAAGTCGATGGTGGGCCACCTAGGAGTTGCTGGAGCTTGGTAGGTCCGACGGTGCCAACTATCAACACTTAGAAACATCAACGACGAGCCCCCTAGGGGTTGTTGGAGCTTGGTATGTCCGACGCGCCCACTATCAAAGCTTAGAAATGTCGACAGCTGGCCCCTCGGAGTTGTTCAGAGCTTGGTAGGTCCAACGGTGCCCACTATCAACGCTTAGAAACATCGATGGCGAGACCCTGGAAGTTGTCAAAGCTTGGTAGGTCTGACGACGCCTAGTATCAACGCTTAGAAATGTCGACGGCGGGCCCCCTAGGGGTTGTCGGAGCTTGGTAGTCCAACGGCACCCACTATCAACGCTTATAAAATGTCAACGGCGGGCCCCTTGGGAGTTGTCGGATCTAGGTAGATCCGACGTCACCCACTTTCAACGCTTAGAAATGTCAACGGTGGGCCCCCTGGGAGTTATCGGAGCTTCATAGCTCCGACGGCGCCCACAATCAATGCTTAGAAACGTCAACGGCGGGCCCCCTGGGGGTTGTCGAAGCTTGGTAGGTCCAATGGCACCCACTATCAACGCTAAGAAGTGTCGACAGCGGGCCACCTAGGAGTTGTCGGAGCTTGGTTGGTCCAACGGTGCCCACTATCAACGCTTAGAAACATTGACGGCGGGCCCCCTAGAAGTTTTCGGAGCTTGGTAGGTCCGACGGCGCCCACTATCAATGCTTAGAAACATCAACGACAGGCCCCCAGGGGTTGTCGGAGCTTGGTAGGTCCGACGGCGCCCACTATCAACGCTTAGAAACATCGACGGCGGGCCCCTGGGAGTTGTCGGAGCTTGGTAGGTTCGACAGCGCCCACTATCAATTCTTAGAAACGTCGACAGCAGGCCCCCTGGGAGTTGTCGGAGCTTTGAAGCTTCAAAAGTGTCCACTGTCAACGTGTAGAACGTCGACGGCAGGCCCCCTCGGGGTGATTTTTCCGCCATCTTTGTTTAGTTCGCCGTTAATTTTTCACGTCGGCGGTTGGCCCCCATGGGTGTTTTCGGAGCTTGTTAGCTCCGATGATGCCCACTTTCAACGTATAAAACGTCGACAGCGGGCCTCCTGGGGGTTAGCGGAGCTTAGTAGCTCCGGCATCGACCACCATGGCCATGAGTTTTTCATTTTCCTGCCCATTAAAGACAAGAAAAGTAGTAAAATTCATCGTCTTGTCTATAATTTGTTTGCGGGTCACTATTTTTATTTGAATTTTAGATCCAAAGGAATTCAACATGATATAAAGTATATTGATGTAACCCCTTAGATCTGAATGCCTTCCGGACCCGCCCTACTCAGACCTGCCAGGATATAGGTAGAGTGGCGTACTTAGGGTGCCTGACAAGTCTAAGTCGATAGCACACTCCGGACCCATCATTGGCTTTGGTTTTTAGGAGAGTAGACCATATGGCAATGTTGAGATCCGAATGAATATCAATAATATAACTAAAATACCACATTAACTACCTGGACTAAATTTCAAAAAGAAATGCACAACTTCGTTATAGAGAAGAAGGAAAAGATAATAAAAGGAAGGAGCTTGTACAAAATTAATGCATGTGGAGTCTGTTTTCACACAAAAATGTCTTTCATTATAGGTCCGAATTACAGGGGAGACATGAAAATACTTAGAGTACGAAACCAAGCTAAGTGTGCTATTCATCTTGTTCTAACCAAGGGTAGGTAAGCTACACTCAAAGTTCAATGACCAGGTTAAGTGTGCTTTTTTTCTGGGACCTACCCGACTTTGTCCATAGACTCTATAATTTACATTATGTGTAAGTATAGACTCACTTACGTGAAACTAAGCATAAAATTTATGGAGGTTCTCGATATTCCATGGATTGGGAAGCGGGGTCCCATCCTCTGTTGCCAAGCGAACGCATTTGGGGCTGGAAACTTTGATAACTCGGAAGGGACCTTCCCATCCTGGGGATAGTTTTTTCATCCCTTCTCGAGTTGGTATTCTCCGTAGAACCAGATCACTTTCTTCAAGCTACCGGTTGAGCACGAACCTTTGGTGATAGCGTCGGAGCGCTTGGCGGTATCGTGCATTCAGAACAGCTGCTTGGCACCTTCCCTCGTCGACGAGGTCTAAGTCTTCACGCTGGAGCTTGTCCTGTGCGGCTTCATCGAAGGTACAGACGCGGAGTGACCCCAGGGTGATCTCCAGAGGAAGGATCGCTTCAGCTCCGTACACCAAGAAGAAAGGTGTCTCTCCAGTTGACTGGTTAGGTGTTGTCCTGCTCGCCCACAATGCAGGCAGAAGCTCCTCTATCCAGTTGGCTTCGTGTTTCTTCAGGCGCTCATATGTGCACGTCTTGTGTCCTTTTAGTATCTCCGCATTTGCTCTCTCAGCTTGGCTATTACTTACCGGGTGAGCTATTGATGCGTAGCTGACTTGTATGTTGAAATCTTCGCAATACACTTGGAATGCTACACTTGTGAATTGGGTTCTGTTGTTAGTGATGACTCTGTTTGGAACCCCAAATCTGCAGACTATGGACTTCAAGAACTTTTAGCAGATTGCTTGTTAATTGTCACAACTGGAGTAGCTTTCGGGCACTTAGTGAACTTGTCGATGGCGACGTACAGGAACATGTAACCTCTGACGGCTTTTGGGAAAGGTCCCAAAATGTCCATCTCCCACACAGCGAATGGCCATGTAAGAGGTATCATTTGCAGCGACTGAGCCAGTGTGTGAATTTGTTTCGCGTGGAACTGGAACGCTTCACACTTTTTTACCAACTCAACTGCATCCTGGAGTGCTGTAGGCCAGTAAAAGCCATACCGGAAGGATTTACCAACCGACGTGCGGGAAGATGCGTGGTTCCCACACTCGCCTCCATGGATTTTCATGAGGAGCTCGTGACCTTCTTCCCAGGCAATGCACCGCATAAGAACACAGTTGGCACCACGTCGGTAGAGATCCCCTTCTACCAACGTGTATCTTTTAGCCAATCTGACAATTCGGTCAACAGAAGCACCATCTTTAGGAAGGATGTTAACTTTCAAGTAGCTCCGGATCTCTTAGATCCATGCATTGGAGCTAACTTGAGCTTCTGAATCTTGCGCGCTGGGTTGCTCGGAGCTTCCTGCGGCGCCTACGACACTTGGAGGACACCATGGTAATAGGGCCACCAGGACCGCGAGCTTCTGGGTGCTTGTCTCGCCCCCATCACTCAGTTTGGCAGGCTGAGCGGCAAGTCTTGACAATCTCCTGACAAAAACTCTGTTGGGAGCTTGACCTCTGTTTGAAGCTATTGTCAAGAGTTCATCAGCTTTAGCGTTGTTGAGACGCTGGACATGGCAGAGATCTAGGACATTGAAGTCCTTCTGCAGCTTCTGGACATCAAGGAGGTAAGTAGCGAGTTGAGGATTGTTACAACTGCATTCACCTTTGACTCGCTTGATGATGAGTGGCAACTCACCCTTCACCAGCAACTGCTTGACACCATATGATAGCACCACCTTGAGTCTGTAGATGAGAGCTTCATAATCCGCCATGTTGTTGGTTGCGTTGAAGTCAAGGTGTACCATGTACTTGACCTTCTCCCTGATCGGAGCGAGGAGAAGGATCCAACCTCTGACCCCCTGCTTCTGCACGGACCCGTCAAATTAGAGAGTCTAGTGAGGCTCGGTGAAGACTGGGACCTTGGGTTCCAACTTCTGCTTACTGTGGCCCCCTGGATTTGATGAAGAAGGGGTCCACTCCGCCATGAAGTCAGCCAATGCCTGACTCTTGATATCATGTCAAGGCAAGAATTCGAGATTAAACTCTGCCAGCTCCGCTGCCCACTTTGCAATATTTGCCGTAGAGTTGGGGTTATACAATATAGCACGCAGTGGATAAGATGTTACCACTGATATTTTGTGGGCTTGGAAGTAGTGATGAAGCTTCCTTGAGGCAATAAGAACTGCATAGAGCAGTTTATGCACCTCAATATACCGAGTCTTGGCGTCATGTAGTACTTCGCTGATGAAGACACTGGCCGCTGGACAGCCCGTACCTTCCCGGAAGGGACTAGAGCTTCTTCTTTATCAACCTGGACCCTCCTGGAGGGGTACGGACCTTCTTCATGAGCTTCCCGGACCCTCCTAGAGGGGTCCGGAACTTCTTCTTGGTCAACTGTGAGAACTCACTCAGATGAGAGAGGTTGATCCTCGAGATTTTTGCCTTTAGGACCCACGCCTAGGGGTTGAGACCCAGACTCGCCTTCAGGTAGCTCTGGACCTTTCCCGAGGGGTCTGTACTCCTGAAATGAAGATGGCTCCGATCTTTCCGCAACCAGAACAATGCTGACAACCTCCGTAGTTGCCGAAATATAAAGCAAAAGAGGCTCGCCAGGATCCAGAGCTACCAAGATTGGTAGTGTGGTGAGGAGTTGCTTGAGCTCTTGGAACGCCTTTTCTGCTTCTTCGGACCAATTGAATCGCCTGGACTTCCTCAATAACTTGAAGAAGGGAAGCGCCCGCTTTGGCATTCTTGAGATGAACCAGTTGAGGGCAGCTAGACATCCAGTTAGCTTCTGGACATCCTTGACGCGGGCTAGGGGCCTTGATCTTCGCCGGATTTGCCTCAATTCCTCGGTGAGTCACCAAGAACCTAAGGAGCTTCCTGGAGCTAACCCCAAAGACACATTTGTCTGGGTTTAGCTTGGTGCGCGTTACGCGCAGCTTGTCGAAGACGGCTTGCATGTTGTCAAGGGGTGATTCCTTGTTCTTCACCTTCACGATGATGTCATCGACTTAGACCTCCACCAAGTGCCTTATGAGCTCTCCAAATCTTTTGTGCATGGCTCGCACAAAAGTTGAAGCAGCGTTTTTTTAGACCAAAAGGCATAGCAGTATAACAATACAACCCATCTACTATTATGAAGGCAGTATTCTATTCATCTTCCCTAGACATTTGAATCCGGTGATATCCAGAATATGCATCTAAGAAACAATAGTTCACACTCGGAGGTGGAATCCACTATTTGGTCTATTCTAGGTAGTGGAAATGGGTCTTTTGGACTTGCCTTATTCAAGGTGGTGTAGTCGATACACATCCGAAGCTTTCCGCCAGCCTTTGGTATAACGACTGGGTTTGCCAACCACCGAGGATGATGAACCTCCCGAATGAAACCAGCTACGAGCAACTTCTTGATTTCTTGTCTGATGAAGTTCTGCCACTTGACTGATTGCTTTCGGGGCTTCTGATGTACTGGCCGTGTGTCGGGATATATCTTCAGGATATGCTCAATCACCTCCCTAGGGATCCTAGGCATTTGTGATGGTTTCCATGCAAGCACGTCGCCATTCACCCAGAGGAAAGTGATGAGTGTGAGTTCCTATTTGTTGTCCAGACCTCCCGATATACGGGTGGTCTGGGAAGAATCGGAACTGATTTGGACAACTTTGACGGGAATGTCGGTGTCGGCGCTTGGTTGCACATGTGATGCAGAGGTTGAGCCTCGTTGGTGAGATCTCGGAGGTTGAGCATCTTGCTCCTTGCCGGATTCTTCCTCCTGCACTGTTGCAAGCGCGTGGAGTTCTTCCAGCGTAGTGACTCCCACGGTGCGATCCCTGCGGATCTGAAGAATGCCTAAAGGAGTAGGCATCTTTAACACCAAATAGCCGTAATGAGCTACGGCCATGAACCTATACAGGACTGGCCTGCCTATGATGGCGTTGAAGGGAAGGCTGATGTGCGCGACATCGAATACCAACTTCTCGGAGCTATAATTGTCCTGAGTACTGAAGGTCACCGAGAGTGTCATTGATCCGAGAGAAGTTATAGCTCCCGGACCTACCCCGGAGAGAAGACGTGAGGGACGAAGGTCCGAGAGGCAGAGCTGGAGCTTCACGAACGCCGCGTAGTTGAGGAGGTTAAGCGCTCCCCCATCTACTAGGACATGGTAGAGATGGATGTTGTTGATGGTAGGAGAAACCATCAATGGTAACTGACCAGCTACGGTCATGTTCTTCGGGCAATCCGAAGCCTCGAAGGTGATGGCGGTGTCCATCCACCTCTGATGAGGTTCTACCTTGGCGGTGGGAGCTACGACAGCACCCTCCCAGCGCATCGTCTTGAGGATACGTCGGAAGGTGATATCCCAGGACCCTCCATATATCATATGGAGAGTCTTCTGACTTTCATTGTCGGATATGTCGGAGTCATCGTCCACAGTGTTGTAGATGGCCCTCAGGGACTTCTTGGCATCCTGGAAGCCATGCTCCTGCTCTGGCGGATCTTCTCTGACCTTCTGTTTCCCTTCCCATTGGCAGGAAGGGGCTTTTTCTTGACGCTCATTGTTGCGTTCAATGAGCCGCTGGACCTCGCAGCAGTCTTCAAAATTGTGGGTGTCCGTTTTGTTAATTGGAGACCATATATTTTGGCCACCGCCGTCTTCAGATGAGGGTCGTGGACGTTTTTCGGGACGTGGTCCCCGATCACCTGGAGCTGCAGCTGCAGCAGTAGTAGGCATGCCAGCCGATGGCTTCTTCTTGCTGTTGGACTTTTTCGTCTTTTCTCAACTGCCGGAGGCAGTTGCTTCAACCTTGGAGTAGGGTTTACCATCCTCCGGAGCTGGTTTGGAGTGCATCTCCCGACCCTCGGCGGTCCTAGCACATTTGTCGGCTAGGCTGAAAAGCTTCGTGACGCTGCTGACTTCTTTTGTCACCAGCTTCTCTAGCATCTTCTTATCTCTAACACCGTGTCAAAATGTGACAACAACAGAAGAATTGGAGATTGAAGGAATTGTGTTCCGTACCTGGGAAAACTGTTGGATAAATGACCGCAGTGATTCTCCCGTTTTCTGTTGTATGGCAAACAGATCCAGCTTCGTGTTGGGTCGGGTATAGGAGCTCCTGAAGTTGGCAGTAAACTGGCGGCAAAGCTCCCCACAACTGTAGATGGAGTCATGCGGAAGACTCATGAACCAGGACCTAGTTCTCCCAGTTAGAGCCACAGGGAAGTAGTTGTCCATCACAGCCTCATTTCCTCCCGCCGAGAGGATGGCGGTGGAGTATATCTGGAGGAACTCAACAGGATTGACAGTCCTGTCGTACTTCTCCGGCAGATGAGGTCGGAACTTTGGTGGCCATTCGACCATGCAAAGATGCATGGCTAGAGCCGAACAGCCGCCCCCTACTCCCAAAGGAGAAGGGTTTTCACGGGCAGCTCGCCTCTCACGAGCACGCTCCATGAGGACGCGGCCGTCCTGCTGTCTATATCGACGGTCGAGCTCCAACCGGAGATCATGCATCGAGAGCCTCGATACGGTGTGAGTTCGTCCTGCCACAAAGGGCAGCAACGTCACTTGTTGAGATACAACACATCTCCTGTGCTGTGACACTTGAGGACCAAGTCTGCCAGACAAGGTCCTGTTCCTTATGGGTGCCTGCCCAGCAAGGGGCAGACCTTGGTTTATGATGGCATCGGCTGCAGCTGCAACCAGATGATCCACATCAGCGCGCCACTGTTCTATCGCACCCTAAAGTGCTCCGAGCGTTAGCGGACACTGAAGAAGAGTTTGCGCTGCATTCAGCGCGTTCTCATGGTTCTTTATCGATGTAGTGACCGACATGAGGGCACCATCTTGCTGTCTGGCGTTGGCTGCCAGAACAGGTGGTGGTGGTGGTGGTGGTATGACACCCGCCGGGACAACAGCATTAGCCGGCTGCTGCATGTTGGAGGGACTTTCTCCAGCAAGCTGCTCGGCATGGCCGTTGGACTACGCTGCGGTGGAATCCACCATCTCGAAATCTAGAGCGCTCCTACCTAGCGCGCCAAATGTCAAAGTGTTACTATGACACTTCCCCCAGTACTACTAAAGCGTAGCCCACGGGGGTTCGTATTTGGTTGGGGCTCGTGTAAGATTATAAACGAGACAGTGACGCAGAGGATCTTTACGTGGTTCGGGCTGCCTGAGCGTAATACCCTACTCCACGGGGTGGTTGTTGATGAGTTTGTGTGCGTAGTATGTGTATGAGCTTGAGTTGGCTTGGTTGGCCATGTCTCTACCGTACAGCGCAACCCTTTTATATGCTAAGGACTGGCCGCTACATGGTCTGCCTTGCCCGACAGGTGGCCCCGGCTATAATTAGTCACCTATACACGATCTACATGTATAAACAGTGATTAATTATGTGATAACACGTCTTAATAGCGGCGTTACCAGCCTTGAAGGTCCTCTGATCGTGTGTCATTAATACTGAGTCAATGAAACATTAATCAGGTCTTGTAATGGCTATTTTAATAGCCTCTTGAATATCTGCGCCATTGGACATCCATCAGTCTTGCCGTTGCAGACTTAGGTCCGGAGGCTCGACACGTGGCAGCTTCGGAGCTTCCCTTTGTGGGGAGGTAGGTCCGGAGCTACTAAACACGTGTTAGCACCGGAGCTTCCCTCTACTGTGGGTTAGGTCCGGGCCACTGGACATGTGGCATGACCGTAGGTTCCCCATGAAGGGAGTTACGTCCGGCCCTGCGATACATGTGGCAGTGCCAGAGCTACCCAAACAAGGGAGGCAGTTCCAGTGTTGCGGTATACGTGAAGCCTTCGGAAGTCTTCAACTTGGACGAGGGAACTCTTTGGATTTTCTTGCGATATCGTGGGGTACCCGGTACGCAGGGTACCGATAGTAATTAATTTCAAGTTCGATCAAATAAATACTAAATCATTAAGGAAAAATTATCTAAAAGCCATAGAAAATTCATAATAAATTGTAGGAAGTAATTTATGATATTTTCAACCTAATTCTTATCCTAGCATAATTATTTCAATTCTGAGTTAATATTGATTAATTCAAAAACTTGCTTAAATGATCTGTAATAAATATGAAACCCATTTAATAAGTTATTAATCATCATAACAAATTAATCACGTGCATTCATGTCATTGTATGTTTACTAGTGTTGATTTCAATGTATTTATTGTGTATGTTGCTTGTGTATATGCTTGATTGTTAGTAGATGGGTACGCTCAAGTGGTTACGTTTGAGAAGCGGATATCCAAGGATCTTCGTGTGCAAGACTTTGATTTAAGTGAGCACTGAATTGCGGAATATAAGGCAAGTGTGTAAGACCTATGTGTGTTGAATACATTGGCTTGTAGTGGATACACTTGGCTTTGATGATAAAAGTTTTGAATATCACCAAAACACCTTTTTATTAAGGTCCGACTCTAGCTCCGAGCTGCAGCAAGGTCCGACGGTAGCTCCGGCTATGATCGAAGCTAGGTCCGACTTCTTGGTAAGGTCCGACTAGCTTTGGTTAGCTCCGGTGAGTTTTGTCTTTAGCTCCGGCACGTTCTTGATAGCTCCGACATGTTTTTGATAGCTCCGACATGTTTTTTTTTGCTAAAGCTCCGAGTTGATTTGTCTAGCTCCGGTTTTGTGTTGACTAGTTTTGACTAGTTTTTGGTAAGCTCCGGTGCTAGGATCTACTAGTTTTGGTAAGCTCCGGCAGGTGCTTCATTTTACTAGTTTTGGAAAGCTCCGACGCTAGGTTCTACTAGCTTTTTTTAGCTCCGGCTCAAGCTTCGGGTTGCTCTGGCAGGGTCCGGAACTTGATCGCAGTGCTTCTGCTTTTCATTTGCAATGTTTCGTACTTGCTTTACATGATTGGAAAGATTGCTTAGTATTCATTTGCTAAGTTTTTGGTGCGTTTTGGTTGAATACGGTTGATATCGTTTCTACTCTGGATTTGCAACATGCTTATGTGAGGTTCTCACGTAAGGTGTTGTGTTCGGAACTAATTTGAGTCAAGTCGAGGACTTAGGCTCGTATGGATTGTTTGTTTGTTCATGTGCAGGTGTTGTTTGAGTTCAAGTCATGGCTGGTGACAGGATCCATTGGACTAGTCTCAGGAGGAGATGAGGTTCCAACAACCAAGTTCGGGAGGAACTGTGGTTGAGCGGGTCAGGAGGTCGCGCAGGATGATTGAATCAAGGGCAGTGCATATGAAGGTCGAAGGAAGGTGTTCGCACGTATGCATGAGGTGCATGACGTGGCAATATGCTTCTAGAGACGGATTATGGAAGGAATATCTGATCGGAAGGATCGGATCGTATCGGTTGAAGACTTAGGCTGCTAGCTGAGTCGGTTATGCCTCGGTATGGAAAGTATTGAGTTGGTTATGTTAGGATTTCGTGTGTGTCACGAATTTGAGTTGTCTAGGAATGTGGGATACGTTCCTAAGGTGTTTGGAAGTCTTAAGATTGCTTCTATCTGCGTATAGAAGAGTCCTAAGCAGTTATGGAAAGTTCCGATTGTGATCGGATTAGGATTGGAGTCCTAGTTGAGATTGGGATGGCCTAAGGGCTGGTTATATAAGCAAGGGAAGGCAAAAGCTCGTGAGAGACGACTTTGGGGCTGTTGCTCTTGTGTTCTATTGAATAAAATTCATAGTTTGAAGGAACTTTTGTGCCTTGTTCGTCCAACTTGTTCCAGACAAGTTTTACTCGTCGAGTTTCTGGACAGCACTACCTTTCGTTGGTGGTTTTATCATAACTCGAGTTTTACAGATCCAATTGATGTGATTATTTTTGAGTTGTCTTCACAACTTGATTATCTATAATCTGTAAAAATTTCACGGTCATTGGATTTGTGGTTTTTGATCTACACGAGTTTCTTTGCAGCATTCCGGAAACTGTTTTTCTCGGGTAGGTCAGATTGACCATAGTGTTATCTTTCGATCATAACTTGAGTTTTTCTCGACGGATTTGAGTAATTCTTTTTGTGTTGTCTTCGTGACTTGATTCTCTCTGATATCTATCACTTTTGTCACGGTGAAACACGTTTTAGATTAGTCTCATATACAATTTCTTCAACAGATCGTTTTTTGTGCCGAAAGGGTTTGGGGTTTTAATTGTTTCTGCTGCGTAAGATTTTTAAATCTACCATTCACCCCCCCTCTGGTAGCTTTTCACTTGATCTTCGATCCTACAATTTGTATCAGAGCCACGGTGCTCTAATCTTTGTGATGTGCACGTGTTTTTGACTATTCATCATGGAGAAGTACTTCGCCAAACCTTGTGTGTTTGCTGGTATTGATTTTCAGGTTTGGAAGGCACGCATGGAGGCTTTCATCCAGGCACCAGGCTTTGCTATATGGGAGAAGGTGTATAAGCCTTATGAAGTGCCACCTAATGATCAAGTCACGGCCACAAACCTACGGGACGTCGACAACAACAACAAAGCCCGAAACTTGATCATCCAAGGACTCACTCAAAGCGACTTTGATCATGTCGCGCACCTCCGGTCAGCATACGATGTCTGGAGAGCTCTCTGTGATTATCATGAAGGCTCCAACACAATCAAGGAGGTAAAACAAGATATGTTCAAGAAAGAATATATGCGTTTTGAGATGCAACCAGGTGAGTCAATCGATGACCTCTTTGCTCGTTTCAATAAAATTCTCAGCAACTTACGTAGTGTCAATGTAAATTTTTCTGATGATGAGAATGCTAGACAACTTCTTAGTGCATTAGACATGTCAATTTGGGAGATGAAAGTAACATCTATTCATGAATCAACTGTCATGAGTTCTCTTACATTAGATGTACTTTATTCTAAACTAAAAACTCATGAAATTGACATCCTAGCACGTAAGAACACAAACAAGTCTATTGCATTTGTCTCACAACGTGATATGTCTAGCTCCGGCCAATCATCATCCTGCAATACTCTTGCTTTTTTGTCCTCACTAACCCTGGAGCAGATCGAAGAATTTCCAGAAGAGGAGTTGGCACTCATCTCTACTAGATTCTCAAAAGCATTGCAAAATGTGAGAACTAGAAGGAGAGGAAGCTCCGGACCTCAACGCTGTTTTGAATGTGGTAAAACAGGACACTTTCGTACAGAATGCCCTAAACTTTCAGGTCCGACCACCCGGGAAGAAAAACAATGCAAGGTCCGGACCTCCTCTGGAAATTCCAACAAGAAAAAGAAGGGTACCATAGGACGCAAGATGATTAACAGCTTCATCACCGCACTTCAAGAACTTAGTTCAAGTGATGTAGACTTTGAAAGTGATGAAGATGATGACGATCTGGCCAACTTATGCTTCATGGCGGGCAAAACAAGATCAAGATCAAGTCAGGAGGATGTAGAACACAACAGTGAAGACGATGAGGTGTGTTCTACCTGCAATGAAATGTGTGATGCTATTTCTCGTGCAACTATTATTGTCAAGAAAAAAGGACAAAAAGCTTAGGGATAATGCTGCTAAAATTGAATCACTAGAATCTGAAATTAACCGTTTAAAAACTTTGATTCCTAGTGATGATGCATGTCCCTCATGTGACTTAATCTATGAACAATTGTCCACATTAAGAAGTGCACACTCCTCCACTCTAGATAGACTTGATGAAGAAATTAAAAAGAACAAAGAGCTTGCTGCACTTAATGATAAAAACTTGAAAGATGCTAGCTGTTCTACAATTGACTTGCATTGTTCTAGTTGTGATGATCTTGATAAAAAACTGCAAGATGCTATGAATGAAATTTCTATATTGAACAATGCTTTACGTTCTCATGAATTTAAATTTTGTTCCAATTGCAAACTAAAAGGAAAAACTTCATGTGAAAATTGCCTTGATCTGTCCAATAAACTTGACAACATGCATAGGACATTAGATCGTTTTGTAATGGGAATAAGAATCTAAACTTGCTGCTGAATTCTTCCAAGTCTTGCAATGATAAAACTGGTTTAGGTTTTGATTCTCATGCTCATGCTATGGCACATCCACCCAAAATTGTGAAGTCATTAGGAAGTGGTTTGATTCAAACAGTCCCTAAACAAAAGGGAGCGGTTTTCAACTCTGCAGGAGTGTCGTCTCATTCAGTTTCAAATAAAAATATTGCTTGCTCATCTAGACATGAACACAAAGTTAAATTTCATTGTACCTTCTGTGGTAGAGATGGTCATGTCATAGATTTTTGTTTTACATTAGCTAAACAACAGAAAAAGGAAAAAAAATTGCTAGATCTTATAACTTTCATGCAATTAGAAAAACACAACCTGCTTTAATGAGTCAGAAATTTGAAAAGGTAGCTTCTGGACCTTCTGGTAAGAAATCCGCAAAGCAGCTCCGATAGTTCTGATAGCTCCGAGAGCTACCGGATCTTCTGTTGTTCCCTCTGGAGCTTCAGTTTTTGCCTCCGGACCTTCTGCTTTTACCTCCGGAGCTACTGGTTTTCACGCTAAACAAGTAACAACTTCTAAATCAACTGTTAAGAATAGAAAACCTCAATCTTTGACTCATAAACCTGCTGTTCTGTCTCAGCTTTCGCGTGTTTTTCCTACTGCACGTCGCGTGACTCAGTACTGGATTCCTAAATGCCTTTTGACTAACCCCAGTATTGAGTCATCGACGTATTGCACTTCTATGTAGGTTACACGTTTGAGGAAGGAGAATTTTTGGATTGTGGATTCAGGTTGCTCACGCCACATGACCGGTAACAAAGAATGGTTCTCCTCCCTCTCCTTTGTGTCACATGTAGAGAATGTTACTTTTGACGATAATTCTTCAACTCCTATAATTGCTAAGGGTTCGGTTAGAGTAAATGATAACTACACTTTGAAGGATGTAGCACTTGTCAAAAATTTGAAATACAACTTGCTTTCTGTTGCACAATTGCTAGATGAAAATCTAGAAATTATTTTCAATAAAAACTGCTGCAAAGTTGTAGGTTCAAATAGTGAGCTTATTTTTAACATGTCTCGTTTTGGAAGAGTTTTTAAAGCTGATTTTGATATGTCTTCCTCTAAGCATAGGTGTCTAGTTGCAAATGATTCGAAGGACTTATATTTTTGGCATCGTAGACTTGGTCACGTAGGCTTTGATCACCTAACGCGTGTTAGTGCTCTTGACCGCATACGTGGGCTGCCTAAGCTTAAAGGGGACAAAGAAATTGTGTGCTCTTCTTGTAGACATGCTAAGATGGTTGCAGGTTCACATACTCCTCTCACAATGATCATGACAACTGAACCATGTCAACTTTTGCATCTTGACACCGTAGGACCTTCACGTGTTTAATCCTTCGGAGGTAAATGGTATGTTCTTGTGATTGTTGATGATTATTCTAGATACTCTTGGGTTTACTTTATGGCGTCTAAGAATTAAGTTTTTAGTCACTTTAGAACTTTATTTCTTAGATTATCAATTGATCACCCAGGATCATTAAAAGCAATTAGAAGTGATAATGGAACTAAATTTAAAAATCAATCTTTTGATCACTTTTGTGCTGAAAATAGAATAGATCATCAATTCTCTTCACCATATGTACCTCAACAAAACGGTGTTGTAGAAAGAAAGAACAGAACCTTAGTTGAGATGGCTAGGACTATGCTTGATGAATATAAAACTCCTAGGAAATTTTGAGCTGATGCGTTAGCAACTGCTTGTTATGTCTCAAATCGTGTTTTCTTGCATGCTAAGCTAGGTAAAACACCATATGAGCTCCGGTTTGGATATAGGCCTAGTGTTACATACTTTCGGGTCTTTGGTTGCAAATGCTTTGTTAAGAAACATGGTAACCTTGATAAATTTGAACCTAGATCCATTGATGGCATGTTTCTTGGTTATCCATCTCATACTAGAGGCTACCGTGTGCTTTTACTTGACACTAACAAAATTGTGGAGACTTGTGAAGTGTCTTTTGATGAAGCTAGCCCAGGTACTAGCTCCGGTGTTGCAGGACCAGATCCATATCCTCAGGGGGAGGGTATTTTCGAAGATGAAGAAGAGCCGGTGATACTGCCTGGTAGTTCTGAAGTTGACACGTGTCCAGCTCCGGACATTGAACAAGCTCCGGCTATCACCAATGTTGGTCCTGATCGTCCACAAGTCACAAGCTCATCAATCTACAATGAACCTAATGAAGAAGAAGCTTGTGAGACATCTGTTCCCCTACGATTTTACAAAGATCATCCCCCACAACAGATGATTGGAAGCTTGCACGAACGAGTCACACGGTCCAGGTTTTGCGATCCAAACTCTCATGCTCATTCTGCTTTTGTTGCTTCTTTTGAACCCAAAGATATATCACACGCACTCACTAATAAATCTTGGATTATTGCCATGCAAGAAGAGCTAAAAAATTTTGAAAGAAATAATGTTTGGAAACTTGTACCTCCACCTCAAGGTCACACTTTAATTGGAACTAAATGGGTATTTAAAAATAAACAAAGTGAGGATGGGGTTGTGGTTAGGAATAAGGCTAGGTTGGTTGCTCAAGGTTTCACTCAAGTTGAAGGTCTAGATTTTGATGAAACTTTTGCTCCTGTCGCTAGATTAGAAGCCATAAGAATTTGTTAGCTTTTGCAGCATCTAAAGGTTTTAAGCTATATCAAATGGATGTTAAAAGTGCTTTTCTTAATGGCTACATAGATGAGGAGGTTTATGTCAAACAACCACCAGGTTTTGAAAATCCAGATTTTCCTAATCATGTTTACAAACTATCCAAAGCCTTATACGGTCTCAAACAAGCCCCTAGAGCATGGTATGACAGGTTAAAACATTCTTACTTGACAAGGGGTTTACCATGGGCAAGGTTGATAAAACTCTTTTTGTGCTTAAACATGGCAATGACTCATTATTCGTTCAAGTGTATGTGGATGATATTATCTTTGGTTGTGCTTCTCATGATCTTGTGTCCAAGTTTTCAGCAATGATGAGTTCCGAATTTGAAATGAGTATGATGGGTGAACTCACTTACTTTTTGGGGCTGCAAATCAAGCAAACCAAGGAGGGTACCTTTGTGCATCAAACGAAGTATACCAAATACCTCCTAAGGCGCTTCAACATGGACAAAAGCAAGCCTCTTCGGACACTAATGGGAACAGCAACAACACTTGAACTTGATGAAGATGGTGAACCCGTGGATCAAAAAGAATATAGAAGCATGATCGGATCACTTTTGTACCTCACGACATCAAGACCGGACATACAATTCAGCGTATGTCTTTGTGCACGGTTTCAAGCTTCCCCACGTGTTTCACATCGTCAAGCCGTCAAAAGGATTCTTAGGTACTTACATGGAACCCAAGAATTTGGCATTTTTCTTCCTTCTTCCTCAACCGTTACTTTGAAAGCTTTTTCAGATGCTGATTTTGGGGGTTGTAGGATTGATAGGAAAAGTACTTCCAGTGCTTGTCATTTTCTTGGTAATTCTCTTGTTGCTTGGTCCTCTAGAAAACAAAGTTCAGTTGCACAATCCACAGCCAAATCTGAATATGTAGCTGCTGCTAGTGCTTGCTCACAAATTCTTTGGATTGTTCAAACACTTAAGGACTATGGGGTTGATCTAGATAGTGTTCCACTGTTTTGTGATAACACTAGTGCTATTTGCATTGCCAAAAACCCCGTGCAACATTCTAGAACTAAGCACATTGATATTAGGTATCACTTTCTCCGAGATAATATTGAAAAAGGAAACATTGTGCTTCACCATGTAGATATCGAACAACAATTGGCTGACATTTTTACAAAACCTTTGGATTTCACTCGTTTTTGTTACATTCGTAGTGAAATAGGGGTTATACATCCTCATGGCTTAAATTGAGGGGGAGTTTTTGAAACTTGGGAAGTCTATGTGTGAATCTGAAATTAAAATAATATGAGCATAGTATTTCATACATATATGACTTTGTGGTTCCTTTTACATGCTGAAAGTTCTTACTAAATTACTCGTGTTATACATTTCATAGTTTTTGCCATGTCTAGTAATTGGAATAATTACTTACACTAAATCTGGTCATGGTCGAACTTTCTTGCTGTTTTGAACTTGTTGCATGCTCACAAATGCTTTTAATCATAAAGAATTAATCAAGTAATCAACTCACATGTTGAGTTTTTATGAACAAATATAAATTGAGAAAAGATCAAGAGAATATGCATGCATCGCACTTCTTCTTTTGAGATGGCTTGTCATTGCACTTAGATATGAACTTGGAAGAAGTTGTGTATGACTAAAACCATGTCCTTAAGCTTCTGATTGTCAAATGACATAGGCTTGGCTTGGTTGGTTAGAATAAGGCAGATGCGCATATAATCTCTTGCAAATATCATATGATCTAAATTTATGCTTTGAAAAATAATAAAATGCAGCAACAAGTGTCAAGCTTTCAGGTTTTGAAATAGTTAAGTTCGTGAGATCATGACTTGCTTAAATTGAAAATTACATTTGATCTCTAGCATGGCTTACACTACTTTATGTATCTCATTGAGGTGATAGTGTAAGTTACTTGATATTATGACTTGGATGAGCTTTGTTTTATATGTATATGTTATAATATGCTCATAACAACTAAAGGAGGAGAGATAATTTGTTTATATGCTCATGACTTGTTGAATACATTGTCAAAGGGGAAGAGATAAGCATGAAGAGAAAGAGAATATGTGCATAAGGAAAAATAATAAAGAGGGAGAGATAATTTTTTTGAATTTTCTTCTCATTTTATTTTTGATTTAAAAAGGGGGAGAAAGTGTTTTCAAAACTTTTATTGAAAATAAGCCAATATTCGGATATTATGTGGTGTTGCCAATGCATTCATCAAGGGGGAGATTGTAAGACCTATGTGTGTTGAATACATTGGCTTGTAGTGGATACACTTGGCTTTGATGATAAAAGTTTTGAATATCACTAAAACACCTTTTTATTAAGGTCTGACTCTAGCTCCGAGCTGCAGCATGGTCCGACGGTAGCTCCGGCTATGATCGAAGCTAGGTCCGACTTCTTGGTAAGGTCCGACTAGCTTTGGTTAGCTCCGATGAGTTTTGTCTTTAGCTCCGGCACGTTTTTGATAGCTCCGACATGTTTTTGATAGCTCCGACATGTTTTTTTTGCTAAAGCTCCGAGTTGATTTGTCTAGCTCCGGTTTTGGGTTGACTAGTTTTGACTAGTTTTTGGTAAGCTCCGGTGCTAGGATCTACTAGTTTTGGTAAGCTCCGGCAAGTGCTTCATTGTACTAGTTTTGGAAAGCTCCGACGCTAGGTTCTACTAGCTTTTGTTAGCTCCGGCTCAAGCTCCGGGTTGCTCTGGCAGGGTCCGAAACTTGATCGCAGTGCTTCTGCTTTTCATTTGCAATGTTTCGTACTTGCTTTACATGATTGGAAAGATTGCTTAGTATTCATTTGCTAAGTTTTTGGTGCGTTTTGGTTGAATACGGTTGATATCGTTTCTACTGTGGATTTGCAACATGCTTATGTGAGGTTCTCACGTAAGGTGTTGTGTTCGGAACTAATTTGAGTCAAGTCGAGGACTTGGGCTCGTATGGATTGTTTGTTTGTTCATGTGCAGGTGTTGCTTGAGTTCAAGTCATGGCTGGTGACAGGATCCATTGGACTAGTCTCAGGAGGAGATGAGGTTCCAATAACCAAGTTCGGGAGGAACTGTGGTTGAGCGGGTCAGGAGGTCGTGCAGGATGATTGAATCAAGGGCAGTGCATGTGAAGGTCGAAGGAAGGTGTTCGCACGTATGCATGAGGTGCATGACGTGGCAATATGCTTCTAGAGACGGATTATGGAAGGAATATCTGATCGGAAGGATCGGATCGTATCGGTTGAAGACTTAGGCTGCTAGCTGAGTCGGTTATGGCTCGGTATGGAAAGTATCGAGTTGATTATGTTAGGATTTCGTGTATGTCACGAATTTGAGTTGTTTAGGAATGTGGGATACGTTCCTAAGGTGTTTGGAAGTCTTAAGATTGATTCTATCTGCGTATAGAAGAGTCCTAAGCAGTTATGGAAAGTTCCGATTGTGATCGGATTAGGATTGAAGTCCTAGTTGAGATTGGGATGGCCTAAGGGCTGGTTATATAAGCAAGGGAAGGCCAAAGCTCGTGAGGGACGACTTTGGGGCTGTTCCTATTGTGCTCTATTGAATAAAATTCATAGTTTGAAGGAACTTTTGTGCCTTGTTCATCCAACTTGTTCCAGACAAGTTTTACTCATCGAGTTTCTGGACAGCACTACCTTTCGTCTGTGGTTTTATCATAAATCGAGTTTTACAGATCCAATTGACGTGATTCTTTTTGATTTGTCTTCACAACTTGATTATCTATCATCTGTCAAAATTTCACGGTCATTGGATTTGTGGTTTTTGATCTACACGAGTTTCTTTGCAGCATTCCAGAAACTGTTTTTCTCGGGTAGGTCAGATTGACCATAGTCTGATCTTTCGATCATAACTTGAGTTTTTCTCGACGGATTTGAGTAATTCTTTTTGTGTTGTCTTCGTGACTTGATTCTATCTGATATCTATCACTTTTGTAACGGTGAAACACGTTTTATATTAGTCTCATACACGATTTATTTAACAGATCGTTTTTGTGCCGAAAGGGTTTGGGGTTTTAATTGTTTCCGCTGCATAAGATTTTTAAATCTACCATTCACCCCCCCCTCTGGTAGATTTTCACGTGCTCTTCGATCCTACAAAGTGTCCTTGACCTTATTGATCCCATGTTTTTAAATATTTTGTTTGAAAAATTGCATGCTTGTGTCAAATTGATGGGAAACCCAAAATAGGTGTTTACTAGACTTGGTTGACCATCCTTGTCGCTTGGAATGTATTGTAGAGAGTCGGGAAGGGTATTTTTACCTTTTTGCTTTGCTCTAATTAGTTGGGATAAGAAAACAACCAAATGGCTGAACTCATGGATGATGTGAATTGGTGAACATGATTAGTTGGTAACATGGAATTTAGGAGATCTAAGCAAGCATAGTTTGTGGATTGGGTTGGATGTTATGGTGGTTTGCTGGCCTTCGATCTGAGGACCGGTTCATGCAAGAATAAGCCAGGACTACAGTGCCACCACAAGGCCAAGTATGGGTGCGTCTTAGCCAATTAATTACGTGTATTGCATGCATTGTTTGGATCATTTGGAGTAGCGGGGAATGGGAGTCGGTTGGGTTTTCAATAGTGGCGTGACTACCCTGGGATCCGAATGGCACAAGAGGGGCCCTTGGTTGGATGTGCTCAGTTCGAGGCATCACCACCGGTGAAACCTTAGTGGGTCTGAATATGCTGGTAGTCCCTTTGTAAAGGCTATTTTGTGATCTCTTGGCCATACATCTAAGGAAGTGTAATTGGCATAAGGGAGGTTTCTTTAGTCGCCGACGGGTGATGAAATCACGAACTTGAGGGTAAAGTAGTACAACCTCTGCAGAGTGCGTTAAAAACTATCATGATAGCCATGCTCCTGGATATGAGCACTTGGACAACTTCCATGATTAGAGGAAACTTGGGATTTGGGATAGGTTGGTCATTGTTATGGTCTGAGTTGTGATAATTGAATATGCTCGATGATAATGGTAAGAACTTGGTATTGGATGGATAATCATTGTTGGATGTGATACAATGGTAATTGATGGTATTAGACTCGTTACTGGTAATTATTTGGGTTATGATGGGATTTAATTGATATAGACATTTTAGGATGCTTTTTACATGCTTTTGAATGTACTTTTCAGCAAATAGCCATTATTTATTATCATTCCTTGTTTTTAGCTACATGTCATACTTTCCCACACTGGTTGAGTACGACATGTACTCACTCTTGCTATTCCCCCACTTAATTCAGTTATATGAGATATTTTGGAAGACAACATGGAGCACTAGGCGTGCGTACTACCGTCGATTGTCTCTGGAGTTGGAGTCGCCTACGCTAGTTTATTTCTCGCTGCAATAGAACCAAGGTATATTTATTATTCGTGACATATTTAAATTCTGATTATCATTTGTAATGTTGTTGTGTATGTGTGAAGCAACATCTTGGGCACACATACACTGCACTTGGTTCATTTTTTAGAACTGGGTGTCACAGCTACACATGTAACACCATGTAGGTCAGCAGTCAGGAACAAGAAGTCTCAAAATTTGGCTCATAAACCTACTGGTTTATCTCAGCTTTCACGTGTTATTTCTGGTGGACGTCATGTGACTCAGTACTGTATTCCTAAATGCCTTTTGACTAACCCCAGTATTGAGTCATTGACGTATTGTGCTTCCATATAGGTTACATGCTTGAGGAAGGAGAACATTTGGATTGTGGATTCAGGTTGCTCACGAGACATGACTAGTAACAAAGAATGGTTCTCCTCCCTCTCTTTTGTGTCACTTGTTTTGCCGATAATTCTTCAACTCCTATAATTGCTAAGGATTTGTCTAGAGTTAATAATCACTACACTTTGAAAGATATGACACTTGTTAAAAATTTTAAATACAACTTGCTTGCTGTTCACAATTGCTAGATGCAAATTTGGAAATTATTTTTACCGAAAATTGCTGCAAGGTTGTAGATTCAAAAGGTGAGCTTATTTTTAACATGTCTGAGTTTGGAGGAGTGTTTAAAGCTAATTTTGATATGTCATCCTCTAAGTATAGGTGTCTAGTTGCTATTGATTCAAAGGACTTATACTTTTTGCATCGTAGACTTGGTCACACAGGCTTTGATCATCTCACACGTGTTAATGCTCTTGATCGCATACGTGGGCTGCCTAAGCTTAAAGGGGACAAAGATATTGTGTGCTCTTTTTGTAGACATGTTAGGATGGTTGCAGGTTCACATGCTCCTCTCACAATGACCATGACAACTGAACCAAGACAACTTTTGCACCTTGACACCGTGGTCCTTCACGTGTTCAATCTTTTGGAGGGAAATGGTATGTTCTTGTGATTGTTGATGAATATTCTAGATACTATTGTGTTTACTTTATGGCATCTAAGAATGAAGCTTTTAGTCACTTTAGAAGTTTAGTTCTTAGACTTTCAATTGACCTCCCAGGATCTTTAAAAGCAATTAGAAGTGATAATGGAACTGAATTTAAAAATCAATCTTTTGATCAATTTTATGCTAAAAAAGGAATAGATCATCAATTATCTTCACCCTATGTACCTCAACAAAATGGTGTCTGTCGGTGGTTTTGATCCGGCAGATCTCCCGACACTACTAAAAGTGTTTGCGGAGTTTGAAGTTCGGTGTGGGCGCGCGGAGATTCAAGAAGGTGAAATGTAAAATGACACAGGAGAAACAATGATTTAAGTGGTTCGGGCCGCCTGAGCATAATATGCTACTCCACGGAGAGTGTTGGTGTTGTATTGGATGTATGAACTCAACTCAGATGACGTGAGTTGAGAGCGCGTGTGAGCCAATCAGACCAGATCAGATCAGAGAGCCGATCAGATCAGAGATATCAGCCCCCTCTATGTATCGTCGGTCTGTCCTTTTATAGTACAAGGACAAGCCGTTACAAGTTGGCCTGGCCCGACATGTGGCCCCGGCGGTTACTAATATTGATACACATTTGATGCGCTTAATTACCCTTAATGACCAAGTTATGGGCTTTGACACTGGTAATAAGGGTCGTCCGATCGTGTGTCATTAACATAGTATTAATGACACTTAATCGGTTCTTGAAGTCCTTGATTCCCCTTTGAAGATCCGGAGCCGTTGTGGAGTCCACCGGAGGTTTGAGGCTGAAGATCCGACGTTTGGACATGTGGCAGCTCGGAGCATACTGTGGGGAACAGATAGGTCCGGTGCCACCGGACACGTGTCAGTTCCGGAGCTTCCCTCGGTCTGGGGTTAGGTCCGGGGGTGCCGTTATGGTACATAGCCCGGAGCTTCCCCCTTCTGGGCGGTAGCTCCGGTTTGATGGTACATGTGGCGACCCTGAGACAAACCATATTGGAGAAGCGGGTCCGGTTATGTCTGACATGTGGGCCTCCGAAGGTCTTCAAATCAAGTAGATGACATTTCCTTGAGATCTTTGCAATCTCAAGGAGTATACGGTACTCAGGGTACCGACAGTGGCCCCCTGGGCCCACCTCTGGGGAAGACCCCTTGGGTGAAGTCATTCCGCTGGAGGTGGGTCCATCCTTCGACTTTTGAGCCGAGTCTTCAAAGGTCTTCTGATGTGCCGTTGGCGATAGTTTTGGAGTTAAATCCTCGCCGTGTGGCATATCCCGGGTGCGGCAAATGAGATCTTTGGCGTGCGGATCTCACGCAATTGAAGGTCGCCGGTTCCCGATATGAAAATCGTATCAGTTCTGCGCGCCTTGTCAGGCCGCCGCCTTCGGGTTTCCCGCCTTTCATGATGACAACCATTTGCCTGGGTAAGAACCTCGACTTGATCATCGGGGTGGTCCCGGGCCCTCTTGTCATCGGCAGGGTGAAATTTTTGAATAGTATCTTCGGTTTCCCTGCGGTTTCCATCCAAGCGTTGCGGGGGCTTACTTAAGAAGGAAAGCGCGCATCGTCTGGGTTCTTTACGCCTCTCATCTAAACTTGCGCTCGAACTCCCAAACTTGTGCTTGCTTTTCCTCCCTTGCCTCGCTGTGCTGCGATGGAGTTGGGTCTCCGCGAGAGCCGCTTGAAGACTGAAGGTGGCCTGAAGAAGGTCCGTGCCCTCATGGGGTGGTCCCCGGACTTCTTCAACCACCTGGTCTGCGCCGGGGGAGAGCTCCCATTCGAGAAGGAGCACGTCGGCGAGATGGTGTACTTTTCTGCGTACGCCATGGTGGGGTTGATCCCACCTTTTTCCTCCTTTTCTTGATGCTGCTAGACTTCCATGGTCTGCAGCTGTACCACCTTGGCCCCCACTCCATTCTTCTAGTGTTTGTCTTCGTCCACTTCTATGAAATGTGGGTGGGCATCCCCCCCTACATTGAGCTTTTCTGGACCTTCTTCACCGTCCATACCACCAGAAGGAGTAATGAGTACCTTGGCTTCTACTACTTTGTGAAGCGCAAGAAGTGCCCATTCAAGTACCTCCGGTCGTTTCCCTCTGGAAACTGGGACGATTGGAAGAAGGACTGGATAGTCATCCGGGTGGAGGAGCACGAGAAGCTAGAGCTGCCCGAAGGCCTCCCCAACATCGACACTGCAGTCTGGAGTGAAGCTCCGGTGCTGTCGAATGCCTTCAACCCTGATCTGACCAGGATCCGCCATTGTTTGGAGGGAGGATTAACTCCTCAGGCGGTATTTTGCAATTTCCTGGTCAACAGGTGGGCACTGCTGAAGAGGAGAGAAAAACTCGCTTGGTCCCTCAATAGTGTGATGGACGACGATCGGGTCGAGACCGGGCTGAAGTCCAACATGGAGGGGGCAACCTTGGAGTTTCATCTCAAGAAGTTGCAGCACGGCATCGACGTCGCGGGTGATGACTTGACCCCGCCACCAGCTTTCCTCCCTCTGAACTTGGAAGTACAGTTCAGCAGGGAGCTCCGGCGGATGATGCCGGTGCTTGACGACCTCGGTGTCATCGAGAGATGATCGACTTCCAGGGTGGTGATCCCTGGGGCTTCTGAAGGTGGCTCCGACCCTGCCCCGAAGCCAAGGACCGAAGTTGTCGGCAAGGGCAAGGAGCCGGTGGACGAACCCTCGAGCTGGAAGAGGAAGCTAAAGCATGCCGACGGAAGGTCCGTCAGGCCTGCACCCTCTGCAGTAGCTCCTTCTCCCCGGAGGGGGAGGTCTTCTACAACTGCAGCGACTATACCCGCAACAGTGTCTTCCCGGGGTGCTAGCCCCGAGCATGTGACTCCAGTACCAGGGCCAGCTGAGGCCTCTAGGTCCAGAGGTCCTTCCCGGTCGAGGGGGGGCCTCGACTAAGGAAATGCCTGCGGCTGCAACAAGTTCCGGGGGGCCTTCCAGAGCTACCACGGCGGCGACGGCCATGGTCAGTCCAGAACGCCCGGGAAAGAGATTCCATGCAAGCTGGTGCGGAAGCCTTCCGAGGTAATTTTTAATCTTTACCTCAGACAGTTGTTTTGTTGTAGTAACTGTTTTTCAAGTTTCTTCATCCATCATCTGCAGCGTCCCCAAGAAGAGGAGTGAGGCTTCGCCCTCAGCCACATCGGCTGAAGCTGTGAGGGCAGAGGCTTCTGCTCCTTACCCGGTGTCGCCCCAAGTGGTGGCTGAAGCTGCGGCAGCTCCAGCGCCAGCTGTCGTGGTCATGGACCTCGACTCATCCCCCGAGACTCCCGTGGTAGCGCCGGACCACGGGAGAGAAGATGCGCCAGAGGCACCTACCCCGGAGGTTGAAGCCCCGGGTCTTGATGCTGAGATGTTGGAAGCTTCGGCCGCTGAGCTAGAGGAAGCAGTGATTCCGGCCCCAGAGCTGGAAATTGTCGAAGCCCCGGCGGTTGGACTGGAGGTTATTGAAGTCCCGGCGAGCGAACCGGATGTTGAGGAAGTCCCGGCGGTTGAGCCGGCTACCTCCGAAACTCCAGCCTCAGAGTCAGTTGCCACTAAAGCTCCGGCTGCAGACGGTTGCAGTTGAAGACCTTTCGGTGCCTGAGCCGATTGAGGTTGAAGCTCTGGTCTCAGGGCCCGTTGTTGCGGAGGGAGGCATCAACGCTCGAACCCATGATGGTCGAGGCACCAGCACCTGAGCCACCAGCGGAGGAGGAGCCCAGACCGGAGCCAGAAGTAGCCCCTACTGCGGAAGTGATGACGGCGGAGGTGTCTGCTGCTGAGCCACGGTGCCCTGATGAATTCGCTGGCCCCCTGCCTGAGGGGGCAAATGAAGACCTGGCGGCAGGGCCTTTGGAACCACTTTCGAAGGTCGGAACTTCTTCTGCGGGACCCTCCTTGGTGGCGACTGAGGCTATCCCAGAGGACGGTCCTAGTGCCTTGGAGGCTCAGGGGACCACTCTTGTGGAGTGGGACCCAATTTTTGTAAGCGAGAACCCGCTGGAACCAGCAGAGGAGACCCCAGCAGGTCCGGACCCTATTCCCCTGTCGTTGTCCATTGACAACGCTTGCTCCAGTCTGCGTCAAGTCCAGCTGGTGTTCTACCACGACAGCAAGGCTCTTGAAGAGGAGCGCCAAACCCTTAGGCGGTGGCGTAATCGGCTCTACTTCGAGACCAAGCTAGTGCAGTCGAGGTTGGCAGACGACAAGGAGTGGATCAAACAGGAGAAGGTCCGCCTAGAATACTGGGGTGAATTATTGGATTATAGGGAGAGCTTGACTCGTGCCCTCGACACTCAATCTCGGGCCATTTATGAGCAGGCCAAGGCAACTAATAGTGCGGCTGATGATCGCCAAGAGAGGCTTGAAGCCATTAACACTATCCTCATCAAGCGCTGGGAGGCACTTGAGGAGAGGGAGAAGAAGCTCGAAGACGAAGAGCAAAAACTCCTAGAGATGCGGGATGATGTCTTGAAGAGGGAGGAGGAGCTCTCCGAAAAGGTGGCTCTGGTAGACAAGGGCCTCGAGGAACGCACCAAGAAGTTGGAGGAACGTTGCGTTGAGGAGGAGGAGAAGGCCTGGGTGCGAGGGCAGGAACTCTACCAGCAAGAGTGTGCCATCGCTACCAGGGAGAAGAAAGTTAGGGGCCGGGAGAAGGACCTGGTCGACCGCCGGAATAACATCCACCTCCAGGAGGAGGAGCTCAGAAAACTCGAGAAGCAGGTTGCTGAAAAGATTTAGCAAAATGCCAAAGAGGTTGAGCGCCTTGCTCGTGAGAATTCTGAATTGGCGGCGGTCAAAAGATCCCTAGAGGAACTGAAGGGCTTGAGGACTGTGGATTCCCTACAGGTTTGGGAGTTCCTGAGCAAAGCCAACAACGCGTTGACACCAATGGGCTTCAGTCCCGTGCGTCCGGATGATCTAGAGCCGGAGCCGGACCTGGTGTTGCAAGCGTTGAGCTCAGCGGGTGGCATACTCTCCAAGGTGGGTGACGTCATCGCGGACCAGTTGGAGGTTGAGGGGCAGTCCCTGGCGAAGAACATCGCAGAGTATGTGCTGACGTGCTACACCAGTCGGGATCCCCAATTTCCTCTGGACCCGGTGCTTGAAGGTCCCGTCGAAGGAGAAGGTGAAGCCACCCAAGCCAACGTGTCGGAGGTTGCTCAGAAGGTCGCCCAGTTCTTCCATAGGGTCTAGGACCATCTCTGTAGCTCCCACTTGTATTCTCTCTTTTTCTTCCCCAATTTTGTAATTCCTTGTCTCCAGATGAATGAAATCCACAATTTGTTAATGAATTTCATTTTTTGTCTTCAACACTTCTGTCTTCACTTGGCCCCCTGATAGATGTACACAATTTGATTGTGAACATGTACCAAGATGATATTTTGTTTTGTGGAAGACTCGTTTGCTTCGAACTTGTAGAGTGTAGGTCCAAAGTCTTCAATAGTGAAGGCCCCCTGAGATTGTCGGAGCTCAGAAGCTCCGGCATTGACTACCGTCGGAGCTTAGTAGCTCTGGCAATAGTCCCTATCAATGCGTAGAGCATCAATAGTTAGTCTTGCGGGGTGTCGGAGCTTAGTACTCTGGTATTGACCTTTGCCAACGCGTAGCTTATCGGCAGCAGACTCCACTTGTGGAGTCTTCTCACCATCTTTTATTCTGCGTCGACGGCTGGCCCCCCTAGCTTTGCCGGAGCTTGGTTGCCCCGGTAATGCTCGTTTTCAATGTTTAACATTGATCACAAGCCACCTAGGGGGAGTCGGAGCTTTGTTAGCTCCGACTTTTCTCCATCAACGTGGATTCTTTATTTTTCCTGCACACTGAAGCCAAGAAAAATAGTAAAATTCGCTCCTTGCCTATAACTTTGTCATGGCTTACGATTCCCAAGAAAGTTTTAGGTCAAACACAATTCTGAATACAACTGAATGCGTTGCCTTTTTTCTTCCAGATCCAATTGTACTTGGACCCGCCTTACTTCGGCCTGCCGGGGTGTAGGTAGAGTGGCGTACTTAGGGTGCTTGAACAGGCTAAGTCGATAGCACACTCCGGACCTAGATTGGCTTGGCGGCATTCAGGCGAGTGGGCCATGAACAATATTTGAATCCAAAAGAATTGACAATACAGATCGAATTGTATATGAACTGGTCGAACTAAAATTTCTTAAGAATTGCACAACTTTGTTATAGACAAGAAAGAGAAAAATAAAAAATGTTGAGCCTGTACAAAATAAATGCACATGGAGTCTGTTTCACATGAAGATGTCTTTCATTATAGGTCTGGGGTACAGGGGAAACAAGTACACTCTTAGGGTACGGAACCAGGCTAAGCGTGTTTCATTTCTCGTTTGACACAGGGTAGCTAGCCACACTTTTAGTCCTGAGACTGTGACAAGTGTTGCATGAACTTTGCGGACCTTCTGGGAAAGGTCTGGCTGTTCTCCCGGAGGAACTACCCGACTCTGTACAATGACTCTATAACATACGCCTCAAGTTACTACAGACTCACCTCCATGATATTAAGTGTAGAACTTACGGAGGTGCTCAATATTCCAAGGATTTGGGAGAGGTGTCCCATCCTCAATAGCCAAGCGAACGCTTCTGGGATGGGATACTTTAATCACTCGGAAGGGTCCCTCCCAGCTGGGGGAGAGTTTGTTTAACCCTTCTCTGGATTGTATTCTCCGTAGCACCAGATCGCCTACCTCGAGCTGTCGGTTGTGTACATGCCGCTGATGATAGCGCCGAAGGGCTTGGCGGTATCGAACATTCCGAACAGCTGCTTGGCACCTTCCCTCCTCAAGGAGGTCTAGGTCTTCACACCAAAGCTGGTCCTGCGTGGCTTCGTCGAAGGTCCGGACCCGAAGTGACCCCAAGGTGATTTCTGGAGGAAGGATTGCTTTAGCTCCGTACACCAGGAAGAAGGGTGTCTCTCCAGTTGACCGGTTTGGAGTTGTCCTGTTGGCCCATAGAGTGGGCGGAAGCTCTTCAATCCAGTTGGCTCCATGTTTTTTCAAGCGCTCATAGGTGCGCGTTTTGAGTCCTTTCAGGATTTCAGCATTTGCTCTCTCGGCCTGGCCATTGCTTGCCGGGTGAGCTACGGAGGCGTAGCAAACTTGAATGCCGAGGTCTTCGCAATATCCTTAAAATGCAGAGCTTGTGAATTGGGTCCTGTTATCAGTAATGATTTTGTTTGGGACACCAAATCTACATACAATGGACTGCAAAAAGTTGATAGCAGATTGCTTGTTTATTGTCACAACTGGAGTTGCTTCCGGCCACTTGGTGAACTTGTCAATGGCAACATACAGGAACTTGTAACCTCCGACGGCTCTTGGGAAAGGTCCCAAGATGTCCATCCCCCACACAGCAAAGGGCCATGTAGGAGGTATCATTTGTAGAGGCTGAGCCGGTGTGTGAATTTGCTTTGCATGAAATTGGCATGCTTCGCATTTCTTAACTAGCTCAGTTGCATCCTGGAGTGCTGTAGGCCAGTAGAAGCCATGTCGGAAGGCTTTACCGACCAGCGTGCGGGAAGACGCGTGGTTCCCACACTCGCCTCCATGGATTTCTGCGAGGATCTCGCAGCCTTCTTCCCTTGTGATGCACCGCATTAGGATGTCGTTGGCACCGCGCCGGTAGAGATCCCCTTCTACCAACGTGTATCTTTTAGCCAATCTGACTATCCAGTCAGTGGATACATCATCGTCAGGAAGGATGTTGTCTTTCAAGTAGCTCCGGATCTCCGAGATCCATGCATCGGAGCTAACTTGAGCATTTGAGTCTTGCGTGCTGGGTTGCTCGGAGCTTCCGGCAGCACCTACGACCCTTGATGGCTGCCATGGTAACAGGGCCATCGGGACCGTCAGCTTTGGGATGCTGATCTCGCCCCCTTCGTTCAGTTCGGCAGGCTGAGCTGTGGGTTTTGACAACCTCTGAACAAAAGTTCCGTTAGGAGCTGGAGCTCCGGTTGACGCTTTTGTCGAGAGTTCGTCGGCTTCAGCGTTGTGGACACGCTGGACGTGGTGGAGGTCTAGGACTTCGAAGTCCTTCTGAAGCCTCTGGACTTCAAGAAGGTAAGCAGCTAGCTAGAGATTGTTGCAGGAGCATTCACCCTTCACTTGTTTAATGATGAGCTGTGAATCTCCCTTGACCAGCAGCTGCTTGACACCGTATGACAGTGCCACCTTTAGTCCGTAGATGAGTGCTTCGTACTCCGCCATGTTGTTGGTCGCCTTGAAGTCAAGGTGTACCATGTATTTTGTCTTCTCCCCGGTTGGTGCGAGGAGAAGGATTCCAGCTCCGTCCCCTGCTTTTGCATGGAGCCGTCGGAATAGAGGGTCCAGTGAGGCTCGATGAAGACCGGAGCATTGTGTTCCGGCTTCTGCTCACTGGGGCCCCCAGGGTTTGATGGAGAGGGAGTCCATTCCACCACAAAATCTACCAATGCTTGACTCTTGATTGCTTGTCTTGGAATGAATTCGAGATTGAATTCGGCCAATTCCGCTGCCCACTTTGCAATATTCCCAGTTGAATTGGGATTATGCAAGATTGCTCGAAGTGGGTAAGAAGTCACCACTGAAATCTTGTGAGCTTGGAAGTAATGGCGAAGCTTCCTGGAGGCGATAAGAACTGCATAGAGCAGCTTATGCACCTCTAGGTATCGAGTCTTGGCGTCATGAAGTACTTCACTGATGAAGTACACTGGGCGCTGGATAGTCCGGACCCTCCCGGAGGGGCCCGGAGCTTCCTCTTCATTGACCCGGATCCTCCCGGAGGGATCCGGACCTTCTTCGGGGACCTCCGGGTCCTTGCTGGAGGGACCCGGAACTTCTTCAGAAGCGACCTAGACCCTCCCGGAGGGGTCTGTGTCTTCTGAAGTAACTTCTTGTGGACTCAAGTATGGGAACTGGGACCCAGACTCGCTTTCAGGAACCTCCGGACCCTCCCGGAGGGGTCTGGATTCCTGAGCATGGGATGGTTCTGGTCTTTCCGCAACCAGGACTATACTGACGACTTCGTCAGTTGCTGAAATGTAAAGCAGCAAAGGCTCACCAAGGTTCGGAGCTACCAGAGTTGGTAGGGTGGTGAGGAGATGTTTTAGCTCCTGGAACGCCTTTTCTGCTTCTTCAGACCATTGGAATGGTCCGGACTTCCTCAATAACTTGAAGAAGGGAAGTGCCTGTTCCGCCAGTCTTAAAATGAACCGGCTGAGGGCTGCTAGACATCCAGTCAGCTTTTGGACATCCTTGATGCGGGCTGGTGGCCGCATGTCTTCAATGGCTTTGATCTTAGCCGGATTAGCATCTATGCCCCGATGATTTACCAGGAAACCAAGAAGTTTTCCGGAGCTAACCCCGAAGACACACTTGTCAGGGTTTAGCTTTGTGCGGGTGACCCGCAGCTTGTCGAAGACAGCCTGTAAGGTGTTAAGGAGTGACTCCTTGTTCTTGACCTTGACCACGATGTCATCGACGTACACTTCCACTATGTCTCTAATGAGTTCTTCAAAAGTTTTGTACATAGCTCATACAAAGGTTGAAGCTGCATTCTTGAGACCAAATGGCATGGCTGTATAACAGTAGAATCCATCTACTGTGATGAAAGAGGTATGCTCTTCATCTTCCCTAGACATTTTGATTTGATGATACCCAGAATATGCGTCTAGGAAACACAGTAATTCACACCCGGAGGTGGAATCCACTATCTGATCTATTCTAGTTAGTGGGAATGGATCTTTTGGACACGCCTTATTTAGTGTTGTGTAGTCAATACACATCCGAAGCTTCCCGCCGGCCTTTGGCACAACGACTGGGTTTGCCAGCCATTTTGGATGGAAGACTTCTCGGATGAATCCAGCTTCGAGCAACTTCTTCACTTCTTGTTGAATGAAGTTCTGTCGCTCCACGGATTGCTTCCGAGGCTTCTGATGCACGGGCCGGGCGTCAGGGTAGATCTTCAGATTGTGCTCAATCACTTCCCTGGGGATCCCAGGCATTTGTGACGGTTGCCAGGCAAACACGTTGACATTAGCCTGGAGGAAAGCGATGAGCACGAGTTCCTATTTGTCATTCAGTACCCCCAATATACGGGTGGTTTGAGCAGCATCGGAACCGATTTGGATGACTTTGACGGGAATGTCGGTGTCGCCGCTTGGCTGCACACGAGGTGCAGAGGTCTAGCCTCGTTAATGAATGCTTGGGGGTTTTGGATCTTGCTCCTGCCTGGAGTCCTCCTCTTGCGTCGTAGTAAGCGCATGAAGTTCTTCCAGAGTGGTTACTCTGGCAGTGCGATCTCCGCAGATCCGGAGAATGCCTACTAGTGTTGGCATCTTTAACACCAGGTAGCCATAATGAGCAGCAGCCATGAATTTGTACAAGGCAGGCCTACCCAAGATGGCGTTGAAAGGTAAATTGATCTAAGCAACATCAAAGACCAACTTCTCAGTGCGATACTTCTCCCGGGTCCCGAAGGTAACGGGGAGAGTAATAGCACTGAGTGGGGTAATGGCTCCCGGACCTACTCCGGAGAAAGGTCATGAGGGGTGAAGATCCGAAGGTCGGAGCTGAAGCTTGGTAAAAGCTTCAAAGCTTATGAGGTTCAGCCCCGAACCTCCGTCTACCATAACATGGTGGAGCTGAATGTTATTGATGGTAGGACATACCATCAAAAGTAACTGGCCTGCTCCAACCATGCTTCGAGGGCAGTCCGAAGCATCAAAAGTGATGACTGTGTTCATCCACTTCTGATGAGGCTCCGCCCTGGCTATAGGAGCTATAGCGGCCATGTCCCAATGCATTGTCTTGAGGACGCGGTGGGAGGTGATGTCCCATGATCCACCAAAAATGGTGTTCATGGTCTTCTGACGCTCGTTGTCAGAGACGTCAGAATCGTCGTCGACGGAGGTGTATACGGCCTTCAGGACCTTTTTTGGATCCTAAAAACCTAACTCCTCTTCAGCCGGAGCTTCGTCAACTTTTTGTTTTCCTTCCCTCTGTCGGAAAGGAACTTCTTCCCGACGCTTGTTGTAGCGCTCGACAAGGTTTTGGACCTCCCGGCAGTCTTTCAAACTGTGGTTGTCCGTCTTATGAATTGGACACCACACCTTGGGTTTGCCACCGTCTTCAGAAGACGGTCGAGGTCGCTTCTAGGGGCGTGGCCCCCGGCCACCCGGAGCTGCAGCAGCTGCAGCATTAGATGCGCTGGCCGACGGATTCTTCTTGCCGTTGGTGTTTTTCTTCTTTTTGCCACTCCCCGAGGTAGTTTCTTCTCCTTTGGAGGATTTCTTGCGATCCTCCGGAGGTGGTTTGGAGTGCATTTCACGGCCCTCCGCAGCTCTGGCACATTTGTCGGCCAAGCTGAAGAGTTCCGTGACACTGGTGATCTCCTTGATCGCCAGTTTCTCCAACATCTTCTTATCCCGTACGCTCTTTCTAAATTCCACAATGACAGAAGCGCTAGAGATAGAAGGGATAGTGTTTCGTACCTGGGAGAATCTCTGGATGAACGATCGCAGAGATTCTCCCCCTTTTTGCACGACTGCAAAAAGGTCCAGTTCGGTCCCTGGTCGGGTGTATGAACTCCCGAAGTTGGCGGTGAACTGTCGGCACAACTCCTCCCAACTGTTGATGGAGTTGGGTGGAAGGCTCATAAACCAGGACCGGGCGGTCCCAGTTAAAGCCACTGGAAAATAGTTGGCCATTACGGCCTCATTTCCTCCAGCTGCCAGGATAGCAGTGGAGTAAATCTGAAGAAATTCGATGGGATTAACAGTCCCGTCAAACTTCTCCGGCAGGTGAGGCCGGAATTTCTGTGGCCACCTGACCATACGCAGATGCATGGCCAAGGCTGAACAGCCCCCTCCTACTCCTTCAGGAGCAGGAATATCCTGAGCTTCTCGTCTTTCACGAGCACGCTCGATATGGACTCGGCCGTATTGTTGACGGTATCGGCGATCAAGCTCCGCCCGGAGGTCATGAGTTGAAAGTCTTGATACCGTGTGAGTGCGTCGCGCCCCGGAGGGCAACGATGTCACTTGCTGTGACGCAACACGTCTCCTGTTGTTAGAAATGTGAGGACCAAGTCTGCCAGACAAGGTCCGTCGCTACGACGGGGCCCGTCCTGAAGGAGGAGGACCCTGGTTACTGATGTGGTCGGCTGCTGCTGCAACCAAGTGTTCCACATCGGCCCTCCACTGCTCCATTGCATCCCGGGATGCATCCGGAGGAGGTGGGCGCTAAAGGAGAGCACGTGCTGCATGGAGCGCGTGTTCCGGGTTGTCATGATTCGTCGACGCAGTGATTGACGCCGGTGCACCATCGCGCTGCCCAGCTTGATTTGCTGGTGGAGGCGGCGGTGGTGGAAGTGTGACTCCTGCTGGAACTGAGGTTCCTGCTGGTGGCTGCATATTGGAGGGATTGCCCCCAGTAGCTTGAACAGCGGGATGACCATTGGATGATTCAGCAGCTGAGTTCACCATTCTTGAAATCTCAGGCACCCCCCCCTACCTGGCACGCCAACTGTCGGTGGTTTTGATACGGCAGATCTCCTGACACTACTAAAAGTGTTTGCGGAGTTTGAAGTTCGGTGTGGGCGCGCGGAGATTCAATAAGGTGAAATGTAAAATGACACAGGAGACACAATGATTTATGTGGTTCGGGCCGCCTGAGCGTAATACCCTACTCCACGGGGTGTTCTGGTGTTGTATTGGATGTATGAACTCAACTCAGATGACGTGAGTTGAGAGCGCGTGTGAGCCGATCATACCAGATCAGATCAGAGAGCCAATCAGATCAGAGATATCAGCCCCCTCTATGTATCGTCGGCCTGTCCTTTTATAGTACAAGGACAGACCGTTACAAGTTTGCCTGGCCCGACATGTGGCCCTGACAGTGACTAATATTGATACACATTTAATGCGCTTAATTACCCTTAATGACCGAGTTACGGGCTTTGACAACGCCGTTATTAGTAATAAGGGTCGTCCGATCGTGTGTCATTAACATAGTATTAATGACACTTAATCGGGTCTTGAAGTCCTTGATTCCCCTTTGAAGATCCGGAGCCATTGTGGAGTCTACCGGAGGTTTTAGGCTGAGGATCCGACGGTTGGACACGTGGCAGCTCCGGAGCATACTGTGGGGAACAGATAGGTCCGGTGCCACCAGACACGTGTCAGTTCCGTAGCTTTCCTCGATCTGGGGTTAGGTTCGGGGGTGCCGTTATGGTACATAGCCCGGAGCTTCCCCCTTGTGGGCGGTAGCTCCGGTTTGATGGTACACGTGGTGACCCTGAGACTAAACATATTGTGGAAGCGGGTCCGGTTATGTCTGACATGTGGGCCTCCGAAGGTCTTCAAATCAAGTAGATGACATTTCCTTAAGATCTTTGCAATCTCAAGGGGTATACGGTACTCAGGGTACCGACAGTGTCGTACAAAGAGAGAACATAACGTTAGTTGAGATGGCTACGACTATGCTTGATGAATATCAAACTCCTAGGAAATTTTGGGCTTATGCAATTGCAACCGCTTGTTATGTCTCAAATCGTGTTTTCTTGCGTGCTAAGCTAGGTAAAACCCCATATGAACTTCGGTTTGTACATAGGCCTTGTGTCACACACTTTCGGGTCTTTGGTTGTAAATGATTTGTTAAGAAGCATGGTAATCTTGATAAATTTGAACCTAGATCTGTTGATAGCATGTTTCTTGGTCACCCATCTCATACTAGGGACTACCATGTGCTTTTACTTGACACTATCAAAATTATGGAGACTTGTGAGGTTTCTTTTGATGAAGGTAGCCCAGGTACTAGCTCCAATATTGCAGGTCCAATTCCATATCCGCAGGGGGATAGTATTTTTATCGAAGAAGACGAAGAAGTGGTGTTTCTGCACGATAATTCAGAAGCAAATGACATTGACTATCCTGCTGATTTTGCACCACAACAAGCACCAACAACTACTGCAGCTGGTATAGATCGTCCTCGAGCTACAAGTTCTTTGATATGTGATGAACATGAAGAAGAAGGAGCTTTTGAAGTGTCTACTCCCCTCCGCGTCCTCAAAAGTCACCCTCTACAACAAATCATTGGAAGCTTGCACGAACGAGTTACACGGTTCAGGTTTTGCGATCCAAACTCTCACACTCATTCTGCTTGGTTGCTTCTTTTGAACCCGAAGATATATCACACGCACTCACTAATGAATATTGAATTAATGCCATGCAAGAAGAGTTAGAAAACTTTGAAAAATAATGTTTGGAAACTTGTACCTCCACCTCAAGGTCACACTCTAATTGGAAGTAAATGGGTGTTTAAAAATAAACAAAATGAGGATGGGGTTGTGGTTAGGAATAAGGCTAGGTTGGTTGCTCAAGGTTTCACACGAGTTGAAGGTCTAGATTTTGATGAAACTTTTGCTCCTGTTGCTAGATAAGATGCCATAAGAATTTTGTTAGCTTTTGCTGCATCAAAAGGTTTTAAGCTATATCAAATGGATGTTAAAAGTTCTTTTATTAATGGCTACATAGATGAGGAGGTTTATGTTAAGAAACCACTTTGAAAATCCAGATTTTCCTAATCATATTTGCAAATTGTCCAAAGCCTTGTACGGTCTCAAACAAGCCCCTAGAGCATGGTATGATAGGTTAAAAACATTCTTACTTGAAAATGGGTTTAACATGGGCAAGGTTGATAAAACTCTTTTTGTGCTTAAGAATAGCAATGACTCTTGGTTGTGCTTCTCATGATCTTATGTCCAAGTTTTCAGCTATGATGAGTTCAAAATTTGAGATGAGTATGATGGCAGAACCCACGTACTTTTTGGGCCTGCAAATCAAGCAAACCAAGGAAGGTACTTTTGTGCATCAAATGAAGTATACAAGAGACCTTCTTAAGTGCTTCAACATGGAGAAAATCAAGCCTCTTAAGACACCAATGGGAGCAACGACAACACTTGAACTTGATGAAGATGGTGACCCGGTCGATCAAAAAGAATATAGAAGTATGATTGGATCACTCTTGTACCTTACGACATCAAGACCGGACATACAATTCAAGCTTCCCCACGTGCTTCACATCGTCAAGCCATCAAAAGAATTCTTAGATACTGACATGGAACTCAAGAATCTGACATTTTTCTTCCTTCTTCCTCAATTGTTACTTTGAAAGCTTTTTCGGATGCTGATTTCGGGGGTTGTAGAATTGATAGGAAAAGTATTTCGGGTGCTTGTCATTTTGTTGTTAATTAACTTGTTGCTTGGTCCTCTAGAAAACAAAGTTCAGTTGCATGATCCACAGCCGAATATGTAGCTGCTGCTAGCACTTGCTCACAAATTCTTTGGATTGTTCAAAAACTTAGAGACTATGGGTTGATTTATATAGTGTTCCGCTGTTTTGTGATAACACTAGTATCATTTGCATTGCTAAAAACCCCGTGCAACATTCCAGAACAAAGCACATTGACTTTAGGTACCACTTTCTCTGTGGTAATGTTGAAAAAGGAAACATTGTGCTTCACCATGTAGATACCGAACAACAATTGGCTGACATTTTTACAAAATCTTTGGATTTTACTCGTTTTTGTTTCATTCGTAGTGAAATAGGGGTTATGCATCCTCATGGCTTAAATTGAGGGGGAGTTTTTGAAACTTGGGAAGTATTTGTGTGAATCTGAATTTAAAATAATATGAGCATAGTATTTCATACATATATGACTTTGTGATTTCTTTTACATGTTGAAAGTTTTTACTACATTACTCGTGTTATACATTTTGTAGTTTTTACCATGACTAGTAATTGGAATAATTACTTACACTAAATGTGGTCATGATGGAACTTTATTTTTGTTTTGAACTTGTTGCATGCTCACAAGTGCTTTTAATCATGAAGAATTTATCAAGTAATCAACTCACATGTTGAGTTTGTATGTCCAAATGAAAAATTGAAAAAAGGTATCAAGAGAATATGCATGCATCACACTTCTTCTTTTGAGATTGCTTATCATTGCACTTAGATATGAACTTGGAAGAAGTTGTGTATGACTAAAACCATGTCCTTAAGCTTCTGATTATCAAATGACAATAGGTTGGCTTGGTTGGTTAGAATAAGGCATATGCGGCATATAATCTCTTGCAAATGTCATATAATATGAATTCGTGCTTTAAATGATAATGAAATATTAAAAATACAAAAACAAGTGTCATGCTTTCAAGTTTTGAAATAGTTAAGGTTGTGAGATCATGACTTGCTTAAATTGAAAATTCACTTGATCTCTAGCATGGCTTACACTAATTTATGTATCTCATTGATATGATAGTGTAATTTACTTGATAGTATGACTTGGATGAGCTTTGTTCTATATGTATATGTTATAATATGCTCATAACTATTGAAATTTCTCTTTGGAACTTTGTTGAATACAATGTCAAAGGGGGAGAAATGTGTATAGGGGGAGAAGGAGAAATATTTGTTTTCGAAATTTCTTTCTCATTTGATTTTCAAAGGGTGATAAAATTGTTTTCAAAACTTTTCATGTGAACAAGCCAATGTTCGGATTCTAAGTTGTGTTGTCAATGCATTCATCAAGAGAGAGATTGTGAGACCTATGTGTGCTGAATATGTTGGCTATTACGATAAAATTTTTGAATATTGCCAAAACAGCATTTTTAACGAGGTCCGCCTCTAGGTCTGAGCTCCGGCAAGTTCTGACAATAGGTCCGACATGTTTTGGGTAGTTCCGGCAAGGTCCGACAATAGGTCTGGCATGTTTTGGGTAGCTCTGGCAAGGTCCAACAATAGGTCTGGCCTGTTTTGGCTAGGTCCGACGTAAGATCCGACAAACTTTGGCTAGGTTCGACGCAAGGTCCTATTAGCTTTTGCAAGGTCCAGTTAGCTTTGGCTAGGTATGGAGCAAGGTTCGGTTAGCTTTGCCATGGTCCGGTGCAAGATTGTAGTGGTTTTGCTTTTAACTTTTAATGTTTCAAACTTGCTTTACACTTATGGGAAGTTTGCTTAGTATTATTTTACTAAGTTTTTGAAGTGTTGTGGTTATTTACGGTGATTAATGTTTTGATATGGTTTCCAACATGCTTATGTGAGGTGCTCACGTAAGATGTTGTGTTTTTTGGACTAACGAGAGTCAAGTCGAGGACTTGGGCTCGCAAAGGATGTTTGTTTATTCCTGTGCAGGTGTTGCTTGAGGTCAAGACATGGATGGTGACGGGATCTATTGAACTAGTCTTAGAGAGAAGATGAGGTTCAACAACCAAGTTCGGGAGTAATTGTGGTTAAGTTGATCAGAAGGTCACGCAACATGTTTGGGCCAAGAATAATGCATATGAAGGTATCATGGATGTCGTTGGAAGGTGTTTGCACGTGTACAAGGAGTGCATGGACGTGGCAACATGGTTCCAAGGTGTTATGAAGAGAAGTGGACACAAAGAATCGGTCGGAAAAGTCCAACTGGCTAGATTATGGACTCAGGCTGCGGTTGAGTTGGTTTTGACTCAAATACAGAAAGATTTGAGTTGGTTATGATAGGATTTCATGTGGGTCACGTAGTTGACTTGTATTAGGAATGTGTACGTTCCTAAGGTGTTTGAAAGTCTTAAGATTGCTTCTATCCGCGTATAGCAGAGTCTTGAGCAGTTATGGAAAGTTTCGGTTCAAACTGAGTAGGATTAGAGTCCTAATTAGGATTTGGTTGGCCTTAGGGATGGTTATATAAGCAAGGGAGGCCAGAGCTCGTGGACGACTTTGGGTTGTTCCTCTTGTCTTTTAGTCAATAAAATTCATAGTTTAGAGGAGCTTTTGTGCCTTGTTCGTTCGACTTGTTTCAGACAAGTTTTTCTCGTTGAGTTTCTATACAACACTATGTTGCGTTTGTGTTTTTATCATAACTCGAGTTTTACAGATTCAATTGATAAGATTCTTGTTGGGTGTCTTCACAACTTGATTATGTATCATCTATGAGTATTTCACGGTCATTAGATTTGTGGTTTCTGATCTACACGAGTTTATTTGCAGTGTTGCATATCTGTTTTTACTCGAGTAGAAAATATTGACCCTTGTTCGATCTTTTGATCATAACTTGAGTTTTTCTTGACAGTTTTTTGTGATTCTTGTTGTAACATCTTCATGACTTGATTCTTCACAATTTATACTGGCTTTGTTATGATTGATCATGTTTAGATTAGTCATACACACGGTTTCTTAACAAATTGATTTTCTACCGAGGGTTCTCGTTGCTTCCGCTAAAAAAGTTTTAATCTACCATTCACCTTCCCCCTCTAGTAGCTTTTCACGTGTTCTTCCATCCTACAGGTTGCAGTCAGGGAAAAACTTTCCCAACTCATAGAGTGCGTCGGCCATCGATTTGATATGATGGTAGTGGTCAGCGATGGAGAGGTCCTCTAGATGAACGTGTGAAAATCAACGTCTAGGATTATGTCACAAGTCTCCCAGTTGTTGATGAACTGATCCCAAAACTCAAGCTAGATAAAACGAGTTTTGGGTATGCTGTCCGAAAGACCTCAATGAGGTCGGGAGAGACGGTGCTGTGAAGCTGCAAGATGGCAGTGCAGTCCATATGGCGCCAATGAGGATCAGTGGCAACGTAGGGAGTCACGTCACCGAGGAAGTGATCAGAGAGCTCATACTTGCAGAGGGTGTTGAAGAAGAGGACCTTACACTGATTGTAGTACGGTGAAAGGTTGTCGAGGATGATAGGGATCATTGCCGTGATGTTGAGGATGCGACAACTTCAGCTTGCAGAGCAACAACATCGTCAGCGGGCACCTAAGCTTGCGCAGGAGGAGGGTCGTGCCTGACCAAGGCATCACGAGCCTATTATCTGCTGAGTAGGGCACGACATGCCTCGTCAGCTGCTGCATGTGGATGTGCTACCTTGGTGACCACTCTAACGACCTCCGCAGCGAATCGATTTTTCTCGGGTACCAAGGAGACATCCCATGCAGCCGCATGGGCATCGGGTTTGCTGTTGCCATAATCACCGTCGTCGTGCCGTCAGAGTGGTCGGATTACTAGCAGAAGCCATCAGATCACAATAGGAGGTGTGATCCGTGTGGGTAGCGGTCGTACTATCAGTCAAGTGACGGCTAGGGTTATATATTTAGATGACGCGGACGAAGTGCCATGCGTCAGGACCACAAGCGGATCATAATAGGAGGTGTGATCAATGTGGCTGGCGATCGGACCGCAAGAGGTGGCGTTCTAACTGTTGGCTCGTGCCACGACAACAGCTCGTGTCATGCTTGAGGGCTGGTAGTGCGACTATAGGTGAGCTGGTGGTCGGATCGCAAGGCCTCTGCACGCAGGTGAATGGCAGCCCAGGGAGGAGAGGGAGGTGGCGGGACCATGGGTCATGGTTGCGGCTAGGCTGTGGAATGAGTTCCCTGTGGACGGAACCTCTGAGTTACTGGGATAGAAATAAGTGAAAAAATAATAATTGGATTGATTAAAACCCCTAGGGGTGGTACAAATTTATAAGAGTCAAGGGACCTTGCTTGGTTACATAATCAGTGTGAGACTATATTTATCTAAGGGAAAAGTCCATTTTACTACCCTCATATTCACTTAACCTCCTAATTTTTTTTCAGTTTACTCACTAAACTATTTATATTGGTTCAATTTGGCCTCTAATGAATTTTCTTTGTTTCTCATTGTAAACATAATTTCTGAGGTACGTTTCAACATAATATATATATATATATAATTTTTATTTTTTATGTATTTGTTTTGTATTTTTAGAGCATGTAAAGACATCTATCTCGCTTGCATGATAAATAATGCATGACACAGTTTATGAGAAATTGTAGTAATATTTTTCTAGAATAGGGTATGATATCACCTTTCATCCAATAAAATTTTAACTTCAAACATAACTCATACAAAGAAAAATGAAAAAAGAAAATATTTCGAAAGAATTGAATTGAACCAATCTAAATAATTTGGTGGTAAACTAAATCAATTTTTTAATAAAGAGTTAAGTGAACAAAGCTGATATTGAGGGTAGTAAAATAAACTTTTTCCTCTATCTAATAGAAACTATGAGAAAATTCAAAAGAGAATTAAAAAATTTTCCATGATTAAAAATTGCACTTCTTGATTGATGTTGTAGATTCTAGTGGACAGATCAAAGTTGTAGTTTTCTAACGCGACAGGTCAAAGTTGTTATAGTTTTCAGAAATTAAAAGGCTAATTAGTGGGACCGGACATTAAGTCATAATTTTTTAATACAGCAGCTTAGAGTTGTCATGGTTTGCTGAAATTGGAAATCGGTATTAAAAGTTAAGCTTTTCTAAAATAATGATACAAATAGTAGTAATTTTGCGAAACTTAAGTGTATTTGTGCATGCAATGAGATAGTGTGAAACCATTGTTAGTTTGAACTTGTGATGAACGAGGCATGTGTTTATTTCTAATAGACACAACTCTTTCATTGGACGCGTCTTAATCGGGAGACGCATCCATTCTGAAGAAAGAGACGCTCCGTCTCACGTCCCTACGACAAGTATAAAAAGAGAAGTTCGTACATGTATTGAACACACATGAAAACATCCGAATCTTTTCTAAACACTAAGCGTACTCGATTTGCGGTTAAGGGAAAAGTGAGGGGATGGTCTTCTCTACACGCCTCGCCTCTTTAGGCTCGATGGCTTCGACGTCCAACACAAAGAAACCAGAGAAAGAAGGTGGGCGAAGGCGTTTTCGTGCTAATCAAGACGATTAGCACTCGTTGTGTTTTTATTTGGATTCTTCTTTTGTAACCGACGGATTTATGTGACTAAGTTGATTATTTTGGATCTCAGTTTCTATTAATAGTATCTTGAGCCGACTTAGTCCCTAAATCTTTTCGGTTTAGCAAGTCATTCTGCAGCATGTTAAGACTAAATGGAAATCAAATCGATGTTTGATTTCGGATCTACATGCGCCAATAATAAATAAAAAGTAAGAGATTCCTTGAATCCGAAATGTAAGATACAGATCTGTTGAAAACAAGAAACAAACAACAAAAATATCAGCAGATCCAATCGTGTAAGAGTGTCACACATCGCCAACCTTGACAGTGGCGCGCTCACGTGAACGCGCGAGATGGCGGAGGAGGCAGCGGCGTTGCCATCAGTAAGGCCGGCACAATCCTATGTTTTTGCACCATTAGTGACCTTTCGACCGGAGCGCGCTCGACAGTGGTGAGTTCACAGTTGGGTAAACTAACTCGCCGCGCGAGAACCCTCGGCGGCGCCGGAGCTTGGACCGCGTAAGGCGCTGCCGGCACGGCCACCCTTCTCTCCCTCTATCTATTGCGGTTGTGAGAGGGAGTAAACGAAAAGTGAAAATTAAGGTTACTCTGGCAGCTGAATCAGGTATTTATACCCAAGTTTTCATGGCCACCGTTTGATCAAAATCGGACGTCCAAAAACTGGCACACGCTAGCTGTCCGTGTGCAGGCCGCTGGTCAAGGCGGGAGTGCATTTTGGATCGGTGGATTGCCCTTTTATTTTCAGTCTTTTTTATAAGTGGGCCGGTTTCTGTTAGTTTTTGTGGCAAGCATCCAAGATTTTTTTTATTTTTTTGTATGGATTAATGGCTGGTCAGCTGCATGGTGAACAGGCTTTTTTGGCCCATGCGGGAGTAAAAGGGGCCACGTGAGCCGTGTGGCTGCCTTTGCTATTTTCCATTTTGTTTTTTTGTTTAAATGGACGAAGCCCATCAAGTAAGTGGGCTGTGTATCCAGTTTTGTTTTTTTTCAATTTCTGGAATTAGTTAATGGGCTGTTGGGCCCAATTTGTTGAAGGGACTTGGTCCGAAATTTTAGCTGTGGGCCTTAATTATTTTTTGAATTTTTTTTCAGAAAATTAAATAATGGGCAATTTTTATGAGGGTCCTACTGATTATTTTTTTGTGAGAATAATTAAGTATTCTTTTGTTGGACATATCATTGCATATATTTTGCATGTTTTGATATTTTTTCTTCCAAAATTAAGTAAATTCTCAGCAAAATAATGTAATAATGTTGTGGAATATTAAGAAATTAAAAAAATTTATGCCAATTTTTATGCTTCCGATGATATTAAGTTAAAATGATACGGAAATATGATCGAGTAACCAAAGAAAAAGATAAATTTCTATGTCATTTGAAATTTTTTAAGTTGCATGTAATTTTTATTGAGTAACCAAAGTGAAAAATAAAATCACATGTTATTCAACAATTTTTATGTCATTATTGGGCGAGTAACCAAATCGAAAGCAATAATGACATGTTTTCTTCGATTAAAGAATTAAGTTCATGTTATTTCGTCGAGTAATCAAAGTGAAAGATAAATTATTATGATTTGAATTATTCTATTATATTTTTCTATACGTTCACTTATGATTCTTTTGTATTTTTGTTATGAAGGTTCCTCCAATGCTAATGTTGCACTATGTTTCGTCGCTTGTAATGATCCACTCAATAGAAGCAACTATGGAAGATGAAGACAGAAGTTGAATATTGCTTTGGCAGTCTTGCTCTCACTACTCTGTATCCTGTTGAGTCTGTAGCTCTAGTGCAAGATGTTGGTGAAACTTAGTAGTCTTTTGCTGAGAAGACAAAGGATTATACTAATGAGTTATTGGCTTATGATATCAATTGTTATAGGTGGAAAAAATCAAACAAGAAATGTTTGATGGTGATAAAGACACTATCACTAAGGCCATTCGGGGAGCAATCCTTGAATGTGACACTACCGTTGAGTACCTTCAAAGGATAGAGATTCAGTTCACTAGTTCTTCTAATACCATGACAAGCACTCTTATCAAGAGGCTTTTTACTGAAAAGTATTATTAGGGTGGTGTGCAAGAGCACATCTTAAGAATGACAAATATGGTTGAAAGCTTAAGTCTATAGAATTGAGGATCAAAGATGAGTTTATTATGCATCTCATCATTGCCTCACTTACAAAGGAATTTGAGACATTTGTCAGCAACCACGACTCTCAACCTGAACTATGGAACATAGAAAAACTCATAGCTATGTGTGTTCATGAGGAAGAGAGTATTAAGGTAGGTCACGTAATGATGTTATTAATTATGTGAAGGTAATGATGCTATTAATTATGTGAAGGGAAAAGATAAAGCTCAGAAGAATTATTCTTCTAAGCAATTTACTAAGAATCATAGTCCTTTTCTCCATGATAAACGTAAGAGTAAGGCTCCACAACAACACCTATACAAAATAAATATGAAAGTGGAAAAGGATTAGTGACGCTTTTCTTTAGACAAAGGCCACTATCAAAAGGATTGCATAGGCTTTCTTAAATGGTGTTGCAGAAATGGTAATGATTTTATTACTTTTCTTGATGAATCCCTGTATTTAGATTATACTGCATGTACTTCATGGATTGAGTTATGTGCCACCATGCATGTTTGCAATTCTTTGCAGGGCTTAAGTATCAGGAGGATCCTAAAAAGAGGAGAAAGGGCCATTAAAGTTGCTAATGGCCATGAAGCGGAAGTTGAAGCCATAGGATATTATTCATTAGAATTAGAAAATGGTTTTGTACTTATACTTCATGATGTATATGTACCCTCATTAAGTAGAAATTTAATTTTAGTTTCATGTCTAGACAATGATGGTTATGTATTCCAATTTAGTTTCAGTGTGTAATTATGTATGATAATAAGATTGTTGGTATTGCTATGAGACAATGCATGCTATACTTATTGTCTATGCATGATGATATTAGTGTTGTAAGCGACGATCAAATTTCCTCTCATAATTAAGAATAAGCACAAAAGAATCAATTCTGAAATGTCTTTGAAATTATGACATTGTTGCTTAGGCCATATTTCGAGGGGGTGAATTGAACAATTTCACAATCGATTCTTTCTCTTTTTGACTTTTGGATTCAGAAGAATGTATAGATTGCATTAAAGGAAAATTTGTTAAGAAAATTAGGAAAGTAGCAGTACGTAGTGCAAGGATTTTGGAATTAATCCACACGGACATTTGTGGTCCTTTTTCGTAGTATCGGTTGATGGTTTTGATTCATTCATAACCTTCACAGATGACTTTTCTCGCTATAGCTATATTTATCCAATTAAAGAACGCTCCGAAGTATTGGATAAATTTAATATATTTAAGACTGAAGTTGAAAATCAGAATAACATTAAGATAAAAGTGGTAAGATCTGATCGTGGTGGTGAATACTACGGTCGGCATTCCATCTTTTTAAAGAATGCCATAATCAGGGAGAGTAAGGTAAGATGAGAAATTGGTCCTGGGGAGAAGCGGGTGTATGTATCCACTCCTATAATTCTAGAACCATATTTGCTATTACCAACTGTTGCTGAAAATTTAGCACCTGTTGTTAGTTCTCTATTGACAACAAAATTAGTAAGAGAGATTCAGGATTTTGAACATGTTGCCATTAATAATGGAAAGCAACAACATCCCCAAAATGATGATAATGTGCAATTAAGAAGATCTCAAAGGGAAAGAAGATCGACCATTCCGGAAGATTATGAGATCTATATGAGTGAGGCAATTCAAATAGAGGGTGATCCCACCACATTTGAAGAAGCTATGAAAAGTCCTCAATCATCTGAATGGTGTAAAGCCACAGAAGATGAAATGAGGTTTATGTATGCTAATAAAGTTTGGGATTTAGTTAGATTCCCAATCGAGCCAAAACGATAAGTTGTAAATGGATCTATAAAATTGAACGTGACTCTAAAGGGAATATTAGTAAGTTTAAAGCCAAACTTGTGGCAAAAAACTTCACTCAAAGAGAAGACATAAATTACAATGAGATATTTTCACCTGTCTCATGTAAAGATTCTTTTAGAATTATTATGGCCTTAGTAACACATTATGATTAGAATTGTATCAGATGGATGTAAAAACAGCATTTCTCAATGGGGATCTTTATGAGAACGGCTATATGACACAACTAAAAGGTTGTCATTAGGGTAAGGAACATATGAGATGCCATTTAAAGGAGTCCATTTATGGACTCAAATTTGATGAGACAATAAGAAAGTTTGGATTTAAAGAAAATGAGAAGGACAATAGCATTTATGCAAAATTTAAGAACGGAAAATTTACTTTCCTCGTGCTTTATGCAGATGACATACTACCTGCAAGTAGTAATATCAATCTATTATTAGAAACTAAGAAGTTATTGTCCTCTAATTTTGATATGAAAGATCTTGGTGAAGCATCCAATGTGTTGGACATACAAATTCACGGAGATAGACATATGGGGACATTAGGCTTATCGCAAAAGGCATACTAAGAGAATGTACTGAGGAAGTACAGTATGCATAAAAGTAAGCCTTCGTCTGCTCCGATTGTCAAGGGAGATAAGTTTGGGAACTTTTAGTGTCCCAGCAACCAGGGAGGTCGATCAAATGAAGTCGGTTTCATATGCTTCTGCTGTCAGAAGCCTTATGTATGCTCAAATTTGTACTCGTCCTGACTTAGTATTTGTGACCAGAATGCTTGACAGATATCAGGCTAATCAAAGGATTGATCACTGGAAGGCAGTTAATAAAGCATTAAGGTATGTGCAAGGCATAAAATACCTCATGTTAACGTATAGTAAGTCAGACCCACTTGAAGTAGTGGGATATTCAAATGCAAATTTTGCAAGATGTGTGGATACTAAGAAATCCACGTTAGATTATATATTCACCCTTGCGAATAGAGCCATTTCTTGGAAAAGTTCCAATTAAACCGTCACTGCATCATCCACAATGTATGTCGAGTTTGTTGCATGTTATGAGGCCACTGGACAAGCAGTTTGGCTTAAGAAATTTTGACCCGGTCTTAGAGTGGTCGAAGCATTGAAAAACCACTTAAGTTATACTGCGACAATGAGCCTGCAGTATTGTAAGTGCATCTAGGCATTCCCTTGTGGGTTTTGGAAGATTGATGACAAACAAATGAGATCCTAATGAACTTGTTGAGATGAATGCATGTCAACTAAGATGAGATAGTTTGGTGCACTCAAAAAGTGGAAAATGAAGTGATGAAGAATGAGAAAAGCCCAATTGATGAATGAAGTGCAAAGTAGACTTAATTGTATAGGATGTGTGTGAGAGACACGTCCCAAGAGCTCAAGTCTTTGCGTAGGGGTAAGGGCTTAAAATCAACCTTAACAATTCACTGAGCACCGGACTAGTCCGTTCACAAACCGTACTAGTCCATTCAACTTTCTAAAGCCTCACTTCATAGAGCACCGGACTAGTCCGTTCATTGACTGAACTAGTCCATTAAACTTTCTGATGCTCCATAACCCTTCGCACCGAACAATTTCATTCATGGATCGGACTAGTCCGAAAAACTCTCTGATGTTTTATAACACTATCCACCGGACAAGTCCGCTAATGGACCGGACTAGTCTGAGCAACTTTTTGATGTTCCAATACATGGGGTACCGGGCATGTCGGACACCTACGAGACTAGTCCGATATACCTCACACATATTAGGGTTTTTATTGTGCTGCACATTCTACGCGGATTACACACAGCAAGCATACCGGACAAGTCTGGTCCCCTGAGCGGACTAGTCCGGCCGTCGAGATCCCTAACGTGATGTAGTGTTCGACGAAACTAATGGCTCCCACGTGGAGCAAGTTGATAAGTGTGTGCTAGATCAAGAAGAAGCCCCATGCCAGGCGTTGAGGAGGATGACACTTGGTGATATTCGACCTCAAGAGCAACCATGATGAGATCATGCACATTATCATTGCACAAATAAACATGGCACAATTTTTATTTGTTCGGGGTCCTGGCTCAAGTGAATGGTCATGCTTATTTGATGGAGAATATGGAGATGGTGCACTATATCGTCCACCACCTTGGCCTCCTCCTTTGATGCACACAAGAGGATTTGATAGCATTGCACATATGGACCCACACATGAGAGAAGATGAACTTGAGTCGAGGACGACTCCAATTAAAGAAGGGGAGGATGATGAGTACATCACTCCTATGGATATACACAATACTCCATTGAACATACAAGATGCAATTCGCACACAAAAATTAATTTTAGAGGTAAGCTCGTTCTTATATATTTCCTTATATATTTTTGAGAATAGATTGCTACCTAATAATTTAATTGTGATTAGGATACGTGGAGTGATTCAAGTATTAATTGGAGGAAGGTTTATGGGCGTTGAGGACTAGAGGATACGTTCAAAGAAGATGGAAACCGACCCCAACTCAAAATTGTGTCCAACTCGGAGTCCAGGAGCAGTACACACTAAAACGGATGCCCAGGACCCATACGAACTCCGTTTGGACGTTCTACATATGCACGGAAAGAGGAGAGGATAAACTTTCCAATGGCGCTGGTCCCATGTCAAAATACCTTCGGAGTCAACCAGAATCGTCAAAACACAATCGAGTTCAGAATCTGTCAGGGTGTTGTGCCACCGTATTGTGCCATTGGGCCTTGTATCAAGTCTAAGTCCATTATTTTCATGTGTTAGGGTTAGGTCACGACCCCAACACCCCCTTGGACGTCATACCACCTATATATACTCAATTTTAGCCACCATAAACAATGGGATTTTGCTTAGATTAATCTGTTATACACAGTTTCGCCGTTCATCAGTTTATGAGACCCCAACTTAGCAATTCAGATTGCTTCTACCTTGGTCTTGCTTGTGTTCTCGGTTACACTTGCAGGGATTAGCCTTCTTGGCGAGGTCAATCGTGTGCGGCACGGTTGATAACCAACGGAGTGGTGGTGTAGTGATTGCAGGGTTTTTTTGTGTTCTACTCGAGAGTCTCGAATCATCAACGTCAATATCTCCATCAATCGACTTATCCATTACCTTTCAGAAGATCGGGCCTAAACTCCTCATCAATTGATATCAGATTTCCATGTTTCCCATTAGGTAATTCATCTATCCTTTCGATTTGTTTGTTTTTCATACCTAGAGTCCACAAAAAAGCCACAAAAAACATGTAGTTTAGTAGATCTATTCATCACTTTGTCCAAACCACATTGAGCCTTTGAAACTTTGTTATTCAGTTTGATTTTGTTGAGTTTGTGTACATGGTTCAGTCATATTGCTGGTTTAGAAGTGTTTTTGGTCTTAGTTTGAGTTTTGCATTGTGTTGATTCATCCTTTTGAATCACGTCATCAAGTTCAGATTAGATTCATCCCTGTTCAGTTCAGCATTTTCATCATATCTCTCTCATATGAACTCGGATTTTTGTGTTATTGTACTTCCTGGAAATCTTAAGAAGTACTATATAACTTTTTTATTCATCAGTTTCCCAGACAATAGAGTTATCGTGGTTGAAATTGAATTAGATCCGAATCGGTTCTCGACCTAGAATTTCTGAATAGTCTGTATTTCAGAGGCAATATCTCCTATTATTCTTGTCCAAAATAGGTCTTCCATATAATGAAATTAAAGAGGAGAGATATATCTACAATCTTTCTGTTTTAAGTGTTTCTATTTTTAGCTTCTAAGTGTGCCTAATTCTCCTTGGAAGATTGAGCAGAAAATCTTTGATAGACCTACGAGATATCTTTGATTGTCTTGCATTGTGTTCTTCTTTTGCAGCACATTCTGAAAAAAAAACAATAGAAAAGGCAAGTGCAAAAATAAAAAGATACAAAAGCCGCACAAAAAAATGAGAAAAAAAAAAGAAAAAAAACAGAAGTGCTTGCATCCTTTGTGTCCTATAATTTTTGTTTCATGTCTTGATAGCTTGAACTAGTAGGAACACATTTAGGCCAGCAACTTTGACAAGTACTTTGGATACTTATTTAACTTTACTATCTGATTGCATTGTTATTAATCCTTGCTACATATAAAGTGCCATCCAAGCTACACTTTACTCTTGAGCAGAATCGATACACCTTTGCAATCATCCCACGCTTCATTGGTTTCTTCATACCGGCCACTATTTGCCACATGTAGTGTCGGTAAGAACACTTGTAAGAGTGTGGTAAGACGCTTGAGAGTGTGTGATTCCACTTCCACATTGCCATTATCCTTTGTAATTGATAGGGATAACGTATTTTTTGTCTTCCAGTTGCTACTAACAATGTCAGGTAAAAGCAAGAATCATGCATTATATGCTGAGATGATTGACATCATGAAGACGGTGATGGAGTTGCTCACTAAGAGTCAAACATCAACCAAGGTTTCACATGACATTCAGACCATCTTTACAACTCCTTCCACAAAAAATAATTACATTCTCACATCTCTTCCTTCTTATGATGGTTTTGGTTACGATGAATATATTGCTTGGGAAATAGAGTTGGATAAAATTTTTGGACAATGTCATTTGTGTGAGAGGAGAAAGATTAGAAATGTTGCAAGTGCATTAGTAGGTTGTGCATTAACTTGGTGGAACAATTTAAATGATTTAGAAAAACCTCGAACATGGAAGAATATGAAAATTTGTATGCGAGAAACTTTTATGAATGTATCTAATTGCAAAGATGAAGTGCATCAATTTGAAGAGAAATTTCTTGTTGTACCTCCTTTTGTGTGTAACGTTTTGCAGGACAATATAGAAAATAATGTAGATGATGCAAAAGAGAACGAGGCTTTCAACAACACTTGTAAAATTTTAGATGGATCAACTCATAATGCACTTGAAATCACTGCTGAAAATGGTAAGGAAAAACATTCTACAAATACAGAAGGTGAGAAGTTTTTGGATGTTCTGAATTTTTCCACTAATCATGCTATTTTTGAGGAGCAATTATTGGAATCGTTTATTTATACACCATTGTCACATGTTGATTTTCCTGTTGATCGTTGCGCTAAGAAAGAGTTGTGTGCTGATAAGTCCATTATACCTTTGCGAAAACAAGTTAATGTACTAGATGATTGTGTTTTGGATTCACCTACTTGTGCTGAAATTCATAATTTGATCACCGCTACTGCTGAAAATGATGAGCTGAAATGTTTGTCTTCTCTAAATACTTTGGGTTATATTGAATTTGACACTCTTTGTGATCTAAATATTGTATAGAAGAGAATATTTTCCCAATCTGAATTGCCTTTGTTAAATAGAAATATTTTTCATGCATAGGCAAATATGAACATAGTGGTATGTTTATGGTGCATAAAGTTTGCATATGTTTAAATGAGAAAGCTCCTTTTGTGCTGCAACAACATGGTCAAGTAAATGAATGTACTAACGCTAATAATGTATTGTCAAGTTTTTTTAGCATTTTTTCTTGCAGCAAGGACAATATATAAAAGAGGAGCATTGTTTGTTGTGGTTGTGCAATATGGACAACGCACATTCTACCCCCAAAGCAAGCCTCTTGGCTGCACATACGAGCAAGCTGAGGACAACTTGTCACAAAGAAGGGGAGAATGATGATATTATGCACATTATCATTGCACAAATAAATATGGCACAATGTTTATTTGGTTGGGATCCTGGCTCAAGTAAATGGTCATGCTTATTTGATGGAGAATATGGAGATGGTGCACTATATCATCCACCACCTTGGCCTCCTCCTTTGATGAACACAAGAGGATTTGATAGCATTGCACATATGGACCCACACATGAGAGAAGATGAACTTGAGTCGAGGACGACTCCAATTCAAGAACGGGAGGATGATGAGGAAATCACTCCTATGGATATACACAATACTTCATTAAACATACAAGATGCAATTTGCACACAACAATTAATTTTAGAGCTGACCTCATTCTTATATGTTTCCTTATATATTTTTGAGAATAGATTACTACCTAATAATTTAATTGTTATTAGGATACATGGAGTGATTCAAGGATTAATTGGAGGAAGGTTTAGGGGCGTGGAGGACCAGAGGATACGTTCAAATAAGATGGAAACCGACCCCAACTCAAAATCGTATCCAGCTCGGAGTCCAGGAGTAGTACGCACTAAAACGGACGCTCAGGACCCATACAAACTCCGTTTTGGACGTTCTACATATGCACGGAAAGAGGAGAGGATAAAATTTCCAAAGGCGCTGGTCCCATGTCGAAATTCCTTAGTAGTCAACCGGAATCGTCAAAATAAAATCGAGTTCAGAATCTGTCAGGGTGCTGTGCCACCGTATTGGGCCATTGGGTCTTGTATCAAGTCTAAGTCCATTATTTTCATGTGCTAGGATTAGGTCACGACCCCAACACCCCATTGGACGTCCTCCCACCTATATATACTCAATTGTAGCTGCCATAAACGATGGGGTTTTGCTTAGATTAATCTGTTATACACAGTTTCGCCGTTCATCGGTTTGTGAGACTTCAACTTAGCAATTTAGATTGCTTCTACCTTGTTCTTGCTTGTGTTCTCAGTTGCACTTGCAGGAATTAGCCTTCTTGGCGAGGTCAATCGTGTGTAGCACGGTTGATAACCAATGGAGCGGTGGTGTAGTGATTGCAGGGGCTATTCGTGTTCTACTCGAGAGCCTCGGATCATCAACGTCGAGATCTCCATCAATCAACTTATCCATTACCTATCGGAAGATCGGGCCTCATTCTTGTTTCCTCATCAAACCACAAGACTCAAGTGCTCAAGATGAACCTCAAAGGAAAGCAATGATCAAGGGGGAGCTCGTGCACAAGATCAAGGTTAGGAAGATCAAGAAGATCAATATAATCATGGAAGAAATGATCTAGGGGCAAAATTGACAATGAAGAAAATGAAATGCAAGCAACTTCACAACTCCCTCACCCAAGAGTACACCAAAGTATACAAAGAGATCATCCCGTCAACAACATCTTTGGAGACATTGCTAAGGGTGTAACCACTATGTCGGAGTGTTGATCCGGCAATTCTCCCGGTACTACTGTTGGTAGCCCGCGGAGTTGGTAGTTCGGTATTGGGCGCGCAGAGATTCAGAACACGATGGAAAGTAGACACAGGGATTTACGTGATTCGGGCCGCCTGAGCGTAATACCCTACTCCACGGGGTGTGTAGTTCTTGTATTGAGCGTCTCAGAGTCAAGAGCTTACAGAGAGCAAAAGTGTCAGAGGAGTCGAGTGAAGAGTCCCTCTGTGTATCGTCGACCTGTCCTTTTATAATACAAGGACTGGTCGTTACACCGTTAGTCTGGCCCGACATGTGGCCCTGGCGGTTATTGATGCTTAATACACAATTAATGAGGTGAATTACCCTTAATAGCGTGGTATGGGGCCTTGACAGTGTCGTTACTGGTATTAAGGGCCTTCCAATCGTGTGTCATCAATATGGTATTAATGACACTTAATTGGGTCTTGAAGTCTTTGATTGCCCCTTGAAGGTTCGAGTCATTGGGGGTCCACCAGTCTGATTGTTGAGGCTGAAGGTCCGGCGGTTGGACACGTGGCAGCATCGGAGCTTTCTGTCTGGAACGGGTAGGTCCGGTGTAGATGTACATGTGTCGGTACTGGAGCTTCCCTCTGTCGGGGGTTAGGTCCGGGGGTGCCACACAGGTGTTTAGCCCGGAGCTATCCCATGTGTGGGATGTAGGTTCGATTGCAGTATACACGTGGCAGCACCGGGACTAACCATAGATGGGAGGCAGGTCTGGTCCCGTATGACATGTGAGACCTTCGCAGGTCTTCAACTCAGACAGGTGAATTTCCTTTGGTCTTTTGTAGTCCCAAGGAGTATACGGTGCGTAGGGTACTGACACACTAGATCTCGCATAGCTAAATTCTATGAATATTACTCTTTTGTCTCTTTTCTGGAACCATATAGGGTAGAAGAAGCACTAAAGGATCCCGATTGGGTGATTGCAATGCAGGAGGAGCTGAAAAACTTCAAGAGAAATGAAGCATGGGAGCTTGTAGAAAACCAAAGGCGAACATCATAGGAACCAAATGGGTCTTTCAGAACAAGCAAGATGAACATGCAGTGGTAACAAGAAATAAGGCGCAACTTATGGCAAAAGGTTACTCACAGGTTGAAGGTTTAGAATTCGACAAAACTTTCGCTCCCGTAGCTAGACTTGAGTCCATTCGTATTTTATTGGCATGTGCTACTCACCATAATTTTAAGTTGTATCAAATGGATGTCAAAAGTGCTTTCCTCAACGGTCCCATTAAGGCAGAAGTGTATGTGGAGCAGCCACCAGGATTTGAAGATCAAGAGTATCCCAACCATGTGTATAAACTGCGTAAGGCTCTCTATGACCTCAAGAAAGCTCCCCGAGCTTGGTATGAGTGCCTTAGAGATTTTATAACTCAAAATGGTTTTAAAATTGGAAAAGCTGATTATACTTTGTTTACAAAATACGTTGATGATCATCTATTTGTATGTCCAATTGATGTTGATGATATTATTTTTGGTTCTACTAATAAATCTTTTTGTGAAGAATTTATCAAAATTATGACAGACAGATTCGAGATGTCGATGGTGAGCAAATTAAAGTTCTTCTTGGGATTCCAAGTGAAGCAATTAAGAGAAGGCACCTTCATAAGTCAAACCAAGTACACACAGGACATCCTCAAGAAGTTCAATATGGACAAAGCCAAGCCCATCAAGACACCCATGACAACTAATGAACATCTCGATCTCAACGAAGATGGTCCAAATGTGGATAAAAAGGTATATCGGTCTATGATTGGTTCATTACTTTATTTATGTGCATCTACACCAGATATCATGCTTAGTATTTGTATGTGTGCATGGTCTCAAGCTGCACCAAAGATTGCCATTTAATAGTTGTAAAAAGAATTTTTAGGATACCTTGTGTACACACCTAACTTGGGCCTTTGGTATCCCAAAGGATCCAAGTTTAACTTAATAGGATATTCCGATGTCGACCATGCAGAATGCAAAGTCCATAGAAAGAGCACGTTAGGAACTTACCAATTTCTTGATAGATCCTTAGTTTTATGGTCATCTAAAAAGCAAAACTCCGTTGCTCTTTCTACACCTGAAGCGGAGTATGTTGCAGCCGGTAGTTGTTGCGCACAACTACTTTGGATGCAACAAACTCTAAGGGATTATGGTTATAATCTGAACCATATTTCACTCCTATGTGATAACGAACGCACCATAAAAATTGCAAACAACCCAGTAGAACACTCAAGAACTAAGCACATAGACATTCGTCATCATTTCTTAAGAGATCATTCATTAAAAGGTGACATAGTAATCTCACTTGTTAGGACTAGAAAATAACTTGCAGACATTTTTACCAAGCCATTAGATGAAAAGAGATTTTGTGAGCTAAGAAATGAACTAAATATACATGACTCTTGAAATGTGGCTTGAAACACTACATACCTGGTTGTGATTTCAAAATTTACTCATTTTTGCAAAAATTTGCCTCTTAACTTGATTTTCTCTTGAAAACTAGTTAAATTGGTGAATCTTGGTGAATTATGGCCATTGTATGACTGTAGATTGCTTACTGGTCATATTCATCAAGATTAGTTGTGAAATTATGTCCTTTAGATCACTATTAGATCAAACTCCCAAATTACCTTGGTATCTAGTTCTGATCCGTCCAGATGACACGGACTAGTCTGGCATCAGCACCGGACTAGTCTGTTGATGCAAACTAGTCCGACCCTGGTCTGACATACCGAACTTGTTCGATCCTGCTCCAGACTAGTCCGTATTTATCGGGCTTAACCCTAGCCCGTCGCTAGGACTTCTTCTTCCACGTCTCACAATCGGATTTGCTCTCTCTCTCCTCGAGCTTAAGCTCCCAGGGCGATTTTTGCATTTAGCGACCAAAATCGAAGATTTCTCCACGGGAAATCTTCTCCTCAGTGCGGAGCTTCCCCACTCTGGACTAATTCGAACCTCACTCCGCACCTCCTCTTCGAATCGTTGTTTTTTTGGTAAAACTCTTTCTTAACCCTTGTTCTCACCTTTCCTCCAATCTTGCTTATTTTTCTTGATTCCTAGGGCATACATTACCTTTCTAGATGTATTCCTACTATATTCCTACTCGCTGTGCATCAATTCGAGATAGATTTGTTGAAAATAGGAAGTTAGGGTTCATACGTCAGTCCGGACTAGTCCGGTGTTCTAGTGCAGACAAGTCTGGTCCTCCGTACAAGTCAACACTCTGAAAATAGAGATCTCTGGTACCCTGACAAATTGAACCTCTGAATTCTTATTTCCACAAAGTATACAATCCATCTTATCAATCGTTGAATTCCCTTGTCAGACACGATGTTGTCAGCTTCTGAGGACAGCTCATTTGATTATGAAGTCGAGTGTTACCGTGAAAGGGTATTGAATGTGCCCTAGAGGGGGGTGAATAGGCCTTTTTTATTTTTCGTCGAAACCTGCAACACTTAACAACCAGATCAAACATCGAGATATCGGACTAGTCCGGTCGAGTGTGGACTAGTCCGGTGTGTACCGACTAGGTTTATCAAATCTGATCGATTCTTGATCTTAAGATGTATGCAGCGGAAATATACTTGTAATTGAAGTGTTACACAATTATGAACTAGGATGTACCACACGTTAATATTATATTCAATATTTCAATGTAAAGTGAATAAGATTGGTTGAAACCCTAGATATGTATGAAGTGTAAGAACAATGTGCACAAAGAAAGAACACAAGCACTTTATCCCGTGGTTCGGTTCCCACAGAGGCAACCTACATCCACATTGAGGAGTCCACAAAAGGACCAGGTCTTCTCCAACCCTACCCTCGTCGGATCGCCATGGAGGCCAATCCTCTTCACTTATCACAAAGGGAAAATAACCGAATTCAAGGGGCCTTCTCACACGTTGAGGGCTCCCCAAGATTACAACATGAACACCACCAAGAACACACTCGAAAGATCACAATGAAAATCACATGAGTGTGTTAGGGAATCAAACCAAGAGCTCAATGAGTGATGAACCATGTCTCTCCAATGATCCAAAGTGTATCCTAAGGGGATTGATCTTTGTTGCGTTTGATTTTGTGGAGAGAGGTGTTTTCTAGGCTCTTGGGAGGTGTGACGGCGCAGGGGGTCGAGAGTTATGAAAGATGGGTCGTGCACATCCATTTATATGGGGTTCCCAAAAGTTACCGTTAGGGTTTAGGAAGATCGGACTAGTCCATGGTGGACACCGGACTAGTCTGGTGTGCTGTGTGTAGCAAACCCTAGGGTCCCAAAATGTTAGACTAGTCCGACTAGAGGCGGACTTGTCCGATTTTGGTTCTAGAAATCTTCGGACTAGTCCGTTTGATATCGGACTTGTCCGGATAAGTGAAACCCTAAGTTAATATGGGTGACAAGTCCGCACTTGGAGGACTTGTCCGATTTAGGTCAGAGGGTTTTTCGGACTAGTCCGTGCTAATATCGGACTTGTCCGATTGACATCAGAAAGATATCGGACTAGTCCGTTGTGTGATCGGACTTGTCTGATTTTGTGCAACTTGTGAAGTGTTTTGAGGACTAGTCCGCACTGGGGAGGACTAGTCCGATTCTAGTCAGAGAGATATCGGACTAGTCCGTGGTGATATTGGACTTGTCCGATCTTGTGCAGAAAGATACCAGACTAGTCTGGGGTCAGTCGGACTAGTCCGGTCATGTATAAACTTGTGCAATGTGTGAGATTATTTGTGCTTGAGCTCTTAGGGTGTGTTTCCTTAACACACTCCATACACAATGATCTACTACACTTGTTTCTTGAGCTCTTTTCCGCATTACTCCTCATTCTCCTTTCTTTTTGGCACTTTGCTCATTTTCTCATTAAAACCTCTGCTCATCTCAACAAAGTGGTTAGGATCTCATTTGCTTGTCATAAATCATCCAAAACCCACAAGGGATTCCTAGATGCACTTTCAATCTACCCCTTTTTGGTGATTGATGAAAACCAATTGAGATTTCACAAAATATGATGAAAAGTTGATATTTTCATAAAGTGTGCACATATGAGTTTAAAATACATTAAGCAATGAAAACATGATCCATATGTGCACTCTTTATGGTGGGATGCGGAACTAAGTGTATAGAAGCAATAATCATGATGAGAATGACATAATTGACATCAACACATCAACAACAAGCATATATGTCATTCTTATAGCAAAATCACAGATTTCATCAATTTCTTCATAAGTAGTTTAAAACATTGCATCACAGGACCAAAAGTACCATAAGAGCATATTAAGAGTCTTACAACCCACAAACTAGACAAAAGACATAAAAAGAAGCTCTCCTCGCATCCTATAGCTAAAACCTAAGACTCCCCCTCAATCTCTCCCCCTTTGGCATCAAGACACCAAAAAGAAGGAGAGGAGGGACCTAAAGTATTCAAGCCTCGTTGTCGGTCCTCTCGTCGTCTTCATCTTCATCCTTTGGCTGATGATGATGATGAGGAGGAGGAGGAGGAGGAGGAGGAGGAGCGAAACCACTCGACTCCCCAATGCCAAAATAGGCAAGCTCGGAGGGAGTCTAGGGCCCAAGCTCGGTGAAATCAGAGTCGGAGTCATCAGAAATTACTGGAGATCCAATGGGCTCGATCTCCAGCTTTTGGCAAATCTGCTTCACATTCTCCTTGACATATCTCATGTCATCCTTTCTTCTCTTGTTGAGCTTGTGGGCCTTCACTTCGGCCTTTTCGCAGGAGGCAAAAATGGCAGTCAGGTACTTAATGATACCACTTGGGGACCCCTTTTGAGGAGGCGCCCTAGTGGCGGGAGCAGCCTTAGCTCTAGCAATGGCTCTCACTGGAGCCTCAGGGCTGGAAGCCGGAGATGGAGCAGCTTGAATACTTGGCTGTTGAGGCCTCTAGGGCCTCAAGGGAAGATGCTCCATATCCTTGACGAACTCTGTTCCCGTGACCTTCTCAATCAAAAACATGAGGTAAGATGCGTAGCCACAAGACCTGTTCGGTGTGCAGGAGATGTTGACCATATCGTTCCAGATATAGTCAAAGACATCAAATTTCCTGTCTTTGCTAATGACCTTCATCAAGGTCCTGAGGTACCCCTGCACACTTCTAGCATCACCATCCTTGGGGGCAATTGTTTTCCTTAGAACCCTGTTCAACACCACAAAGAAAGGCTTCATATTCTTGGTAGAAGGGGGGTTGAACTTGGAGTTGGGTTCATAGAGAAACTTCATCCTATCCTTCTCAATGACACCAATGTTGTGGATGATCAGGTTGTCATTGCTTGAGGTGTCAAGATGCAGCAATCTTGCAAACTCTTCATAGGTAATGGTGTACTTGGATCCATTAGTCATCCAAGTCACTCGCTCTTTCTCATCACTAGCAAAGTGGCACGTCGCATAGAATTGTGCGATGACCTCATCATTCCAATTGTTCCTGAAAGAGAAGAGGTCCCTCAGGCCATGCCTTTCCATTGCCTCGACTACCTCAACAAAGGGTGAGCAGCCCTTCTTCTCAAAGTGCGCCCAATCTATCCATTGGCTGCACACCACAGGCGTCTTCATTGGGAGATAGACGGTCTTGTAGAAATCTTCATGAAAATTGCTCCAAAACCTCCCATCGGCAGCTTGCTTCGGACGGCTGTAACAATCAACATTCCTGAACTTGGCCGCCGTGTCACTGCCCTTTCCGTTGAATCTCTCCTCTACGGGATCCCTGGCCCCTTCCCTTGGAGCTGACAGCTTTAGGGGGCCAATCAGGCCCGTTGCAATTCCTTTGCCCTTGCCCTTGGCTTGGCGAGGGCCACCTCCAGCAGAAGCCTTGGATGTTGGCTTCTTCGCGAGCACCTTCCTTTGAGCCTGGGGAGGAGAAGGTGTCGGCTCTGAAGGGCGCTCTTTGCGCTTCTTGCTAAGGCTCGTCGAGGACCGAAGCACGGCTTCGTGGTCCATCTCAGCCTCGAAATCAGAGATTTCATCGTTGGTGCTCGACATTGTCCTGAGAATAGATTTCACAAGGCATTGATGAGAATAGATGGCAAGGAGTTGCATTGAGGAATTGAGAAGTTAGGGTTGAGTCCATAAAAATCGGACTAGTCCGGTGTACAGGCACGGACTAGTCCGGTGTTCAACCTCTAGAACCCTAACTATGAGACAAATGGTGATTCCTAATGAACAACTAGCTTAGCATCAATGTAATACATCAAGGAAGCATGTATATGGTGATAGGAACCAAGCTAGTTGATCAACATTGAAGGAAATAGCAATTTCTAGGGTTTGGGATGAGATTTTACCGAAATTGCTCGATTTTCGGAGATGTAGGGGTTGAAGGAGCGGACAAATTCGTGGTCTTCAATCCCTACGCGAAGGAGGTTGATTTCCACCCAAACTTGCGAAGTTTTGATGGAGGAATCAAAGAATCGCCTTGGGGAGCTCGAGCGTGGAGAGAGAAAGCTTGAGGCAAGTGTGGGGTGAGGAAGATTAGGGTTTGGCGGTGGCTAGGGTTATGGACACGAAAAATTGGACAAGTCCAAAAATGATCGGACTAGTCCGAACTTTTCCAGAGACTATATCGGACTAGTCCGTGGTCTGCCGGACTAGTCCGGCCTAACCGTCACACTGCGGACTAGTCTTCACGGGAGGACTAGTCCGGGCAACCACGGACTGGTCCGTGGTCACCGGGAAAGAAATGCTTGGCCCATTCATATATATTCGAAGGTACTTATTTAGAAAATAGGGAGGCAGATCAAATCAAATAATCTTGATGAAGATGATCAGAAAGCATACAATAATCAAGCAATGATCATAATTCACCAAGATCTAGTAATTGACATAGTTTTTTGGAAAAATTGAGAGAGATGATTTTCACAACACAATCAGTGAATTTTGAAGATAGCATTCAGGTATACAAGATTTCAAGCCACGCTCCAAGCATCGAGGATATTAAGTTCATTTCGGAGCTCGCAAAAGTGTTTTTCATCAAGTGGCTTGGTGAATATATCAACTAGTTGCTTTTCGGTATTGACATGTGAAATGGCTATATCTCCCTTCATTGAATGGTCTCTCAAAAAGTGATGTCGGATGTATATGTGTTTGGTCCTAGAGTGCTCAATGGGATTATGGGCAATTTTAATGGCACTCTCATTATCACAAAGTAGTGGAATGCGGTTCATATTGTAATTGTAATCCCTTAGAGTTTGTTGCATCCAAAGGAGTTTTGCACAACAACTCCCGGCTGCAACATACTCCGCTTCGGCCGTGGATAGGGCAATGGAGTTTTGTTTCTTGGAGGACCAAGAAACTAGGGATCTCCCTAGGAATTGGCATGTACCGGAGGTACTTTTTCTATCTACCTTGCATCTGGCATAATCTGCATCGGAGTAACCAATGAGATTGAATTTGGAACCTTTGGGATACCAAAGGCCTAGGTTGGGTGTATGAACTAAATCCCGCAAGATTCTCTTAATGGCTGTCAAATGACACTCTTTTAGGTTGGCTTGAAACCTTGCACACAAGCATACACTCAACATAATGTCTAGCCTAGATGCACATAAGTAGAGTAGAGATCCAATCATGAAGCGATATACCTTTTGATCGACGTTTGGTCCATCTTCATTGAGATCCAAGTGTCCATTTGTTGCCATGGGAGTCTTTATAGGCTTCGCCTTGTCCATTCCAAACTTCTTGAGTATGTCTTGAGTGTAATTGGTTTGGCTTATAAATGTCCCTTCCTTTTGTTGCCTCACTTGGAATCCCAAGAAGTACTTTAGCTCTCCCATCATAGACATCTCAAACCTATCTGTCATTATTCTACTAAATTCCTCACAAAAAGATTTATTAGTTGAACCAAAGATTATATCATCAACATAAATTTGACAAACAAAGAGATCATTGTCAAAGTTCTTTGTAAACAATGTATAATCTACTTTACCAATCTTAAAACCATTTTTAATTAAGAAATCTCTAAGACACTCATAAAAAGCTCTAGGAGCTTGTTTGAGGCCGTAGAGAGACTTACGCAATTTAAATACGTGGTCGGGGAACTCTTCATCTTCAAACCCAGGGGGTTGCTCCACATACACCTCCTCCTTGATTGGTCCGTTGAGGAAGGTGCTTTTCACATCCATTTGATAGAGCTTGAAATCATGGTGAGTAGCATATGCAAGTAATATTCTAATAGACTCAAGTCTAGCTACCGGAGCAAAGGTCTCATCGAAATCCAAACCTTCGACTTGTGAATACCCTTTGGCCACAAGTCGTTCCTTGTTCCTTGTCACCCCCCCCCCCCCCCCCCCCCCGTGTTCGTCTTGTTTGTTGCGGAAGACCCATTTGGTGCCGACGATGTTGGACTTGGGTCTTTTGACTAGTTATCACACCTCGTTCCACTTGAAATTGTTGAGTTCTTCTTGCATGGCCACTACCCAATCCGGATCCTTCAATGCATCCTCAATCCTGCGCGGTTCCAAAAAGGATACAAATGAATAGTGCTCACAAAAATTATGCGTGATCTAGTAGTTACTCCCTTTTGGATGTCACCGATGATGTTTTCAATTGGGTGATCCCTTTGGACGCATTGGTGCACTCTTGGGTGTGGTACTTGTTGTCTTGAATCTTCATGGCCTTCTTCTTCTCCCCCTAGATGGTTGCCTTCATTGACTTGTTGATCATTTTCGTCTTCTTGAGGTTGATCTTGTGTGGAAGCTCCGCCTTGATCGTTGGCCTCCTCTTGTGGTTCATTCCTCATGCATATGTAGAGGTGGTTCTTGTGGTCAAACTTCGTCTAACGCCATTCTTCTCAATGCTTGACAAGGAGGTTCTTCTCTATCTAGCACACATGGATCAACTTGCTCCTTTTGGGAGCCATTAGTTTCATCGAACACTACTTCACGTGCTACTTCAACAAGTCTGGAGGTCTTGTTGAAGACACGATATGCGTAAGTGTTCGAATCATAACCAAGCAAGAAACCTTCATCGGACTTTGAAGCGAACTTTGACATCCTAGGCTTCTTGTTCAAAATATAGCATTTGGAACCGAAAACTCGAAAGTATGAAATATTAGGCTTGTTACAGGTGAGTAGCTCATAGGATGTCTTCTTGAGTAGTCGATGGAGATAAAGTCGATTTATGTCGTGGCAAGCGGTGTTAACCGCTTCTGCCCAAAATCGATCCGAGGTCTTGTACTCATCGAGCATTGTTCTTGCCATCTCTATGAGGGTTCGGTTCTTCCTTTCGGCAACACCATTTTGTTGAGGGGAGTAAGGAGCTGAAAACTCATGCTTTATGCCTTCTTCATCTAGGTACTCCTAAACTTGTGTGTTCTTGAACTCCGTGCCATTGTCGCTTCGAATGTTCTTGATCGTCAATGAAAACTCATTTTGAGCACGCTTGAAAAATTTCTTCAAGATTCCTTGTGTTTTTGCCTTATCATGTAAAAAGAAAACCCAAGTGAAGCGAGAAAAATCATCAACAACTACTAATCCATATTTGTTACCGCCGATGCTTATGTAAGCAATTGGACCGAATAAGTCCAAGTGAAGTAGCTCGAGTGGTCTTGTTGTAGTCATGATGTTCTTAGCGGTATGGGGTGCTCCACTTGCTTCCCGGCTTGGCACGCGCTACAAGGCCTGTCTTTCTCAAAAACAACATCCTTCAAACCTCGGATGTGATCGCCCTTGAGGAGTTTTTGCAGATTCCTCATACCAACATGCGCTAGCCGTCTATGCGACAGCCAACCCATGTTGGTCTTTGCAATCAAGCATGTGTCAAGTTCTGCTTTATCTTTATTGAAGTCAACAAGGTAAAGCTTTCCCTTTAACATACCCTTGAATGCAATGGAACCATCACTCCTTCTAGAGACGGTCACACCCTCGTTAGTGAACAAACAATTATAACCTTTGTCGCATAATTGAGATATGGACAACAGGTTATAATCTAAGGAATCAACATGTAACACGTGAGAAAGAGTATGTTGAGATGATATGGCAATTTTACCGGTATCAAGTACCTTTCCTTGACTATTGTCTCCAAAATAGATGCCCTCACTTGGATCCACATTTTCTTCATACTCAACGAACATCCTTCTTTCTCCGGTCATATGATTGGTGCATCCACTGTCTAGCACCCATTTTGATCCATCAGAGGAATAGGCCTACAAAAAAAATCATGCCTTGGTTTTAGGTACCCAAGCTTGCTTGGGTCCTTTTAGGTTAGTAACAAGGGATTTAGGCACCCACACATGAGACTTGGTGTTCCCATTGCGCGGCCCAACATAATGAGCATAAATCTTACCAATATTCTTCTCATTAACACATAAGATGCATCAAAGGTTCTAAAAGCAACTGATGTTGTTTATTTACAGGACTAGTCTGGGAGATCGGACTTGTTCGGAGGACCAGACTTTTCCGGACCCCGACTGGACTAGTCCGGTGATTATGCGTGTTGGATGTGTTAACTTTGGATTTTCCAGTTTGAAAGGGTCTTCCCTTTACAAAGATAATGCTCTCCTTGTTATTCTTATGGTTTCTAGCATTTTGCTTTCCACCATAGGAATACCCAATGCCATATTTGACATTAGGAGGTCATGTGGCCAAGTATGCACTACGTGCATATTTGACCTTCTCCTTGTCAAATATGCCACTTTGGGCGGGATGCTTATCCTTGGTAGAGGTTGACTTGTCTTTCGAGCTGGTGTCAACTTTACCACATGCACAAGTAGAAGCAGTTTCAGTTTTAAGGGGTTGAGAAGGTGAGCTTGAAGAGGATGAAGGGTCACTTTGCTTGAGTGACTCAACTTGCACTTAAGGGATCTTGTTAACCTTGATTAGGTTAGCAAGTTCGTCCTTGATTGTAGCATTTGAGTCACTTAACACCAAGCAAGCTTCCTTGCTTGAAGCTAACTCAAGCTCTAGTGACTTGCTTCGCTCCTTTTCAAGTTCTAGAAGCTTGTCAAGTTCAACATATTCCTCCTTTTGGGAGATAATCATGTCTTCTTGACGATGTATCAACTTATCCTTCTCAACAAGTTGATCAAGTAAAAATTTCATTTTTGCGGCTGTTTTCTTATCTAATCCAATGAGCATATCTTCATGATTGCTATTAATTTTATTATCACTTGAATAGGAATGCACGGAAGAGGATGTGGTAGTTACCTTGCGTTTACCTTTCTTTGCCATGAGGCAAGTGACGTTCCCCTTTCGTGCGCCAAGAGTGGGGAAGAGAGTGAACTTCATGGATGTCTTTTCGATGGCTATGATAGCCATCTCCTCTTCTTCTCCGGATGAGGACTCATCATTTGAGTCCCATTCTTTCCCAAGATGCGCTTGTTCATCTTGGTTCTTCTTCTTGAAGAACTTCTTGGGTTGAGGCTTCGCTTCTTTGGTCTTCTTCTTGTTCTCTTCATATGGGCAATCAACTATAAAGTGGTTATACTCACCACAATTATAGCATGCCCGCCTCAACTTCGGTCTTGATTTTTCCTTGTACTTCCCTTCACTCGATTTAGCCCCTTGTCTTTTCTTCATCATTCTTTTGAGTTTCTTCATTAATAGTATCATGTCATCTTCATCCAAGTCGCTACTCTCATCGTCACCGTCTTCTTCTAATTGAGCTTCTAGAGCTTCTTTAGATAAGGGCTTGAGAGTGGACTTCTAGGCGACCCCTTTCTTCTTTGCCGAGGTGAGATCGGCAATCTCCTTAACGTGCTTGGCTTGCTTTTCCATCATCTCAAAGTTTATAATTTTCCCAAGTAACTCATCCGGGGTCATCTTCTTGTATCTGGGGCTTTCTCGTATCATCAAGCACAAGGTGACATTGCGAGGCATGAAGGCTCTAAGAATGAGTTTCACCACCCCGTGGTCGTTCCACTTCTTGCTTCCGTATGCTCGCACATTGTTGATGAGCGTCTTTAGTCAGTTGTACATATCTTGTGGCGACTCATCTTCTTCGATGGCGAATCTTCATAGCTCGCCTTCAATCATCTCGATTTTCGCTTCTCGCACATGACGATCGCCTTCATTTGCGGTTTGCAATGTATCCCATATCTCTTTTGCGATCTCGAGTCCATCCACCTTTCTAAACTCATCACGACTGAGTGATGAAGTAATGACTGCAGCAACTTGGACATTTTGATGGATTGCTTGCTCTTGGCTAGGTGTGAGCTCCTCATCATCATCCAGGATGTCTATTCCTGTGCATACTATGTGCCACAAACTTGGATTGAGAAAAATCAAATGCATTTTCATGTTTTGCCTCCACATTGAGTAGTCATTGCCGTCAAAGTGTGGGGCTTTTCCAAGCGGAATAGATAGATAATGATTGTTGTTAGAATTTAGGCGATCATAATTAAAAGGATATCGGGAGTAGTCATTGTGACTACTCCCCTTCTTCTTCTTCTTCTCATCTTCAATCTTTACTTTTCCCTTGGAAAGAGTTTTCTTCCTTAGGAGCGCCTTTAGTTCTAGCGTCTCCTTATCGTCATCCTCAAAGTCTTGAATGTCCTCGAGGAGCCTCTCCAATTTTTGGTTCTTCTCTTCTTCAACCTTCTCTTGGTTGTTGCTCTTGTGTACGTCCTTCATGTCCGACATGATCTCTTCAAGCGATTAGTCTCCTTTTGAAAACTTGCTCTTATACCAATTGAATGTGGCCTAGAGGGGGGGTGAATAGTCCTTTTTGATTTTCTATCAGAAACTGCAACACTTAACAACCAGATCAATCCTCGAGATATCGGACTAGTCCAGCCGAGTGCGGACTAGTCCGATGTGTACCGACTAGGTTTACCAAATTTGATCGATTATCATGATCCTAAGATGTATGCAGTGGAAATATACTTGTAATTGAGGTGTTACACAATTATGAACTAGGATGTACCACAAGTTAATCTTATATTCAATGTTTCAACGTAAAGTGAATAAGATTGGTTGAAACCCTAGATATGTATGAAGTGTAAGAACAATGTGCGCAAAGAAAGAACGCAAGCACTTTATCCCGTGGTTCGGTTCCCACAGAGGCAACCTACATCCACGTTGAGGAGTCCACAAAAGGATCGGGTCTTCTCCAACCCTACCCTCGTCGGATCACCACGGAGGCCAATCCCCTTCACTTATCACAAAGGGCAAATAACGGAATTCAAGGGGCCTTCTCACACATTGAGGGCTCCCCAAGATTACAATATGAACACCACCAAGAACACGCTTGAAAGATCACAATGAAAACCACAAGAGTGTGTTAGGGAATCAAACCAAGAGCTCAATGAGTGATGAACCGTGTCTCTCAAATGATCCAAAGTGTACCCTCAGGGGATTGATCTTTGTTGCGTTTGATTTCATGGAGAGAGGTGTTTTCTAGGCTCTTGGGAGGTGTGACGGTGCAGGGGGTCGAGAGTTATGAAAGATGGGCCGTGCACATCTATTTATATGGGGTTCCCAAAAGTTACCGTTAGGGTTTAGGAAGATCGGACTAGTCCGTGGTGGACACCGGACTAGTCCAGTGTGCTGTGTGTAGCAAACCGTAGGGTCCTGAAATATCAGACTAGTCCGGCTAGAGGCGGACCTGTCCGATTTTGGTTCTGGAAATCTTTGGACTAGTCTGTTTGATATTGGACTTGTTCCAATAAGTGAAACCCTAAGTGAATATGGGTGACAAGTCCGCACTTGGAGGACTTGTCCGATTTAGGTCATAGGGTTTTTCGGACTAGTCTGTGCTAATATCAGACTTGTCCGCTTGACATCAGAAAGATATCGGACCAGTTTGTTGTGTGATCAGACTTGTCCGATTTTGTGCAACTTGTGAAGTTTTTGAGGACTAGTCCGCACTGGAGAGGACTATTCTGATTCTAGTTAGAGAGATATCGAACTAGTTCATGGTGATATCAGACTTGTCCGATCTTGTGCAGAAAGATATCGATCTAGTTCGGGGTCAGTCGGACTAGTCTGGTCCTGTATAAACTTGTGCAATGTGTGAGATTATGTGTGCTTGAGCTCTTGGGGTGTGTTTCCTTAACACACTCCATACACAATGATCTACTACACTTGTTTCTTGAGCTCTTTTCTGCATTACTCCTCATTCTCCTTTCTTTTTGGAACTTTGCTCATTTTCTCATTAAAACCTGTGCTCATCTCAACAAAGTGGTTAGGATCTCATTTGCTTGTCATAAATCATTCAAAACCCACAAGGGATTCCTAGATGCACTTTCAGGTACAAAGAGCCAAAGAGAAAGTCATGAAGAAGAGGCATGACTACAATGCTCACTCCTCTCCTCCCGACGATGTTCTTCCTAAGAAGAGGAGAGTGGTAGTGAAGAAAGCTATTAGCAAGGATGGTGTTGGTGCTAGCTCACCAGCACCTAGGAGAAGCAGCAACAGGGGCAAAGGATTGGCTAGTGGTCCTATTGGTCCGTTGAAGATGAAGGCCCCTATTCACCGCAACAGACAGCCTTCAGATGATGATTTTACTGGAAAGGGAAGTGAACTGGCTGATAAGTACAGAAAGATTGAAGCCTATGAGCAACCTAAGTAGTCAACTGATCCAAGATTCTGGAGCAACTTTCATGCTGACTATTATAAGCATGTTTACATGAAGATGAGGAACCCAGTGATTGAAAGTTAGTGGGTCAATGTCACCTACCTCCAATCCAATAAGTGCCAAGCTTATCAAGAGGTCCTATAGGCATTGGAGAGGCATGGTTTGAAGGATATTATATCCTTCTTATATAATTGGAACAATGAAATCATCACCCAATTTTACTCTACTCTCTACTTTGCCCGTGATGATGGGGATAAGATGATTTGGATGACACATGGATCCATGTATAGTGTCACCTATGAAGAGTTTGCAAGGATACTTCATCTTGAGAATTCCATGGATAATGATCTTATAATTCACAATCTAAAGCCTTTGGAGAAGGGAGAGCTAGAATTCCTCTATGACACAAGAATGCCTTACAAGCCTCCAACTACCAAGTATTTGAAGCCATTCCTTGCAGTCCTGAATAGAATTCTAAGGAAGACCATAGCTCCCAAGGAAATAGATGTTGGGACTCTAAGGACCTTGATGGAAGTGATCAAACAGAGATGAACTTTCAATATCTTTGAGTACATCTACAATGACACTGTGAACATATCCATTACTCTCAACAGGTCCTGTGGCTATGCACCTTATATCATGTACATGATTGAGAAGGTGAAAAGACTTGAGTTTGTCAAGGATGTTGAACACACTAGCCTCAAACCCCAAAAGCCTATAGTCTACACTGTTCCCTCTGCTCCTACCTCTCCTGCGGTGGAACAGAGATCTAAGCGGGCTCATGAAGGCTCAAGGGCTCCAGCTGCTACTCCTACTCCTCCACCCTCTAGAGAGTCCTCCAGTGGTGTGCTAAAAATGCTTTCCTCCATCTTTGCATCCTGCCGCAAAGTGGAAATTAAGCAGCACAAGGAGAGTTTCACCAGGAAGAGGCATCAAAGATACATGAAAGCCAACATCAAAGCTATTTGTGAGAAGCTAGAGATTGAGCCAGTGGGGTCACCTCATATTTCGGAGGATTCTGAAGAGGATATCACTGAGATGGCACCCCTCTCGGAGCAAGAACTGGCATCATTTGAACTAGAAGGTGTCTCCGCTCCTCGTCCTCAGCAAGCACATGGAAATGAATATGAAGATGAAGAGAGGACCTAGAGTGAGGAAGGCAGTGGCGATGAGTGATTCCACTCAATTTTCCCTTTTTGGTGCCTTGATGCCAAAGGGGGAGAGTCTGAGACTAGTAGATTATTTTGTAGCCTTAAGGACTTGTGATCGAGGACATGTATCTTAATTTGAAATTATTGTAAGCTCTTGTGGTGCAAGGACTGGGTCCACACATTCCAGGAATCGCAGAGGGTGGTGTCGTGCGATGCGGCACCCAACAGCACACACGAAAAGAATACGACAAAATAAAAAGTTTTATTTATATAAATAGCAGAAGTCTTTTACAATACTTAATATACAGCGGAAGATAATATTCATAGCTAAACTCTCAGCCTAGCTATGCAAAAGTACAGCCGTCCAGTCTGTGGATGTTTCACACTAGCCACACACAAATTTACGGCGTCGTGCAGGGCTCCCACTCGGCGGTATACCCCGACGGGCCATCACCTCATCTTTGGGCCCTTCCTCATACGTCTCACCTGTAAAAACTTAACATAGCAACCGTGAGCACGAAGGCTCAGCAAGACTTAACCGTCTCACCTAAACATGGAACTATATATGCAAGAATACTTAACATAGGCATAGATATTGCAGTAAATGACTCGCCTATAGGTTGATCCTTAACTTTCAAGTTATTAACAGCAGCTTACAAGTTTAATAAAGTGACTTTAGTGATCATATTTGACAGCAACCAAAGTTTCAAAACAAGAATAATTCAATACATCGTATTCTCCTGACTTCTTCAGTATTTACTACATCACAGCGCAGTGAATAAGCGGTACTCAAATAACCGCGAGGGACGGTGATTGCAATCAGGACACACCCGAATAACACGTCACATACACCCATTTCGGAAGTGGATCAAATCACACTTCAATACTATGTTGTATGCAGCAACCTTTCAAAGGAAACCCAAATGTCGAACCGGTTCTTCCTTAACGGGCAGGAGGTCCCCGTGCAGAGCATCTTCTATGCCCGCCGGCAGATTTACAGCTTGCTACCCCCGGCCCACTCCTATAAAATGGTAGGGTAAGCCTCGACACCCAGGTTAACCAATTACATCAGTTTCCTAGTTTCCATATAGCCAGTATGCATCCGGTACAGTTCAAACTTGTCCAGCAGGGCCACACACGGATCGGTCCTCAATCGACACAGCAGGGCTATGCACATGAGACCATGTCTCGCTGCATCCTACCCGCTGCTCGGTCTCAATTTCATATTCATGAATCATTCCTTGATAAAAATTTTTCCTATGTGATAAAATCCTATCTCGCGAGCAGATTCCAACTACTCAACTTCTACCGAACTCCTGAAACTTAAGCATATCATTTTTTACTCGTCGGGCTGTAGACTTACCCAATACTCCATGGGATTTGTGGGTCATGCAAGTGGAGTAACAAGCACCTTAGCCCTAATGCACAAACATCATCCTTGACTTAAGTGATACAAATATAAACTTTGAAATAGCACTTAAATGCAAACCGGGGCTTGCCTGGTTGCGAGTCAGAAGGGAAGTTAGCTTCTGGGAGGATGCTATCCAAGGCCTCCGGGTCCTCCTCGATCTCGGTCACTATATGAGATGCAACATATAAAGTACATGAGTGATATAGAAACTATAGAAAAGATCTTATCAAAACTGATTATGTATGTAAATGATTTTAATTGGCTTTGGGATTTTTACAGTGGACACTAGGTGCTCTGAGGAAAATCTGGACCAAAAATTGGAGATGTTCAAGGAAGCTTGTTGTCTCTAAAATCCCACCAAGTAAAAGCCGTCTCTGAATTTTACTTGTAATTCTGGAGGATTATCATGGCTACCAGTGGTTGTACCATACAGAGAGGGTCCCACTGGTCCTAGGAAAATTTGTTTCACAATTCTCTAAGCTTCCTACAGGGAGAAACTGATTTTACAAGTTTGTAAGAAATTCTGAAATGATTACTGTACTTTTCCCAGTTTTTCAATTACATAGAGATTTGGAACACTGATCAACCCAGTAGATGAAGTCCAATGAACTTGAATTTTTTACTTGAGATCAAGTGTATTATTAAGAGTGTTCTGAACAAAATTGGGAATTTTCCTATTAACAAAACAGGGAGAATTAATTTCCCAAGCAGTTAGCTCAAAGGAACTAATTATGAAAATGCTGGGAGTTTCATGTCCAACAAATTGCACCACTGCAAAGTTGATATCAAGATGAGTCTACCAGAATGTATTTGGAAATTTTTGAGCAAATCAACTAGGAGTAATGGATTTTAGAAGTTTGATTGAATTATAGAATTATTTTCCAATTGGAAATACTAAATAAAGCGGTCGGCCCCACTTATTTGAATTGGGCCAATCAGTGCTGTGCCACACCGAGGTCCACGGAGTTAATCCGCATAGCCACACCGGATCCGTGTCCACAGCCGATCCAAGGGGGAAACACAGCCGCTGACCGGTGGGGCCCGCGCGTCGTCTTCTACCTCGCGATGCGCGGTCCGGCCGCGGCGGCGCCGCGCCAGCGAGCTCACTGGTTTGGCTTTCCCAGCCTCCCCTCTCCTTCCCACTCACCGCCTAACCGTAATTTGAGGCGCTGAGCACGACGGAGAGGTCGCCAAACGCCGGCGATGCCCAGAATACCGTGCGCGATGGCGGCGGCGGAGCTAGGGTTTTGGTGATGGCCGGAATCACTCGGGAATGGTGCCAGAAGCTCGGGGAAAAGCTATAAACGTTCCTGGGAGCATGAGGATGATGATTTGGAGGTGCAAAAGGGAGGAAATCATCAGCAAAGTTCGCTTCGATGGTGGACCGACGGATTTTCGTTGGCAGCCGCGAAAACTCAAAATCCGACCCCCGTCTCTTGATGACTTCCCTTCATTTTTGGTGAGGTGATGCGTCAGGAGATCTAGAATATATTACCTTATTGGATTGACAAATCGTTGCACGTAGGAACAGAATTAAACCGATGATCTAGTGACCTCGGTATGAACTAGCTACGGGGAAACTCAATATAGGGAAGCTAGGGAGCACGATAGTGGCTGAAACTACACCAGAAGCATCTATGCACCTTTGCACACCTTATTGCTTCAAAGAAGGAGACGAGAGCATGCTTGTAGTGGTCTGTCTTCGGGGAGCATAAGGTTTCCCGGCGGCTTCACCCGCAAGCTCCGGAAAAACTTCAAAATACCAAGCTGGTAAGCAGTGATTCAAGCAAGAGAAAGGATGGGAAGGAAGAACAACAAGTTAAGCCACCTTTTGCTGTTGGGAGCACTGCGAATCCTTGCGTCGTTTGGCCAGCGCGTCAAGAATTGTGGTGGCGATGAGGTGCAGCAGTGGGAGAGGAAAAGCAGAGGAGAGCTCGTGGTTGTGCCTCCACTTCGACCAGAGGGGTGAAATATAAGGCTTGGGGAGGAGTAGAGGGCATGTCATGAAGCAGGCAGGAGAGCAGCTCATTGGAGCTTTGCATGCATGTGGTGCCGCCATGGTGAGCCAAAGCATAGCACTATTGTAATTCTCTGTATGACTAGTGGGTCCCACTGCCCCTTGAGTCTATCCTCCTCTGGTTAACCGAATATCCTACCAACTGATGTCCAAAGTTCATCAAAATTTGTGAACAGGCTCAAATAAATATCTGGAATTTGATTCTGGAATCAGAACTTTGAATTGATCAAGTTTCTATTGAAATTCAAATTTGAATTTGAATTTGAATGGAATTCAATGGAGCCACTGAATTAAATAGCAAATGAGTTCCAAAAATTTTGAAACTTGACAGAGACGGAGGTGAAAAGATTACCAGATATCAAATGATAATAATTCCGGATAGTTTGATTGGATAAAATCCTCGCTCTCTCATGTTGCTTCCTCAGCAGTATGGTTGCTCCACAAGACTTTGTAGAAGTACAAAGTCCGGTTTTTGGTGGTGCGAGTCTTTTCATCGATAATATGGGGCGGATACTCAGAATATGTGAGGTCCAGTTGGAGAGATTTGATGTCTTCGGTGCGGATTTCAGTTGGGGATTGAAGACACTTCCGCAGCTGAGAAATGTGGAATACATTATGAACTCCAAAAAGTGACGCCGGTAACTCCAAACGATAGGCCACAAGGTCCGCATTTGTCACTGACGGCGAACGGCTCGATGAGTCGTGGAGCAAGTTTTCCCTTCACTCCGAAACGATGAATCCCTTTCATCGGTAAGACACGGAGATAAACGTGGTCTCTGATGTCGAAGTGGAGAGGTTGATGTCTCTTATCCGCATAGCTTTTCTGACGAGATTGAGCAGCCTTCATATTGGCTTGAATTACTCGCACTCGTTCTTTGGCTTCATTTACAAGATCAACCCCGTATATAACTCGCTCGCCAGATTCACACCAGTTGAGTGGTGTGCGACATTTCCGGCCGTAGAGAGCTTCATACGGTGCCATCTTGATGCTAGCTTGATAGCCATTGTTATATGAGAACTCCGCCAACGGTAAATGATCATCCCAAATTTTACCATGGTGGATGGCACTAGCGCGTCGCATATCTTCGAGAACTTGATTCACCAGTTCAGTTTGACCATCAGTTTACTGGTGATATGCAGAACTTCGGATCCGTTTCATTCCCAATGACACGTGCAACTGCTCCCAAAAATGAGGGACAAATAGCGTACCGCGATCTGAAGTAATCGTCCGGGGAACTCCGTGCAAGCACATGACTCTTGCTATATATAATTCCGCATATTTCTTGGCAACGTACTTTGTATGTACAGGGATGAAATGAGCTGATTTGGTTAGTCGATCGACTATCACCCAAATCGAATCATGCTTGTGGAATGTGAGAGGTAACCCGACGATGAAATCCATACTAATGTCCTCCCATTTATACACCGGAATTTTCAATGGTTGCAACTGTCTGGCCTTTCTCATGTGGTCGGCTTTCACCGGCCGACACATATCACACTCCGATACGTACTTTGCAATCTCTCTTTTCATCTGTGTCCACCAAAATCTGGTTTTAAAACTTGATACATCTTGTTGCTGCCCAGATGAATAGAATACTTGGACAAGTGAGCTTCATCCAAGATTTTCTTCCGGAGTCCTATGTCCCGGGGTACCACGATACGGTCCTTGAACCACAGGGTACCATGTTCATCACTTCGGAAGCACATCATTTCCCCATTATTCGTTCTCCTCCGAATGTGCGACATACCCACGTCTTTCTTTTGAGCTTCCATAATCTCCTCTCGTGTGGTAGGGATGAGAGCAAGATTATATAATGCGCCATATGGAACCAAGTATGAACTCGGTTTGTCCTCTTCCATCGGGGTAATGGACAGATTATTGACGTGAGACTTTCGGCTCAGCGCATCGGCAACTAAATTTACCTTGCGGGGATGGTAATGAATTTCAATCTCATAGTCTTTGATCAGTTCTAACCATATTCGCTGCCGCATATTGAGTTCCTTCTGTGTGAAGATATATTTCAGACTCTTGTGATCGGTGTAGAGGTGCACTAAATTTCTGACTAAATAATGCCTCCACATTTTCAAAGCGAGTACCACGGCAGCGAGCTCAAGGTCATGAGTTGGGTAATGCTGCTCATGATTTCGGAGCTGCCGTGATCCATACGCGATCACGCGGCCTTCTTGCATTAACACGCAGCCGAGACCAATGTCGGACGCATCACAACAAAAGTCGAAAGGTTTGGTCGTATCAGGCTGAGCTAACACTGGGGCTGTTGTGAGATGTTTCACCAATGCTTGGAATGCATCCTCACACGCCTTGATCCAAATATATTTAGTCCCCTTTTTCAGCAGCTCCGTCATTGGTTTAGCGATTTTTTAGAAGCTCAGAATGAACCTCCGATAATATCCCGCTAACCCGAGGAAACTGCGAACTTCATGGACAGACGTTGGAGACTTCCATTTCAGCACCTGTACAATTTTGCATGGATCTACAGCGATGCCCTCCGCTGAAATAATGTGACCAAGAAATGGTACTTGTTTGATCCAAAACTCACACTTGCTGAATTTTGCATAAAGCTTGTGATCTCGCAATCGTTGGAGCACAATATGCAAGTGTCTTGCGTGTTCTTCTTCTGATTTTGAATAAACCAGAATATCATCGATGAAGACCACAACAAACTTGTCCAACTCCGGCATAAAAACAGAATTCATGAGGTACATGAAGTGAGCCGGCGCGTTGGTAAGCCCGAACGACATGATGAGATATTCATAGAGCCCGAATCTCGTTGAGAATACCATCTTTGGTATATCCTCTGGTCAGATTTTTATTTGATGATATTCGGACCGAAGATCCATCTTTGAGAATACTTTAGCACCCACTAATTGATCGAATAAAAAATCGATGTGCGGTGGATACTTGTTCTTGATCGTCACGGCGTTGAGCGGACGATAGTCCACACATAGACTAACATCTTGTCCTTTTTCTTCACAAATAATGCGGAGCAGCCCCAAGGTGATGAACTTGGGTGTATGAGACCTTTGTCCAGCAGGTCCTCCAAATGCTCCTTTAATTCCGCCAACTCATTGGGTGCCATCTTGTACGGCCTTCGAGAAATAGGTGTGGTTCTCAGAATGAGTTCAATCTTGAACATGATATCCCTATCCAGTGGCATACCTGGAAGGTCGTCGGGAAACACGTCCGGATATTCACGGACCACACGAATGTCTTCAAGCTTTGTGGCTTTCGTGTTATATGTGGCTGGAATTTCATGGATAAGGCGGTCTAGAATGAGAGTGGAGAGTTCATGTAGTGGAGAGTTCAAATGGACCACACGCAGAACAATGTCAAGAGCATCACCATGATAGTGCAGCCACAACATTACTAAAATGACATCAAGCTTCTGACTCTCCAATATAATTAGAGAAGTCGGATATAGATTTCCACCCAACTGATGTGGTTCTCTATAGACCATTCTATCAGTTGCTATTGTCCCACCCGCAGAGCAAATCAAATATGAACATTTTGTGGGAATGATTGGTAATTGATATTTGATGACATATGATTGGCTAATGAAATTATGGGTGGCACCGGAGTCAAATAATATGACTACGTAATTTTGGAGTAAAGAAAACATACCCGCGAAGACGGGTTCGCCTTCCGGTACGTCTTCGATAGCTAGGTGGTGGACGTTGCCGGGTTTTGCTGCAGGTTTCTTGGGCTGGTTGCGAGGTTGAGCTGCACCCCGATATGGTGCTTGCGCGTTGCCTTGTCGCTGTTCGGGGCAGTCCTTCGCAAAATGCCCGACACAGCCACTCGTGTAGCACGTGTATTGTGTCGGGTTCCCTCCAAGCTGCGGACGGAATCCCGGTGCACGTGGTGGAGGTGGATATGCACGCGGGACCATCCTTTGCTGCTGCTGCTGATGTGGAAATGGCGGTTGGAAACGCGGCGCGTTGAAAGATCGACCGCGGAATGGCTGCGGTCTCGCCGGTGGCTGTCATCGCTGACCGGATGGTGAGCGATACACCATGCGGTACTTCTGCGGACCACCCCCGCTGCTGCTCGATGGCGCGCTCTGTTTCCTCTTATCAAAAATGAGCTCACGCTGAGCATCCTCTTGTATGATCGCTGCATTGACGATGTCGTTGAAGGTGCCGCGGTTGCATTGTGCGAGTTGGACCTTCATCTTTGGATTAAGGCCACGGAAGAATATGTCTCTTCTTATCTTCCGTCCGCACATATTCGGGCGCGTACTGCACCAAATGATTGAACGCACAGGAGTATTCATGGGTACTCCTCCCGCCTTGCTTTAGCTCCAAAAATTCTTGAAGCTTCCTCTTCATTATTCCGAGAGGTGTATGGTAGGCGCGGAACGCCTCCCGGAATTCGGTCCAGGTGACCGCATGACTAGCTGGCGGTGAGGCGATGAATTTTGCCCACCAAGCACCGGCGGATCCTTGAAGCTGTTGCGCTGCAAACAGCGCCTTCTGCTGTTCGGTGCATCGCAGCAAACCGAACTTCGCCTCGAGCGTGCGGATGAAGTTGTCCGCCTCCAAAGGTTCCTCGGCCTCCATGAATACCGGTGGATGTGTCGCTAAGAAATCAGAATACGAGCTTTGTTTGGGCTGGTGTTGCCCGTTGTCTTGTCGTCCCCCTTGACGGGACAAATTTTGAACCAACATACGTAGTAACTCAGTTTGCTCATCGCGCGAGCTGAGTACTGCGGCCAGAATCTCTGCGAGCCTCCTCGGAGGTTCAGGTGGTGGTGGTGGAGGGACTTGTTGCTGTGGTGTCGCGGTTTGCTCCCGGGTCAGAGATTCATCCTCATGACCACGGCTAGATCCTCCCATCTCGGGCGTAGAGCGTGTACGCACCATTCTGCATCCACATGATTTAAATCAACAACATGTTTGTTTTCCTCATCCATCTTATACCATAGTAGTGCGAGTATTTACAATGTGATAATTGCATAACATTCACATATATTGATAAAGTACAAACCTTATACAAAATATATTATCTCATGACCAAGTGTACAATAGTGATTTCCAAAATGGCGGACTACCTCTATGGAAGTGCATCTCAACTATACTTGGTCTATATGAGTCGTCATACACACCTTGTCATCTTCTACACACCCACTACTATTTATAATATGACACAAACATGTCCACAAAATAAACACGAGCAACTACTAACTATCAGATGCCCCGTGATGGCAATAGTGCTGCCCCACCCTACTCCGATGCATCATCATCGGCGTACTCGATTATCTCTGGATCCGAGGGCACTTGCTCAACCATATTCAGCGGTATGTCTTGAGACGGTGGATACACAACTGGTTGCAATTGTCTTTGGTCTCAATCAAATTGTCCTGAAGTTGCTCTACTTCGTACTCCCAATTCTGAGCTTCCTCGATGGTTTCGTCTCTTGCCTCAGTGACTACCAACAGCTGCTCTTGCTGTTGTTGCACCTCCAACTGACTCGCCTGCAATCCATCAAGAGCTTTCTGCAGTTCCATGCGAGTTTGCCGCAGTTCAGAACGAGCTTTCCGCAGTCTAGTGCGAGTGTGATGCAACTGATCCTCTCATTGATATAATCAAGAGTGTCACCCCGTTCAGTCGCTTGCCTCAAGGCTTCGACTTGCTCCTGCAGGATTACACCTTGTGCAAGAACCACCATGCTGGATGCAGCGGCAAATGTCCCAAGTGTTGTCGAGGTTGTGTCACCATACGGTCGATAGGCCGCAACCATACGACGTTACCACTCAAAACCAGCATCACCACAGACCGGGAGAAGAGCAAATTGTGTCCCAGCCATGGCATCTTGATGAAGCTCACAAAGCTTCATAAGCACTTCACCCGCTGCAAAGGCCCACCTGTCCTCCAATCGAACTCCCTGGAACGTAATCGAAAAAGGAGCCCATCCATAAAAACGCGGACTTGCCAGAATGTCAACCAGGACGGTACACAACAGTACACCTCTGTCAACCGTCTCTTGACCCCAATAGCATGGCATCTCAATGAAGTCAAACTGTTGGAGCACCTCCCGCAGCAGGCTCGAGAAGCCCGGACGGTTGGCGCACGTAGAAAACACCCATCCATCCGGCAATAGCATCACATCTGTCAGCTATAAAATGAGCACTTGAATGAGTCAAATACTCAAATTCAACAAAATTGGTTGATAAACAGATCATGGATACGAAAATTGAATTATGAAAGTGAATTGAAATTCAAATGTCAAATGAAACATAACACTGGACTTCTGTCACAGTTCTGTTCCATCTGACCAGTCTGGAGAAACTTGAAATTTTCATCCAGTTAGAGGCACATTCAGGAATTGAGTTCATCTACAAAGTTGTAGAACACTCAAATATATTTCCAGAATGTATTTATTTGCCTCCAGATCATTTATTTAAAAGGAGATATGATTTTTGCAAGTTGACAGTTCTCTGAAAAAATTTTGACAGCATCTCCTTTGTTTAAGGCTGATTTTTTCCCCATTTTTCCAGATACCAAGCATCAATATATGAAAAAATTATCAAGTACAACATTGTTTCATACATCCTTAGGATTACATAAATTTATTATATGAATTCATTCGTTGATTCTATGAAGAGATATGATCAAGACAGTGACAGATACAAAAAAAAAACTGTCCAGTCTCTGTCCAGATTTGACAGAGTTTGGAAGTTTGAATTTTTCATTAGTTTACAGGGGGATTCTGATCTGGAGTTGCACATAGAGTTTTAGATGACTCTCTAAAATTTCCAACCATGTATGGTAGACCTATAGGGGAGAAATATACAGGAATTTATGCTGTTCCAAACTTAGTCAATTTTCTGTCCAGTTCACAGTTTGAACCAGCAACTGGGCACTTTAAGTTCAAATGAAGTTTCCAAGTTTTAAATATTGAAATCTGTCTTAGAGCTGAAAATGAAACTTGTGGATGACTTCCTCAAGTTCCCAAATCACAGGCCTGCATATCGCAGCGACCCCATGATTAATTTTAAATCTGACCAGCACGCTCCAAAACAGAGGTTACATTTTCAACTTAGTCCTAAGTTGGAAATTTTTATTTGTTGTCGAGTAACAACACCAGCACGGATAGCATTGCCGATGTGCCCGATGAAGCTCGAATGCAATTTTGGTACTACTCCCTGACCAAAGAAAATCCTAAGCCGGTATTCCGGCATACGTCTCAACGGTGGCAGTAATGACGCTCCCTCGCAAACGTTTTCTACTCGAGCTACTTAAACGTGGTAAGTGTACTGTGTCTACACACAAATGATAGATCAAACATATGGTGCCGTACGGCACAGCCCGCACAGGCGAACGGTTCACAATAATATATATGAAAGTAAAAACATTTGTCCCGTATCATTCTATACGGGCCGCCCCAAGTTAAGCCACGTCTCGAGGTACAAGACCGGGTTTTCTACCACCCGACGGCGTCCCACGTCTTTGCATAGCGCTGCACCAGCAGGGGGCACGTCAGGTTATGTCCCACCCGATGGGGGCTCCCACTAATTTTGTAGCACGCTGGGGTACCGCCTGTCATATGTTCTCAGAAACATGGAAAGTTTCAGAGACTCATATTAACATTTCCGTGCCAGGCCACAGAAACAACCACATGCTACCTCTCGCATGGTGACCTTATCGCAATTGATCCGCTTGCAGTGGCGTACCTTACCTCTTACCTGACGTCGGAGCATCGTTACAGAATTTAATAACATATAAGTTAGCTTGCCACCTTAAGTAACTAATACTATAATAGACCTTATGTGGGCATAGTACTAATCCTCACTCGACTACTCTTAAGTTTTCAAAATAGGCTCTTTTCGAGCGTGCTATTCCCAATGCTGCTCTAATACCAGGCTGTGAGTACTGGGTCCGCACATTGCAGAGATCGCAGAGGGTGGTGCCGTGCGATGTGGCACCCAACAACACATATGAAAAAAATACGACAAAATACAAAGTTTTATTTATATAAACAGTGGAAGTCTTTTACAATACTTAATATACAGCGGAAGATAATATTCATAGCTAAACTATTAGCCTAGCTATGCAAAAGTACAGCCGTCCAGCCTGCGGACGCTGCACACTAGCCACACACAAATTTACGGCGGCGTGCAGGGCTCCCACTTGGCGGTATACCCCGACAGGGGCATCACCTCGTCTTCGGGCCCTTGGCCTCATACGTCTCACTTGCAAACAACTTAACATAGCAACCATGAGCACGAAGGCTCAGCAAGACTTAATCGTCTCACCTAAACATGGAACTCTATATGCAGGAATACTTAACATAGGCATAGATATTGCAATAAATGACTCGCCTACAGGTTGATCCTTAATTTCCAAGTTATTAACAGGAACTTACAAGTTTAATAAAGTAACTTTAGTGATCATATTTGATAGCAACCAAAGTTTCAAAACAAGTATACTTCGATACATCGTATTCTCCTGACTTCTTCAGTATTTACTATGTCACAGCACAGTGAACAAGCGGTACTCAAATAACCACGAGGGACAGTGGTTGCAATAAGGGCACACCCGGATAACACGTCACATACACCCATGTCGGAAGTGGATCAAATCACACTTCAATAATATGTTGTATGCAGCAACCTTTCAAAGGAAACCCAAATGTCGAATCGGTCCTTCCATAACAGGCAGGAGATCCCCACGTGGAGCATCTTCTATGCCCGCCGGCAGATTTACACCTTGCTACCCTCAGCCCACTCCTATAAAATAGTAGGGTAAGCCTCGACACCCAGGTTAACCAATTACATCGGTTTCCTGGTTTCCATATAGCCAGTATGCATCTGGTACAGTTCAAATTTGTCTAGCAGGGCCGCACACAGATTGGTCCTCAATCGACACATGCAGGGCTACGCACGTGAGACCACATCTCGTTGCATCCTACCCACTGCTCGGTCTCAATTTCATATTCATAAATCATTCCTTGATCAAATTATTTCCTGTGTGATAAAATCCTATCTCGCGAGTAGATTCCGACTACTCGACTTCTACCAAACTCCTGAAACTTAAGCATAGCATTTTCTACTCATTGGGCTGTAGACCTATCCAATAATCCATGGGATTTGTGGGTCATGCAAGTGGAGTAACAAGCACCTTAGCCCTAATGCACAAACATCATCCATGACTTAAGTGATACAAATATAAACTTTGAAATAGCACTTAAATGCAAACTGGGGCTTGCCAGGTTGCGAATCAGAGGGAAATTTAGCTTTTGGGAGGATTCTTTCCAAGGCCTCTGGGTCCTCCTTGATCTCAGTCACTATATGAGATGCAATATATAAAGTACATGACTGATATAGAATTTATAGAAAATATCTTATCAAAACTGATTATGTATGTAAATGATTTTAATTGGCTTTGGGATTTTTACAGCAAACACTAGGCGCTATGTGGAAGATCTGTACCAAAAATTGGAGATGTTCAGGGAGTCTTGTTTTCTCTAAAATTCCACCAAGTAAAAGCCTTTTCTGAATTTTAGTTGTAATTCTGGAGGATTATAATGGCTACCAGCGGTTGTACCATATAGAGGGGGTCCCACTGGTCCTAGTAAAATTTATTTCACAATTTTCTAAGCTTCCTACAGGTAGAAACTGATTTTACAAGTTTGTAAGAAATTCTGAAATGGTTATTGTACTTTCCCAATTTTTCAATTACATAGAGATTTGGAACACTGATCAACCCAGTATATGAAGTCCAATGAACCTGAAATTTTTACAGGGTATCAAGTGTATTATTAAGATTGTTATGACAAAAATTGGGAATTTTTCTATTAACACAACAGGGGGGATTAATTTCCCAAGCTGTTAGTTCAAAAGAATTAATTATGAAAATGCTGGGAGTTTCATGTCCAACAAATTGCACCACTGCAACGTTGAGATCAATAAGAGTCTACCAGAATTTATTTGGAAATATTTGAGCAAATCTACTAGGAGTAATGGATTTTAGAAGTTTGATTGAATTCTAGAATTATTTTCCAATTGGAAACTTTAAATAAAGCGGCCGGCCCCACTTATTTGAATTGGGCCAATCAGTTCTTGGCCGCACCGAGGGCCACGGAGTTAATACGCGTAGCCACACCAGATTCATGTCCACAGCCGATCCGAGGGGGAAACACAGGCGCTGATCGGTGGAGCCCGCACGTCGTCTTCTACCTCGCGACGCGCGGTTCGGCCGCGACAGCGCTGCGCCAGCGAGCTCGCTGGTTTGGCTTTCCCGGCCTCCCCTCTCCTTACCACTCGCCGCCTAACCGTCATTTGAGGCGCTGAGCACGACGGAGAGGTCGCCGAACGCCGGTGATGCCCGGAACACCGTGTGCGACGGCGGCGGCAGAGCTAGGGTTTTGGCGATGGCCGGAATCGCTCAGGAATGGTGCGAGAAGCTCGGGGAAAAGCTAGAAACGTTCCTGGGAGCATGAAGATGATGATTTGGAGGTGCAAAAGGGAGGAAATCATCGGCAAAGTCGACTTCGACGGTGGATTGACGGGTTTTCATTGGCGGCCGCAAAAACTCAAAATTCGACCCCGTCTCTCGATGACTTCCCTTCATTTTTGGTGAGGTGATGTGACGGGAGATCTAGAAGATAACACCTTATTGGATTGACAAATTGTTGCACGTAGAAACGGAATTAAACCAATGATCTAGTAACCTCGGTATGAACTAGCTACGGGGAAACTCAATATAGGGAAGCTAGGGAGCACGATAGTGGCTGAAACTCCACCAGAAGCATATATGCACCTTTGCGCACCTTATTGCTTCAAGGAAGGAGACGAGAGCGTGCTTGTAGTGGTCTGTCTTCGTGGAGCTGAAGATTTCCCGGCGGCTTCACCCGCAAGCTCCGGAAAAACTTCAAAATACCAAGCCGGAAAGCAGTGATTCAAGCAAGAGATGATGGGAAGGAAGAGCAACAAGTTAAGCCATCTTTTTCTGTTGGGAGCACTGTGAATCCTTGCGTCTTTTGGCTGGCACGTCAAGAAAATCAGTTGCGATGAGGTGCAGCGGCGGGAGAGGAAAAAGCAGAGGAGAGCTCGCGGTTGTGCCTCCACTTCGACCAGAGGGGTGAATATAAGGCTTGGGGAGGAGTAGAGGGCACGCCATGAAGCAGGCAGGCGAGCAGCTCGCTAGAGCTTTGCATGCATACGGTGTCACCACGGTGAGCCAAAGTAGGGCACTACCGTAATCCTATGTATGACTAGTGGGTCCCACTGACCCTTGAGTCTATCCTCCTATGGTTAACCAAAAATCCTACCAACTGATGTCCAAAATTCATCAAAATTTGTGGATAGGCTCAAATAAATATCTGGAATTTGATTCTGGAATCAGAACTTTGAATTGATCAAGTTTCAATTGAAATTCAAATTTGAATTTGAATGGAATTCAATGGAGCCACTGAATTAAATAGCAAATGAGTTCCAAAAATTTTGAAACTTGACAGAGTGGCTATTTGGAATTTTTTGGTGAACTCAGATTTTTAGTTTGGCAAAGTTTGAACAGGAGCTAAATTTTAATTTTTGAATTCCTTTCATTGAAGTATGATTTGGTCTGATTTTTCAATTTCCAATTTGATTTCATTTTCCCATTCAACTTTACATTCTCCTATATGACTTTGTACTTTGAATTTAGGGTCTTTACATGTGGATGTACCTATGTTATTTAACCTGAATGTGTGATGTTTATTCAATATTGTTGTGATGGCTACTTTTATCATTGCTATGTTCTTATTTTGCACATCACATTATTTGATCACACACACTCTATAGGCACGCCACCATGAAGAGTGCATATATGTGAGAATTTTTTATTGTTCATTTGTCATTCTCATATATGCACACTTTATGAAAATCAATTTTTACTCTTAATTGTGAAATCTCAATTGGTTGTCATCAATCACCAAAATGGGGGGGATTGAAAGTGCATCTAGGCATTCCCTTGTGGGTTTTGGACGATTGATGACAAAAAAATGAGATCCTAATGATTTTGTTGAGATGAATGCAGGTCAACTAAGATGAGATAGTTTGGTGCACTCAAAAAGTGAAAAATGAAGTGATAAAGAAAAAGAAAAGCTCAATTGATGAATGAAGCGCAAAGTAGACTTAATTGTATAGGATGTGTGTGAGAGATACATCCCAAGAGCTCAAGTCTTTGCATAGTGATAAGGGCTTAAAATCAACCTTAACAATTCATTGAGCACCGGACTAGTCCGTTCACAAACCGGACTAGTCCGTTCAACTTTCTGGAGCCTCACTTCACAGTGCATCGGACTAGTCCGTTCATGGACCGGACTAGCCCGTTAAACATTATGATGCTCCATAACACTACGCAACGGACAAGTCCGTTCATGGATCGGACTAGTCCGAAAAACTCTGATGTTTCATAACACTATGCACCGGACAAGTCCGTTAATGGACCGGACTAGTCTGAGCAACTTTCTGATGTTCCAATACACGGGTTATCAGACATGTTCGGACACCTACCAGACTAGTCTGGTATACCTCACACATATTGGGGTTTTTAGTGTGTTGCACATTCCATGCAGATTTTACACAGCACACCGGGCAAGTCTGGTCCCCAGAGCGGACTAGTCTGGCTGTCGTGATCCCTAACGGTAATATTTTTGGAAACACTATAAATAGGAGATCCACGACTCCATAAATACAACTCTCGAATACTAGTGTTCAGAACTCAAACCCTAGCGCTTCCACTTGTCCCAAGAGCAAAAAAGCACATCTCTCCACACATCTAAGGTCCTCAAAAGTGAAAATCTTTGAGTATTCAGATTTGGGATTGGGAGATAGTTGTCTACGCGTCATTGAGATCTTGAGGTTTGATCTATTTACACTCTTGCATTACTTGTAATCTTTTTGAGTGTATTAGAACATCCTTTTCTGCTGTAGTCTTTTGTGGGAGCCCTCAACGTGTGAGGTTGCCCCATCAACTCGGTGATTACCCGTGATAGTGGAATCAAGTCGGCCTTGTGTGGTGCTTGACGGGGGAAAGGATTTGAAGAGATCCGACTCTATGTGGGCCTCCTCAACGAGGACGTAGATCTCTTTGGTGAGATCGAACGTCGGTAAAAATTTGTGTTACGTATGCTCATTTACTTTTTCAATTATCATTACTTAGGGCACTAAGTTGATCAACCTTGTAATCTGAATCACAATTGTCTTCCACGTGCCAGTTTGTAATACAAATTGTTCAATCAAGTTTGTTTGAATAGTTGTTTAAATTTCGCTGCTATAACACATACAATTTTTGCTCTAACACTTGATCAATTCACACCACCCAAGCACACTAGACTAGTACGCAGTAATATCGGACAAGTCTGGTCCACCAGGAATTTAACAATTTGATTAGGTGTGCAGGAAAACTTTAAAAGCCTATTCACCCCCCTCTAGGCCACATTCAAGTATTTTACTCTCATAAGAATAAGTCGAGTGGTGCTGCAAACACATCGACATTAAGTTTTATGTTGTGAAAGACAATCAAAAATCATACCATAAGTCTTGGGCATATAAGTATCAAGCAAATGCTTGCAGATTCGCTAACAAAAGGTCTTCCATCCAACATGTTCAGAGAACACGTGGCTAGCATGCATGGGTTTAAGGAAGAACCTATGATTACTAGATACTTAGAGGCCAAAATTAAGAGTAGGGTCATTTTTTGAACGTAAAATGTATTGTGGTCTTCGAGTCAAACACTATGTAAATGTCTATTTTGATGTCTCGTGTCCTATATGTCAAGCGTGAGGAGATTGATACTAAGTTCAGTATTAAGTAAGTTAGTAAGTTTTAAGATCCGAGTTCAAGGGAGAATGTTGGCTTGAACTCGTGATAAATTAAGCATGTGTCTATTCCTAATAGACACAACCCTTTCAATGCACACGTCTTATTCGGGAGAGCAAACATTCAGAAGAAGAGAGACCCCCTCTCATGTTCCTATGACAAGTAAGAAGAGAAGTTCGAACATGTATGGAACACACATGAAAAACACCTGAATCTTCTCTAAAAACTAAGCGCATCTAATTTGCGGTTAAGGGAAAAGTGAGGGGAAGGTCTTCTCTACAAGCTTTGCCTCCCTAGGCTCGATGGCTTCGAAGTCCAACACGAAGAAATGATAGTAAGAAGGTGGGCGAAGGCATTTTCGTGCTAATCAAGACGATTAGCACTCATTGTGTTTTTATTTGTATTCTTATTTTGTACCCGAATGATTTATGTGACTAAGTTGATTATTTTGAATCTCAGTTTCTATCAACCATGCCATGTCTGTAATCAAATTGACTACAGATTAACGTAGCTAGTTTGTATCCAGCGATGACACTTGTCATTCAACAAAAAATATCCATGTTTCAAATGCAAATATTGTTATCGTATATAGGGTGACTTACGAAAAAATGTGTATGTGAGATGTGGTGAGACAAGTGATAACAGATGTGATGTATAATACAACACGCGTTATTATCAGAAAGATTGATGACATGTATGTAATTGTGGTTCGTCGTGATTACTAAAAGAGTTAGGTGGTGGACATTCAAGCATCGCAATTTACATGAATTTTCATGATTTGAGGAATTAAAGGAAAGTGCAGAGATCATAGAATGGAATCCCATGCTGCCAAAGTTCCCGTGGTATCCCGAGGGTTCCCTGACCCAAAAAACCTCAGGTCAAAATATCCCCCTGGCAGAAATTATAAGCACTTGGCGGTCGATTTTCCCGACCCAATCCATGCGACGCACAGGGCTTTCCGCCCTGGGCTCACGACGTTGGGCAAGAAATCCTCAACTCTCACTGCTTTAAACTTTCCGTGGAAATCCTCAGATCTTACCGCGGCACCGCTGCCACCTTCCTCCACCTCGACACGACGCCCGCACCTTCCTCCACAATGCTCGACGTCCTGTCACGACTAAAGGATGACGAGAGGCATCGGACAAGGAGGGCATCCACCTAAGTACACTACTTTGGGGTTAATTAATGTAAGTGAGATAAAGACGTTGTTATCGTAAGAGAGTAAGGAGTGAGTGGGGGGCCCGGGCAGAGAAGACCCTGGCGTATATATAACTGACTCGAACAGACTCCCGACAACACGAAACAGAAACATCATTTCGCCTCCTTCTCTTTGTTTCTACCTTATTCCTTCCCACGAAATCACTCGCTACCTCGCTAGCGATCGAGATCATCACACTCACATCTTGGTAGCGGCGCCCGGTGGCCAAGGATGCCGACTTCTGGTATCAAAGCCATTTCGGGCCTCAGCGTCGGTGTGAGGCCACGATGGCGCCTGCGAAACCTTCAGCCCTGACATGGGTGGTGCTGCAATCGATGGCGGAGTCGACGGGAGGTCAGCTGACACGGATTTTCACGGAGCTGTAGACAATCACTCGGAGGTTGGACTCGTCGGAGGGGGTGCAGCGCCAACTGATGATGTAGCAGGCGTTGGCGGCTGCCGTGGCGGACCAAGCAGGGAAAGAGCAGGATGTCTTGTTTTGGCAGATGGAGGATCTGAGCAAGAAGATGGAGACTCTGCTAGTGGAGAGGGATAAAGGATAGATCGATCCAAGGCTGGAGGAGCAGACGACACGAGGAGTGGATGATCCGGGTGATCAGAACAGAGGGATCATTCGCGATACGCAAGGTTTGGTGAGGGGGCCGTGGGAGGAGGGTCCTGATCCCCCTTGACCGATAAGAGAAGTGGGAGGTGGAGTGGACAATAACTTGTTGAAGCTGTCGTTCCTGAAATTTGGTGGTGAGAATCCGACAATTTGGCTGGACAAGTGATCGACTATTTCTCTATCTTCGGTGTCCATGAGTCACTGTGGGTGAGGGCTGTGGTGTTGCATAAGCTGATGGAAGGGTTGGGAATGTGGGTGAAGTTCAGTGCTGCGGTGAAGGAGAAGTTTGGATTGTAGGAATATCCGAAGGCGATCTACGATCTGCTTCATCTGTGGCAACAAGGAGGATTGTAAGATTATATCACGGAGTTCGAGCAGCTGCGTTATGCGACCACCATGCACAACCCTGATTTGGATGAGACGTTCTTCGCCACTCAGTTCGCAAAAGGGTTGCAGAGTGAACTGCAGAACCAGGTGTTGCCACAGATGCCATCCATGGTGAACAAGGTTGTCTTGGCTCGATTGTAGCAGGAGATGTTGGATCGAAGCAAAACGAGGGTGCATCACCAGCAGAGTGGTGTTAGGCAGCAGCCCAGCTGGAAATTGGGAGATCGACAAGGTGGAGAAGGAAGAGTGAACACACCTATGGTAAAGTATTGAAAGTAGTCTAAAGGGAAGTGAATAGGCAATTAAAACTAAAATGCATCTAATTAAAAACCTGAGCTAGGTTAGGACTTATCCGACAATGCTCGGACAAGTCTGACAGAAAGTCAGACAAGCCAATGGTGTGATTTTTCTTAACTCTGATGAAGTAAATAGCACCCTAGCAGTTCTAAAAGCAATATAGATGAAGAAATATGAACTACAACTTGCTAGAACATGTAGATAAAGACAAATCCCTAGATGATCACTAGAAAGGTAAATATGATGAAGAAAATAAAAAAGACACAATGAACACCTATGTTCCCGTTGAGGAGTCCACGAAGGACCGGGCCTTCACTATCCCTTCCCTCGCTAGAACGAAAAACTCAGGCAAACAAAGCAAATCGAATCAAAGTTCAACCCAAAAGCCACTTCTTCTCCAATCTCACAACCATTCTTTCACTCTTCTAAAAAATCTCAGTTTTTTTGCTCTTGAAGGGGAAATCTAGGTGTAGAAGTGCTCTTGAGGGTTTTGTGGGCGTAGGTGCTCATTTGAATTGTTAGGGTATGGCTAAGAGGGGATTTGGTCCCCTATTTATAGCCAAAAAGTGATTTTGACTGTTGTTAGGCTGCCCACGTCGGACAAGTACAAAAATATCTCGAACATGTCCGAGCTGATGGGCCTAGAGATGGTACGGCTAAATGTTTGATTCCAAATTAGTGTATAAAAGCCGCTTCGGACATGTCTAACATGTGTCGGACAAGTCTGAGAAACCAATGTGGGGTTTTGACTGACTTATCTGGCTTTGTATCCCTCGGACAAGTCCGAAGAATCTCGGATATGTTCAGGTTTATGCAAGGAGTAATCGGATATGTCTGGTCAAAGTCGAACAAGTTCGACTGGCCAGATGACTTAGAATTTTTCTAAGTTATGGCTGTTTAGTGACATTTTGGACATGTGTGACCCAACTCGGACAAGTCCGAGGGGCCAGAGGACTTAGAATTTTTCTAAGTCCTTGCTATGCAGTGACATCTTGGGCATGTCGGGCCTAACTCAGACAAGTCCGAGGGTCCAAAGGACTTAGAATTTTTCTAAGTTCTGGCTGTGTAGTGACATCTCGGGCATGTCTGGCTCAACTTGGACAAGTCCGACAGGCAAGAAAGACTTAGAATTTTTTCTAAGTCTTCGTACGCCGGACAAGTCTGACACACCTAGAACATGTTCGAATCTTGCAGGGAGAACTCAGACATATCCCAGCTCATAGATCTGACAAGTCCAAACTTTTGGTTAATTGATCTTCTTTAAAACTACCCAAGAGGTTGAGCTCACATTTGATTCCCTAAGTTTACAAGAGTCGTGTCCCTCTTAATAGTATGGTGTTTCCTACAACTCAAGAAAAAAATCCTAATTTTACAAGTCCTTTTTGCGCCTTTTCTCCCTTTCAAAGTATTTTCAATAAGCACATTTCGTACTTCAATTTATGTGAGAACTCAACAATATTCATTAGTTCCTTAATTGTTTGTCATTAATCGTCCAAAACCCACAAGGGACCTAGATGCATTTTCAATCTTCCCTTTTTGGTGATTGATGACAAGCAATTAAAGTTTTTTATTTTGAGATAAATAAGTGTTTTGAGTGTTGAGTGAGTACGAGTATATGAGGGAGACATTGATAACAATCTCATACTCCCTTAACACTCATGGAGTGTCTATATGCAAAGTGTACAAGTGTGATAAACCGTGATGCACATATGACATGATTTTAGCATAATTTTGTGCAAAATCCACAAGTATCAATTCCATGGCATCACAAGACATAATGGACAATATTAAGACACACAATGCATTAAAAATAACTAACATAGTGCATTACAAGCATACAAACTCAAGTACTAGACAAAAGTGATAAAAATATTAAAAGTCCATAGAGTCTCCACACACACACACACGACTAGAACAAGAAAACACTACTACTTCTCCCCCTTTGGCATCAAAGCACCAAAAAGGAGAAAAGTACTAATCTACTCCTCGTTATCATCGCTATTGATGTTGTTGTCATCATCCTGCTCCTCCTCGTAGTCGCTGACGCCAGCGGAGGAAGAAGAAACAGCTGCTGCCGGAGGAGGAGGGGCACTTTAACAAGCAACAACGGTGGAGAAGTAGGCAAGCTCATCCTCCATGAGCTCTCAAAACTCGACAGGAGGCTCATCCTTGTTGTAGTCCGAGACTGGAGCTCCCCAAGGGGGAAGCTGCAGGAGCTCCCGGATAGCGGCCAATTCCCACTGGTTCCTCTTCATGTTCTTCTTGGCCTTCTGCGCATTGAACTTAGCAGATCGACATGCAGAGAAGATGCCCTTTAGAATCTTGACGAGGCCCATGGTGCAGGACGACTACTGAGAAGCCAGAGGACGAGGTGGAGGAGGAGAACCATGCTTGTGACCCGTAAAGCGAGGCTGAGCAGGGGGTGCCTTAGAGGGGCCAGACTAAGCTCTCCTCAGGATGAAGTGCAGCTGAGGGCATTTGGGGCACTTGTAATTGTGTGGCACATCCTTCACGAACTTCTTATGAGGGGAATGCTCGATCATCTCCACTTTGTATGGAGCATAGCAGGACGACCTAGCCATATTCTCTGAGGCTAGGTATATCTCCTCGTAGACATAGTCAAACACATTAAACTTGTTCTCTCCTCAAAGCCACTTGAGGTGGTTCCTGGAGTTTGAGTTGAGGCAGTTTGCATCTCCATCCTTTGGTGCCAAAGTCTTCCTTCTAATCCAATTCATCACTTGGTAGAATGGGAGGAGCCCGTGAGTGAGAGGTGGATTGCCCAAAGTCAGAGTCATACAACTCAGTGATCTCCTCAGCTTGAAGAATATCATCTTCATGGATCTCATCCTCATGCCAAAGGGTTCGGTAGAGGCCCAAAATCTGGGCGAAGTCCTCATAGGACACAGAGTATATCTTTCTTTGTGTCATCCAAGTAATGCTCTTATCAGAGTTGTAGAACATCGTGGCAAAGAATTGTAGGATGACCTCCACATTCCATGGGTGTTGCATGCCCATGAAATTCTTCACATTGTGATATTCACAGGCATTCATCACTTCATTAAATGGCGAGCTGGAATTTTGCTTCATCACTTCCCAACCTATCCATTGCATATCCAAAACAATGTGCTTCTTTTCCATAAACAAGCACCGATAGTAGTCCATGTGAAAGAAACTTCAGAACCTAGGATCTCCAACAACCTTGTCATAGGAATAACAAGGTTGATCTATTTGTTCTCCGGCCTCCTTAATGTTTCTCCAGTACTCAAACCTTTGATTCCCTCGCCTTGTGTCACCGGTGAATGCAATGACCACAAGCAGGCCAATCTTGACATTGGGGTTGCTCCCCCAGAACCGATGTCTTCCCCTTGACTTTGTTCTTGAATTGTTAACGAGGTGCTCAGAGGGGCTCTCTTGGATGGTTGAGGAACTTGGGAGGAGTCCCCTCAGTCTTGGCACTTCTTGGATCTCCTCTCAGGATGAGAGTCTCCGCCCATGGTCTAAGATGTATAAGAGATGATTAGGGAGGATTCGAATGTTGTCGATACAAACTGTTGAAGATTTTTTGAAGTTTGAGTTAAAAACTGTGCAAACTCAGATAAGTCCAAAGTTCTAGTCCGATATGTCCGAAGCTAGTCGGATGTATCCGAAGCTAGTCGGATGTATCTGAAGGAAAACTTCAGACTTGTCCGACATGTCTCAGACTTGTTCGAGCCACAAGTCAGACATGCTCGAGCCTAAAAGTTCTAACCCCAACTTTGACAAAAATCATTTAAACCAAAACTGATCGACGAGACATTGAGGCACAAGGTGTAAAATGACTCTTAGAAGACATTTCTTGGACTGCATGCGACAAAATGTCGCTAGATCTAAGGGGAAAGAGAGCAGATTGAAAATACCTTGAGAAAATGAGGAAAACTTGAGAGAGATTGACCAAGGTGGAGAGAATCAAGCTAGGGCTTGATCCTTAAACTTGAGGGGGGGGGGGGTTCCTCAATGTATTCCTTCAAAGAATCGCTCAAGGGGAAAGAAAACCGCTAAAGGATTTGATGGATTGATTTGGATTGGATTGAGAAGAAAGGGGAAAAGAGGGGAGGCCATCAAACTTGATGGCAAAGGGCTCGGACAAGATCCTGGTGGACATGTCTGAGGCCTTGTTAGACAAGCCTAATGGGCACAGAATGACAAGATCAAATCCCTCGTCGAACATGTCCAAACCCTGGGGTCGGACAAGTCCAACTTCCCTTAGCAGAAAATAGTGTGTTTCTTAGGGAGGGGACTATATAACCGCACATATATATAGGAGACATGGAGGACAATTTTTCACAAATATTCTCGATGGACATAGCCAGTAAAACAAACATCATTCATACAATAGCTAAAATCCAAAATGACAATGTATGGTAAAATAGTTTGAAAGAAAATCAAGTGAGGTGAGTTTTCACAAACATGCAAGTTTTTGAAGGTCCTAAACTAAAGCAATTCAGATGTGCAACATCTCAAGCCACATTTCGAGAATCTAGGATATTTAGCTCACTCCTTCACAAAAGCGTTTTTCATCTAGTGACTTGGTGAAGATGTCGGCTAGTTGTTTTTCGGTTCTAAGATGAGAAATGACTAAATCCCCCTTCATAGAATGGTCTCTCAAGAAGTGGTGCCGCATATCTATAAGTTTGGTCTAGAATGTTCAACGGGGTTATGGGCAATCTTAATGGCACTCTCATTGTAATATGAGAGTGGAATATAGTTCATATTGAGACCATAGTCCTTTAGAGTTTGCCGCATCCAAAGAAGTTGTGCAAAAGAACTTTCGGCTGCAACATACTTTGTTTCGGCTGTGGATAAGGCAATAAAGTTTTGTTGTGAGGACCTGGTTCCTGACATTCAAGGAATCACATTGGGTGGTGCCGTGCGATGTGGCACCCAATAGCACACACGGAAAGACATAGTACAGATACAAGGATTTAATTTCTTTATAAGATATTGTTTCCAAGATAGTGTATAAAAGCAGTACACACACAGCAAAAAGTACATACTCACACTCTTAAGCTATCTAGGCACAAGAGAAGTCGTCCAAGCCTGTGGACACTTCTCACTAGCAACATGAATATCATAAGGCAGACTTGTGATGTCACGTGAGAGATACATCTCGACAGCCCGAGATCTCACGGATAACCCATAACAGCAACAATATAAGTAAACCCGCAAAACAACATATAAAGAACCTGTGAGCATGAAAGCTCAGCAAGACTTAACCGTCTCACCTAAAGGCATGAAACTCTACATGTTGAAAACTCTAAAGATAGGAAGTTGAAATTTGCTGAAATGAACTCGCCGAATGTAAATCCTTAGTGCTTAGTTTTAAAGTAGCATATGAGATTCTCTGAGCATGCATCATAATGAACTCCACAGTCAAACAAGAAATTCTTCAGCCACAATGATACTTGCCCAAAATTCCATAGGCTTCATTCAAGTTAAATATTTGGAAATGATAACTTTGATTGTGCTATCTCTAATTCAACCAAGGTTGCAATACAATATGATAACCATTGCAGCAGATTCATAAAATTCTCACTACTTTGTATTACTACGTCATGACACACTGAACAAGTATGCTCAATCCATAACACCCGAATAGCACGACACATACACCCAGACTCAGAGCTAAGAAGACACACTCCACTGATGTTCTATGTAGTCACCTTTCACTTGACACCTACACGCCGAACCAATCCCTCCGCAACGGGCAGGAGGCCCCACACGGAGCATGAAGTGTCCGTTGGTAGGTTTACACCTTGCTGCCCTCAAGCCACACATATAAGGCAGTGGGTTATGCCTCAACGCTAAGGTGAATAAGTTACATCAGTTTCTTGGATCCCATATATCCAGTACGCCTCTTTTACAACACAAACTTGCTCAACAGGGCTGCACATGGCACGATCCTCAGTCAACAAAGGTAGGGCTACGCACCCAAGACCAAGTAGCGTTACATCCTATCTCGCTGCTCGGTTTATTGTTCAGTTCATAAGCCATTCTCTAAAATAACTAATCTCAGGTGACAATATCACTATCTCTGGAGTGAATTTCAACTACTCCACTTCTAACGGATTCTCTACAACATTAGCATGGCAGTTCGACACGTCTAACTATCAACCTAGCCAAATACTCCATAGGATTGTGGATCATGCATTTGGAATATTCAAACACAATAGACCTAGTGCACAGTTCATATACTAGTCATCATAGTGATAAAAGCAAACCTTTTAGAAATGACTGAAATGCAAACATGGGACTTGCTTTCGGTTGAGAAATAAAGTCAGTGAAGATCAGTTAATAAACTCCGCCATGGACTTCATCACAGCTGTCGGAGTCCGGTTCCGACAATTCTCTCAGCACTACGGTTAGTAGACCGGAGTTTCTGAGTTCGGTTAGGGCGTGCGGAGATTCAGGGAAAGATGGCGATTTGACACGAGGATTTACGTGGTTCAGGCCGCCTGAGCGTAATACTCTACTCCACAGGTGTGTGTTGTTGTTGTATTGAGCGTCTGAGCCCTTGTGTGTGAGAGAGGCCAGAAAAGTCTCTAGCCAGTCTCAGCCTGTCTTGGGCGAGTGTGGAAGCCTCCCTGTGTATCGCTCGGCCAGTCCTTTTATAGTACAAGGACTGGTCATTACACCATCAGCCTGGCCCGACATGTGGCCCTGGCGGTTACTGATGTCTAATACACAATTGATGTACTTAATTCCCCTTAACAGTGTGATAACGCACCTTGATATATAGCGGCGTTACTGGTATTAAGGGCCATCCGATCGTGTGTCATTAAGATATCATTAATGATACATAATCAGGTCTTGAAGTCTTTAATGTTCCATGAAGGTCCGAGCCGTTGGAGGTCCACCAATCTGCCTATTGAGGTTGAAGGTCCATCGGTTGGACGCGTGGCAGCTCCGGAGCTTACCGTCTTGGACGAGTAGGTCCGGTGCTGTTGTACACATGTCGGTACCGGAGCTTCCCTCTGACGGGGGTTAGGTCCAGAGGTTCCGCACTGGTATCTAGTCTGGAGCTTTCCCATGTGTGGAATAGCTCGGTTTTATGATACACGTGGCGGCACTAGGACTAACCATAGAAGGGAGGCAGGTCCGGTTTCGTATGACATGTGGGGCCTTCGGTGGTCTTCAACTCAGATAGGTGGAGTTCCTTTCTAGTCTTCGCAGTTCCAAGGAGTATCCGATACGCAGGGTACCGATAGTGGCCCCCTGGGTCCACTCTGGGACAGACCTTTTGGTGTAAGTCATTCTGTCAGAGGTGGGTCCATCATTCAATTTCCGCGCCGTGTCTTCAAGGGTTTTTGGATGTGTTGTTGAGGTGGTGGTTCCCAGTTAAACCATCGCCGCGTGGCATCTTCAGGATGCGGCAGGTGAGATCTACGCGTGCGGATCTCACGCAATTGAAGGTCACCGGTTCCCAATACAAAAACCGTATCGGTTCCGCGCGCCCTATCAGGCCGCCACCCTCGGGTTTCCCACCTCTCATCATGACAACTGTTCGCCTGGGGTAAGGTCCTCGACTTGATCGTCTGGGTGGCTCCGGGCCCCCTTGTCATTGCAGAGTGAAATTTTTGAACTGTATCCTTGGCCCTTTTGCGGTTTCCATCCAAGCGTTGCAGGGGCTTACTTAAGAAAGAAAGTGCACATCGTTTGGGGATTTCTTACGCCTTCATTTGAACTTACGCTCGAATCCTCCAAACTTTTGCTTGCTTTTTCTCTCTCGCCCTACCGTGCTGCGATGGAGTTGGGTCTCCGCAAGAGCCGTCTCACGACCGACGACGATTTGAAGAATGTTCGGACCTACATGGGGTGGTCCAGCGACTCCTTCAACCACCTGGTCCGCGCCGGCAAGCTCCCGTTCAAGAAGAAGTGCGCTGGCAACATGGTGTACTTTTCTGCGTACGCCATGGTGGGACTGATCCCACCTTTCTCAACTTTTCTTTTGATGCTGCTAGACTTATATGGTCTGCAGTTGTACCACCTTGGCCCCCACTCCATTCTTCTTGTGTCAACATTCGTCCAGTTCTGCAAGATGTGGGTGGGTATTCCCCCCTGCGTCGAGCTTTTTTGTACCTTCTTCACCATCCACACCACCGACAAGAGTGATGAGTATCTTGGATTCTACTATTTTGTGAAGCGCAAGAAATGCCCCCACAAGTACTTGAGGTCGTTCCCTTCCGGCAAGTGGGATGACTAGAAGAAGGATTGGATTGTCATCACGGCAGAGGAGCACGAGAAGCTGGTGCTGCCTGAAGGTCTTCCCAATGTTGACACTGACGCCTGGAGCAAGGCTCCGATGCTGTCGGAGGCCTTCAACCCTACCTTGACCAGGATCCACCAATGTGTGGAAGGAGGGGTGACCCCCCAGGCGGTCTTCTGCAACTTCCTGGTCAACTGGTGGGCTCCACTGAAGAAGAGGGAGAAGCTCGCCTGGGCCCTCAATAGCATGATGGATGATGAACGGATTGAAACCAGTTTGAAGTCCAATTTGGAAGGCGCAGCTTTGGAGCTTCATCTCAAGAAGTTATAGCATGGCATCGATGTCAAGGGCGACGACTTAACTCCGCCGGCGGCTTTCCTCCCTCTAAACATGGAGGCGGAGTTCAGCAGGGAGCTCCGGTGGAAGATGCCGGTGCTTGATGACCTCGGTGAGGTAGAGAGGCGTTCGACCACCAAATTGGCGATTCCCGGAGCTTCCGAGGGTGGCCCTGCTTCCGCCCCGAGTCAGAGAGCTGAAGTCATTGGCAAGAGCAAAGAGTTGGCAGAGCCCTCCAGCCGAAAGAGGAAGTTGAAGAACTCTGACGGGAGGCCCGTCAGACCTGCTCCTTCCACAACATCTCCTTCTCCCTGGCGGGGAAGGTCTTCGACGGCGACAATAACTCCAGCATCGGCATCTTCTCAGGGCGCCAGCTCCGACCTTGTGGCTCCGGCAATAGCCAGCTAAGGGCTCTAGGTCCGAGGGTCTTTCCCAGTCGAGGAAGGCCCCAACCAAGACGTCACTGACGGCGGCAGTAAGCTCCAAAGGGCCTTCTGGAGCTACTACCCCAGTTGCTACTGGGTCAGGCTCTGAACGTCCAGCGAAGAGATTCTGCGCTAGTTGGAGCAGAAGTCTTCCAAGGTAAATTTGCTTTTTTACCTCAGTTGGTTATTTTTGTTATAATCATATTTTGAGTTTCTTCGTCCTTCATCCACATGGTCTCCAAAAAAGGGGTTGAAGCTCTGGTTCCTGTGAAAGCAGCTGATGCTATGCAGGCGGAGGCTCCGGCTCCAGTTCCAGCACCGCCCCAGGTTGTGGCTGAGGTCTCGGCAGGTCCGACGCCAGCTGTCGAGGTTCTGGACCTCGACTCGTCTCCTGATGCTCCCGTGGTAGCGCCGTACCACAGGAACTAAGATGTACCAGTGGCACCAGCTCCGGAGGTTGAAACTCCGGTTTTTGATGCTGTGATGATGGACGCTTCGGCCTCAGAGCTGGAGGTAGTTGCAGTTCTGGCTTTAGGGCCAGATGTTATTGAAGCCCCGGCGACGGAGCCGGTGGTTCAAGAAGTTCCGGTGCCTGAGCCGGTTGTCACAGAGGTGCTGGCACCCAACCGGTGGAGGTCGAAGCGCCAACGCCTGAGCCGGCAGTAAAGGAGGCACCAGCACCGGAGTCGGAAGTGGCCTCAGCTCCGGCTGAATCTTCAATGCCTACCCCGGAGGTGGTAGTTCTGGAGGTACCCGTGCCCAAGCCAGGGTGCCACGACGAAGTGACCGGTCCTCTGCCAGAGGGATCAGTTGCTGATGACCTAGCGGCGGGACCTTCGGAGCCGACTCCGGCGGTAGAAGCTCCCATTGTCAGACCTTCCTCGGCGGCGACCGAGGCTATCCCGGAGGGTGGCCCTAGTGCCGCGGACGCTCAGGGGACCACTCTTGTAGAGTGGGACCCAATTTTTGTTATGGAGAACTCGCTGGAGTCAGCGGAGAGGACCTCGGCAGGTCAGGAGCCGATCCCCCTGTCGTTATCCATCGACAATGCCTGCTCCAGCCTTCGTCAGGTCCAGCTTGCCTTTTACCACGATAGCAAGGCCCTCGAGGAGGAGCGCCAAACCCTTAGGAGGTGGCGCAACCGGCTCCAATTCGAGACCAAGCTGGCACAAACAAGGCTAGCCGACGACAAGGAGTGGGTCAAGAGGGAGAAGGCCCGGATGGAGTACTAGGGCCAGCTGTTGGATGAGAGGGAAAGCCTGGTGCGATCTCTCGACAACCAGTCCCGGGCCATACACGAACAGGCCGTGGCTTATGAAGGAGCGAATGATCGTCAGGAGAAGCTCATCACTATCCATGAGAGTCTCGTCAAGCGTTGGGAGGCTCTTGAGGAGCGAGAGAAAAAGCTCGAAGATGAAGAGCAAAAACTTCAGGAGCTGAGGGATGACCTCGTGAAAAGGGAGGAGGAGCTTGCCCAAAGGCTGGCTCTGGGTGACAAGAGCCTTGCAGAGCACACCAAGAAGCTGGAGGAGCTCTGCGGGAGCGAGGATAAGAAGACCTGGCAGCGGGGACAGGACCTCACCAAAAGGGAGAACGAAGTCGCTGCCAGGGAGAAGAAGGTGTGAGGCCGGGAGAAAGACCTGGTTGACCGCCGGAACAAGATCCACGTCTGGGAAGAGGAGCTTGCCAACCTCGAAAGGAAAGTTGCTAAAAGGATTCAGCAACACGCCAAAGAGGTCGAATGCCTTGCCCGAGAGAGTTTGGAGCTTGCGGCGACCAAAAGGTCCTTGGAAGAGATGCGAGGCTCAAGGGCTGCAGAGTCCCAACAAGTATGGGACTTCTTGGGCAAAGCCAATGACGCGCTGACGCCGCTGGGCTTTAGTCCCATGCGTCCGAACGATCCAGAGCCGGAGTTGGACCATGCGCTGAAGGCATTGAGCTCAGCTGGCAACAAACTCAACAAGATGGGCGATGTCATCGCGGATCAGTTGGAGACTGAAGGAAAATCCCTTGCGCAGAACATCGTAGAATACATGCTGACGTGCTACACAAGCCGGGATCCTCACTTACCACTAGATCCGGTGCTTGAAGGTCCCATCAACGGAGAGGGAGATGCCGCCAAGGCTAGCGTATCGGAGGTTGCCCAGAAGGTTGTCTCGTTCTTCCTTAGGATTTATGACTTTCTCCTTGTAGCTCCCACCTGTATCTTCTCTTCTTTTCTCCAATTTTGTAATCTCTTGTCCTCATATGAATGATATCCAAAAAATTTATGAATTTCATTTTTTGTCTTCAACCTTTGTCTCACTTGGCCCCTGGTAAATGTACACAATTTGATTGCGAACATGTACCAAAAGGATGTAGCATTTTGTTGAAGACTTGAGTGCTTCAAACTTGTAGAATATAGTTCCAAAGTCGTCGACAGCAGGGCCCCCTGAGGTTGTCGGAGCTTAGTAGCTCCAGCAGCGACCGTTGTCAACACGTAGAGCATCGACAGTTGGCTCTCTGGGGTTGTCGAAGCTTAGTAGCTCCAGCAGCGACCACTGTCAACACGTATAGCGTCGACAGCAGACCCCATTGGGGTGTCATTCTACCATCTTTTCTTCACGTTGATGGCTGGCTCCCTGGATTTGTCAGAACTTGATAGCTTCGGTGACGCCTACTATCAATGTTTAAAACATCGACAGCGGGCCACCTTAGGGGATGTCGAAGCTTTGATAGCTCCGGCATCATTCACCATCATCATGAGATTTTTATTTTTCCTACACACTGAAGTCAAGAAAAACAGTAAAATCCATTACTTATCTATAACTCGTTTGCGGCTTACTATTCCTGAAAGAAATTTTTTGGTCGACCGCAATTCTATATACAATCAAGTGTGTTTGCTTATTTTCTCCAGGTCCGATCATTTTCTGGACTCACCTTACTCAGGCCTGCCGGGGTGTAGGTAGAGTGGCGTACTTAGGGTGCAGGACTAGGCTAAGTCGATAGCACACTCTGGACCTTGATTGGCTTGGCGTTCAGGCGAGTAAGCCATTCAACAATGTTAAGACCCAGAAGAATTAACAATTCAACTTGAATTATACATGAATTGTTCGAGCTAAAGTTTCTTGAGGATTGCACAACTTTGTTATAGACAAGAAAGAGAAAAATTAAAAAGAATGAGCCTGTACAAAATAAATGCACGTGGAGTCTGTTTTTACATAATGATGTCTTTCATTATAGGTCCGGGGTACAGGGGAAACAAGTACACTCTTACGGTACGGAACCAGGCTAAGTGTGTTGCATTTCTTGTTTGACCCAAGGTAACTAGCTACACTTTTAGTTCTGAGACTGTGTCAAGTGTTGCTTGAACTTTGTGGACCTTTCGGGAAAGGTACGGCTGTTCTCCTGGAGGAGCTACCCGACTCTGTACAATGACGCTATAACATACATCATATCTAATCACAGACTCACCTCCATGATATTAAGCGTAGAACTTACAGAGGTGCTCAATATTCCAAGGATTAGGGAGCGGTGTCCCATCCTCGGTTGCCAAGCGAACGCATCCGGGATGGGATACTTTAATCACTCGGAAGGGTCATTCCCAGCTGGGGGAAAGTTTGTTTAACCCTTCTTGAGTTTGTATTCTCCGTAGCACCAGATCGCCTTCCTCGAGCTGTCGGTTATGCACATGCCTTTGATGATAGCGCTGGAGCACTTGGCGGTATCGTGCATTTCGAACAGCTGCTCGACACCTTCCCTCTTCAATGAGGTCAAGGTCTTCACGTCGAAGCTGGTCCTGCATGGCTTCGTCGAAGGTCCGGACCCGGAGTGACCCCAAGGTGATTTCCGGAGGAAGGACTGCTTCAGCTCCGTACACCAGGAAGAAGAGTGTCTCTCCAGTTGACCGGTTTGGAGTTGTCCTGTTTGCCCACAAGGTGGGCGGAAGCTCTTCAATCCAGTTGGCTCCATGTTTTTTCAGGTGCTCATATGTGCGGGTCTTGAGTCCTTTTAGGATTTCTGCATTTGCTCTCTCAGCTTGGCCATTGCTTGCTAGGTGAGCTACGGAAGCGTAGCTGACTTGAATGCCGAGGTCTTCGCAATATCCTTGGAATGCAGAGCTTGTGAATTGGGTCCCATTGTCAGTTATGATCTTGTTTAGGACTCCAAATCTGCATACTATGGACTGCAAGAAATTGATAGCTGATTGCTTGTTTATTGTCACAACTGGAGTTGCTTCTGGCCACTTAGTGAACTTGTCGATGGCGACATACAGGAACTTGTAACCTCCGACGGCTCTTGAGAAATGTCCCAAGATATCCATACCCCACACGGCGAATGGCCATGTCGGAGGTATCATTTGTAGAGGTTGAGCTGGTGTGTGAATTTGCTTCACATGGAACTGGCATGCTTCATATTTCTTCACTAGCTCGGTTGCATCCTGGAGTGTTGTAGGCCAGTAAAAACCATGCCTGAAGGCTTTACCGACCAACGTGCGGGAAGACGCGTGGTTCCCAAACTCGCCTCCATGGGTTTCCGCGAGGAGCTCGCGGCCTTCTTCCCTTGTAATGCACCGTATTAGGACGCCGTTGGCACCACGCCGGTAGAGATCCCCTTCTACCAGTGTGTATCTTTTATCCAATCTGACTATCTGGTCAGTAGATACATTGTCTTCGGGAAGGATGTTGTCTTTCAAGTAGCTCCGAATCTCCGAGATCCATGCATTGGAGCTAACTTGAGCTTCTGAGTCTTGCGTGCTGGGTTGCTCGGAGCTTCCTGCAACACCTACGACCCTTGATGGACGCCATGGTATCAGGGCCATCGGGACTGCCAGCTTTGAGGTGCGGGTCTCGCCCCCTTCGCTCAGTTCGGCAGGTTGAGCTGTTGGTCTTGACAATCTTCGGACGAAGGTTCCGTCGGGAGTCGGAGCTCTGGTGGAAGCTTTCGTCGAGAGTTCGTCAGCTTTAGCGTTGTTGAGACGCTGAACATGGCAAAGATCCAGGACATCGAAATCCTTCTGAAGATTCTATAGTTCAAGTAGATATGCAGCTAGTTGAGGGTTGTTGCAGCAGCATTCACGTTTGACTTGTTTTATTATGAGCTGCGAATCACCCTTTACCAACAGTTGCTTGACACCATATGATAGTGCCACCTTGAGTCCATAAATTAATGCTTCATACTTTGCCATGTTGTTGGTCGCCTTGAAGTCAAGGTGAACCATGTATTTGACCTTCTCCCCGATCGGAGCGAGGAGAAGGATTCCAGCTCCGACTCCCTGCTTCTGCACGGAGCCCTCAAAGTAGAGAATCCAGTGAGGCTCAGTGAAGACCGGAACCTTGGGTTCCTGCTTCTACTCACTGGGGCCCCCAGAATTTGATGGAGAGGGGGTCCATTCTGCCACAAAGTCTACCAATGCTTGACTCTTGATCGCTTGTCTTGGGATGAATTCAAGATCGAACTCATCCAATTCCGCTCCGCTGCCCACTTTGCAATGTTCCCAGTAGAGTTGGGGTTATGCAAGATTGCATGCAGTGGATAAGAGGTTACCACCGAAATCTTGTGAGCTTGGAAGTAGTGACGAAGCTTCCTAGAGACAATAAGAACTGCGTAGAGCAGCTTATGCACCTCTAGGTACCGAGTCTTGGCGTCATGAAGCACTTCACTGATGAAGTACACTGGGCGCTGGACTGTCCAGACCCTCTCGGAGGGGCCTGGAGCTTCCTCCTCATCAACCCAGACCCTCCCGGAGGGGTCCGGTGCTTCTTCAGGGACCTCCAGGTTCTTGCTATAGGAACCCGGGGCTTCTTCCTGAGTGACCCGGACCTTCCCGGAAGGGTCCGGATCTTCTTGTTCAGCAACAGTAACTCCCTCATTTGAAGGAGGTTGATTCTCTGGCATCTCACCTCGAGGATCCGGGTTTGGGGGCTGGGACCCAGACTCGCCTTCAGGTAATCCGAACCTTCTCGGAGGGGTCTGGATTCCTGAACTAGGGATGGTTCTGGTTTTCCCCAACCAGGACCATGCTGACAACTTTGTCAGTTGCGGAAATGTAAAGAAGAAGTGGCTCACCAGCATACGGAGCTACCAAAGTTGGTAGAGTGGTGAGGAGCTGCTTCAGCTCTTAGAATGCCTTTTCCGCTTCTTCAGACCATTGGAAAGGTCCGGACTTCCTCAATAGTTTGAAGAAGGGTAGCGCCCGTTCTGCCAGTCTTGAGATGAACCGGCTGAGGGCTGCTAGACACTCAGTTAGCTTCTGGACATCCTTGATGTGGGCTGGTGGCCGCATGTCTTCAATAGCTTTAATCTTCACCGGATTCGCCTCTATTCCTCGGTGGTTCACCAAGAATCCAAGAAGCTTTCCAGAGCTAACCCCAAAGACACACTTGTTTGGGTTCATCTTTGTGCGTGTGATTCGCAACTTGTCGAAGACAGCTTGCAAGGTGTCAAGAAATGACTCCTTGTTCTTGATCTTGACGACGATGCCATCGACATACACTTCCCCTACATCTCTGATGAGCTCTCCAAACGTTTTGTACATAGCTTGCACAAACATTGAAGCAGCATTTTTGAGACCGAATGGCATGGCAGTGTAACAATATAATCCATCTACTGTGATGAAGGCAGTATGCTCTTCATCTTCCCTAGACATTCTGATTTGATGATACCCAGAATATGCGTCTAGGAAACACAATAATTCACACCCGGAGGTGGAATCCACTATCTGATATATTCTAGGTAGTGGGAATGGATCCTTTGGGCATGCCTTATTCAGTGTTGTGTAGTCGATACACATCCGGAGCTTCCCGACGGCCTTAGGTACAACGACTGGGTTTGCCAGCCATTTTGGGTGGAATACTACCCGGATGAATCTAGCTTCGAGCAACTTCTTCACTTCTTGACGTATGAAGTTTTGTCGCTCTACTAATTGCTTCTGAGGCTTCTGATGTACAGGCCGAGCGTCGGGATAAATCTTTAGATTGTGCTCAATCACCTCCCTAGGGATCCCAGGCATTTGTGACGGTTGCCAGGCAAACACGTCGACGTTAGCCCAGTGGAAAGTGATGAGCGCGAGTTCCTATTTATCGTTCAGACCTCCCAATATACGGGTGGTCTGAGCAGCGTCGGAACCAATTTGGACGACTTTGACAGGAATGTCGGTGTCGCCGCTTAGTTGCACACGAGGTGCGAAGGTTGAGCCTCGATGATGAATGCTCGGGGGCTTTGGAGCTTGCTCCTTTCCGGATTCTTCCTCCTGCACTGTAGCAAGCGCGTGGAGTTCTTCCAGAGTAGTAACTCTGGCGGTGCGATCTCCGCGGATCCGGAGAACGCCTGAGGGTGTTGGCATCTTCAACACCAAGTAGCCATAATGAGCAGCGGCCATGAATTTGTACAAAGCTAGCCTGCCCAAGACGGCGTTGAATGGCAAGTTGATATGTGCCACGTCGAAGACCAACTTCTCGATCCTGTAATTCTACCGAGTTTCGAAGGTAACCGAGAGAGTAATGGCTCCGGGTGGATTTATGGCCCCCAGACCTACTCCGGAGAAAGGTCGAGAGGGGCGAAGATCCTAAGGTCAGAGCTGAAGCTTGACGAAGGCTTTGAAGCTTATGAGGTCCAGCCCCAACCTTCGTCCACCATTACGTGGTGGAGCTGGATGTTATTGAGGTAAGAGATACCATCAGTGGAAGTTGGCCAGCTCCGATCATGTTCCGAGGGCAGTCCGAAGCATCGAAGGTGATGGCAGTATCCATCCACTTCCGATGAGGCTCCGCCCTGGTGGTGGGAGCTACTGAGGCCATGTCCCGATGCATTGTCTTGAGGACACGGCGGGAAGTGATGTCCAATGAACCACCAAAGATGGTGTCAATGGTCTTCCGACGCTCGTTGTCGAAGACGTCAGAATCGTCGTCAACGGAGGTGTAAACATCCTTCAAGACCTTTTGGGGTCCTGAAAGCCTAACTCCTCTTCAGCCGGAGTTTCGTCGACTTTTTATTTTCCTTCCCTTTGACGGAAAGGAGCTTCTTCCCGGCGCTTGTTGTAGCGCTCGGCGAGGTTCTAGACTTCTCGGCAGTTTTCCAGGTTGTGCCTGTTCGCCTTGTGTATGGGACACCACATCTTGGAGTTTCCACCATCTTCAAACGACGGCCGAGGTCGTTTCTCGGGGCATGGCCCCTGGCCACCCGGAGTTGCAGCAGATGCAGCAGTAGGTGTGCCGGCCGACGGCTTCTTCTTGCCATTGAACTTTTTTTTCTTCTTGCCACTCCCGGAGGTAGTGGCTTCACCCTTGGAGGATTTTTTGTTGGCCTCCGGAGGTGGTTGGGAGTGCATTTCACGACCCTCCGCAGCTTTGACACACTTGTCTGCCAAGCTGAAGAGTTCCGTGACACTGGTGACTTCCTTAGTCGCCAACTTCTCCAACATCTTCTTATCTCGAACGCCTTATCTGAATGCTACAATAAAAGAAGCGCTTGAGATAGAAGTAATGGTATTTCGTACCTGGGAGAACCTCTGGATGAAAGATCGCAAGGACTCTCCCCCTTTTTGCTTCACTGCAAAAAGATCCAGTTTTGTGCCTGGTCGAGTGTATGAGCTCCCGAAATTGTCGGTGAACTGTTGGCACAACTCCACCCAACTATTGATGGATTCAGGCGGTAGGCTCATGAACCAAGACCTGGAGGTCCCAGTCAAAGCCACAGGGAAATAATTGGCCATCACGGCCTCATTGTCCCCAGCCGCAAGGATAGCGGTGGAGTATATTTGAAGAAATTCGGCGGTATTAACAGTCCTGTCAAATTTCTCCAGCAGGTGAGGCCGGAACTTCTGCGGCCATCTGACCATGCGTAGGTGCATGGCCAAGGCAGAACAGCCTCCTCCTACCCCCTCAGGAGTAGGGCTTTCCTGAGCCTCTCGCCTCTCGTGAGCACGCTCAATGTGGACGTGACCGTCCTGTTGCCGGTAACGACGATCAAGCTCCGCCCGGAGGTCGTGAGTTGAAAGCCTCATTATCGTGTGAGTACGTCGCGCCCCGGAAGGCAGCAACGTCGCCTGTTGAGATGCAGCACGCCTCCCGTGCTGCGAAGCTTGCGGACCGAGTCTACATGACAAGGTCCAACACTGTGATGGGGCCCGTCCCGAGGGGGGGGGGGGACCTTGATTGCTGATGCAATCGGCTGTTGCTGCAACCAGATGATCCACATCAGCTCTCCACTGCTCCATTGCACGCTAGGGTGCTCCTGGAGGCGGTGGACGTTAGAGAAGAGCACGCGCAGCATTAAGCATGTGTTCAGGGTTGTTGTTTGTCGATGCAGTGATCGACGTGGACGCCCCATCTTGCTGTCCAGCTTGATTCACCGGAGCAGATGGTGGCGGTGGTGGCATGACTCCTGCTGGAACCACAGCACCTGCTGGCTGCTGCATGTTGGAGGGATTGCCTCCAGCAGGTTGCATAGCATGGTTACCGTTGGATGATCCAGCAGCAAAATTCACCATCTTTGAATCTCAAGCACCCCTACCTGGCGCGCCAACTATCGGAGTCTGGTTCCGGCAATTCTCCCGGCACTACGGTTAGTAGACCGCGGAGTTTCTGAGTTCGGTTAGGGCGCGCGGAGATTCAGGGAAAGATGGCGATTTGACACAAAGATTTACGTGGTTCGGGCCGCCTGAGCGTAATACCCTACTCCACAGGTGTGTGTTGTTGTTCTATTGAGAGTCTGAGCACTTGTGTGTGAGAGAGGCCAGAAAAGTCTCTAGCCAGTCTCAGCCTGTCTTGGGCAAGTGTGGAAGCCTCCATGTGTATCACTCGGTCAGTCCTTTTATAGTTCAAGGACTGGCCGTTACACCATCAGCCTGGCCCGACATGTGGCCCTGGCGGTTATTGATGCTTAATACACAGTTAATGTACTTAATTCCCCTTAACAGTGTGGTAACGTGCCTTGATAGCGGCGTTACTGGTATTTAGGGTCATCCGATCGTGTGTCATTAAGATAGCATTAATGACACATAATCAGGTCTTGAAGTCTTTAATGTTCCTTGAAGGTCCGAGCCGTTGGAGGTCCACCAATCTGCCTGTTGAGGTTGAAGGTCTGGCGGTTGGACGCGTGGCAGCTTTGGAGCTTACCGTCTTGGACGAGTAGGTCCGGTGTTGTTGTACACATGTTGGTACCGGAGCTTCCCTCTGTTAGGGGTTAGGTCCGGAGGTGTCGCACTGGTATCTAGTCCGGAGCTTTCCCATGTGTGGAATGTAGCCCCGGTTTTATTATACACGTGGCAGCACTGGGACTAACCATAGAAGGGAGGCAGGTCCGGTTCCGTATGACACGTGGGGCCTTCGGTGGTCTTCAACTCAGATAGGTGGAGTTCCATTGCACTCTTCGCAGTTCCAAGGGGTATCCGGTACTCAGGGTACCGACAACAGCTGAATCAACAGAGAAATTCTCGCCTCCAGATCATCCTTCTCATTATCACCTTCGTCACGTTCACTATTGAAATGAATATGCATACAATAAAATATGACTTTGTCATTTGATAAATGAAAGTGTTCACAGCTAGGGAACTAAATCTATCTAAGGAGGACAAGCTTCCTGCTGTTGTGTACAGCAAACAGAGGAGACTAAGGTGAAACATAGAAGGATTTACTTTGATGTCAAATAGACATTGCTTTGGACCTAGGGGATTCATTCTCAGATTAGTTGGGTTATATAGGTTCACAGGTACTGCAAATTTTACAGAACTTTATGTGGTCAGAAATGGAGTGCTGAAAAAGTATCAGCTTGTGTTAAAGAGGAATAGGGTCACAAAATTCTTCTATGGCCTTTCCATGAGATGGTTTAAGAACAGATGAAAATCAAAGTAAAACAATCCCAATGGCCCCGGTATTTTTACAGTAGCTAACATAGAACCCGGGTGATGTGCTAGTAAAGTTTCCGGTCTATTGATGGAAGAATGGTATCACAAGAATTCATGATGGCTTTATGCTTCTCAGAAATTTATTTAACAATCAGGAGCTTTAACTTGGGAAAAAGTTTGATTTATGTTTAGATGAGGTAAATAGGAGTCTAACAAAATAGGTTTTATAATTTTCTGAGCATTCTACTGTGATATATTGATTTTAGAAATTTGGACAATTCCTGAAAATGTTTCTGAACATTTTGCAAATTGTCAAGTTCACACAGCTTGGGAACTCAATTTGACCTAGCAAATCAAGTCCAATAGCTCTGAACTTTTTGCTGGTGTTCAATGGATTTAAAAGTAAGAGTCTGGCCAAATTTCATAATTTTTAAAGGAATGGATCATCAGGAATTAAATCCAAAGGCTTTTTGCTTCCTGGAATTATTGAGGTAAAAATAAAGACTTTCATACTGATTCAAATGAACCACTAAAAATTAGAGATCATGAGTCTAAATAATTTTTGTTTGCAATTTTTGGCCAAATATTTTAGGAGATATGGAATTTCTAAACTTGTATCAAATCTGAAATTTTAATTGAACTGGAAATGTTTGAAGCTGGCGCTCGCGGCAACCGGAGATGGCCGGAGCCCCTGCCCAACGCCGGCGGCGGCAAATGGCACAACGGCGAGCTTGGAAATGCCAAAATATGGTTAATATCTGCGGAAAAGGATCGGGAATCATCATTTGTCGATGGGGAATAGGAAATTGGACGCAAATCGTGAGGAATTTGATCTGGAAGGGAACTTGATGAAAACCTAGGGTTTCGGCCGAAATTGGGGAAAACTGCTTGCATAGCTCGGCTAGACCTCGGCTCATCAATACAAACGCACGGAGAGATGGACAAAGGAGTTGAGAAGAAGCTGCTGAATTGCATTAGGGCGAGGGGAATTGTCAATGAAGAATTTTTGAATATCAGCGACGGCGGTTCTATGAACAAGACGTTACAAGATTCGGAATTAACGATTAACAGTGCTACGAGTGGTCGAGCAGCTAGGGAACATGAAGGTGAGATGTTGGCGAAGTATATGTCCAAGTGGACCCAGCGGAAGAGGTTGTGAGCTGGTCGGGCGACGACGAACTGTGGTGGCGCGGTGGCTCCGAGCAGAGAAGAAGGAAGAACGCCGTAGCGGTTGAAGGGATGGAGATGGCAGCTTTGTGGTGCCTCAGGGAGCTCGAGTGAGAGCTGGCGCAACTTCCACTGAGCTCAGCTGCGCGTGGAGTCGGCGGGGACAAGCTGGTGACGTTGCACATCGGGCGGCAATACCGGTTCAGCAACTAGGCAGCGATGGCGACCACGAAATCCCCCATCATGGCCATGAAAACTAAGAGGCAAACGGTCAGGGAGTTGGGCAAGCGGGAGGAGAAGCTCGAGGACACAAGGAATCGATCACTTCTCACCATGCAGCGTTGAGTTCTCTGGGAGCAGAGAGATCGTCAGTAGCTTCATCGGCTGCCCCGAGGTGAGCGAAACCGTGAGCAGGGAGGAACTTGCTGTGAAGGAAGGCCGTGCACTCGTCTGCAGCTTCAGAGAGCAGGGAAGATGCTGGAGAAGGTTGGGCGACAGTGAGGCAGAGAAATAGCGACGGTCAAGGAAAACACTCTGTTTTTCTTGCTTGTCTGGTCAAGAACAGAGGAGAAGCAATACAGCTTGCTATGGGTCAGGAGGCCAGAAGAATATCTTCCTTGCTGGTTCGCACGGTGAAACAAGCAGGAGGTGGCGCATGCACTCGCCCTGCATGGCGCCATGGCAAGAATCAGAGAGGAGTGAAAGAGATTTTGCTCTATTATGGACAATGACAGGTGGGACCCACAAGCTTGACCCAATACCCTCACTGTTAAGTAAATTGCCACACAAACATGCTCTCAAAATTTTGAAAATTGGCAGCTAGGGTAATTCAGATGTGAGGAGTTCATATTTGTAGTCCAAATTAATGTTTGACAAAGTTAAAGAAAGAAAGTGAATTCAAAATCGAGTTCGAATGCCCTCATATTGATTGATTAAAATAAATGGCAAAGGAGGTCAAAAACTTGTCAAACTCGAGAGGATTGATATTTGAATTGTGAGAAAACTCTAGGGAACTCAAATTTGGAGTTGACAAATTTGAATTGAAGAATTTGTATTGATTTTGAAACTCCCATACAGAGTTGAATTTGAATACCACATAGGAGCACTATGCTTCAAAATTCAAATTATTCTTACTCAATGTGATTCTTGAGCTAAGGTTTGCACTAGAGTTTTTTGGATTCATAACTTAGCTCATGGGATTTGAAATTCTATTTAAACTTAATTTTTTTTAAGTTCTCAATTTTTTTTTATTCCGTTCTTTTCAAATGTGGGATTTTACAATCCTTCCCCCCTAAAGGAACCTCGTCCGGAGCTTCTAGTGAGAGGAACAACGGGAACAATTAGGGAAAGATTGGTAAAAGATGGACTTTAACCTAGAGAACATGATAGCAACGTTGTATAAAAGGATTTGCGATAATCTTCTTGTCTTCATGTTGCGTCTCCGAGAATGCCGTTGCTTGAGTACAAAGAGGTGCTCAAACTTTGTACTTGATTTCTATGAATTCGAGTCTCTATCTTGATAAGCTTGACAGGGTGCTCGAAATTCCATTAGCATGTTGCAATGCTTTTTCTAACATTGGAAAGAGGTACTCTACTGTCTTAATCTTGACTTGAGGAATTAATACTTGCTCTTTACCTTTATGATCACCTTGATAACTACAAACTATTCATGCATATGTTCTTGTTTCCTTGGCTAGTTTCACACAAATCCTTATAACTTTAGTGTAGTATTTCCCAAACATGAATCAAGGTGTTTCATGAGAATAGCCATGGACCACTAAACTCGCGATGAATCAGTATCTCAACATATGTTTGGGAACAAGGGTCCGCCATTCCAGGATACACATTGGATGGTGCCGTGCGATGCGATACCCAACAGCACACATGAAAATCATATCAAAATAACCAACACAAATCTTTATTTCACAAGATTCTCTTTTACAATATAAGATACAACGCAGCGGAATATACATACTCACAGACGCTATGCATAAGAGAAGTCGTCTATGCTCACAGACGCTTCTCACTAGCAACATGAAACAGATATTGCAGCGGCAAGGTTATCCTGTGAGAGATACATTTAGACCAACTCGAGGTCTCACGGATAACCCCAACATAAGCATAAGCTATTAATACCTGCAAAAACCACAATATAGCAACCGTGAGCACAAGGCTCAACAAGACTTAACCGTCTCACCTAAGGCATGGAACTCTACATGCTGGAAATTTTAAAGACTGGAAAGCTGAATTTGCAGAAATGAACTCGCCGAAAGTAAATCTTTAGTGGTCAGTTTTAAAGTAGCATACACGATCTATGGGCATAGCATCCTTGTGAATTCCACAATCAAACGGGAAACACTTCATCCACGATGATACTTGCTCAAGGTTGCATAAGTCTTATTGAAGTTAAATGTTTAGAAATTGTAAATTTAATTAAGCTATCTCTATAGCAGCCAAGGTTGCAATACAAAGAATTATTCATCACAACATATTCATAATCTTTCTATTACTCTTTCTTACTACGTCAAGACTCAGTGACCAAGTATGCTCAATCCATAACCGCGAGCGACGATGATACGAATCAAAACACCCGAACTGCATGACACGTATGCCCAAACTCGGAGTTGCATCGACACACTCCACTAAACAGTTCAATCGACCCTAACAGTGAGCTCCCCTCAAGGTGCACCTCCGTTGTGAGATGTTCATGAGTGAGTTAACTCCCACTGTATAACAACCGACAGCTTAAGCCGATTGAAAAGGTTCCAACATAGGATCCTCAAGGTACATCATTTTCCTGGGTCCCATATAGCCAGTATGCTTTCCGGTACAGTTCAAACTTGCTCAACAGGGCCAAGCACGAGACGGGCCTTAACCGACACAGACGGGGCTACCAATCCATTTCCCAACACCTGCCTCGCCATTACCGACCCAGGCACGATGTGGGCAAACCAACCTACACAAATCACCGTCCATGTCTCATATTAAAGAGTGAACCTTATAGTAGCATCTCGCGAGTAGGTTTCCCTCGCTCGACTTCTCTCGCAAGTATAATTCAACTACTTGACTTTTGGTCCTCTCGCGAGTAGTATCAAACATACTCGACTTCTACCGATCTTCTAACCAAACATTAAGCCTAGCAATATAATTTGAGGGAGTCTCATACTACCCATCCAATCCAAGGATTATGTGATCATGCATGTGGACTATTCAATCAATATAGACCTAATACACATATCAAGTCTATTCAGTATAGTGTGTGTGAAAGTGCATCTAGGCATCCCCGTGGGTTTGGATGATTGATGACGACAATTAAGAGGCTAATGAGCTAAAGTGATCTTAAGCACAGGTACAAGGATTGAAATGAGATGAAACCCTCAAAAAGGAAAAGGATAAAACGGGCGTCAAAGACTCAAGCGTAGAAATTAGGGTTTCCATGGTATTGAGCTTATATGAGTCGTGTCATGTGAGAGGGTGGTTGTATCATGTGCATTGAGATCATTCTAGGGGGCTCAAAGTGGTGGTTTAGAGAAAAACCTAAGTGAGAAGCTAAAAATGAGAAAAACCCTAGGAGGCCAGACTAGTCCGGGGCTCAAGGCCGGACTAGTCCGACCATGGCAGAAAAGTCCGTTTTGAGACGGACCAAACATCTCTGGAGTGAATCTGAGTGAATTTGGAGCTAAGTCCAAGAAGTCCGGACTTGTCCATTTTTGGACGGACCAAAGCTCTCTGGAATAGTTCGGACTTGTCCGTTTGGGTGCGGACTTGTCCATTTAAGACTTAGTGAGATAAGACTGAGAGAAACCCTAGAGGGTCGGACTAGTCCAGGCCATCCCAGAAGAGTCCAATTTGGGACGGACCAAGCGGTTCTGTTCCACTTCAGACTAGTCTATTTTGGACCGGACTAGTCCGTTGTCTAGTGACCGTTTGAATTTGGAAATTTGGCGGGTAGCGTGACGATCGTTGCTCAGTGTGGCAGTTGTCAGGAACTGACCAGAGGTCAGTGGTCCCATAGGGCCGGACTAGTCCGGGGTCAGAGGCCGGACTAGTCCGCCCCTCTGCTGAGGTGAGCAGAAGGGGTTTGGGACCCCTATAAAAAGGGGACCCCCGTTCTCATTTGAAAAAGACTTGAACCATAGCTCCGCCACAAGCATCCTAGAGCCTTCCAAAGCCTTCTACTCATCCTACTAACCCCTTAAGAGCAAATCTTGAAGAGATTAGGGTTTGGGGAGGAGAGTAAAGGAAGATCATCGCGCTTTGGCTCTCGGTTTGATCTCTTGCACATTGTGTTGTGTTTTGTGGCTTGTGTGAGTTGATCTTTGTGTGATCCTCATTGTATTTATTTGTGGGAGCCTCGTGTTGTGAGCAGTCCCATCAAACTTTGTGATTGCCCATTGATATAGTGGAAACCAAGCCGACCATCGTGGTGGCTTGGTGAGAGAAGGGTCAAGTGAGACCCGGTCCTTGTGTGGACTTCTCAACATGGATGTAGGATTCTTCGTAGAGCTGAACCACGGGATAAATCTCGTTTCACTTGTCTCACAATTTTTGTGATCACTAGTATTGTTATTAGGGTTCATATTGCTCTTATTGCTCTTCACTCGATCATTATTGTAAACTTGCAATCTAAGTGTTTAAACTTCACAATCTGACCTTTACTAGTTTACCACACACTGCTTATTTCCTCGATGAACTTTAATTCTGCAAATAACTTGTAGAAACCAAGTTTTAGGGTTTTCACCCTGTGCTGAGCGGACTAGTCCGACCCTGTGCAGACTAATCCGGCAACAGGAATTTAATCTTGTTTGATTAAGTGATTTCAGGTATTATTGCTTATTCACTCCCCCCTCTAGGCGACTTTCGATTGGTATCAGAGCGGGCTTCTCCAAAAGAGTCTAACAACTCGGAGAAGAAATGGCCGGAAGGGGTGACAACAAAGTTCTTGTGGTCGTCGATGACACTAAGACGAAGAACATCGATGTTCTTCAAGATGATCCAAATGATGATGAAGAAGTTTGGATGCTCAAGGCACGACTTCGTGAGAAGCTCAACGTGCCTAAGAAGGAGATCAATCCAATTGCTCCGGTCAACATCGACAATGGGAGTAGTTCACAAGACTACTCCCGGTATCCTTATAACTATGAGCAACAAACCACGAGCAATCATTATTTATCAATTCCCATTGGCAAACCTCCTCAGTTTGATGGACATGATTACTCCATGTGGAAGCATAATATGAAGATGCACCTCATTTCCTTAAACCCTAGCTTGTGGCAAATTGTTATGACAGGTGTTCATCTTCGAAGAATGAGGAAGACATCACTCTGGAGCAAGCCGTTCTTCTACACTGCAATGCTCAAGCCGTTGGAGTGATTACCTCCTCATTGACTCGAGAGTAGTTCAACCGCATTGAAGGGTTGGAGGTTAACAAGGAGATTTGGTATACCCTCAAGACGGCACACAAAGTCAACCGCATCATTAGGGAGGCAAATATCGAGATGATCGAAGGAGAGCTTGGGAGATTCACCATCATGGAGGGTGAGTCTCCCCAAGATATGTATGACCTCCTCAAGACTCTCATCAACAAGAGTCGGTCATATGGAAGCACCCGATGGACCGACGATGAGGTGGTAAAAAGGATGATTCAAGCATTCATGCCTCAAAACGTCACTCTTTGCTCACTAATTCGTGAAAGCCTGGGCTTCCACAAGATGACTCCCGAAGAAGTGCTAGGGAGGATCATCAACCATGAGATGATGGATCAAGAAGCGATGTTCTACAATGATCTACAAAAGCTTTCCTCCTCCAAGAAAAGGGATGTTGCATTCAAGGCAACGTCCTCAAGATCACAAGAAAAGGAAGAGAGTGATGAAGAGAGTCTCGACACCAATGAGGAAGAAGCTCTCTTCATCAACAACTTTAAGAGGATGTTTAGAAGAAGGAGGGGGAGCTACCAAAATGAAAGAAAGAGCAAAGACAAGCCCAAGACAAGATCAAAAGGGCTTGCTACAATTGCAGAGAATATGGTCACTTCATTGTGGATTGTCCACATGAAGAAAATAAGAAGAAGAAGGAGGGCAAGTCCAAAGAGAAGAAGTACTTGAAGAAGAAGAAGCAATCCGGACATGCCCACCTTGGAAAGGAGTGGGATTCAAATGAGGAATCCTTCTCCGATGAAGAATAGAAGATAGCAACTATTGCTATGAGAAAGACAACTACGGAGAACAAGCTCTTCCCCAACTTGGAGACTTCAAGGCCAACATGTCTCATGGCCAAGGAGGGAAGAAAGAAGGTTAAATCTAAATCCTCCTCTTCAATTTCTTCTCATGATGACTTTGATAGTAGTAGTGAAAATGAACATATGCTTAAAGACATGAGTAGAAGCACTTTGAAAAGATTGAGATTGTTAACGGAAGAAATATTTGAGAAGGAAGAACTCATCAACCGTCAAGAGGACATGCTCATCCAACAAAAGGAGAGATGTCAAGAGGTTGAGGAGCTCTTGGAGCTTGAAAGAGAAAGAAGCAAGGCACTTGAGCGTGAACTCGCTTTGAGCAAGGAAACTTGCTCAAACCTTGATAACACTACAATTGTGCTCAAGGATGAACTTGTTAGTTTGACACAAGCTAACAAGATCCTTGAGACACAAGTGAAGTCTCTCAAGGTCAATGCACCTTCTTCCTCTACAAGCTCACCTTCTACAAATATTAAATGCGAAACATCTCAACCTTGTAAATGCTCAAACTTAATCATAAAGCTTAAATATGAGCTTAAGTTGGCACAAACCAATCAAGCACCAAACGGTGGCATCTTTGACAAGGAGAAGGTGGCATATGCACGTAGTGCATATACCAACACAAGACATCCCCTTATCAAGGATGGTCTTGGTTATTCTAGGGAGATGAGGCAAAACGCCAAAACTCCTAAGAATGGCAAAGACTTAATTGTTTTTGTCAAGGGAGAGGCTCATACAATAATAAGGGAAAGAATGTTGCAACATCTCCGAAAGTGCCTAAGAAAGAACCTCATCCGTTGTTCCATGATTTTGATGCTTCATATGTTTTATTGAGGAACAAGTTTGGAAAGACCTATGCTAGGTATGTTGGGCCACACCGCAAGAGTCCTAAACCATGTGTGTGGGTGCCCAAGTGCCTCTTGAGTAACATCAAAGGACCCAACACCATTTGGGTACCTAAAGCCAAGGCTTAAATCTTTCTTGTAGGCATACTCCTCCGGTGGAACCAAGTGGGTTCTTGATAGTGGATGCACAAATCATATGACCGGAGAGAGGAAGATGTTTGTGGAGTATGAGCTAAATGAAGATCCAAGTGAAGGAATCTATTTTGGGGACAATAGCCAAGGAAAAATCCTTGGCACCGATAAAATTGCTATATCCCCTAATCATACTCTTTCAAATGTTTTACATGTTGATTCACTTGATTATAACCAATTGTCCATATCACAACTATGTGACAAAGGTTATAATTGTTTATTCAATAATGAGGGTGTGACCGTCACAAGGACAAGCAATGGCTCAATTGCCTTTAAGGGTGTACTCAAGGGAAAGCTCTATTTTGTGGATTTCTCTGCGGATAAAGCCCAACTTGATACATGCTTAATAGCAAAAACTAACATGGGATGGCTGTGGCATAGGAGGCTAGCCCATGTTGGGATGAGAAATTTGCAAAAACTCCTTAAGGGCGAGCACATCCGTGGTTTTAAGAATGTTGTGTTTGAAAAGGATAGGTCATGTAGCGCATGCCAAGCCGGAAAGCAAGTTGGAGCACCACATCCATCCAAGAACATTATGACAACATCAAGACCATTGAAGCTTCTACACATGGATCTCTTCGGTCCAATCGCCTACATTAGTATTGGTGGTAATAAATATGGTCTTGTTATTGTTGATGACTTTTCACGTTTCACTTGGGTATTATTTTTGCATGACAAGAGCGAGACTCAAGGTGTTCTCAAGAGATACTTGAAGAGAGCTCAAAATGAGTTCTCCTTGAGTATCAAGACCATAAGGAGTGACAATGGCACCGAATTCAAGAATACTCAAGTTGAAGAATTTTTGGATGAAGAAGGCATCAAGCATGCGTTCTCGGCCTCCTACTCCCCTCAACAAAATGGGGTGGCCGAGAGGAAGAATAGGACTCTAATTGAAATGTCAAAAAACATGCTTGATGAGTACAAGACGTCGGACCGGTTTTGGGCGGAAGCGGTTAACACCGCTTGTCATGCCATAAATCGGTTGTATCTTCACCGCATACTTAAGAAGACGTCATATGAGCTCCTAACCGGTAACAAGCCCAATATCTCTTAATTTCGTGTTTTTGGGAGCAAATGCTATATTCTTAACAAGAAGCCTAGGACTTCGAAGTTTGCTTCTAAGTTCGATAAGGGTTTCTTGCTTGGCTATGACTCAAACACTTACGCCTATCGTGTCTTTAACAAATCCTTTGGAATTGTTGAAGTAGCACGTGACATAGTGTTTGATGAGACCAATGGCTCCCAAGTGGAGCAAGTTGATCGTCATGTGCTAGATCAAGAAGAAGCTCCACAAGTGGTGATAGGAAGGATGGCACTTGGAGATATACGACCACAAGAACAACCTCAAGATGCAAGTGACCATCCTACACATCAAGCAAGCTCTTCCTCAAATGATCAAGATCAAATTCCCCAAGATGCGCTCCAAGAAGATGAAAATGGAGGCATCAATCAAGGGGGGACAATGAGGATGAGGAAGACCAAGGTGATGAGTCAAGACCTCAAGCGCCACACCCAAGAGTGCATCAAAGCGTCCAACGGGACCATCCTGTTGACAATATACTTGGAGACATCTCCAATGGGGTAACTACTCGATCCCGTGTTGCAAACTTTTGTGAACATTACTCCTTTGTTTCTTCCTTGGAGCCCCACAAGGTTGAAGAAGCACTACGAGATCCAGATTGGGTGATGGCCATGCAAGAAGAGCTCAACAACTTCAAGAGAAATCAAGTATGAGAGCTTGTGAAGAGGCCTAATGAGAATGTTGTAAGCAACAAATGGGTGTTCCACAACAAACAAGATGAACATGGGGTGGTTACAAGGAACAAGGCACGACTTGTGGCCAAAGGGTATTCATAAGTCGAAGGTTTGGATTTCGAAGAAACCTTTGTTCCTGTAGCTAGGCTTGAATCAATTCGTATATTACTTGCATTTGCTACTCACCATGATTTTAAGCTATATCAAATGGACGTCAAGAACGCATTCCTCAATGGTCCAATCAAGGAAGAGGTATATGTGGAGCAACCCCCCGGATTTGAAGATGAAGAATTCCCAAACCATGTGTACAAATTGCGTAAGACTCCCTATGGACTCAAACAAGCTCCTAGAGTTTGGTATGAGTGCCTTAGAGATTTTCTAACTCGAAATGGTTTCAAAATTGGGAAGGTGGACTATACTTTATTCACTAAACACTTTAATGATGATTTGTTTGTTTGCCAAATATATGTCAATGACATTATATTTGGTTCTACTAACAAAGCTTTTTGTGATGAGTTTTCAAAGATAATGACGGAAAGATTTGAGATGTCCATGATGGGGAAGTTGAAGTTCTTTCTAGGTTTCAAGTGAAGCAACTCAAGGAAGGCACGTTCATTAGTCAAACCAAGTACACACAAGACATACTCAAGAAGTTTGACATGGACAAGGCCAAACCCATCAAGACTCCTATGGCAACCAATGGGCATCTTGATCTCAATGAAGATGGTCCAAGTGTGGACCAAAAGGTATATCGTTCCATGATAGGCTCATTGCTATACTTATGTGCATCTAGGCCCGATATCATGCTTAGTGTGTGTATGTGTGCTAGATTTCAAGCCGCTCCTAAGGTGTGTCATTTGACCGCCGTTAAGAGAATTCTTAGATATTTGGTTCACACACCAAGCCTAGGACTTTGGTACCCCAAAGGCTCTAAGTTTAACCTCATTGGATATTCCAATGCGGACTATGCGGGGTGCAAAGTTGATAGAAAGAGTACATCGGGAACTTGCCAATTTCTTGGTAGATCTTTAGTGTCTTGGTCCTCAAAGAAACAAAACTCCATTGCTCTTTCCACAGCCGAAGCAGAGTATCTCACCGCCAGAAGTTGTTGTGCACAAATTCTTTGGATGCGACAAACTCTTAGGGACTATGGCATAAACTTACGTCATATCCCTCTCCTATGTAACAATGAGAGTGCCATCAAAATAGCCCACAATCTAGTTGAACACTCAAGGACCAAGCACATTGATATTCGCCACCATTTCTTGAGAGATCACTCCATCAAAGGAGACATTGCAATTTCCCATGTGAGAAGCAAAAAACAATTGACCAATATCTTTACCAAGCCCCTAGATGAGAAAAGATTTTGTGAACTTAGGAGTAAGCTAAATATCCTAGATTCTCGAAATGTGGCTTAAGTCTTGCACATCTGATTGTAATATTCAAAATTCACACATGCTTGAGAAAATCTCATCCTCCTCAATTTTTCTACAAATTATTTTGAAATTATTGAATCCTTGTGAATCATGGTCATAGTTTGATTTTTGATTTCTTACTGACCATGTTTGCAAAGATCTTTTGTGAAATCTAGTCCAAAAGGATCTAATCTCCACTAAAAACCCAATATATACGAGTTTTTAGTCTTAGGACCGGACTAGTCCGCCCTCAGACCGGACTAGTCCGGTCGCTCAAAATTGTCCGGACCTAGTCCGTCAGCCGGACAAGTCCGGGTCTCTGACCGGACTAGTCCGGCCCTCGCGGACTTAACCTCCCCAGGAAGCTCTCAACCTCTCCACTTTCATTCAAACACACACTCTCTCTCTCTCCAAAAACACTCAAAAACCGCCCCCTCTTCGGCGATTTTTGATTTGAACCACAAAATCTTGATTCCAATCGGTGGATTGAAGCCCTAAGGTGCTTAGGAACCTTTCCCCAAGCATCGTAGGCCGATTCCTCACTCACATTTCATCAAATCGAATATTTGAAGGGGTATTCTTGACCTAACTCCAAAATCCTTGAAATTCAATTCTTTTGGGTCCATTGATAGAAACTTCTTCACAAATGTTGTTTTGCACATCAATGTGATCATGTATTTCTATTTTTTTGGTAGGATCTGTAGTTTTTGCAAAATTTCTCTAGATTAGGGTTCTTGCTGTGTGAACCGGACTAGTCCGGCCACAGGGCGGACAAGTCCGACCTAGTGCGGACTAGTCTGGCCACTGGGCAGACAAGTCCGGGTCACATAGTGGAAACCCTAACCTAGGTTGGTTTTGTGAATTCTACCTCTACCCCTTAACTTCCTTTGACTTATACACACTCCCTTGCTTCTTTTATCAGCAACCATGTTGGATAACGAGTATGTTGCTCCTTCTGACTCCGAGACCGAAGCGGAGAAGCAAGCTCTCTATCGCCAGAAGCAACAAGAGGATCAAGAGATGACTGCTGCATACTTGCATCTCAGAGAGTAAAGAAAACGCAGCCAGAAGAGCACAATTCTGCAGCTGCTGAGGCAGCCCCGAAAATGAAGCGGCTTGTGACCTTGGCTGAGCAAGCTAATTCCCAGGGGGCGAGGACCTCCAAAGATAAAGGCAAGGCCCCAGTTGATGCTGCACCCAAGAAGAGAGTAATAGTGGCCAAGAAGGCTGCCAGCAAGGTCAAGAAGGGTGTCTCTCAACCCATAGGCCCCTTGAGAATGTTTTCGCCTGCACGGAACCCAAACCGTGCAGCTGCCTTCGACGCTAACATGTTCAAGGGCAAGGGGGCTGAGAAGGCACGCAAGCTGTGTAGGATCGAAGAGCACGTGAAAAGCTACCAGAGGGGGGGTGAATGGTAGATTTAATAATCTTACGCAGCGGAAACAATTAAACTCCAACCTCTTCGGTAGAAAAACGATCTGTAAAAGAAATTGTGTGTGAGACTAATCTAAACGTGTTTCATCGTGACAAAAGTGATAGATATCAGATAGAATCAAGTCACGAATATGACACAACAAGAATCACTCAAATCCGTCGAAAAAAAAACTCAAGTTATGATCGAAAGATCAAACAAAGGTCAATCTGTCCTACCCGAGAAAAACAGTTCTGGAACGCTGCAAAGAAACTCGTGTAGATCATATACCACAAATCCAATGACCGTGAAATTTTGACAGATGATAGGTAATCAAGTTTTGAAGACAACCCAAAAATAATCACGTCAATTGGATCTGTAAAACTCAAGTTATGATAAAACCACCAACGAAAGGTAGTGCTGTCCAGAAACTCGACGAGTAAAACTTGTCTGGAACAAGTCGGACGAATAAGGCACAAAAGTTCCTTCAAACTACGAATTTTATTCAATAGAACACAAGAGGAACAGCCCCAAAGTCGTGTGTCATGAGCTCTAGGCTCCCTTGCTTATATAACCAGCTCGAAAGCCAACTCAACTCAAATCAGGAACCTAATCCTAATCTGTTCATGAATCGTAACTTTCTATAACTGCTTAGGATTCTTCTATACGCAGACAGAAGCAATCTTAAGACTTCCAAACACCTTAGTAAAGTATCCCACATTCCTAAACAACTCAAATACGTGACCCACACGAAATCCTATAATAACCAACTCAAATCTTTCCATATTTGAGTCAAACCCGACTCAGCCGCAGCCTGAGTCCATAACCTAGTTGGTTGGACCTTTCCGACCAACTCTTTACGTCCACATCTCTTCATCACGTCTCGGAACCATTTAGCCACGTCCATGCACTCCTTGCACACGTGCAAACATCTTCTAATGACGTCTACGATACCTTCACATGCATTGTTCTTGATTCAATCATGTTGCGCAACCTCCTGATCAGCTCAACCATAATTCCTCCTGAATTTGGTTGTTGGAACCTCATCTCCTTCCTGAGACTAGTCCAATGGATCCCATCACCAGCCATGTCTTGAACTCAAGCAACACCTGCACATGAATAAACAACCAATCCATACGAGCCCAAGTCCTCGACTTGACTCAAGTTAGTTCCGAACACAACACCTTACGTGAGAACCTCACATAAGCATGTTGCAAAACCACAGTAACACGATAGCATCCATGTCAACCAAAAACGCACCAAAGACTTAGCAAATGAATAGTAAGCAATCTTTCCAGAGATGTAAAGCAAGCACGAAACATTGCAAATGAAAAACAGAAGCATTGCGGTCAAGTTTTGGACCTTGCCAGAGCAACCCAGACCTTGAGCCGGAGCTAACAAAAGCTAGTAGAACCTAGCGTCGGAACTAACCAGAACTAGTCGGAACTAGTAAACCCAATATCCGGAGCTAGAAAAAATCAACTCGGAGCTTAGCAAAAACATGCCAGAGCTATCAAAGATATGTCGGAGCTAAAGACAAAACTCACCGGAGCTAACCAAAACTAGTCGGGCCTTAATAAAAAGGTAGTTTAGTGATATTCAAAACTTTTATCATCAGAGCAAGTGTATTCACTACAGGCTAATGTATTCAACACACGTAGGTCTTACAATCTCCCCCTTGATGAATGCATTGGCAACACCATTTAAAATTCGAACATTGGCTTATTCATATAAAAGTTTTGAAGGCAATTTCTCCCCCTTTGTAAATCAAAAGTAAAATGAGAAGAAAATCCAAAAATTATCCCATATTATCTCTCCCCCTTTATTATCTCTCCTTATGCACATATTCTCTTTCTCTTCATGCTTATCTCTCCACCTTTGACAATGTATTCAGCAAGTCATGAGCATATAAACAAATTATCTCTCCCCCTTTAGTTGTTATGAGCATATTATAACATATACATATAAACAAAGCTCATCCAAGTCATACTATCAAGTACCTTACATTATGACATCAATGAAATACATAAAGTAGTGTAAGCCATGCTAGAGATCAAATGTAATTTTCAATTTAAGTAAGTCATGATCTCACAAACTTAACTATTTCAAGACCTGAAATCATGACACTAGTTGTTGCATTTTATTATTTTTCAAAGCATAAATTTAGATCATATGATATTTGCAAGAGATTATATGCGCATCTGCCTTATTCTAACCAACCAAGCCAAGCCTATGTCATTTGACAATTAGAAGCTTAAGGACATGGTTTTAGTCATACACAACTTCTTCCAAGTTCATATCTAAGTGCAATGATAAGCCATCTCAAAAGAAGAAGTGTGATGCAGGCATATTCTCTTGATCTTTTCTCAATTTATATTTGTTCATAAAAACTCAACATGTGTGTTGATTACTTGATTAATTCTTAATGATTAAAAGCACTTGTGAACACGTAACAAGTTCAAAACAGCAAGAAAGTTTGACCATGACCAGTTTTAGTATAAGTAATTATTCCAATTACTAGACATGGCAAAAACTACAAAATGTATAACACGAGTAATGTAGTAAGAACTTTCAGCGTGTAAAAGGAATCACAAAGTCATATATGTATGAAATACTATGCTCATATTATTTTAATTTCAGATTCACACATAGACTTCCCAAGTTTCAAAACTCCCCCTCAATTTAAGCCATGAGGATGCATAACCCCTATTTCACTACGAATGTAACAAAAACGAGTGAGATCCAAAGGTTTTGTAAAAATGTCAGCCAATCGTTGTTCGGTATCGACATGGTGAAGCACAATGTTTCCTTTTTCAACATTATCTCGGAGAAAGTGATACCTAATGTCAATGTTCTTAGTTCTAGAATGGTGCACGGGGTTTTTAGCAATGCAAATGGCACTAGTGTTATCACAGAACAGTGGAACACTATCTAGATCAACCCCATAGTCCTTAAGTGTTTGAACAATCTAAAGAATTTGTGAGCAAGCACTAGCAGCAGCTACATATTCAGATTCGGTTGTGGATTGTGCAACTGAATTTTGTTTTCTAGAGGACCAAGCAACAAGAGAATTACCAAGAAAATGACAAGCACCAGAAGTACTTTTCCTATCAATCCTACAACCCCAAAAATCAGCATCCGAAAAAGCTTTCAAAGTAATGGTTGAGGAAGAAGGAAGAAAAATTCCAAATTCTTGAGTTCCATGTAAGTACCTGAGAATCCTTTTGACGGCTTGACGATGTGAAGAACGTGGGGATGCTTGAAACCGTGCACAAAGACATATGATGAATTGTATGTCTGGTCTTGATGCCATGAGGTACAAAAGTGATCCGATCATGCTTCTATATTCTTTTTGATCCACGTGTTCACCATCTTCATCAAGTCTAAGTGTTGTTGCAGTTCCCATTGGTGTCCGAAGAGGCTTGCTTTTGTCCATGTTGAAGCGCCTTAGGAGATCTTTTGTATACTTCGTTTGATGCACAAAGGTACCCTCCTTAGTTTGCTTGATTTGCAGCCCCAAAAAGTAAGTGAGTTAACCCATTATACTCATTTCAAATTCGGAACTCATCATTGCTGAAAACTTGGACACAAGATCATGAGAAGCACAACCAATGATAATATCATCCACACACACTTGAACGAATAATGAGTCATTGCCATGCTTAAGCACAGAAAGAGTTTTATCAACCTTGCCCATGGTAAACCCTTTTTCAAGTAAGAATGTTTTTAACCTATCATACCATGCTCTAGGGGCTTGTTTGAGATCGTACAAGGCTTTGGATAGTTTGTAAACATGATTAGGAAAATCTGGATTTTCAAAACCCGGTGGTTCTTTCACATAAACCTCCTCATCTATGTAGCCATTAAGAAAAGCACTTTTAACATCCATTTGATATAGCTTAAAACTAATAGATGCAGCAAAAGCTAACAAAATTCCTATGGCTTCTAATCTAGCAACAGGAGCAAAAGTTTCATCAAAATCTAGACCTTCAACTTGAGTGAAACCTTGAGCAACCAACCTACCCTTATTCCTAACCACAACCCCATCCTCACTTTGTTTATTTTTAAATACCCATTTAGTTCCAATTAAAGTGTGACCTTGAGGTGGAGGTACAAGTTTCCAAACATTATTTCTTTCAAAAAAATTTAACTCTTCTTGCATGGCAATAATCCAAGATTCATTAGTGAGTGCGTGTGATATATCTTTGGGTTCAAAAGAAGCAACAAAAGCAGAATGATCATAAGAGTTTGGATCGCAAAACCTGGACCGTGTGACTCGTTCATGCAAGCTTCCAATCATCTGTTGTGGGGGATGATCTTTGTAAAATCGTAGGGGAACAGATGTCTCACAAGCTTCTTCTTCTTCATGTTCATCACAAATCGATGAGCTTGTGACTTGAGGATGATTTGAATTAGCATTGGTGGTTGTCGGTGCTGGTTGAGAATTAACATCCAGAGCTAAACCAAAGTCTTCAGCTGCTGAATTTTCGGGCAGCAGCACCAATTCTTCCTCATCTTCAATGAAAATGCTCCCCCTGCGGATATGGATCTGGACCTGCAATGTTTGAGCTAGTATCTGGGATAGCTTCATCAAAAGACACTTCACAAGTCTCCACAATTTTGTTAGTGTCAAGTAAAAGCACACGGTAGCCTCTAGTATGAGATGGATAACCAATAAACATGCCATCAATGGATCTAGGTTCAAATTTATCAAGATTACCATGTTTCTTAACAAAGCATTTGCAACCAAAGACCCGAAAGTGTGTAACACTAGGCCTATGTCTAAACCGGAGCTCATATGGTGTTTTACCTAGCTTAGCACGCAAGAAAAGACGATTTGAGACATAACAAGCGGTTGCTAACGCATCAGCCCAAAATTTCCTAGGAGTTTGATATTCATCAAGCATAGTCCTAGCCATATCAACTAAGGTTCTGTTCTTTCTTTCTACAACACCGTTTTGTTGAGGTACATATGATGAAAAAAATTGATGATCTATTCTATTTTCAGCACAAAAGTGATCAAAAGATTGATTTTTAAATTCAGTTCCATTATCACTTCTAATTGCTTTTAAAGATCTTGGGTAATCAATTGATAATCTAAGAAATAAAGTTCTAAAGTGACTAAAAACTTCATTCTTAGACGCCATAAAGTAAACCCAAGAGTATCTAGAATAATCATCAACAATCACAAGTACATACCATTTACCTCCGAAGAATTGAACACGTGAAGGTCCTACGGTGTCAAGATGCAAAAGTTGACATGGTTCAGTTGTCATGATCATTGTGAGAGGAGTATGTGAACCTGCAACAATCTTAGCATGTCTACAAGAAGAGCACACAATTTCTTTGTCCCCTTTAAGCTTAGGCAGCCCACGTATGCGATCAAGAGCACTAACACGCGTTAGGTGATCAAAGCCTACATGACCAAGTCTACGATGCCAAAAATATAGGTCCTTTGAATCATTAGCAACTAGACACATATGCTTAGAGGAAGACATATCAAAATCAGCTTTAAAAACTCTTCCAAACCGAGACATGTTAAAAATAAGCTCACTATTTGAACTTACAACTTTGCAGCAGTTTTTATTGAAAATAATTTCCAGATTTTCATCTAGCAATTGTGAAACAGAAAGCAAGTTGTATTTCAAATTTTTGACAAGTGCCACATCCTTCAAAGTGTAGTGATCATTTACTCTAACCGAACCCTTAGCAATTATAGGAGTTGAAGAATTATCGGCAAAAGTAACATTCTCTACACATGACACAAAAGAGAGGGAGGAGAACCAATCTTTGTTACCGGTCATGTGGCGTGAGCAACCTGAATCCACAATCCAAATGGTCTCCTTCCTCAAACGTGTAACCTACATAGAAGCACAATACGTCGATGACTCAATACGAGGGTTAGTCAAAAGGCATTTAGGAATCCAGTACTGAGTCACGCGACGTGCAGCAGGAAAAACACGCGAAAGCTGAGACAAAATAGCAGGTTTATGAGTCAAAGTTTGAGATTTTTTATTCTTAACTACTGACCTATAAGGTGTTACTTGTGTAGCACAAAAATCAGTAGCTCTGGAGGCAAAAACAGAAGGTCTGGAGGTAAACTTTGAATGTTTTTGACTCGAAACAGCAGGTTGTACATTCGGTTCAATATGTGCAGCAAATTTTGCATGAAAGTTATGAGATCTAGCAACCATTCTTTCCCTTTTTTGTTGTTTAGCTAGTCTATAACAAAAATCTATGACATGACCATCTCTACCACAGTAGATACAATGAAATTTAACTTTGTGTTCATTTCTAGATGAGCAAACAACATTTTTATTTGAAACCGAATGAGACAATACTCCTGCAGATTTGAAAACCACTTCTTTTTGTTTAGGACCTGTTTGAATCAAACCACTTCCTAATGACTTTACAATTTTAGGTGGAGTGCCTTAGCATGAGCATGAGAATCAAAACCTAAACCAGTTTTATCATTGCGAGACTTGGATGAATTCAGCAGCAAGTTTAGGTTCTTATTCCCATTACAAAACCGATCAAATGTCTTATGCATGTTATCAAGTTTATTGGACAGATCAAGGCAATTTTCACATGAAGTGTTTCCTTTTAATTTACAATTGGAACAATATTTAACTTCATGACAACGTAAATCATTGTTCAATATAGAGATTTCATTCATAGCATCTTGCAGTTTCTTATCAAGATCATCACAACTAGAACAATGCAAATCAATTGTAGAACAAGAAACATCTTTTAAGTTTCCAATATTAAGTACAACAAGCTTTTTGTTCTTTTCAATTTCAGGTTCAAGTTTATCAAGTGTGGAGGTATGTGCACTTCTTAGGGAGGACATTTGTTCATATATTAAGTCACATGATGAACAAGAATCATCACTAGGAATCAAGGATTTCAAACGATTAATTTCAGATTCTAGTGACTCAATTTTAACAGCATTGTCCCTAAGCTTTTTGTCCTTTTTCTTAACAATAACAGTGGCACGAGAAATAGCATCACACATTTCTTCGCAAGTAGGACATACCTCTTCATTGTCGCTGTTGTGTTCTGCCTCCTCCATACTTGATCTTGACTTGCCCGCCATGAAGCACAAGTTTGTCAAATCATCTTCATCTTCATCACTTCCAATGTCCACGTCGCTTGAGCCAAGTTCCTGGAGTGCTGAGATAAAACTGCTCACCAATTGACGTCCTGTAAAACCCTTCTTTTTCTTCGTATCTTTTGCAGAGGAGTGCTTCGTTCTTGTTCTCTTTTCATCCCGGGAAGTAAGACCTGAAAGGTTAGGGCAATCTGAATGAAAATGTCCTGTCTTACCACATTCAAAGCATCGTTGAGGTCTGGAGCTTCCTCTCCTTCTAGTTCTCACATTTTGTAATGCTTTTGAGAATCGGGTAGAGATGAGCGCTAGCTCCTCCTCTGGAAACTCCTCAATCTATTCAAGGGTTAGAGAGGACAGCAAAGCAAGTGTACCACAAGATGATGTTTGACCGGAACTAGGCATGTCACATT